>CM070080.1:6339381-7539381 GCA_036250285.1 Pyrocoelia pectoralis
CCTGAACGTTCGATATTAATAATATTGACAGTAACATAACAAGCGTAAAGCAATTATATTGTGGTCTAACACTATTCACAAAAATAATGTCATTATACATCGTTTTTTTTAAAAGAAATTTTGAAAAAAGGATGGTTGCTTCGGTTGGAGGGGTGGAGGTGGAGCGCGCGGGGCAGCTGTTGTCGTACCCTATTGCTATAAAGCGCATGGTTTTGTACAATGCAAAAGAATAATCACATTGTTGTGGGTTGCCGCTGGCTGCTTACGATGTGGTAGATTACCTCTCGCGGGAATATGTGCGTCTTTCTTTCGCGATAAACATAACATTTACTTTGAATTACAAGAAAACAAATTTTATTTTCAATAAGGGAATAATGCAGTTGGATTTGAGTAATACAAGTTTAGCATTTAAAACAAGATTTTTTTCTTTAACTTCCATATATTGCAAAATAGCATATTTTCGGTTAGGGCTTATAAAACCAGTTAATTATATGAATAATCAATATTTATTGGCTGTCGACTTTTGAGAAGTATGTGTGCTACAACATTTGTAAATTTGGTAACAATTTATGAAACAATAACAATTTTATGATAAGTTAAAACTGATCTTCAGCCAGGAAAATACTAAATACAGCGTTTTTATTGCTGTTAATTAAAATAAAAGTTAAACAACTGATTCTACCAATTTGATTTTTACACATGTTAAACATATATAAATGACTAATGTACTGCCCAAAAATGAAGAAATTTCACCCCTCAGTTTTTTTGTTATGATCACTTAAAGTCAGAGCATTTTTACTCCGATAGTAGTTAATGTATTTTTTTGTTCTAAAACTTTCCAAAAAAATTATAAATTATAATTTTTTTAATATTTATTTAAATTTACCATACACCCCTGATTATAGTCCAGCCTTGAATTGTACAAAATTTTGACAAAATAATTAACAATTTGGGGACCGCGAATCCAATATCGAAAAAAATACTGTAGATATAAAAATATTTTTAAAAGATGCACAATTCAAATTAAAGCAACCCTAATTTGAGACTTTTTCTGTAGCTTTAACCCACATTGAGCTATCGACTAATTACGAAGCAGTGGGACACCCTGTATAATAAACATTTATCCACTCTCTTTTGATTATTTTACAATTTCTTTACTTATCTTTTATGTGTTGAGTAATGCTGTACTGTTTGTTTCGTATTTATTGTTTAATTACAAATTCATACCTATAACGTCACCTATTGAACAGTAGACCGTGTCTCTACAAGTAAATTTTTTTTTAAAACCCAAAGGGCCATCTTCCACCAACAATTTTTTTCATTTTTCCTATCATTCCATATCATTCATAACAATTTTTTCGCTATATTGATGCTACCCACCAAAGTCTACTTTTTCGCGCGGAAAAGGATGAGACTACATTTTTGTTTGTTTATTTATTTGCTTGGTCAAGGCCATCCACTTGAATTGGTATCGCATG
This sequence comes from Pyrocoelia pectoralis, assembly GCA_036250285.1. Classification (NCBI taxonomy): domain Eukaryota; kingdom Metazoa; phylum Arthropoda; class Insecta; order Coleoptera; family Lampyridae; genus Pyrocoelia; species Pyrocoelia pectoralis. The sequence goes on from CM070080.1 coordinate 6,340,860, forward strand.
TAGTGATAGAAGCATTGATTGCAACCTTTTAAGACATTTTCGCACAAGAAGGAGTAATCCCTTACACATACAGGATGGACCAATAATGGGGATCAGAGTGTAAACGTCCTTTTTGAGAAAAATGTTTCAAATAAAGTCTATTTCAATTCTACTAAGCTATAACTGGAAATTAATACCACTTATACAGAGTGACTCTATACCCCTTAAAACTCTATTGGCACAATTTTTTATTTTCCAATTCTACATTCAAAAATAGTGTAAGTTAGATAAGACCATAAAATGCCTAGACGCGAACCATCTTCAAGATATCTGCAATAGTTTCGATCTTTAAAGATTTCACTTCTCCCTCAAAACAGTAATAACTGCGTTAATTTCAAGAGTAACAAATATACATGTTCGTAATTTAAAATTTTCGAAGTATACCAGGCTGCTCAAAAAATGTTTCAATTTGGAAGTGATAGGAATGCAAGATGCAAGCTGCAATGTCTTGCGAAACGTCAGAACTTTTGACTTTACATTCAGCACCCGGACCTGGCAAACCTAGACTTAACAGCTCACCATAATCGGGAGCTAAGAGGATGGATAAAACCAAAAACCCTTGTTTTGGCTCACAAGGAAAAAGGCAAGGCAAGTCTTCTGTGGAACAAATATAACGACACTACTATCGGAGTAAAAATGCAAGGCCTCTGACTTTAAGTGATCATAACAAAAAAACTGAGGGGTGAAATTTCTTCATTTTTGGGCAGTACATTAGTCATTTATATATGTTTAACATGTGTAAAAACCAAAATGGTAGAATCAGTTGTTTAACTTTTTAAAGTCGAGCGCTTGTGCGATTTCAGTCATAATTAGCGCTTTTTCGCACATAAATTAATACAGAAAATTAACGATGTGTTGCAAAAATCTAAAACTGTACACCTTTTTGTAGGAATAAATGATCTTTTAAATGCACTTTATTTCATTAAATTATGATTGCTAATTACTGAGATAGAAGCTTCTAAAGTCAGAGGCCTTGCATTTTTACTCCGATAGTAGTTATCTTGAGAGCTACAGATAATCAGCAATATTTTGTCACCTTATTAACTTTAAATATCTGTCCAAAAGAAGAGGCGCTGAGAACAGTGTACTTGCTATAGTAGAAGTTAAAGAAATTACTGATACGATACTTTTTATGAGATAAGATAAAGATAAGAACTAGTGTGACAGGATGGGCAAATTGGATTTTAAAAGTAAGATAGAATTGCTAATCACGAAGAAAAGTATGAAAAGGATGTAGAGATGTTAAAGAAAGGTATTGAAAATGAATTAGAAGGATAAAGTCACGGTCTATAAATTGTATATTTCCTTTCTGCGATTACATAGCTGCAGTGCTCTTTTTTTTTTAAATTAAGATACATTCCATTATCCACTTACATGGCAATGTATATGTATGACTGACTAAACATAGCTGCAGTGTTTCTAGTTCTTCCAATTGATAATGACAATAACAAGAATTGAATTTTCCTCCTAACATGTTTATTTTTTCAGGTATTGATTCGGCCAGTGCAATAATTTCTAGATTTGTAAGAATATCACAACCAAAAGAATGGGCTCCACGACAACCATGCCCATCGTGTAGAGAACAACTGAAACCTTCGCGAGTTGTGATAGCGTTACCTTGCAATCATGTCCTTCATCTAGACTGTGTGAACTACGTTTTAAAGCATCAACAGGCAACCGGAGCAAAATTACATGTACAGTGTGTAGTGTGTGGATGCGTTTACGGAGAGAAGCATGGAAATCAACCTCCCGGTACAATGGAGTGGGGCGTTATCGACAGAAACCTACCGGGTTTTCCCAATCACCGTACCATTCAAATTGTTTACAAGTAAGTTAATTTCGGTTAATAATAAAAATTACGCTTTAATTATTTTTCTTTTAGTATTCAGTCTGGAATTCAGACTCCGGAGCACCCAAATCCGGGACGTGAATATTACGCTGTCGGTTTTCCCAGATTTGCTTACTTACCCGATAATTCGACAGGTAGAAAAGCTTTGCGATTACTCAATATAGCTTGGCAGCGACGCTTAATTTTTACTGTTAATCGTTCGCATACGACTGGGTGTGAAGATGTCGTTGCGTGGAATTTGCCACATAAAACAGAAATAGGTCCAAACAGTTCCGGTCACGGTTATCCCGATCAAGGATATTTGCATCGTTTGATACGAGAGCTTGAGGCATTGGGTGTGAAAGAGGAGTAGCAATCATTGGACTTATCACTAGATGGAAGACATCAATTGCAAGCGCAAAGATAGACAGTAGAAAATTGCACTCATTTGACTGAAAGTCTTTCTTAGTATTAAGAAAAAGATTGACTGAATTTTATAATTACTGCCTTACAAATTTTCTTTGTGTAATAATTTTCTTGTGATACTTTTTTAGCAGCTTTTGATAGATTTTAAACAGACTGTGGACTGTAGAAACATGATTCTTGCCAAACAATTTTTTTTTTAAATAAAATGTTCCGTGCCAAGCATACATAATATAAAAATAAAGTTGTATGTGATTGTCACTTGTTAGTTTAAGCAAAAGAGTATTTTAAAAAATGTTATTATTGTTTTAATTTTACGTCGGATGCTGTAAATGTTCAGTTTTAAAGTTATACTTTAAAACGGAAGATATTTTCGGCATTTAGCAATAATTTTAAATGAAGCTTTAATCTGAGTGTTTTCAAAAATATTTTATTTATAAGTTAAAATTTTATTGGTAAATGTAAAAAGTGGAGGTTAAAACTAAATTATTTTTTAGGTGATGGTATTAGGTTGCCATGATTATATGTTACCAATATTTGTACAGGTTGGATAAAAAGTAGGGAATCGATCAACTATAGCTCGTTCATGTTCAAAAATATTGACTTTAGACATTGTAAACCTACGATAACTTTGCTCAGGAATGTATATTAAATAAGCAATTTGTTACATGCACTAGTTATAATAAGTAATTCCATTAAATTCATTATTTTAACAACCATCAATTTTATTATATTTTATTTCTACAAATTAATGTTCTTATAAGTTTGGAAATATTTAAGAAACGACAGTGGTACTGTAATGATTATGGCAGTCACATTCCATTTCTGTTGTCAGTTTTTAAAAAACATGTCGATAGCGTAAAAGTCAATGTCAAAAACAATTTTAAGGTATGTCACTTCTCTTTTGTTATTGTGCTTCTTGTAACTGTTATTTTTGGAATGATAGCACTATTTTTCTGATGGTTGTACATAAAACTGCACGATTTCAATTTTCAGTGTCTTTGTTTTGTGTCATTTTTGTCTTGCGGTGTAGGTTTTTTGATTTCAATTTTATATAACTCGATGTACAGTTGCAATATAGACAGACACACAGTAACTAAAGAAAATACTACTTTGTTTTGAAGATAATGAGAGGTTACCGTAATTAGTATAATGAACTTTTTTAAACGTCATTATTGCAGTGGACAAAATGCCGAATTCCACAACTAAGGAGTTATAAACTTTGATTCCATACTTTTTATACAAATGTATGTAGATTTTGTATATTTTAAATGTATCAAAATACTTTATAATCATAATGGCCTTTTTTTACAATGTATTTTAGTGCTCGTGGTACAATGTTTATTGGGCATCATTAATTCAAAATCACTTATTGTGTTACATATAAACAAATTAAAAAATTAACAATCTCGCTAACTAGAACAGAATTTTATGGGAGCAAGACTGCAAATATAACAATCATTAATTTAAATCTTGTAATTAAAAGTACAAAGTTGATAATTATCTAATATTCACCTATAAATATGTAATTTCACTGCGTCCATGTATTGCAGCTATGCGACAATATAGATTATGCCAAATTAATTATAGAATAAGATTATTTTCATATATACGTATGTAGATGTTGTAAATTACAAGAATAAACAAATGAATCACTTGTAGATTATTTCTATGTTGTAATGTTGTACGGAATTTCTCTGCCAACAATTAATGTCTCCTTCATTCGCATTTGTAGACAATATATAAAAACCCAAACGCCTCCTTTCACAAATCCACATCCCCTCATATAATTATGTATAGAGCAAGTAACCAGCAAGTCGTGTCAACACCATTGAAATGCTATGACAAATTTTTAGTCTATGGTCTGATAGTGGACCAGCCTTTATTTCAAGTGAATTTCAAAATTTTGTGCACAAAAAATTGCATTGATACCCCCTTATCTTTCAGCGACAATGACAAATGTATCAATCGTTAACAATTTTAGCAAGATATTTAATTGCTTAATCGCAACACAACTGAACAACACACAAGAGTCCTGTAGTATTGATGTTTGTTACGACCTTGAAAACGTGATTTGACACACTTAAAACGAAAAAAATTAAAAATGTACACAAAATTCAAAATTAAGGGAAGGGTAGAGAGATATTTCTTGAGATTTATCAAAAACTGGTTCAAAAACGTTAAGTATGTGTAACAAAATTGATGCCATAAATCGGCAAGTTTAAACCTCAATTGTCAGATGCAATACAGGGGGAAGGCGGAGGAGCCTGACGGGATACAAGGGGAGGAATTGAAATATACAGGAAAAAGGTGAGAGGAAGATACCTAAAGGAATTCAAAAAGAAAGGACGAAGGGTGTGCATGAGTTATTTATAGACATTAGGGCGGCGTTTTATAGGGCGAAAGTGGCGAAAAGATTGGTTGGTGGTGGTGATGAATGAAACGGGGATGAGAGACACGGGGTGACAAAGAGATAAATACAAAAAAGAAAAAGATGGTGGAGTTTCAAAAGAAGAGAGGAAGAAGGGAGAATGGAGGTGGGGGGATCAGGTTCTAGGGCTACAGGATAAGATAATAAGGATAATGCGCAGATAAGGGAAGAAAGGTTGAGGGGGGGGGGGGTATTCAGAAAAGGAGGCGGTTATTTGACAGGCTAGTCAAAAACGTAATGTATGGAGCAGAGGTTTAGGGGTGGAAGGAAAGAGAGCAATTAGAAAAGATCCAGCTGAAATACTGGAACTTGGGTGCTAAGATTGGAAAGAGAAACACCGGAGTATGTGGTGGCGGAGGAGGTTAAGCTGAACAAAATAAGAATTGAGACTGGAAGGAGAGCGATAGCCTTTGATGAAAGGATGGAAAGAAGGGAGGATTCTGAGAGGCTGCTCGAATGAGATGAAGATAGGAGGTACGCAGATGGAAGAGGTATTAGAAATTAGAAGGAAAAAGGGGGGCAATTAAGGGATGTAGGCCCCATCAGGTGGAGGGAGTAGAATTTAGTTACATAACTTAGAGATGTGATTTAGTTCGATTAGAATAGTTGATTATTATTAATAATTAAAGTAACTATTTTAACATTTCTTAGATAAAATTCATGTGGTAGGCGTAAATGCATGATTTCGCTTTGGTGCAATTCGTTTGGGCGTTTTTCTCACGGAATTGGTGTATAAATAAATAAACTTTTATTCAAAATCCATATGATCGTCAAAAAGAATAAAATGCACTTATTGGTCATCGATGTGTAATTGGTTTGGCGAATTGATTAATGCTGGTCCACAAATGACAATTTTGTGATAGACTAAAGTATATAAAATTCGCTTAATTGGACAGCAAGCAATACAATGCGTTTAGACGTATTTCCCGCGAAATTACGGCATAAATAATGATTTTGGATCAATTTCGCTCCTTTGAGCTTGGCCACAGATGGAAATTAGTACCTATTGAATAGCGTTGTGCATCTAAGGGCCATAAGCTGTAATTTGGGAAAACCCCTGTAATTTTTGTCATTGTTGGCTTAGGAATCTGAAAATTGTAGCATTCATTTTTGATCTATAAAGAACCTGCTGTATAGCAAATCTTGAAACGCTTGGTTAATTCTAAAAAGAGTTATCGCGCACACGGAGAGACAGACAACAGTTGGAAAACTATAAAGGATCTGAGGATTCTTAATAAAGGGAACCAATTTTAATAGAAAAAGTAGATAAAATAAAATATAATTTCTTCTTCTTTAAAGTGAAACTTATGGAAAGTGTCCTAAATTAACAATAAATTTAACATTATTATTATGTAAGATTATATAAGGAACACTCTCACTACTTCCTCTTAAAAACTTTCTCCTTTATAATAATTTAGTAATCAACAAAATACGTGCGATAGAAAAACAATATTTGCATTGCACAGTATCAATTTGTCTAATGTCGAATTAAAAAAATTGTACATGTAGAAACTTGCACAATTAAAATTAAAAATTTTCTCCTCATTGATATTGTGAGCGTATTTGGTTTTCAACAAGTAGTTAATAAAGTGAGATCAGTTGATTTACAACTATGCCTCACAACACACACTGCGAGGATATTTTAAATAACAATACGGATGGAAATAAAAAGAAGAAATTTCCGCATCAAATTAAAAAATTAGATCCCGAAACAAATAAGGAACTTTTGAATATTTTTACGGGTAAGAAAAGCTTTTAAATATAAAAATTTAACAAATCGTGAACGTTTTTTAGTAGAACGATAATTTAATTTATCACCCCCTTTTTTTTATTAATCACCCATTTACTATTTTAATAAAAAAAGAGTGGTTTCTTTTTTTGCCATAAACTATTTTTCAAATTTGAAAGTGATAGTAACGATAAAAATTATTGATCTATTGGGGTCACTTTATCAGTCAGGGTACATGATCTGCAACAATTTCATTTTCAACTTTGTATGTATATTAATTTGTCACTTAGACTTTACTATTTAGATGTAAAATGAAGACACATTAATTAAATAATTATTTTTGTCAGCTTTCTACTGATTAGATCATTCTTCAAAAGTTTCGAGTTTATATGAGAACAGGAAGCAATTTTTGAGATTTCCAAACATCCTCAATGAACTTCTAATAGTATACAATATTTTTTTAATGTATAAACACATTCAAAATACTAAAGGGGAATTCGTATAACAAATGTGGGGTATATATAGGGTATATGCCATGATCCTACAAGAACGCTTCAGAAGGAAATAGAGGAGAAAAATCTAATTGGCCATTGGCAGGCGGGCTTTCGGAAGGGAAGGAGGACGATAGATAATATTTACGTGGTGAGAAAAATAGTGAATAAGAAACTAGAGAGAAAGGGGGTGGGGGGGGAGTTTATGGGTTGTTTTTAGCTATTAAAAGGGCGTTCGACAGTGTGTGTAGAGAGAAACTATGTGGGATAATGAGAAATAGGGGGATTAGTGAAGAATTAGTGGCGAGGACGCAAGAGCTGTATGATGTGGGAACGTGCAAGGGAAAAGTGCAGGGAGGCGTTTGTAATGGTTAAAGGGCCAAGACAGGGTGTCCACTCAGTCCAGGGTTGTTCTCCTTATATGGTGGAGTTGCAGTTGGAAGAGGAAAGGTGCAGGGCTTGGCGTATGCCGATGACATCGTAATGATTGCTAAAACGGGAAATGATATGAGGGAGATGATGAGGATTGACAAGGGGTTATTAGACAAAAGAGGGCTGGAGGTAAGCGCGGATAAAACGAAGATAGTAATTTTCCAAAAAGTCAGGGGCGGCACAATAGAGCGGGGGATGGAGGTTGGAGGAAGAGGAGATAGAATGTGTGGGGGAAGTTAAATATCTCGAGGGAAGAGGTAGTAGAGAGGGATAGAGAGGCGATGGACCAAGAAAGGCAAGGAAAAGTAAAGGATGGAAGATATAATGAGAAATATACGCTAATAATGACGGAGGGTGTACCAAGGTATCTGGAAAGTGGTATGAGTATAAGGAGGAGAGATTGATTGCAAGATACAGATGCGGAAATGAGGAGAGGGAAAATAAATACTGGTGGGACGACGATAGACGGTTATGTAGAGTACGTGGGGTAGGTGGGGAAAGTATTGGGCATATGGTAGATGAGTGTGAGGAGCTGCGGACGGAGAGAGGAAGTTGGAGGGAGATCTTAAATGAGGGAGGGGAAGGGTTGGAGTGGATGGAGGAAAGAAGAAGAAAAGTGAAGGATATGGAGCGGGAAAGAGGGGGATAAAAATTTTTAGTTTCATGGTCAAGGGACAGAACTCTTTGTAATTTTTGTTTAGCTTATATATTTTGCGGGAGGGCTGTATAGATAGGAATCTTTGCAATGTTATATAATGCAAATAAAGGTTACTACTACTACTTGAGCTGCACATTACCATTATAAAATTTTTGCAAAATTTTTTAGTCATGATTTGTATGATTTTTTTTACATTAGGAATTACAAATTAGAGTACTTTTAGGAGAACATACAGGGTTTGTACAAGTTGGCCCTCAAAAATATTTCTTTCCCAGCGGATACGAGAAAGTAGCAGAAAAATATTATAATTTTGAAGTACGGCCTGATGACACTTGGATCGTTACTTTTCCGAGATCAGGTAAGCGACAGTAGTCATGCTGTACAAATTAATGTGTACCCTTACATAGGCACAACATGGACGCAAGAAATGGTATGGTTAATAGCAAACGACTTCGATTATGACACAGCTACTAGAGTATTGTTAAATGAAAGATTTCCATTTTTTGAGTAAATTATACATAACAATCGTTACAAGTAAATTTGTGCTACGAAATTTTAGATTTAGCATGTGCGTCCATCCAACAACCAAAGCGAAATTCTTAAAAGAAAACAGTTACAGTACGGAACGACAAAATATCATAGAGAACATCTGCGAGGAAGGATGGAAAATTTTGGAAAATAAAAAAGGGAAACGTTTTATTAAAACACATTTACCCTTCAGTGTTTTGCCACCAAATTTGTTAACATCGGGCTGTAAAGTAATTTATGTCGCCCGAAATCCAAAAGATGTTATGGTATCATATTATTATCTAAACAGATTATTTCGAACTCAAGGTTATTATGGCGATTTTCCCACATTCGCGAACTACTTCATAAAGGATATGGGTAAACAAGAACTATAAGAAATATAAGTTAACCGTTCATTTATTTCTTAGTACACTGGACACCATTTTGGGCTCATCTACAAGAGGGATGGGATCTTCGACGTTCTGATAATCTTCTGTTTCTGTTTTATGACCAAATGAACAAGATAGTTCGTATTTTATCAATTTTTTTTACAGGAAAACTAAATTATCGTTTCGCAGGATCTACAAAAAACTATACAAAAGGTTGCGTATTTCTTAGGCAAGGATATTAATAATGATCAATTGACTAAAATAGTAAATCATTTAAAAATCGAGAATTTTCGAAATAATAAATCGTTGAACGGTGTCGATTTATTAGAGCTGGGAATATTAAACAGCGGAGAAGAAGGTTTTGTACGGAAAGGAAAAACGGGCTCCTCTATGGATATTTCAAATTCAGAGGTGAACGAGAAAATAGATAAGTGGATAGAAAAAAATTTACAGATCACAAATTTAAGTTTTGAATAATTGTAAAAGTAAGGATAATTGTTTTAAAGTAGTTTTTTGTTTTACGATAAATATGTTTGTTATGTTTAAATAGTAGGTATCAGATTGTCTAAACTTTTAAGACTGACACAATTCATTTAGTTGAATGCGAGTATTGCAAATACTACAGACAAAGTACTAAGTTTTTAAACAAAGCGCAACAGTGCTGACACCTACTTAGTAGTGGTAGATGATAGCTTCCTCATCGAAATGTATACAGTTAATTAAAATATTTTTGTAGTTTTTTCAAGTAACTATGTTCTTTTTAGTTCAATAGCCAGTTGTTTATTATAGTATAGTCTTTCTAATTTAAACAATTGCAGGAACTGCGAGTGTAAATACTGAGTACTGGTATTAAAATCATGTATGACTGTATGTACTACACTTTTTAAGTTATATGTATATATATTTTCAATGTGTTTACAAACGTTTACGTCATCTGTTATAATCCAATTGTTAAATATTTGTTTTGAACTGTCTCAATAAATCTTACTTCTCTGGGAGCGTTGTTTGTGCATGAATTCTTTCCATTTAATATGAACAGTGTGAACACCTTTCATTACCTATTCAGACAAGACTTAATAACATAAAAATAAAATGTTAACCATAGAAATAAAATTTTACCATCAACAAGTAATAGAGAATGAATTGGCATTAATCCAAACCCTGTACCAACATGAGTGAAATGCATTGGAAGCACCACAACCTAAACCCTGTGAAAGAAGTCTTTCAGGTAATTAAAGATGGGACTGGACAAGGATCCACCAGGGAAGGGAGGAAGACATTAGAGGAAGAGCGGGATGTGAATGCTGGAGTGAAGATAAGAGCAGACATAAAGAAGGAACAGGGACATACAAAAGCAGAAGGAATGGACTAAAATAAAAAAGTCCAAGTATAATGAGAACTATAGGAACATCAAGAGAGAAGGGATACCGGAATACCTGAAAGGAGAAGGGGAAAAAATGGTGACGAGGTTTAGATGCGAGAATGGGGAGTACTGGAAAAAGGAGTAAGAAAGTGCAAGCGATCTGGGGAAGGGATGGAGAACGTGTCACACATGTTAAAGGAGTGTAGGAAGTTAAGGGAGGACGAAAGGAGAATAGAAGAAACATGAGACAAAAAGCACAAAGATTTGGCTGGCTCGGTTACAGAGGCAGAGGGAGATAAAAAAACAGGTGGGGAAGACCAAGTACTGGAAGACATAAGAAAATTAGAAATACAGACATGGTGGGAAAAGGTAAAGAACCGAAATGTGTAGAAAAAAACAATGAAAGAAGCAAAGCGAAAAATGGAATAAAATAAGCAAGAATAGAAGAACTCACCACAAGAAATGAGTTTATAGAGCTGAAACAGTTGACCGGCTACAATCCTTCCTCTTGGGATGTAAAGCCATTAATTATTATTTAATTTGTCATCAGTTCTAAAAAACGTGTCCCCATTGACAAATTTGTTTTCGTTCCCCTTAGTACAAAAAACAAAATTAAATCAAAGAGAAAAAGCTTCATTATTGTTTCGGCCAAGTCAAAAAACAAACTAGCTTGGCAATCTGTTGTGTGAGAAAAAAATATGGTTTCTGTTGAACATAAGAATGTCTTACATTCAGAATGTAAGCTGTGCATTATGCTTATGCGCGAATAAACGAAGAGTTTATAAAAAAAATGGCACCCGCTCAAATATGAGAGGCAAATGATTTCATTCATTAAAGGCTATGAAAAGTGTGAGATATTATAGACTTATAGTCCAGTGGGCCAAGCTAAAGCAATGGAGAATCAAAGATGTCCAATGAATAAATAGTTTTAACGTATTATTGAGCACTTTAACATCAATAAGTAGTGTGGCCATAGGGTGGTTATGTTTTCTATTGGCTGCGCCATGATTCCTCCAAATTTGTATGTGAACATGTTACCTTTGGTTGTCATTAGCAACTTGTTGTTAGTTACGAGTTTGTCGTTAGCAGTGAACTCTATACAGGTATGGAAAAATATTATCGGTGGATTGACTTATAATGAGCTAGAAAGAGACCCAATAAGCATTATATGAATGTGAGAGAGACATAACGTTACCGATGTTGCCATTTGTAGATACATATTTGCATGTAGTTATTAATACCAGCCTACTCAATAGACGCATGTAAAGTGAACGCCAAACAAAATCCGTTGCACGTCATATAATGTGAGTGACGTAGATTGGGAGCAATGTTGCCAGATTGTAATTGAAAAAGAAGGTAACGCAAATAAAACTTCTGAGTTCACTCGTAACTTTAGTTATAATAAATAAAAAACAAAATCAAAACTTCAAAATTGTGACAGTCAAAACATAACCACAACAAAACATTACAAAATTGATACCTTATGGAATTGGCATTGGCAACGTTGCTGAAAACAATCCATTGTTACCAACGTGGCGATCATAAAATCCTGATGAAATTAATTTTTACAGGTCGAATTTTCACGATTTTTATGCCGTTACATTTACGGCAGGGACGTCAATTATCAGCTGATTGCTGACGTGCAACGGATTTTGTTTGGCGTTTACTGTATGGCATCGGCGCTTTTAGTTTGTTGTGTATTCTATCTCACTTAGCACTACTGAATTCATTGCACTGTCTTTGTTTTACTTATTATAAGTCAATCCACCGATAATATTTTTCCATACCTGTATATAACTGGAAGGATAACGGTTACTGCAAATGCTTTCGTAACTTGTCCTCGACTGTTAGACAAGCACCGCTGCTGCGGAGTGGACCCCTATTTCTTTCTAACGTATTTTTATAAACGTGCGAAGGCGTGGTTAATATTTAATAATGAGAAATAAACACAAAATATTAAAAATTTCACTCTTGTATATATAATTATCGTACACTTATGTTATAATTGTACATTTAAAAATGAATCATGAAATAAGTGTCATAACCAAACATTATTTTTAATATCCATTAGAGAAATGTAGTAAGATAAGGATAGCCTTCCCCCTACTAACGTCCCATCTTGCTCTAACAGAACGGGTCAATTTTTATATTCGACGTTATCCTTCCAGTTATATATAGAGTTCACTGGTCGTTAGTTACTTATAGAGTCCCTATATAGAGAGAGTACCGCAATTGGTTTGGGCGTTACTTTGGAGCTAAAATGGCGGCTGCATATTAAGGTTGTCTTGTCAGGGATCAGCTGTTGTTAGTTGTCAGCTATCAGTTGTAATAATTTTTCTATCACACCAATACCTTTTCTTCAATTCAAATTTCCCGCCCTTTTCTGGAGTCAAAATGGCGTCAATTGCGGTACTCTCTCTATATAGGGACTCTAGTTACTTATAAAAAAGTTGTTCACTTAGAACGTTATTAATGTTAGTTTGCATACAAGTTGCTAATGACAACCAAAGGCGCAACAAAACACATATGCTGCTACATTCATACATTGTAATCTGGAGGAAATATGGCGCTCATGGTCACACTGTTAGTATAAAGTCACTGTAATTATTTTCGTTAAGGTTTCCACGGATGTATATATTGTTTGTATTTTCTTCTGGAGTTTCTCCGTGTTGGTAATTAATTAATTAAGTAATTAATACGTACATTAAAAATTGAATTACTGTTATTTATAAGCAATAAATAAGTTTTTCACTTGCTCAACTGTTGAAATAGGAATGTGAGTCATTATAGCACAACTCAAACATACTGGCCTATTATTTTTAAATAATAGCACTTTTAACATCTGTTAAGCTGATAAAAATGCTTTATCTAAAACTGTGTTGCAATATAGTATGTACTTATATTCTTGAAGAAAACAAGTGAAGAAAGTTAAATTTTCCTCTCTAGAGATGAAAGTAAACAGTATTTACTTATTGTAGGAAAACAAATGAATTTGGTGCAACTGTCAACATTTACAAATTTCGTGGATACTTTTTAAATTACATGCACGAGAAGAAAATTTATTTTCAACTGAGCCCAAGTTTGAAAGAGCATAACTTTCTTCTTTAGTTGTACAAATAACTAATATGTAGTATTTTCTTTGGTTACAACAGAAATGATATGGTCTGGTTCGTGAATTATGCAATGATATACTATGTACTTGCTTTCTCCACTAGATCATTACACAAATTAATAAGCCTCAGCTTGTACATACATAATATTGTTAATGTCCTTTCGAAAGTATGAGACACTGAAGATAACTGTACATTACACATTATAATTACCTCATTTAAAAAAACGAATTTTGCGCAATGAATGTGTTTTTTAAATTCTAGGTAGTAAACGACATTGGATAACATTCTAATGTTTTCAAATTAAGTATGGCAACAGTAGAGGTACTTGCAAATTCTGGAATGGAAATTAATCGAACCACTTGTCCGTCCTCGCCTAAAAAAAAATTACATTCAAATCGCGTAGAGATCTTACAATTCTGTGTATACCTTCGACCAATTTTGTATCAAACGAACTTTGATTTCCGACGAACATAACATGCGGACAGCTTTCGATAATAAAAGGATCACTTTCATAAAACGGATAACATCCTAAAGTATCGGGTGCAGTAGGTGCCATGTGACTCCACTTTAAACAATTTTCCAATACGTCAATTGGCGTAGAAATTTCGCAAAAACCCAAAATGTTCGTAACTGGCTGACCCGAATTACCAAAAACCTTTAAACCGCCAATTTCGCATTCGTAAGGGTTGGATACTTGATTGAGCGATTTAAATACGATCGATTTTGGAAACATGCAGTGATGCATAGGCTGTTGGGGCATAATATGATTTGATGGATCGTGTTCGCCCGGCATAACATCGACATCGCAAACTTGAGCCAATTCCAACAGTACACTATCGAGTAATTTCACAGATTCCATTACTTCGGGCATCTCGTTCCTTCGAGAGGTGAGCGATATTGTCGGTTTAATTTTTTCGTGAACCGTACGCGTACTATTACCGGCAATTATTAATCGTACAACCTTAGTGGATACGTCATCGACGTCAGGAATAAGTCCGGCTATCCAATTAACAAATAACCGTAGCGCTAACGACGTTTTTTCAATATGAACTAAATCTAACCCACAAATAAAAACGACAAATAAATCTTCCATAAATAAAGGCCTTTCAATTTGTTTTTGAAAACCCGCAAAACAATAATCTTCCACATTGAACTTTCCATTCCCCAGATCTGTGCCGAGTACGGCTATGGATATTCCCGTTACCAATTCGTCTTTTTCCAAAGTGCCTACAATAAATAACATTGAGAATATGAAACACTAGCGACTACTAACCTAAAATTTTATAACGCTGCAGCTCATCTTCGATAAACAACGAGTCCGTTTCATTTGTGAAATGAGTATAAATCGGTTGAGGTATTAAACTATTTGCTTCGGCTAACTGTTTCAAAACCGAAGGCTTTAATTTTTGATCTTTAAATAATGTCCCGATCACAACACATTTTGATGAACACTTTCGGAAAGTTTGTGTAATTCACAAACGGTGTAGGTATCACCCCATTTGTTAAATATTCGTGAACTTAAAAGAGCTTTCATTTTTTCTAAACGAACATTATAAATATTACAATATTGTTTATTAAAATCCTTGGTTTGTTTCTGAAATCGATCCGAAACGTTGCGATAGTCTGTACATTTACGTTCTATCGACATTTCGAGAATTTTAATTATTTGTTATTGTTGTTAGATTAGAGAATAGAGATATACAAAAATATATTTTTTGAGGTTAGAAAGCGGGAAAAATTCATTTCGGAATCACCAATGTGAAATAACTAAAATCACTACCCTGTACAAGAGGTGTTTTCTTTTTGCATTTTGTGGTACACTTAACGCACCTCTGTCAATACACACCATTCGTTTTATAAAAATAATTTGACTCAGTTCTCAATAACCCTATTCGTTTTAAAAGCTTTATTTAAGTTTTATATTAACCTGAGGCAGAAATGTCTTATGCCGCAAGGTACTTCAATCACGTGATAATTGTGCATTTGCCTAACCCTGTGGCACACCTGTGGCGGTGCAAAAAGAAAACACCTAATAGGTGTTTTGTTTTTGGACAGCCATAGGGCTAGTCAAAGTCACAATTATCACGTGATTGAAGTGCCTTGCGTCAAGCTTGCGTCATAAAAGACATTTCTGCCTCACGTTAATATAAAACTTAAATAAAGCTTTTAAAACGAATAGGGCATTGAGAACTGAGTCAAATTATTTTTATAAAACCAATGGTCTGTTATTGACAGGGCTGACTTAAGTCAACTACAACGTGGAAAAAGAAAACACCTTTAGTTTCGCCTGGTTTCGCCTCTTATTATAGTTTTCACTCAACGATCCAGTTTTAATTTCACTTTATCAGGATGTTCCTTATTCCTCCTCATAACCCATTGTGCCTGCTTCAAGACCCCCTCTGTGAAGGTGCTTTCTCATTCGATAGTGTTCCGTTAGCAGACCTGTCAGAAGATTTACGTCTTCTTGGTCGAAGATTTTCCGTTCTGTGCTTACACACGAGACCTCTAATAGAATTTTGGCTTGTCTTTGATAGGCCAGTATTCTTTTAGAATTATTTTAACTTCTTTCCTCACCGTTCCATATTCCATATTCCACATACCTGTTGGGGATCCTATAAAAGACATTTTTTGACCTTCTTTGGCTAGTCGGCCAACTAGAAGTCTCACTTTTTCTCAGGAAATTCGTTTACAGGTCCGCAGGCCTTTGACAGCTTATTCGTTGTTTTCTCTAAATGTGCTCAAGGAGTTGCCTAAGACTGTCCCTAGTAGCTAGAGGTACTTGACTTCACTCTCCATAGGAATGAGCTGCTTGGTAAATGGTATGTGGGAGGTTTTATGGGATTCATCGACCAATCTATCGTTTTAACATCAACTTTGCTTCAGTTTAAAAGTTTCCTACGCCTTGCATCACAGCAAGAGAGAGAGAGAGAGAGCTGACTTGCTCTTCTTCCCACATTGGGGAGCCTTTTTGTGCCACTCGCATCCGAATTAGCTTGGGTTATGTCGGTTCGAATGTTATTCTCTAAAACCTTCTATGTGACGGAGAATTGAATTGTGCTTCAATTAGGGGATAAGAGCCATTTAGTGAACCATAAGTTGTGGTGCCCAAACGGTATGGGAAGGCGGCATCTGATGCAGTCAAGCACATCTCACAAAGAAAAAATAAGGTGAAAGTGGTACGTGGAGCACAAAGAAGGTGTTTTGCTTCCCTTGCGCGAGCAACACTGATATTGCTTTTATGTCATCGATTCATATACAGAGCTAGATCTGTTTACTTAAGGAAAATTTATAGAGACTGCAGTGTAGCTTCACAAGAGTCTGTCTTTGGAGTTTGGACCAACCCAGTGGCACACAATGTTAGGAGATCTTCGTTTAGAGGCAACGGAGGAGGCACAAATTAAGAGCTTGCAGACGAAGTGGCCTCGGACATAAGCTTGGAAGGCGCAACAGGTACTTAAACTGGGCTAAAAGACACGACGAAGAAGTCATACTACCACACCTAACACAGTGTTCGCGCGGAACATGGTCATTATATTGGCAGCTTTGCAAAATCGGGAGAAGACCTAATAATTCGTGAATAGACTGCGGGCTTCCAAATAGCAAAGAGAGCCGTATTAGAAACAGAGACTGAGACCACATTGACTGCAGACAATATCCTGAAGCTGATGTACGAAAATTATTAACTCCTGTATGTCTGCAGTGTATGGTAATCGCGAGAGAGATGGGTAACGGGCCCTTTAGACGATTCACGTAGGTAGTATGTTGACATAATTGATGAAAAATGTGGGACCAACGTGGTGCTACTGATGCGCACCAAAACCGGCTCGATCCACACGTTAAAGTGAAGACAAAAAATTAAATTTAAGCACTGTATTCAAGATTGAATTGTGGATTAAAATTATCATTCTGACCACGTTCTCCACTCTTGAAACATAATACTACTTCTCTCAATCGTATATACAGGGTGTTTCAGAATAAGGTGCTGATCCTTAAGGGTGTGAATCCTTATGTGATTTTAGAAAGAAAAGTTCAAATAAACCTATGTCCTAAACCTCTTAACTTTTGAGCTACAAGGTGTTAAAGTTTTAAGAAAAAAATCGTTTTTTATCGTATCTTTAATAATTTCCTAGATATTTTTATCAAATTTGGCACACGCCCTCTAAGCATCAACAGCCATTTTTTGATAAAAAAGATTTTTTAATTTTTTAACCAGTGGCGTCCGTACAGGATGTGAACTAGATATTTTTGGAAAAATATTATGCACGCCACTGCTTTTTCTTAAAATAAAAATTATTTTTAAAATTCCCATTCATTTTAGGGTAAATTTGATTTTTTGACTTTTTTTCGTCCGACGAACGGTTTCCGATCAAAAAAATAAGAAGCATTTAATGCGCATGCCGCTATGTGCTTATGATTTCTAAAACGGCTAGAAACTTTGTTGTCAAGGAAATAATTGCAATGACAAAATAATTAATGCTTAGAGGGCGTGTGCCAAATTTGAGAAAAATATCTAGGAAATTATTAAAGATACGATAAAAAAACGATTTTTTTCTTAAAACTTTAACACCTTGTAGCTCAAAAGTTAAGAGGTTTAGGACATAGGTTTATTTGAACTTTTCTTCCTAAAATCACATAAGGATTCACACCCTTAAGGATCAGCATCTTATTCTGAAACACCCTGTATATTAGAAATAAAACGACAAACCTCAACAATTTTGTGCGCCATCTTGAGCGTTTTACTTCCGGTCGCATTTTTATGGATAACTGATGTATGGGACTGACCGGGGTTAAAATTTGAGAATTATGCCGTTTATCTAATTGTTACATGTGTGATTTGCTACTTGCGACGAACCAGTTTTATTGTTTTAGTTCCATAAAAAAACTCAACATTAGAACGTAACGATATAAAACACCCTGTATAAGAAGGCTCAAGAACTGCATGGTCTGAAGATAACAGCGTTCTGCATATTTTGCTCTTTATGTATCTAAGTTCATGTTAAACAAATTTTCAAAAGTTTATCCCACAGACCATTAAAAGTAAGTGGTCTGTGGTTTATCCTTAAGTTTTTCAAAAAGAAATGTAACATTTCCCTCATTTTCTTAGTTTTCCTATTGTTAAGCCTTTTTGTTTTCCAATTTTCCTTTAGGTAAGTAAACTAAACGTGTTCCTCCCGTTTTGGCGCTTATTTATGTTTGTAGGTTAATTTTGCATCATTCGAAATGGAAAACATCGAAGCATTTCCGATGTGGGAAGTTTTCAATACGCAAATAATACCAGGTTTACTCGATATGGCATTCTCGGATGATAGCTTGCAGAAGTTAACCAGTATTATAAAAACGACCGAGTTTTTACAAATTGTTTCGTACACACGTGATCCTTCCGTGAGCTGGGACGAGTATCAGAAAAAAATTTTACAATATAAAGCTTTCACCATTTGGTTACTGGAAAGATTTTTTTATTTACTAACATGTGATCATTTTGCTAAGTATGTTATACAAGTTATAAACGATTTGCTAGTTAAACTTTTGTAGAATACACGATCTTGTTTTTGACGTTCACATACGAATTCTCTACTACATAAGTGTAACTCAACCCGATTTTTATACCGAATTATGTGGCGAATATATGTCGGCGTTAGGACAGTTGAATAATTATCATAAGATTTATTCGGGTGACGGTAAGAAAGTTAAATTAGAAATATTCGCACCTATCGAAATACCGGAATTAAAAGACAAGTTGGATTTCAGTTCGGAACCGATCGAAATAGTATCAAAGACCGCATGTAACACCATGCAAAAACGTCTACTACAGCTTTCGTCAAATCTACTGCGAAATATTGACAGTCACAATTTTCACGAAGTCATTTATAGAAATTTCGACTGTTTTGAATACATTATATGCGAATGCAACATGGATTTAAAACTGGCCGTAATCGACGTATACATTGCCAATTTGAATAGTGGCGATTCTTGTCGTATTACCTGTGGAAATATTGCGCCCAGATTTGCCGATTTCGTTTCGTTCCTTGAAAATATCGCGTATAATGTATATAACAAAAATTTTATTATTTCACAGACGGAGCTACAACATTTCGAAGCGCTCCTAATTTCGATCTTTTCATCGACTAAAAACGTATCCAATTTCAAGGAGAACTTGTACAGAATCGCCATTTTTGTAAATACGAAAACCTCGTCCAAAAATCTAAAATTTACATGTCTCGATTATGTTCACTCGCAACAGTTACTTTCGTCAGAAAATGTGAGCGACTATATTGACAAAGTTGTTAAATGTAACGAATACGAGTACGTCAAGTTTTTAAAGGAACAAATTCTGCACGAATTTAAAAACGAAACGAGTGTTCCAACATGGAATAGATTTCACTGTGCCATCGAGCGTATGATGAATAACGCGACAATTTTCGGTGACGCAAACGAATGCAACTTCTTAACGGAATTAACTTTGATACAAAAAACTATAGAAATGGTTATCGAACTTAAGATAAAGAGGTGCGAATTACAATTTTTCGATAACTTTATCTACAATTTGTTTGGAAAAGCTCACAATCATCTAGCGAGTTGTAAGGACATCGATTCGGTTGGTGTGTCGATACAAAAACTTTTAGTTACTTTACCTTACGTAGAGGATGTCACATTTATTTTCGATTGTCTTGCCTATCCATTTATCAATAAGCGAACTGGACTATTTAAGTCACGATTAATGCAGACAAAAGCTATCAAGATTAGTAGTTTTTTGACGTATAGATCGAGTACGACGTCACAAACTGCGTTAACATTTTTGTGCAACTTTGTGAATAATCTTTCGTCACGGCTGTGCATTTCCAATTCTGACTCTTATACTGTGCAACAAATGCAAACTGATTATGTGAACATAATTAAATCGAATCTGAAGAATGTTATTTCAAAACTTCCTATTGAGGTAAGTGTTGATATAATTTCTAATCTGTATTGATTTATATAAGATAAAAGTGTGATCTACACTATATTTTGTAATATCAGAAGAAACTTTGGCACTTTTCAAAATTCTATTTACAAAAGGGAAAACGTATTTATCATAACTGGCAATTACGTACTAGTTTTACTTATTTGCATTATTTTAATCATTAAAACCTGTACTTACTAGATGGTTACAACTAACTGAATAACCGTAAGCAACTAAGCATGTGTGTAAGCTTTCCTCAACATTACATTTTATATACTTATTGTTTCGTAATTACTCACATTAGTTTGAATAGGAATTTTTAATCACGTTTTCACAGAACTTTACATTAACACACACTGAGACATGGCTGTAAAAGTTTTCAAAAATAATGCATGCCATCTATGACATTGTTAAAATTCCTTGAATTGATGTTTTATACTGGAATAATCAAACTGAAACAGCTACAAGATTTTTGGAAGAGAAATAAACTTTTTAGTCTAAAATGTTTCTTAACTATAGACTAAGAGCTAGCGACCGATTTGGTCAAGTCATTTCCAGATGAAGAATGGTTTTTTTTTCACATTCGATACACTATTCGAAGATACCGAAGGTAAGTCTGGCACCTTGGACCGGCCGGATTTGGGGGTGGTGGGCGTTTGAAGTAAAATGGAGGATGCCCTACTTTACCCAACAGGGTATCGATCCAGATGGTCGATTTTGATGTTATTTAATTTGTAGTGACGTATTGTGGTAGGAAATGACAATGCCAGACGTTTTAATACGCACGGGCCCATTGCCAGACCTCAATAACCTACTCTCCTCGCATGGAAGCGTTTCATATACATGCGTAGCCTCTTTTAACTATATCTCAAAAAATATGCAATATTCTAGTAAATATGAAGAGACCTTTTTTGTCTAGAATTAAATTTTCTGCAAACTAGCTTCTACACATTTATTTCGTATCTTTCACCGTTCCTGAGATATAGTGAGAAATGTGTGACTATATATTTTACAAGTGGACTGAGTAATAATAATATTGTCTCTAGATCTTAGAAATTGAGAAAAACAAAACAATCTGCAGTGCATCGACAACACTATTTTCCACAATATCTAGAAAACAAAGCGTGATACGAAAAAAGTTATTCATACTTTTTTGTAGAGAATTCGATTCGCGCCAAAAAATGTGTCTTCATATTTACTCGAATATTGCATATTCCTCGAGATATAGTTAAAATAGGCTACGCACTTATATGAAGTGCTTTCATGCAAAGAGAGTAGGTTATTGAGGTCTGGCCAGTGCCGTATTTAAGGTCCAGGGCCTCGTCGTGCAAAAGTAGGGAGGGCCACATTATATAGGTGGTAAAAAAAGGTCTAGTTATTATATTATGGAAAAAACACAAAATGTAATGTCTCTTACATATTATGTATAATTTATTATCATTAATTTTATTTTTTGGAAGGCCTGAGGGCCTCGTTTTGCGAGGGCCTAGTCGTGCGCCGCACGACTGGCACGCCCGTTAAATACGCCACTGGGTCTGGCAATGGGCCTGTGCGTACTAAAACGTCTAGCATTATCATTTCCTACCACAGTACGTGACCACGAATTAAATAAGACCAAAATGGACCATCTGTCTTTTGGATAAAGTAGGCCACCTTCCATTTTACTTCAAACCCCCCACCACCCCCGAATCCGGCCGGTCCAAGATGCCAGACTTACCTTCGGTATGTTAGAATAGTGTATCGAATGTGAAAAAAAACAATTTTTCATCTGGAAATGACTTGACCAAATCGGTCGCTAGCTCTTGGTCTACTACCACAGATTTCTAATAACATTGATGTTTGCATTTCATACTTATCAAGTGAATGAAGCAGCTTCAAACAATAGTCTACAAAAAATTCGACTCATCATTGTTTAGTTCAACAAGGAAATGGCAAAGATGTACTATTTAGAAAAACATTACTTCTTTGATTAGTCATTGGCACGGTCTTGTGTATACCGTTGCTTTAGACAGCTAAGGAAGAAAAGCGCATTCTACAAAAGTTATTGGCCATTCCATCTATATGGACAATTTTCGATGAACAAAAGTTCATCACATGAATTTACAAAGTGAGGATGTCTGGATGTCCATTGTTTTTTTCGTGTAGACATCTTTAACATTCTGACTTTGGATTCTTCTAGAACATCAAATTTCAAAACATTTTTGTATTGATCATTTCTTGTATATCTGATTGGGAAAGTGGTCAAAATGGGCGTCGAAAATATTGTTCAGCATGGGCAATGCAAGTTTTTGTTCATCATGGCAATCCAAGCTTGCACATTCTCAACTGGTTATAATGCTATCAATTAGCTTCTTCTTTTACGTTGATACCACGAACCTTTTTTATTTATCTGGACTTGGGACCAACGATACTGTTGAGGTAGGTAGGTACTCAATCGAGCATTGGCAGTAAGTGGAAGAACAAATTACAGAACAGTGCATACTGCGCTGGTACTCTGTGAAAGATAGCAACAAAGATATAGTTGTCAAAAGCCTAAAAAGGGAGAAACAACAGCTACAAACATTATGATAGGAAAGTAAAAAGTTGTGTATATATCCATGGGATGTAAAAATGAAATGGTAGATTCATGGATAAGAGGAGAAGAACAAAAATATTGAGTGGAATAGATCCCCAAGATGAATTTGTATTACCCATGTGAGAGAAAAACTGTATGCCGTTATAAGAAATTAAGGACACACATTTTTGTAATAAATAAATAAAAACAAGTAATCTCAGTACATTTTTACTTTCCCATACATATACACACGTGTATACAGGGTGTTTTTTTGGGAGCTTTAGTTACACATTAGATATTAACATGTGGATATCCAAAGAATTGATATTTCACCTAGAATCCAAAAATACAATAAAAAATGAGAGTTGCCATTTAAAATAACAGTAGTTATTTCCGGCATTTCCGGAAACGCTGCCATTTTGAAAATATTTTACATCGATTCGGTTTTCAAAGTAACCCCTTAAGTAAAAATTTTCAAAATCGTATCTATAAAACTTTCCCAGAAACGTCGAACTAGAGCTCCCCAAAAAAACACCCTCTATACACATGGGGAAAGTAATGTAATCGAAAAAAAAATCGAACTCGGGATTTTGATGAAAATTTTAAAAATTCATAACTTTTTTGCTAACAAAGATGAAGAAATAAAATTTTGCAGTGAAGTAGAGGACATACGACTCTTTTAAACGAGTATAATAAGTATACCAATTTAATTCCGGTCTAGCAGGTAATTAACAAAATAGTTATGACATACTCTGTATATTATGTCAGGAGAAAATCAGAAGTCGTTTCCTGATTACAACAATACTACACACTATAATACATTTATTTTTTTGAATTATTACGCAAAAACTATTTTATTTTGAGTTATTATGCAAAAAACTATTTTATTTAATACGTCGTTGTAGTAAACACGGAAAAGTTGTGTGCTGGTTTACTGGTCATTTAATTGATGTTACTTGTAGTCCGCATTTCAATATTATGGGTCAATATCAAGGGTAATAAATTAAAATTGAACAAGGGTTGCCGAGATGCAATGGTAAGGAAATCTTTTGTATAGGTACTTATTCTCATAAAAAATGCAAAAAGAATAACATCCAATCAATCCCTTTTCTGAGATAGCATGAAATGAAAATGAGATCCAACTAGCAAAATTGGGAATAAATTGTGCGTATATCTGGGCAGTGCTGTGAAAAATATTGAACATTGTAACGGGAAAACACAGCTTAAAACCTAGACAGGCACATTGGTTAAAAACAGCAGGTTTTAAATTGATCCAAATGATGCAGAAAACGTAAGAGAATGACATGTTAAGGATTTTGGTTGGATGGACGTTAAAATTTTCTTTTTTCATTGCATTATACCTGAATAGTGAGTATCTTTGGCGCGCCTAGGGTCTTACAATCGTATAGGATATCTCTTCCCCACACAGTTTCAAATCTGGATAATCCTGTCCATGTTAAAAGCTCGGTCCATTTATAAATTGTTTCCCCATGTCTATTAGCGCAGTTTAGAACTTGTTGCTGATTTCAATTTCACAGCATAGATTTTCGGATCATACCTAGCTAACCAACTGGCTTGTTCGTTGCCTTCCACTTCATTGTGGCCCCACACCAAATTATTTAATCCTGTTCTGGTCAGCAAGAAGGCATAGAGCATTCAGACATTTTAATATCACTTTAGTCTCTAGAAGAGTTTTTAATTGAAATGATACAGTCTGTTGCCTATTTGCTTTAAAATTGGGCAATTTGCTACAGTTTTTATACAGATAATATTGTGTACAATGGATTGTTCCTTATTCCTTACTAGTCTTACTTTTGAACCAATCATATTTCTGCGATTTAGCTATTTGCGCCAGCAAATTTCTATTTTCAATGTTAATTTATTGTAGAATTCAGTGCATGTTTCATCCTTACAATATGTAAGCGAATACCCGCAGGCCAACATACCGCAACGCCGCAACCCTTTCAGCGTCGCCTCGCGTTATATCAAGTGTTTCGGTACATTTCATGAATATACTATGTAAATCGGGAAATTTCGAGACGCAATTTTCTTTCGGGACAATGGTCTCCAAATCGGAACAATCTTGATAAATCGGCACGTATGGCAACCCTATCAGTGAGCTGCATTCTTAAAAGTTTTCGCTCGAGGAAAGTGAACCCAAAAGCAATTGCGTTTTGATATAGTTGCAGTAGGTACCTTTACATCTTTCTTTAAAGATTATGCCTTGAAATCTTGCTCTTGTAGGAATGCTACCAACCTCCTCGTAAAAAATTTGTTTTTGATTATAAATTTATTAAAAGTGATGTTTTTTTATCTTTTTTTAATAATCTTTGACTATTGGATTATCCTTCAGAGTGTTGGCCGAATTAATCAGAATATGATTTTTCACACTAATTAGTATAGTGAAGGACATGTGCACAGCAGTATGGGAGGAGTTGTGTTCAGTTCACCTTGGAATACCATTGAAACTAGATCTGATAGATGGGTCACAAAATGTTAATATCAAGTTGAATTTTCGATGCATTCATGAGGAACATATAGGAATTACATGTCTGGGAAATCTGGGAAAAAAGCTAAAAATATAGCTAGAATTCCTTTTGGATATACTGTGTTGGGGGGGGATACACATTGCCATGGATTGCAAGCCTAGAACAACACTAACCTATACTCCCACTATTTATTTCCCAATTCGACTACTGAGCAGTAGCCTTTGGTAAATAGCTAAATGGTGGAATCTTTAACATCAGAAAGCTTCCACCAATAAATTGTAACCCACCAAACTCTAACATGAAGATTCCTATTACACACTGTTAAAAGCATCCATTAAAACAATTTCGTTTTTCCACATTTTTTACTATGCTCCGACTTCTATTCTATATGTGAGTGTACAGGCTAAATTTGAAAATATAAAAATTACATTTTACGCATTCATTTGAACAATTAATCAACAAAAATTGTATACAGCTAAACAAAAAACACATGTCTATTAATTATTTAAGCTGCCTTTGCTATTGAATCTGTAAACAATTTCCATTATTTCTATAATTTATTTTTTATTGTAAACTATGCCAATCGAGAGAGTAAATTTCAGTTTTAATTGGAGAACAGTTTGCCTTCCAACAGCAGAGTAATTCAAATATATTTTAATTGATTAAGTTATCAGTCTCGGAATGACTTTTTTGTTAACAACTTATTACTGTTACGTACATTTAATTGAAAGAAAAGTTCATTTGCGATCGATTTTTTTACCATACACTTGAAAATGCTTTAATAATTACGAAGAGCAGTGCAAGATGAATTAATACTTTTATCTTATAACTGCCTTTTAGCATCACTTAACAGGCAATAATGTAATTTATTTTTAGACAGTAAAAATAGTGCTACGTTATCCAACAATCTTCAGTGCAAGAGATCAGTGGATTAATGACATACTACTTCCTGCCATAGAAGTCTTACCTCCACATTTGCTAACTGTTATAATCAAATTCGCGGGAGAAATTATATGTCAATCGAATTCGCAATTTATCCAATTCGTTTCGAGAAGCGCCGACGAAACCGTTTTCGAAACATGTTGTCTGACGTGCAGAAAAGATTACTGCAACACGAGCGATAAATATGAACTAGATGTTATATTGGCCAGAACTTCGCAATCGAAAATGGCATTTGAAATTTCTAAACCGTTACGTGGAAATGATGAAATTGTGAATACTTTACTATCGTACATTTTAATGCACTGCAGTCACGAAGATTCGAGTGTGAGAATTTCTATAATATCAGCCATGCATTGCTTTACACATCTGTCGTCATTTTATAATGTTAACGCTATGTTGTCTTGGTTGAAATTTGCGAATGACGAAGACAAATTCGTTAGAAGGGAATTGTCGAAGTTGGTGAACTTTATCTTTAATGCAGTGTCAGTAAGTATCATATTCTTTGTGCATGTTTGTTAAAAGCTAAAAACGTGTACAGTACTCTGTTAATTTGTAATGAATTGATCAACACTTATGTTGTGAAACTCCATTAGTAGTTATATTGTAATAATAACAAGTAATTCCACAAAATTCTTTATTTGCTTCTCTCTGCTTTTGTTCTCTGTTATATAATGCGTTGTATTTCTTTTTCTTCTTTAGTTACATCTTCATTCATATAGAATAGATAGATTATCTTGGTTCTTATTTACATTAATTTCTATTCATTTTTAACTACTTGAAATTTGTCTGTTTGTTTTAATATTTTTGATTTTTGGTTCAGCTTGAAGTTTTTCCTTAATAAATTCTTGTACATCATTTTTCGTATTCATCTCATTTTCTTCATCTTTTCCCATAAGTATGATCAATGTTGTCTTTAAATTCCCCCATCACATTTTTTATTATTTTATTTCTTCTTTTGCATACCCAATAATCTGTTTGACCTTTGTTTATACTGTTAATCAAAATATTTTTATTATCTATTTATTATTCACGGAAATGGAAGGTTTTGCCATGCTCAAAACCACTTGTATCCATTTCACTCAAGTTTCTTACACTTCTTTCTAATTCATTCAAATTGTTTTTATTATGTGTTGCTCAATGCTCAATCAGCAGTCAGTTTCCTTTAACTGACAAAACTCAGGCCCCGAATTGCTTGCTATTATTATAATATAACTATTAGTTAATTTGTTCAGTTATTTAAGTTTTAAACATTAAGATTGATAGAACTTTATAATAAATTACACTCTTTTCAGGAAAACAAAGCTTTATCGAATGACCGTAAAGATGAAATGTTTAAAACCTGTTTCCTAGAATTAGTAAAGTATGCTAAACTGTCTTTACATCAGTCTAATTATGATCTACAAGAAACGCTATTGAATACCATACGCCAATTATCGAAGTTATCACTTCCTATTACAACTCGATACGTGTCACAGATCTTATTATACTTCATAATGTATCCGACATCGAAACATTACTTAATAGCGTCAAATATATGGATCGAAATGGCTCATCAACAGAACACGACTACGAAAATAATTTATTTACAGTACCGCAAACAACTATGCGGTAACATTGTGAAAATTTGCGCTATTAATTTGGCCGCGGTAGATTATAGTTTATCAATGTCACTCGAAAAAATATCTACAGTTCTCGGCTTTTATGGGGCAAAGGACTTTGTCGCGAAAGAAAGTCAGTCACTCTTACCGGCACTGACATCGTTAATAGTCGGTATGCCAAAAGTTGAAAGGCTTGTAGAGGAATTTGCTTCGTTAGTAGAAATGAATGTGAAGGATTTACTGATCAGTAAATACGGAAATATCTTCTTACATGTATTTTTAAACGAAACCGAGGCCATGTTTAAGAATTTAATGAAATACATTGAAACAAAGACGGGATGTAGTGGACGCACCTTGCGAAAGAGAGATCTACTGGTAAGTGGCGCCAAATTTTTCTCTTATTACCATATAGCTTTAATTGCAGGTTATTTTAAATGATTTGTTGTTAAATTTTCACGAATATCGCGATAGAGTTTTGGTAGGCTTACGAATATTGGCAACTGATGATTGTGACGGGCCTACAATCAGTATTGAACAAATTCCCGAGTATCTTCAGCCGAAACTTCTAGGGGTTTTGGCACATTTCGATATGAAATTAGTGTTACCTTATCTAGATATAGAGAAGGTTTTGTCGAGCCTCGCAGAGCTCGTCACGTTTATGGGAGCGAAGTACATCACACCTCTTCGTTTTAAAATTTTGGCAATGTTAAAAACGGCTTTAAACTCGAACGAAGTTAGTGCCGAGCTGCATTGTAACGTATGGGAGGCCTTTCTTAAGACTTGCGAGATCGAGTCGCTCGGACCACAGTTAGCCTCAATTTTTGTGTTTCTATTGCCCTTGCTCGAAACTCAACCGAAAATTAGTACTATTTTTCAGTATCTAATAATAGACAACAAAGCTTTCGTTAAAGACTATATTTGTGATTTGTTTTTCGTTCTCGAAAGTAATGCGAGTCGTGATATTTGCGTTGTTATCGAAGAATATTTGCAACGTGTGCAAAAATTACCATTTCGAGAACATTTAAGCGCATTTTTAAAATACTTAAATCACGAGACTGTCGAAATTCGTGTCCACGGTTTAAAGTACATTAAAGGATTATTAGAAACGAACAGAGAAGAATTAGATAGAATGATACTAGGTTACAATGGTATCGATCCTATCATCGTCAGTTTGTTAGATGTTTTAATGCTCGCGTGTCGAGAAAAAGAAGAAGTTATCAAATTGGCATGCGGCGAGTGCCTCGGCGAATTGGGAGCAATCGAGCCGAGTCATTTACCGAGGCAATACAAGAGAGAAACTCAATCGTTTGTTTTCTTTATTACGGAAGATAATTTCATTGTTAACGCCTTAAACGAACTAACTAGAGCCTTACAAGCGGAAAAAAACACACGGGTAAGTACCCAGTAGAAACTTCAATGACTGTTTCATCCTTTTGCTTGCAGAAAATGGATCGTTTCGCACTAGCAATACAAGAAACCTTAAAATTTTACAAAGTATCGCCCGACGTTAATAGTTCAAGATACAAACTCTGGATGGATTTTCCGGATAGTCAAAAGGAGTTAATGCTACCAATGCTATCGTCGCGTTATACATTATTGCAACCAGTTGAGAAAATTCCTGTTTCACCGATATACGGATCGAAATATGGGTCAACTTACGATTTGTGGATTTATAAGTAAGCGGTTATCACAGAAAAGAATTTTTTTTATAATCTGATCAACATTGATCAATGAATAATTTGATTCTATTTTAATTTGCTACAGGTTCAAACTTAACTAAGATTCTGCTCACTAGATCACCTTAGGTTCTGATAATTAAACTACACTAATTTTAGCGTGTAACCACACAAGTACTGTGCGTTTCACTCATTTTCACTATATTAGTTCAAAGGGTTTGGTCCTCTTCCATCTTCTTGTAAAGTTTATGTTGTCGAGGTGCTGGAGTGCCTCAGCATTCACATGTTGGAGAAGTCGTTCATAAAGATCGTCTGTGTCTCTCAGTACTTTGTTTTGTAGTCTTTCAACGAACCAATACATTTTTCTGTATTTTAGATGAAATTCTCCTTTTTTCTTTTTCACATGGGCTTTCCTGTGTAGCCTTGCATCTAGGGTCATGCCCAAGTATTTCGCCGAGTCCGCATGTGGAATCTGGGCATCGTTTATTCTGATGGGTATATGCTGTTTTAATTTATGGGAGAAGTTTGCATGTACGGACTTGATGTCATTAGGCTTGATACGCCAACTTCTGGTCCAAGGTTTTAATTTTCTCCATGGAGGTTGTAGCTTTTCTGCAGCTTCTTTATGATTTTTTCCTATTGCCATAATGGCTGTATGATCTGCAAACGTTGCAATGGTGTTCTATTCAGGACCATGAATGTGGATAACAGGTATTGTACTGGACCAAGTACACTACCTTGTGGCACTCCAGCCCGAATTTCTCGTAAGTTAGTTCATTATTGTTATCCTAGATCCCCACCGGGTGTCCTTTGCATTGAGATTCCCTCCCACATAAATCTATATCCTTGTTTTTTTAAAAAGTTAACGTAGTGTCATGTTATGTCTTGGTGGGCTATACAATCCCATAATCATTACTTCATACCTTTTATTTTTAACTATGATAGATGTAGCCTGTATCATGCCTGTTTGGTGTTATATTTCTCGGTTGTGTAGTATGGAATCTTTTCGCCCTACAGAAATCCTGGACTTTGTTAAAGATACAGGTATTCTCAAAGGGTAGACAACAGCGGGGAGCACAATAGACCAGAAGGTGGCAGTGCAGGCGCCAATTTGGAACCACCCCTAGCACAATAATAATAATAATAATAATAATAATAATAATAATAATAATAATAATGGAATCTTTTACAACACTACCACCTTTTGCGTCATTATCAGGTTAAATAGTGTGATATACCTTGTATCCTTTAAACTTGATATGTGACTCCCTGGTAAAATGTGTTTCTTGTTGATATTTTTAGTTGGACGTGTAATTTAACATGGGAAATTAAATCCGACGAACGGTCTGTCGTGCAAGTGTGTTTGCCAAGTTTACATCAGGATCATAATACGTTAATGGTGTTTCTACCACATATTCTATTACATGCGTTATTAGATGGCGCGCCGTTATCGCACGAGGACATTTTCAAGGAGTTTATGGCCGTAATTAATACTTACAGTAACAGAGAAACTACTTTACCTATAGTTAATGTAAGTCACACTTTTGATATTCTCGAACCTAAGTATTTGATTAAAGGCAACACCTTTACCGAGCGGAGCACCCATTTTAACTAACACTGTTTCACCAGAAGAAAAGGTGATATTTGTCCTTTTAGATTTTTTAGATCGTTGGGTAAGAGAATGGACGTGGAAAAAGGACAATTTGGCAAGTGACGAAAAATGTAGGACGATTAAAGTAAATTTCTAACATCAAAAATGATTATAATTGTCGTAATATCGAATTTTTAGGACTTTTTATCTCGGTTTTGTAAGCTAATATTGGCACGTTCAAATTATCAATGTGGAGAATATGCTAGAGCTTTGATGTATTTTGAAGAATATATTTATGAGAAATCGGAACAATTGAAAAATCATTTACCATTTCTAACTGAGGTAGGTTAACAGGTGATAGATCTGTTTCACTAGATTTGTTTAAAATTCAATTGGCATAAGGTCATGGTCGACTACTAAAGAAAATGTGAAAAAAGTGGTATCAATGTGATGAAATGTTTATAAGTGAAAAACTATTAAAGATAGGTATAGGAACATGTAATACCAAAATATGGCCATTTCGATTTTATATCAAATGCAATAGTAAGAAAATGGTTATTTTGTTTAAAAAATATGAGTTTTTAGTCTTTGAATTTTCTCAAATTTGAAGCTACATAGGTGACGTCGTATGCAACATAATTTTTCTTAGGAAATTAATAAAGTTCTGAAAGTTTTCACATTAAGGAAAGACACATATAAATTGTAAAATAAGTAACATTTTTCTGTAATTTGGATTTAATGAGTAAAACCATTGGTACCAAATGTTAAATTTGTTCGAATCAATTAATTTGTTATAATTTATAATGTTCCACTCGTATTTAATGGTGTATACAAAATTAGTGCTTCAGTACATATAAATCTGGTAACTTTTTTACATTCCAGCTTTACGCCCAATTAGACGAACCTGACGGTGTAGCAGGAGTGATCGCAATTCAGGATAAAGAACCACCCATAGAACAAAAACTACTTGCTTTAGAAGTGTCTGGAAAATTAACCGATGCGATAGCGTATTACGAACAAATTCCCGTACCTCTCAAACCTCATCACCTACAAGTTAGTATCATCTTTTAATTTAGTTCGCTTCAAGTGTTTTATTTTAGTGCTTGGTACAGTGTTATTTAGATCTTGAGAATGTGCATGCGGCTTTGAATTACGTTCGTGGCTCTATGGATTCACATCCAGCTTACAATCAAAATTTATTATTGGAAATGGAAGCCGAACCCCTTTTACGTTTGGGACGTTATACAGATCTAGATAAGTTGGTTAACAGATCTGAAATGAGAAATAATCACAGTTGGAATCTTGAAATAGGACGATCACTATTGTATCTTCAAGATGGTTAGTTATAATTGTTCTATTTTTGTTGATGTGCCTGCCAACAACAATGTGTTGTTTAATTATGTTGTTTAAGAAGTATTTGTGGATCTGCTTAAAGTGTTTGGTGACCATTTGTAGAGGAATGCAGCTGTGCATTTCGAATGTTTGCTCGTGTTACTTATTGACGATAAAAGAATTAATATATGAGGCATTCGAAAGAAATGTTTACACATTCTTTTCCCATCCTCCCACCAGTACTTGTCCCTCTCCTCATTTCCGCACCTATACCTCCCGATCAGCCTCTTTTTCTTCATGCTCAAACCACTAACTAGGTATCTCGAAATTCCTTCTGTCATTATTTTCCTATACCTCCTATCCCTTATTTTTTCCAATCTTGCATCTGCACATCTCTGTCCCTAGTAAATTTGATGAGGTCACCTTTTTTTTGTAATACATTCTTGTATTACTTTTAGGAAAGATGGAAGAGTTTAATAATATTTTAAACTCGTTATCAATTTCACAAGTGGATTCTTTGGGAGCAGCTAGTTTAAAAGAAGGGGCATATCAACACGGATACGTGTATGCAGCACGGTTACATGCTATAACGGAATTAAAACAAATTGGAAATATGATAAAGGAACTACTTGTGAGGCCTAATGATCATAAAGTGTGTGAATCCGTTCTTAAAAAATTGATGACCGAATGGAAGTTACGATTAAAAGTACATACTAAAAGTGCTACACGGTCAGTTTTAGAATAGTATAATTTATTTTTAGATTGTTCATGAATCTAGAAGAATTCAGGAACCCATTCTATGTTTAAGACGAGTGGGAATACTTCAAGCAAAAACGATATTAGCTAAAAGAGCACCGCACTCTGTAAATTTGTTAAATTCTATTTTGGGTGAATCTTGGTTACATAGCGCTACAATTGCAAGAGCATCCGGTGTAAGTGTTGCTTTCAATATAATTTCTGTTGAATGTGGAATTAAAATTACAGGTTCACCAACAAGCATTTACTTATACGTTGAAAGCAGATGAGTATGCACCACCACGCTTATTCCTTGAAAAAGCTCAACTTCACTGGATGAGGGAGGAGCACGAACAAGCGTTAAGTGTTTTACAGAAAGGACTCGAAAAATTAACTCCCGATGTGATAAGCACCCCTTCTTTATCTTATAACAACTTCGATTTGGAAAAAAAGTAAATTTTGTATTCTCATATGTTTAGTCAACTCAAATTTAATGTTTGCAGAAAAATTTCTTCCGAAGCGAAACTACTAATTGCTACATACAATGATTCAGTATCTAACGTTGACGCAGATGTTAATAAGCAACATTACAAAGATGCGGTCGACGATTTCAACCAATGGGAAAAAAGTTTAGTCTGTCTTGCACAGTATTATGATCGTTTAAGCCAATCGGTGCCCGAAGCTGAGGAAGGCGACATGAAAGTATTTATGATCAATTACTTTGGAAGATCTCTGCTATACGGTACTGAATATTTGTATCAATCCATGCCTCGAATGCTTAGTATCTGGTTTGATTATGGCACTAGCGTTTTTAATTTATCGAGCGGAATGACCGTTAGTAAAACAGGTGGAAGAGGAAAAGCAGAACGTGAAACTACACTGCTTCAAATGACTCGTTTAATCGATACATTTCTCGATAGGTTACCCGCTTATATATTTTTAACAGCTTTTTCTCAAATTGTATCGAGGATATGTCACCCTCAAAAACAAGTAAGTTGCGCCGCAAAAGGTTCGTCTTTCTTCAAGTCTTTTCATATAGGTTTACATTGAGTTGAAAAGTATTATCGTCAAACTAATTTTACAATATCCTCAACAAACTTTATGGATGTTAATTTCTGTTATAAAATCGCGATGTCCGGTACGTTCAAAGAGGTGTAGCGAAATTTTAAATGACGGACGTTTAAAATCACCAAATATGATTAAACTTATTGGAGACTTTACCAAATTAGCGGAAAAATTGATCGAATTATGTAATAAGGATATACCAGCACAAACTCGTGTTGCATCAGTAGCTACTTTGTTACGATCGCTACCACGGTAAGTGTAATTTGCTGACATTAACACTTCAGTAGGCGAGAAATGTTACAGAATGTTAACTAAGGACTTTAGTGAAATAATGATACCGACACAAAAGTTTCGAAAGCTGATTTTGCCAAACCCAGATTTTCAAATTAATCAGCACAATCCATTTCCAAATCATTACGTTCATATTGTTGGCATCGAGGATGAAATTATAATATTGGACAGTATGCAGCATCCCAGAAAAATCACTTTTAGAGGATCGGATGGCAACAAGTAACAGATTAATTTACAATTTTTTAACATTAAGTTCATGTAATCTCCCTATAAATTTGAATGTGGACTTGGAGCACTTTTTCAGGCCTTTTTCAGTTATTCAAAGTTAGCCAATGTAATGAAAACTTACTTTTTTTAGTTTTTACCTTTTTTTTTCCCTTCTACCCTAGACAAAAATTGGTAATTTCTTATAGAGGGTTAAACGTCCTATAATTTGTGCTGATTAAACATATTTCAGCACTACACATTTACCAAGATACAGAGGAATTTTTGTTCAGGTTCAAGCACAAAGAGGTTACAGTAGGGGAGCAGTATAATAGAAAGAAGCTCCCTTCTGTAACTAATGATTACTCGGCTGTGCTATAGGCCTTGTAAGAGAAATTGCCTTAAAATAGTCACAAGTTTTATTGCGACTCGCGATAGTGTAGTGCTACAGTGTCAGGGGATAAGAGGAGTTGTCAGGTTTCTCTTGAATCCAGTATCAAGCAGAAATAGTCTGTAGATCTAGTAGATGAATAGTTGCTG
Organism: Pyrocoelia pectoralis; assembly: GCA_036250285.1. Classification (NCBI taxonomy): domain Eukaryota; kingdom Metazoa; phylum Arthropoda; class Insecta; order Coleoptera; family Lampyridae; genus Pyrocoelia; species Pyrocoelia pectoralis. Next base: position 6,376,220 of record CM070080.1, read on the forward strand.
AGAGGGGTAAAGCAACAGTTCGTAGTTAACTAATGCGAAATTGATTCTGGCTTGTGCGTGTCCTGAATATAAGATTCTTAGGCCCACCCCTACCTAATCACACATGCCTCAATTTGATTTTAACAATAAGTGACTTATGTGAGGAAGTGATTTTATATACACTTTAATCAATATTTATTTATTTCATTCTTATCAGTATGCAAAGATCCTTATTCCAGCCCCATAACCCCAAACTAAACATAATAAATCTACATAATTAACATAATAAAACCACCATAAATGCGACTCTATTTACAACACATAATCTCTTTTAATTACCCCCCCTTTTTCCTTCTTATTTCTAACACTTCTTCCATCCATCCCCTCTCAGCACCCTTTTCCACCCTCCCATTTGCTGTCATAGCTCTCCGCAATCCTCCACCAAATGCCATATATTTTCCCTTCCCTCTCCACACAGTCTCCCCTCATCCTCCAACCAGTAGTTATTGTCTCTTTTCTCGTTTCCCACCCTGAAGCGTGCCACCGTCGTCTTCCCCCCTTATCTCTCAAGTATTTTGGTATATCTGTGGTGTCAAATTGTCTGTATTTTTCATTATATCGCCCCTCCCTTAATCTCGGCCTTCTCTCTTGCACTTGCATGTCCTCATCTATCTTCCATTCACCTTCCCTCTTCAACTCCACCCACTCCCTTGTGTATCCTATTTTATAATATCGTCTTCTTTCATCCTGTTCGTGTCGTATTGTCATATTTTTTGCCTCGTTCCAGCAACATCTCAAAATCCCCCCCCCCTCCTCTCTTCTTTCCATCTTTTCTTCATAGACCATTGCTCTTCTTCCAGCTTTAGCTCTTCCTCCAACACATACCCCTAACAGTATTTTCGCTGTACCTTTTCCTCCCATCCCCACACCTCTGCGCCATACAGCATCATACTTTTTTACTAACTTTACAATTGGTGAAATTGGTTACTATAACCATCTGTGGTATAAGGTTCTAGAGGAAGTTGTAAATGTTTACAAAATTATTTCCCTTTACTTTAATTGTATGAATAAATTAGAGTCCCTATGAATAAATAATATAATTTGGCCCTCTGGTGCCCGTCTCCAAAAGCTGGCTTCTGTCTAAAGTGTATATCTACTCTTAAAAATTTTGAAAACTGCACTGTATGCATTGATTTCTACATCTTGGTGAGTATGTGGTGTAGAAATACATTTAATAATAAGTACAATTTACAGTAAGATACAAGGGTAAAATATTGAAAATTTGAGAGAAGTTAACGCAGGGTGCTCAAGGTTGAAAACTTGAATTTTACACTACAGACCACCTATATAAGTAAAAGTTCGATAAATTTTGCAAACTACCCCTCTTTTTGAGTAATTTTTAATAATAATAATAGCTTCTGAAGGAGCAAGACTGCTCAATGTTGATTTATTAGTTGAACAGGTGTGTTAGTGCAGATCACATTTGCTTCACTTTTGTTGTCTTATGTCCACGTTGCACATTCAAGTTAGTAGTGAATGTGAATCTATTCCGAACTGAAATTAACTATGGTCGCGTTACAAATATTTGTAGGTGAACATGTTACATATTTTTGAGTTTTTGCGTGTTGAATGCGTAGTTACTATTATTGAGTGACGCTTTAGGTAATTAAAACAATTAAAAATAGCGTTGAATTTGAAATAGTAGTTGCATAAATTGCCGCCAGAGGTCGCATGTGATAATGCATCATTAGGTGTTTTCTTTTTGCACCGTCACAGGTGTGCCACAGGGTTAGGCAAATGCACAATTATCACGTGATTGAAGTACCTTGCGTCATGTAGATATTTCTGCCTCAGGTTAATATAAAACTTAAATAAAGCTTTTAAAACGAATAGGGTTATTGAGAACTGAGTCAAATTATTTTTATAAAACGAATGGTATGTATTGACAGAGGTGCCTTAAGTGTACCACAAAATGCAAAAAGAAAACACCTATTTTCACAATCAGTATGAAGAGGGATTATAACTCAAAACTGTATTTTGCAGATCTATATTTACTAAATCTTTTCTATAGATACACACAGCTTTTAAAACCGAAAGATGATTTACGAAAAGATTTCCGTTTAATGGAATTCAATGACGTCGTGAATCAAATGTTATCAAGAGATCCCGATTGCAGACAGAGACGATTATACATACGTTTGTATTCGGTTGTGCCATTAAATGAAGAGTGCGGATTGCTGGAATGGATTCATAATTTAGTCGGTTTACGTCCCGTTTTACAAGAGTTATACAAAAAGAGAGGTAGACTTTTACACATTTAATAAGTATGTACTAACGAAATTCGTATAGGTTTAGGTATGGGTGGACGAGAATTGAATCACATACTGGGCGATCAAAAAGATCCGCTGGCAAAAAAGAGGGAAGTGTTTACCAAATGTTTATTGCCAAGACACCCACCAATTTTTAACGAATGGTTCCGAAAAACATTTCCCGATGCTCAGAGTTGGTTGACGGCGCGAACCGCTTATATACATACAACCGCAGCTATATCTATGGTGGGTTATATATTGGGTTTGGGTGACCGTCACGGTGAAAACATTTCATTTGATTCTACATGTGGAGATACAGTTCATGTGGATTTTAATTGTTTATTTAATAAAGGTTGTTTTAAATCGCAAAGTTGTGGGTGTAGTAACTCTTTTTTGTAGGAGAAACTTTTGCATGGCCAGAGCGTGTACCGTTCAGACTGACACAAAATATGGTCGCCGCAATGGGTCCATTAGGTGTGGAGGGAATGTTTCGTAAATCGTGCGCTTGCACTCTATCTGTACTTAGAGCACACACTAAGACGTTAATGTCAATTGTCACACCATTTGTTTACGATCCTTTGGTTTCTTGGTCACGAAAAGTCATACAAAACACTAATACTTTAATAGGGGAACAACCAAACTTACAGGTAACAACGGAAAGATATTTTTTAGTTAAAAAAAAATTGTTTTCAGGCTGTTGAGCATATAAGAAACATCGAAGAGCGACTTAATGGTATAATAAAATCAAAATGTAAATCGACAGTTTCGATACCATTATCAGTTGATGGACAGACTAATATTTTAATTCAGGAAGCAATGAGCATTGATAACTTGTGCCAAATGTACATTGGATGGGGCGCTTACCTTTAGTGATTAAGATTGTATAAATTAGTTTTCATTAAAATTGTTTACAATGTTATTCTTATATTATTGCATGTTCCATGTTTAAAGCTATTTCATGTGTAATGAATAGTAAGGTCAACGGTGTGGTTACAAAAGTTCTTACACCCTCTGAAACAATTTTTCATTTCCTTCTAAGTGTTCAATGAATTTATTTTGGCATTTATGTGATTAATAAGTATCATGCGATATAGTTTATTCGTTCTTAAATGTCGCATTTCGGATTAAACGCCCCTAAAAGTAAGACAAGGTAAAACGTATATGGTAACCCTGTCTTGCTGCTTATGCATACGTACCATTCATTCATCCCACTTTACGACGCGAAATATGTTTGTCAATGTATAAGATAAAGACAGAATAGCGGAAGGATTCGATGAGAAATTATATGTGTGTAACGGCATACTTAGATGGCGACTCATAGGAAGACATTTATGTAAAACCACATCATGTGAAAACAAAATGTGGAGATTGAAGAAATTAATACATGCGGTTTAAAACAAAGTGAAACTTTGTAATCAACTCTGACAAAATTGATCATTCAACCAAACAAACTAAATTCCTGTATTTTCTACAGGAATGGATTCAGATTTAATAACGAGAAATTTATTATAGATAAATTCACTCAAATTTTTCAAATCAAAGATCTGGGAGAAGTCTTTGGTATGAGAATTACGAAGACCTCGAATACAATAAAATGGAAATAAAGAATTGCATGGTTTTAGGGATAATAAATTAAACGAAAAATAATTGTGTAACAGAGGTGCTTGTTATTTTTAATTTCATTTGTTCAGCAAAAAAAACAAACAAAAGGTAATTGTGTTGTCTTGCATAATAATAATAACAAATACAACACATTATGGTTGATGGGTTTGATGAAAGATGCTGAAGGAATATCCAAAGCAGTAACAAAATGGGTACAATTTTAATATAAGTAGCTAAAAGTTCAAACATGTAGATTTGCAATAAGGCATGAGAACCGTTACAATTAATTGCAGATTACATCTTATTATTTAAGGAATAATAATAATTATAGTTAACCATAATGTATTTATTCAGCCAAGATAGATATTATATAAAGGAATTACAAGTTGTAGTTCCCTGTTCTTCCACTTAACCTTGATTAAAAGAGAGAATTATTAAAAGGAAAATATATATATGAATGTAAATAAGGATAACAGAAAGTTCTAAGTATGTACAGATATATCATTGAAATATTTAGTAAATGTGTATATCTCAGTGTCCAAAATTCAACGCTCGCCATTGGTAAGAAATACGAAGTCCGTTAAATGGAAGAAAATGGAGGCCTTTATTTCATCTGCTTAAACCTTTTATTTATCCTTTAAAATCCATTGCTTACTTGCTTAAATATTTTCTCATAATTATCAAAATTGTCCAGATATCACGCGACATACAGATGTATTTTTTTAGTTTAGGAGAAAAAAATAGAAAAGGGGTTTGTGGTATAATGAGAAAATCAGATTAAATTACAAACTGTACCTGGATGTTTTGTGTATCCTTAGCTTAGTTTATAATATTCAAAATTATTATGTTCCCAAATCGCGGAAAAAAACACGTGTTTGTAACACACAAGCGATGCCAGTGTTTAGAAGAGCAAGAATTACTGACAAAAGTGCAAGAGTCAGATGACTGGGCTACGTAGCTTGCATGTCTAAACAAAGGTTGGTCAGAGAGGTGTAAGAAGGAACGAATGGGAGGGAGAAAGAGAAGAGGTCATCCAAAGAAAAATGGCCATTAGTTTTAGAATTTCATCGGAATATCTAAAATAATGAATTGATTCCTACAAAATATACCCAATTTAAAATAACAAGAATAAACATCAAAATCAAACAAAAATATAGGTATACCCCAGCACTTCCTTCCTCTCTGAGTTTCAAACACTCCCCATCATGTGTCCTATACTTTTTCACCCTTTCCCCCACACATTCTACACTTCCTTCACCCCTCCTTCCACCAATACTTATTGATCGCCCCCCTCATTCCCAGTCTTTTCTTTTTAATATTTAGCCCACCCCTTAGGTATCTAGGTATCCCTTCCATCATAATTTCCCCATATTTCTCAGTGTACCGTCCTTCCCCAAATCCCCCCCTTCTTTCCTGTTTAACCTTTTCTATCACTTCCTCTCTCGTAATCTCATGCAGTCTTCTCTCCCATCTGCTCGGCATCACTCCACTCGCATATCCACCCCTTTTATAGTATCTCCCCCTGTCCATATTTTATTTTTTCCCTCTTCACCTCATTTTAACAACTTTGAAGGATGGACCTTCACCATCCGTTCCTCGTATCTCATAGCCAGCCCTTCGCCCTGAATTCTCAACCCATATCATTTGTTCTTGCACAATGTAGCCCAGGGTTTCCCTGTCCAAACCAAAATTTCTACACCATACATCGTTACACTTCTTACTACTTTCTCAAACAGCCACCCCCTTCGTCCCACCTCATTACTAAAGATTCTTTCTCCCAAGCCCCACTGCCCTAATATTTTATTCCCCTTTCTCTCCAGCTCCTTGATCTGCTCGTCATCCTTATTGATCTAACCCCCCCCCCCCCCACACTTTCAATCACTTCGTTCAGTCACTTCCACTCCTTCCTACTAACTTTGTCTTACTAACATTAACTTTAAGCTCCCTCTTTTCCGTGAACTCCTAACTGTAGTAACCATTTCTCTCATTTCCACCTTTCCCAATCAGCCCCCCCCCCCCCCACTCTGATTTTACCACAGTCTTTCAACCAATCCCTCAATGTATAACGAATGGTTTTAGTGTTTATCATTATGGAGTCCGGAATTCTCTAAGGGGTGAATCGAATAGGTTAGAAATTACACACAACCTTCCCCTTTACATAAAGGGGAAGGTTGTGTGTAATTATGTAAAGGGGAGGTTGTGTGTAATTTCTAACCTATGGTTTTAGTGTTCGTTTGATGCCTAGCACAGACTTAATAGTAGTTCATCCATGCAATACAATTATTTAACCTACCCCCATTATTTTTCATTTAATTCGCATAAGAAACAACCATTAAAATGTGGATCATGTACAGTTGCATTAACGAAAAGTAATACATATTACAAAATTTAACAGTACCTGCAATTGCGAGTGCAAAACTAGTGATTGTGATAACTTACTTATTTATTTTCTTTTCTTTAGACTCTAAAACTATACGTATCCTAACAAAATGCTGAAAAACGCTTTGTAAACTGTTTTGCGCACTTTCCGTAATTTGCCTCAATCTTCCATCACCTACACCGGCTACTAACTTGGCGATACGCTCCGATACGCATCTTATAACAACCACAGTGTTGATAATACCTACAACAAAATATTTTCAAACAGCCTCCCCAATAAAAGAACATAACGCTCTACCATCATTAACTTCATATAATTCTAGTTGCGGTTTCATTTGATAAGGAATTTCCTGAGGTAGAAAATCTAATAATGTCGCCTTAACTGTGTTTTCGATAATCTTTTCGGGTAACTGATCCGTAAACGTTTCTTCCGGATACGGCCATTTACCTGGCCTCGCCGATCTTATTAGATATTCTTTTACATCATTTAAACCGCTACCTTCAAAATGTGAATATTTATCACTTCCGTTACTTGTAACTGTTATATACCTGTTAATGCAGACACCATAAAAATTTCCTTAAATTTTGACCATCCTTTCTTTCCATCGTTAACCAATTCTTCTTTGTTTTTAGCGACAAGTTTGCCGTCGATCGAGTTATTTGTAATTAAACGGACGACGTCTAGTAATTTACGTTTTGATTTCAAGACATCAACCTGAGATGGTAAGTATGAGTAAATTTCACAAGGAGATTACGTCAAACCTTGTTTAGCACTAAAAAACTTTCCTTGTTTTCATAATGTTCTAGTAGTTTAAGAGTTTTAATATCGAGAACGTTGCGAGTCCAAGCATTACTGACATCGTGAATGACACCTATTAAATCACATTGTTTAAGGGATGTTTCACAATCTTTAACGAAGGATCTCTCCAGTTTGTGTCTAAAATGTGTAACATAAGCACCTGTACACACATCCTTTACCTTACCTCATTCGCACACGGTTATTAACAAGACCAGGAGTATCTAGGAAAATGATTTGTGAATTACCGCTTGTGAATATTGCCGAAGCTTTTGTTCTGGTTGTGTGTACCTTCGAAGATGTTGGGCAGACCTGTTGGTTAGTAGATTAATGATTGATAACTAAAGTGAGAAATCCTGCACCTTTCTGTCCATTAAATAGTTGATAAAAGTGCTTTTACCCGCATTAGGCATACCTATTACGGCAACTTTTAAAACTGATTGCGTTTCATCGGCATCATCGTGCTCTTTGCAAACGTAGTTTTGTAACGTACTACATCTTCGCACAATCTCTTTATATACATTTAAATTAAAGGGTAACTTTATTACTTTTAAACTGTTCATTATTCAGAGGTTATGTTGTCTTTTTAATCTAGGTTATGGTGCCTAAGTGAACGTAACAACAAGTATCATTCGCAATAAATATGGAGCGGCAAATAAATTGAGATTAAATGAAAAAATTAATACAGCTTAGGTTTGTGCTTCTTTGGTAGGTATATAGTAGTACCATTAATCATCAAATAACGATAATATACACAACAAGCACATCATTTATTCGATTTAGAACTTCCCTGTTGGGCTCCCCACCATGCCTATGCACGATGCTACTACATATTATACAGTCTTTGTAATGTCTCTTCGAGAGTGTGTCTTAGGCAACCAACATATCATATATTGCATGAAAAATACCCCCCCCCCCTTGCGTAGCATCACAAATAAAGTGGGAATATTAAAACCCAGACACAAAAAGAAGAAGAGAATGTTAAACTGGCTGGGCGAAGGCAAGAGATGCGGAGAAAACGGGCGATGGGGAGAAGGAGGTTTCCTAGCGTCCTCCTTCGTCAATAAAAACACGAAGACGAAGATGTGCCTATGAAAGGACGTAATAAGTAGTAATAATTATGGATCTGACAACGTAAACGCTTCCATAAATTTTAGAAGTAGTGGTGATGAAAGACACTAGCTAGATCACCAAAATAGGTGAGGAAGCACAAAGATACGGAATTGCTCCAAATTACTAGAATACAGTGACATAGCAAAACAGCGCTAGAGATTCGACAACAGAGTTCTACCATTCATGGCAAATGGTATGCAAAGCGATTAGTCACGCGGCGGTCTCAAGATCCACTAGAAAGAGACAAGGATCGAAGAGTAACACGAGAAAGGTGGAAAAATAAAATATTAGCTAACGCGAGTAACATGATGCAAGGACACTTTGGTAGAAGAACAGGGAACAGACCAAAAAGAATAATAATAATAATACAATTAACTGTGTTTCTGTATCGTGAAAGCACATAGCATGGGAGCAGATTTCATTTCTATCTTCAAGTCAAATAAAAGTATGTACAATAAGCGTATGAAAAACATCTACACTCATTAATCCATCATCCCTCTTAATTTATAATAGGAAGGAAACTACCACATCTTGATGCGGGGTCGGATGACTGTAATCAGGGCGGTTTTTTACAGGTTTTTTTCGGTTACAAATAGTTTTTCACCCTCCCCATCCCCTAGGATTTAATACAGTGGCGTATTTAACGGGTGTGCGGGGAACGACGAGGCCCTCCAAAAAATAGAATTAATGACAATAAATTATAAAAAGAAGCAATAAATAAATAACACTGTAACAAATTGGCTCAAGTAAGCTATAATAAACATAAAAATGTTAACTATTAAGTATTTTTCACACCGAGAATTCAGTATGAATTGTACTTAATAAAAATAAAAAGTATTGTTTATTACAAGATTATTGTTTATAAATAACGTTAAAATAAAGTAAGATCCGACCGACCTATTTTAGTTGAGGCCACACCTCATTCCTGACCGGCCCATGCAATTCACGGGTGGCCGTGGGTAGTCACAAAATACTTGTATTGAAAATACAGTATTTGAAATACATTTGTATTTGATGATTTTTCCCTAAAGTATTTTGTGTTTCAAATACTCTCCTATGAGTATTTTGAATTTGGCATTTGAAATACATTAATGTATGTATTTTGCCCACCGCAATGTTAACGATAGGTTGAAAGTTAATTCTAAGTACACATTTTCAAGAACGTACCTATAAAACTTTCCTAGAAACGTCTAATTAAATCTCCCAAAAAAATACTCCGTATGCGTAAGTATAAGTATTTTTATATTTTTGTATTTCAAATATTGTATTTGTATTTTTAAAAATAATATAAAACTATCTCGTATTTTGTATTTCAAATAGATTTTCTAGGAATATTTTGTAATTTGTATTTGAAATACGTTAGTGCATGTATTTTGCCCTACCCTGTGGCCATGATTTTACATAAGGCAACTCGATACTGAATTCTCAGTGTAAAAAGTACAATAGACCTTTCTTTACCACTTAAATAATGTGGCCCTCCCTACTGTTGTACGACGAGGCTCTGGACCTAAAATACGCCACTGATTAAATAAATGCATTTGATGTGCCATCAACATAGAGAACATAATTGCGTATGTGGGTACCTTTTAATAGGTGTTTTCTTTTTGCATGTTGTGGGACACTTAATCAGTTCTGTCAATAACACACCATTCGTTTTATAAAATAATTTGACTCAGTTCTCAATAACCCTTTTCGTTTTAAAAGCTTTGTTTAAGTTTTATATTAACCTGAGGCAGAAATGTCTACATGACGCAAGGCGCTTTAATCACCTGATGATTGTAACTTTACCTAACCTTGTGGCGGTGCAAAAAGAAAACACCTAATGAGACCAATTTGATCATAATTCGTGGTATTAAATCACAAAAAGGCAAATCTTTTGTGTCTTCCTGTAACGTACCGCTCTATATTTATTGATGAGTTTGTTGAAAGTGTTCCTAAGTTCATGCGAATCATGACTTAAGTAGTAACTTTCCTTGCAGAAAAATTGGCAACCCTTCTTAACGAATTTTTTCTTCTTATCTTTACCGGTTCATCACCATTTTATATTAACAAATTTTATCTTTGTAAAAATGCCGAAAAGTAAGCCAAGCAAGAAGAAAAGTGAATCCTCAGATTCCGATTCAGGACCGGAAGATGTAAGTGTAACTTTCCTTTAATTCTAACCTCTTTCCTAATCCTTTTGAAATGTAGAGAGGCCCCGCTAAGAAACAGAAGGTAGAATCATCCGAAGAAAACTCGTGGTCATTAGGAAAACATCGTTTTGTTAAATTGACCGAATTTAAAGGAAAGTGGTATGTTAATATTCGCGAGTATTACGATTCCGATGGCGAGTTAAAGCCCGGTAAGAAGGGCATTATGCTCACTATGGAACAGTGGTATAAATTTAAGGAAATTGTACCTGAACTTGAAGATGCTATTAAGAAGAATGTATAAAATGGATCGTTACGCAGTTTTAAAGGGTTTCGGTTTTAAATGTTCAGAATTTCACGTTTCTTTTTATGTATCTATGTATGTAAGTTAAATTTTCTTAATGTACTTCCAGAATTATAAATAAATGGTTGTCTCATAATTTTGTAATTAATTATTTATTCAACTTTGTCTGTTTAAATGCAAGTGCAGCTAGCGGTTTTTTGGTTTTACCATTCAATATTTTTGGCTAAACAACTATCATTTTCAATGTCTTTTTAATTTGAACTTTCCCTACCACTACCTTCACAGATATAAGAATGAAAGAGGTAGAGTAGCTTCAAAATTTCGTGGCGGTCAAGATGGATGGCGGGTTTCGAAACAATTTCGAAAAGTAGGTGCAACGTTACACGTTGAGAAACTTATACGTGGGTAAAATGTAATCCTAAAAAGGTAGACTAAATAAATATAGGTGTAATAATTATTTATAGAACTTTATATTAGTATCGTAGTATCGTCTTTAAATAAATGCCGCCACGCATTTCAAGTGCCACGAGATTCTGCAACTACTCTAATATATATCTATAAAAATCAATGCCACTTTTCGTTGTAATTTTATAATTCAAGAACGGGCTCAACTATCCAAATGTTTAGGCTTTGTTCGGATTATTTAGTAGATGGTTTATGTGATGTTTGCACTAAATCGGTCCAGCGGTTCTTCATTTATCACATTTTTTGTAACAAATGAATTCAATAAATGGCTGACCATTTCGGCGTTAATTATTGCATTGTATTTATATTTTTAAACATATTGTTGAGTGCATTCATACAAGCGGTGAGTCTAATCGAGTATTCACACCGGGAAATAAGAAAATACGAATTTCCCAAGACCGCGGGCAAAGCTGCGGGTAAGCAGCTAGTAGTGTATAATAGTTGGCATTATAACTGCGTACAGCATTGTTACACACTGGTATATTATGTATTGTATTCTCTTTCCTATCGTAGGTGCAGTAGATTTGATATCAAACCAGATATTTCTTCTCCAGTGGGTAACATACAGAGATTCGAGGAAAACAACGACTTACAAGTGTTCATTTTTAGAATTATAGAGCAAGAAATCTGTTGGAAATTGAAATTTTGGAGAGCCATAGAACCCCATGAAGAGAGAAACTATCAAATTATGCTACTTACAGAGTGCTGTTCATTAACACTTCTTCAGTTTTGTATGTTTTATATGATTTTATGAGATGTAAATAAATGAGGGGTAATTGTGAAAATCATCAACGTAAATTCAAACTATAATAGAATTATGTTCAAATTCAAACGTAGCAGTTAGCAGTAGCATCAGCTGGTGTAGGCGCCATGTTGGGGTAATTTTTGCTTGAAGCTTGAGCAGGTTCGGCTTTTGTTACGTAGCCGTGATAACCGGGGGCCCTTCAGAACAAAGTATTTAAAGTTGCCTACATACAATGATAATTAATCTTGATCGTTAAATAAATCTATTTCGTATTTCAAGATGGATGAACGCTTGTTATGGTTATCTAAATGTAAAACCCTTGCAGGCTAATGATCATTTATAACAGGTCGCCACAATAATAATGGACGCAGGTGCGTTAGATGTGTTGCCTACTCATCAACACAAAATTATCACGGTACCATGTGAAACTTTGAGCAGTTTTTCCGTAAATGTGTCTAGGTGTTCATTTATATTCTAAGGGTTAGGGCAATTCCCAAAAATTGGTAACGTTAATATTTAGGCAATAACGCCAGGAAAATTTGTTTTCTTTTCGATTTTTCAAATTGTGGCATTCTGCCGGTCTTTGACGTTTCTTTTTACAATTATTACTAAAGATTTATAAAAAAGACGGCGTTATTGACTTGCCAAAGCATTCACCTTTGAAGGGAATGCTCGACCTCTCCTTCATTTTCAACCAAAATCCAGGTTTCGTGTAACAATAAGGTCAAGCATTTTATAGTCTTTTGGAATGGATGTACTCGCATTGTCCACTCTTAAACAGGTAGGTACATAGCCATATACAGAAACCGGGAAGGATAGTCTGAAGCTTTTGATACATATACATATACCTACATTAGACCTCTAAACATGAATCAATATGCCTAAAAATTGAAGAAATCATGCGAAATAGGCTACACAGAGTACCTAGTGAGCGTAGTGTAGACATATATCCCATATAAAGTTCGATCCACAAGAGTTGGCGTTCACGTCATAGGTTTCCGAATGAATGCACGACATTCCTTTTAAACAATCATTAAAGCTTAATACATGTTTGTGATAAAGATGGCAATACAGTTTGCATGTGTTTTAAGCAAAGACATGCATATAGGTGATCGCCAGTGAAAATAAGAGAGAAGTGAGTATGTCCGTATGTCCAACAGCTGACTTCAATCAACGCTTCAACTTATAATTGTACGGATTCTGATTTGACTTCTATCTGTCAATGTCAAATTTATTAATCATTTATAATCTCATCGAGTCCAATCGCAGCAGACGTTAATATTTTGATTGCACTATTCCGCATTTAGCTTTACCAAGCTGGTAACAAAGACTTTGCTGGTAAGCTCTAACCAATATTTTAAGATACATTTCATACATAATGGATTAATTAAGCACGTAAAACATTACTACTACAATTTTAAAGTAGTACAAGCAACTACCTGTGGGTAATTAAAGTATTAATTGCAACACTGCCTTGTTACGATTTGGCAGATTTCATTCCTGATGTCATTATTTCTTAAATATGTAAAAGACGCTCAATTGACTTCAAATTTTAATCTTAATACATACAATTACAAGTAGTGACGTGCACGCCAACTCTCCTGGATACAATTATAGCACACTTTGTCCATTGTACGTACATTTATGGTACAACTTAGGTACATACGTCCAGGTACCAATTATGTACGTCGTATGTTCGTACTTTTGTGTACGTCCATTATGCAACGTACTTTGTACGTACAGTAGGGTACGAAAGTCTTACTGTGTACGTCCATTATGCGACGTACTTTGTACGTACATTATGCAACGTACTTTGTACGTACAGAAGGGTACGAAAGTCTTACTAAGACCAAAATTAGATTTATTTTTGCACGTGATGCATTACCTGCTGTGTTCTATGCAGCGGTCAGCGGTGAAAATTAATTTTTCCCTTTAGTAGAGAAAATACAGACCACCATCGGGAATAATTAATTTAAACCTGCATAATACAATGTAATTACTAAGTATAGGTATTTAACTTTTAGCCAACTTCGCTTACGTTAGAATTTATTATTTTTGCTGATTGTTACATTTAGTTAGTACGCGCATCGCATCATATACCTTCCTGTTCCTTCACCTTCAACAGTTCAACTTACGTGTACTTTACTTTTGCTTTTTTGAGTGAGTGCGTGGGTTAAGTTTGTAAAACTATTGAAGATAATGAAGATTCGCGGAATTTATTTATATATAGGTAAGTGTTTTACTTTTATAGACATAATTACAGTAATTTTTGGTATTTTTTGAAGTCAAATATTGAGATTTACAATTTATATACCTACAAAATCGCATTTTACATTTACTTATATATTATTATGCAACATGGCGATCTTGCAGAAACGTCTTTATCGAAACTGCGGCGTCTGCGAATGTAGAGCACAAATTGCAAAATCTCACATACCTATATAAATCTGTCGATTACTCCGTTATGCAATTTATTGTAAATATTTGTTCAAATTCCTTGGCATTTCCACGAATTATCAAGATAATGTCTGTAACCTAGTGATTTGCTACCAAAGACAAAAACCAATTTTCGTTTTCTTTTCAGAATCATCCGTAGCCCTCTTCAAAAATGCCACCATGAAAGATGTGGAAGTTAATGTGCAAAAATGGATTAGAAGATGTACTGAGAGAGCAAAATCGTCAAAGAACAATCAGTGATATTTATATACATACCTATATATAATATATGTACCTATTTGCGAATTTTGTTCTCTACCTACCTATATTTTATAATGGTTCTGAAATATGAAATTCTACCTATAATAATTTAATTAAAGAAAATGTTCGTAGTAAAATTGTTTGTCTAATGAAACTAGCCCCTGTTCACTATACTTGATTTAGTAAAAAACAATTTCAACATTCAGTATTGTACAATATATGGACGTACATATCTGTACGTAAGATGTACGTTCGATATTGGACGTACTTCTTGCTTTTAGTACTGCACGAACTATGGACGTACACTACAGTACGAATTTTGTACGTACTAAATTGTACGTACTTCCTACATACAAGGTACCTAGTGCAAAAGTAACGTACTATGTACGTACATAGTACATCCTTTGCACGTAACTGTACGTACACTGTATGTACATACATCCTGATCAGTACGTACTTTGTACGCACATAGTACGTACGTGTGCTATATGGGATGATGTAAGCAAATTAACAATGAATAAATAGTGTTCATTGCAATTTAAGGATAGTGTGAAAAACGAGGGAATACATTCGACAATATTGTCAAGTAGAAACCCAGGGCCGGCGCTAGGGTCTTTGGTGGTCTGTCTTCCCTTTCTAAAGAAGCACCCCCCAACCCCAAACTATGCGCACATAAAATTATCGACAAATTATCAACAATTATACCGCAAATTCTCATTGAACCAACTGAACCTACAATTCAATTTCTCTTTTAGTAAAATAAAAACTTTAGATAAGAAAATAATTTGAAAAAAACTAGAAAATGTAATTATATAATTAGATATAAGAATAGGTATGTAATAGACATTGTTAATACATTTTCAAAGGTTTCAAAATTTTTACCTAGAGGTTACTCTGAACGTCGAATCGATGTAAAATATTTTTTAAATGGCAGCACTTTGGGAAATGCCGGAAGTAGCTAGTAACTTCGTTATTTTGAACGTCAAAACTATTTTTTATTCCACTTTTGGATTCTACGTGAAATTTCAGTCCTCTTGGTACCCCTCGGACCAGTCCGAGTGGTACCCACATGTCAATATCTACAATTTATGGGTTTTCAGTTATTTTCACTTTTTAAAAAATAATGGCGGATGCAGACGGTACTTTGAGAGTTCTATACTTGAAAACCGTTGTAGTTAGGGCAACAGAGCATAGAGGAAGTATAGGGATATTCTGCCATTTTGAAAATATTTTACATCGGTTCGGGTTTCAGAGTAGCACCTAAGTTCAAATTTTCTTAAATCTACTTATAAAACTTTCCCAGAAATGTGTAACTAAAGCTCCCAAAAAAACACCCTGTATAACCTTGTTAACGAATAGATTGCAAATCTAGAGTGTATAAAACACGTTCACCCTAAACTTATCCTTTGAAGATTGTGTCGTTTCACAAATTGGTTAGTTTTTTAAATTTCATTTGTGAGATTTTTTAAAATAAAATTATGAACAAAGGCCTGGTTGCGGCGCCTCCTTCGTGGCGGCATCTGCCTGCGCCGCATCCTCTGCAAGCCCGTTTCCGCCGCCGCCGCCGGTCCTATAGAAACTTACGCTACTAGGTATAGGTACTGTGCATATGCGAACCATAAAAAGATGTCCGAAGAGAGCCCCCCTTGTGATAGCGCTTCGCTGTAGGCAACTTGCGATAAGAGCTCGATAGAGCAGGGTACGAAACAATAGGATACGCAGCAAACATAACTGTTAAGAAAGATTGAAACTCCCTGCACGTGGCAGAATGCAGAAAGCTCTTAAAATCATATCAAAAGGGTGTGGGGAAGATGCACTGTCGGTAAATTCCACAAAAACTCCCTTATTACCATTTACAAGGGAAAGGTTCCCATTGGAAGGAGAGACATCTACTCTCGTATGGAACGCTCATCCCTATGATAAATAAAGTCAAGTACCTAAGCAATAAGCCAAGACATCAACACTTGGGCATCTGGACATCAATGCATATTTGGAAAAAACAAGAGCAACCGAAGATACATCCTCCTCCTCATCCAGAGAAGAGGAAGGATAGACCAAGGCAACCCCGTGTCGCAAAAAGAATAAGGAAAAGAAACCTATCCTGGCCGAACAATTGCAGTATCAAACCAATACACTAGATAGATGTTACGGTACTGCAAGCGGTATACGATGTGTTTTTCGACAACCTCCCAGTGTTAACGACACTAATCCAGAGAACTATAAAAAACTAGAAATAGTATACTGAACTGAACATTACAAATGTGAACGAACTGGATTATTGTGTCGATACTCCAACTTGTCCATTATTTGCAGCAAATTGCCACAAATATCTCGCCATTGAAAAAAAGGTACTATCGCTGAAACACATCGTGATAGCTTTAAAAGTTTAAAACATTCCGGCGACAGATGAGGTCCACAACTGTTGTAGAGATCAAAACGATTATATTGTGGCAGAAAGCAAGAAGACCGCCATACTCCACAGTTACAAACCCCTCCAAAACATCACTCGTATGTATGGCGAATATTACACGAATATTTAACGCCGTTGTAGCAAAGTCTTTGATTTTAGGCATTCCTGTATCCTGTATGATAGGCAACCAACAATGCAACCTTATATTGAAGAAAGGTTGGAATGAATGGTGGTGGACAGTGGGCTTGGAGAAACAGCCAAATAACGTTCCCCTATCATATATACTACAATACGTACACAGAATGACGAGCACCACTCCCAATATAAGGTTGCATTGTTGGTTGCCTACCATACAGGATGTAGGAACGCCTACACCATAGTGTAATTAAAACAATCTCCAGAAACGCGGACACACGTTAAGTCATTAAGCTGTCCAAGCTCGACAAAAACCGGATGGGTCAGAATAGCTACAGGCCTATCTTCACAAAAGTTTGTATTCATGTATCTTTTAAAAAATAGGGGAACCTACTAGATAATCGTTAGGGTTGTGTGGGGTTTGCCGAGTAGGTAGTTTACATTTTACTGTATTTGTTGAGATTTGGAGTTTTGGAGAGAAAGGTTTAGGTTTGGTGGTACTTTTCAAATATTCACCCTTTGATTTGAATTACCGTAGGACCTGGGGTTGGAAGTCTATTTTTCCATGTCGTGTAATGTAATTATCAAATTTCTTAATGTTAGTGGTGGTAACTAAATTATGAAAATAACCAGAGTTGAATAGGTAAGTAGTGGAACGTTGGGTTGCTATATGGGCTTCTAATAAGCTATTGTGTCAGTCAATATGTGGAAGTGTCATTAGTATAATTGCCATCTATTTTTACAACTTCAATTTGTTTCGAGATTCATTACAATAATTTCTTTTTCACAGACTAAAGTTAAATGGAAAATAAACAAAGAAAAAACGACAGAGCTAGTGAAAATTAACGTACCCTTCCTTAATTGTCTTTGTTTATTTCCCATAACTGAAGTGGAAGCGAATCTCCAATTTCAACTCGAAATACGTGTGAAGTGAAGCTTGAATTAGCACTATGGCACAATTTGTTGTTTCCCCTTCACTTAACACTTATTTACATCATAACGATACGAATTAAGAAAAGGCAAAATAATGACGATATATAAAATTATAAAAAGAGGAAGGTTAATGTGCCGTTGAACAAAATCCAATGTTTACACGTTATTCCGCCAGCTATGAAAATCAGCAGGTGTAAAATTGACGTTATAGCATCTCCGAAAATAAAATGAACCGAAGAGTCGATCAGGATAGCACATTTTCAGCCAAGTGTGTGATCTGACATTTATGATACCTTTTACACGTTTTGTTATTTTCTAAATGTGCAGGCATCTGCCTTTCCCTTTATTATCGCAATTTCGAGAGAAGTCTATTAGACAATAGCGTATAGAGATACCTATTGTTAATGCCTTATCATTCGGGAAAATCGTGTAATGTATCGTAAATGAGAGAAATAAACAATAAGTAAATTAAAGTTTAATGTCTTCTTGTTATTGTAGGTACTACATGTGTTGTGCATGTAAAAATATAACTTGTTACATGTTAAGGTGTCTTTGAAACCTTAAACTGAACCACAACTATGTACATGTAATTCATCGAGCACCATCTCCAAGGCATCCGCACTTTTCTCGTGTTATAACACAGGTGGATCCGGACATACCTAACTCTCAAATAATTTCTCTCTAACTTCCCTAATCATAATCTACCGTTGATTTCCTCTTATCCACTAAAATTGAGTACCAACCCCTACATTATGCGTCTAGAAAAATGACTACTATCGGAGTAAAAATGCAAGGCCTCTGACTTTAAGTGGTCATAACGAAAAACGGGGGGGTGAAATTTCTTCATTTTTGGGCAGTACATTAGTCATTTATATATGTTTAACATGTGTAAAAATCAAATTGGTAGAATCAGTTGTTTAACTTTTATTTATATTAACAGCAATAAAAACGCTGTATTTAGTATTTTCCTGGCTGACGGTCAGTTTTAACTTATCATAAAATTGTTATTGTTTCATAAATTGTGACCAAATTTACAAATGTTGTAGCACACATACTTTTGAAAAGTTGACAACCAATAAATATTGATTATTCATATAATTAACTGGTTTTATAGGCCCTAACCGAAAATGTGCTATTTTGCAATATACGGTAACTGAAGAAAAAATTCTTATTTTAAATGCTAAATTTGTATTACTCAAATCGAGCTGCATTATTGCTTTATTGAAAACAAAATTTGTTTTCTTGTAATTCAAAGTAAATGTTATAATTATCGCGAAAGAAAGACGCACATATTCCCGCGAGAGGTAATCTACAACATCGTAAATCGTGAGCGGCAAACCACAACAATGTGATTATTCTTTAGCATTGTACAAAACCATGCGTTTCATAGCAATAGTATACGGCACCATCTTCCACCCCGTACTGCACCTCGCCGCGCGAACCCAACCATCCATCCATTTTTCAAAATTTCTTTTAAACAAAACATGTATACAAGGCATTATTTTTGTGAACCGTGTTAGACCACAATATAATTGCTTTAACCTTGTTATGTTACTGTCAATATTATTAATATCGAACGTTCAGCGTTCAGGTATTGAGTTACACAAGATGTCGTTTTTTTCATTATAGTTTTAAGACTAATAAACCAATTGGCCTCAAAAGCATCTCACACCGACAAAAAAGTATACACTTGTCAAATATATAAGTATCTACCACTCAGTTTCAATAATATAGCCGTAATTAATTTTTAAAGTCGAGCGCTTGTGCGATTTGAGTCATAATTAGCGCTTTTTCGCATATAAATTAATACAGAAAATTAACGATGTGTTGCAAAAATCTAAAACTGTACACCTTTATGTAGGAATAAATGATCTTTTAAATGCACTTTATTTCATTAAATTATGATTGCTAATTACTGAGATACAAGCTTCTAAAGTCAAAGGCCTTGCATTTTTACTCCGATAGTAGGTACTTATTTGAAATGTTGATATAAGTTTTGAAATGTATTTTTGTATTACAGGTGACACAGGGTAAGTCATTTTGTTATTTCCATTGTATTTCTGGTACCATACTGATTGTACTGAAATGTATTTGAAGAAAAAGAAAACATAATTCACTATTTTTTGTATGCTCTACATCTATTCTTCTTTTTTAACGCGAATGCATCTATTCAGGTTGTTTCTTTTCAAAAAAAACCTTTCGCATCATGCAAGTTATTGTAGGTGGTGCTATTTCTTGCCATCTCGCCTTTTATAAAATTGAGCCCCTCACTAACCTTTGGTTTTGCGAAATAAATTCTGGCTCCTACTCTTATAAAGGATTATACTAACAATAAATTATAACAGTAGGATAATGATTTTATATAAATAACGAGAAAAATATTAAAAGAAAGGGTTGTAAACAATTTTTGAAAATGACTTCTTTAAAAATGTTTAAGTCGTGCCGCGTGGCCCTTATGGTTTTCGTGTTTTTTTAAATCTTCGCGACTTTTACTAGTGACGTGAATTAAGTGGTGTCGAGATGAAAGTTTTTTGATTATACGAGGGGAACTATTTACAATTATCTTAAAAATGTTAGATTATATTAATATTTTACTTTTAGTTTTATTAAAAACTCAATAAACCTAAAGGATGCAATTTTTCGTATATGTTTTATGACCGTTTACGTTTGCAATCTTTGAAACTTCAATTTTCTTAAAGAAAAACGATAAAAGAAACTTGCACGAGCATGTACTGCAGTACAAGCAAGCAAAATAGTTTTGGTAAGCTTGCTATACAACACCGAACTTGAACGTTTTGCTTTCTTTGCACCTTTACTATTAGAAATTGGAAAAATCTACTAAGTATATTATTTGTGTTTTTAGAAAAAAACGCAAACAGCGCAAGGTCTACAACAATCTTTTATTGCAGGAAATCTCAAAGTTTTACTCAATTAATTCATCTCTTGTCTTAAGAATTCGGACTTTTTACATTTACTTTACTTGTTTGCGGTCGTAATTATTTTTATTTAATAATTTATTCGAGTAAATCTACCTCCTTTAATTTAAATTTAGATGGCGGATAGAATATGGCGAATTATTATAGAAGGTTGAATAATTGGAAATCTTATTGACAACCCTTCCCTTCCCTTACCCAATTTCTAGAAATGATCACGATGATCCATTTCAAAACAGAATCATGTTCCTCTTTAGTACTTCCAAATACAGGGTGATTCAATATTCACTCCCCAGCCCTCGGATATGCATTCTACAACTAAAAATAAGATAAAATAAAGAATAGTAAAATCACGAAAGCCTAACCGTTTTCTTCGGAAATCGCTCTCTGTATAAACGTTCGGCAGCACGGGCGTTATCATTACAAGCGCCTAAAACTTTTATCATATCGACGTATTCTCTGTTAGTATACAATTTCAATTTCAATTTTTATTTAAAAAAAGTTCAAATATACATTCATAGACAAACAAAACGTTTATACATGAAAACATAACCAAACTAATCACGTCAAACAAACTAAAATAAGAACATAAAAAGGTACGACAAACAGCAGTGTTCATACCTTTCCATTATTAATTTAAAAGCTTTTCCAGCTTTCAGTACTTTATAAATGATATTAAGTCGAATAAACAAACAAAATAACGATAAGTAAATGCATTGAAATTTGATTTAAAATTTTGAATTGTTTTATTCTTTATTTCAATTTTACCGGAAAACGGTTAGGCTTGCGGGATTTTACTATTCTTTATTTTTATCTTATTTTTAGTTGTAGAATACATATCCGAGGGCTGGGGAGTGAATATTGAATCACCCTGTATATGAGTAAATCAATAGGTGTTTTCTTTTTGCACCGCCACAGGGTTAGGTAAAGGCACAATAATCACGTAATTGAAGTGCCTTGCGTCAGAAGACATTTCTGCCTCAGGTTAATATTCAACTTAAATAAAGCTTTTAAAACGAATAGGGTTATTGAGAACTGAGTCAAATTATTTTTATAAAACGAATGGTGTGTTATTGACAGAGCTGACTTAAGCCTACCACAACATGCAAAAAGAAAACACCTATAAGGTGTTTTCTTTTTGCATCGCCACAGGGTTAGGTAAAGTTACAATCATCACGTGATTAAAGCGCCTTGCGTCATGTAGACATTTCTGCCCCAGGTTAATATAAAACTTACGTAAAGCTTTTAAAACGAATAGGGTTATTGAGAACTGAGTCAAATTATTTTTATAAAACGAATGGTGTGTTATTGACAGAGCTGACTTAGGTCTACCACAACGTGCAAAAAGAAAACACCTATTACCTATAGATACATTCTTGATTTCTGAAGACAGATCTAGACTGAAAGATTTCTGGAACAAAATTAATACCAACCTTAAAAAACGAAATTTATATGTTCTTAATTGGGGATCTGAGAAGGTTTATTATAATCATTGAACTGTACGCTATAAGCAACTGGAAGGGAAACGGGCTATTTCAATGCATTGTAGGCGTTGAAGGCTGACAAAGGCAGATGCGGAATGGGTACTTCGGTCACCTTCTAGCTTGTTGCGGTAGTGGAGCAGACAAGAGAGATAACTGCTGCAATATATTTTTTTTATCTGTCATCTGTATTTTATGCTCCGTGTCATCGTTTTAGTCGTAGCGGTACATCTAAATGTCTGTCAAATTGTGCGGGAAGTGTGAAATTAGGTACACTTATTAATTAGATCAAAATAAA
Source organism: Pyrocoelia pectoralis (assembly GCA_036250285.1). Lineage (NCBI taxonomy): Eukaryota > Metazoa > Arthropoda > Insecta > Coleoptera > Lampyridae > Pyrocoelia > Pyrocoelia pectoralis. The sequence continues at coordinate 6,398,928 of CM070080.1, forward strand.
CGATTTGACCCGCAGCACCCCTATTTTCAACCCTTAGTTTTCAAAAGTGCCCCGTATTTAGTTTTTTCCATCCCCTAACGATAACTCCTTTGTTTACAACTTTTCGAAAAAAATATATTAATAAAAGTTTTAGGAATTCTTATAAGGAACATTTTATATAAGGATAAAATTTTCACAAATATCAACCCTTATCCAGATATGTGGGAAAAACTGATTTTTGCAGTTTCATTACAAAATCGGTCATAGTTTTCTTGTTTATCGTTTCTCAGAAAAATTATTCAAATAAAAGATGTAGATATTAATATGATCAATATTTTAGGTATATATAATATTTTCACAGAAAGCAACCCTTAACAAGTTATTTCGATATTTCTGAAAGTAAGCAACCCTTAAGTATGAAATCGCTCGTATCTTTTTTATTTGTAACTTATGAGGAAAAACATGTGAATAAATATTATAGAAAATTATCTTTTGGGCATTTTATGTAGGTATGAAAATTTCTCAAAAGTCAACCTCTAACGAGATATATCGAAAAAACCAGAAACTGTCAATTTTCACATAAAATCGAGCATAACTTTTCTATATTTCACTACAGTGACATTATTGTTATATAATTCGGTAGGTATATGGATGTAGAAAATATAAGTAAGGGGTAATTTTTTTACAAAAACTCACCCTTAGCGAGATATTTTGACAAAAACAAACTTTCGGCACTTTTTAGAAAAGCTTTCGTAACTTTTTCAATTACGATGGTTAATATTATTTCTTCGCGGTAAATAATAGCCAATTACAGTGCGTTTCATGAAATCATAGTGATTTTGCACCATATCACACTGGTGCGGGAATTTTCAACGTACAAAGTGTAGGGTTTATTCGCGGTAATATAATTAAATAGAAACAATTTAATTGTACCCAAAATGCAAACATAGGTCGATTTTGATATCAAGGAAGACATATTTTGATGTTATTTTCTTGGGGTGGTTCTCACCTCCAGCGCTTCACAGGGGGTGATATTGAAATTTCAAATCGGAAGGCGGGTCATGTGATACATCATTGGAAAGCTAATTCCTTGGCCTTTTCATTTTTGCATTTTTTTCACTTTATATCTATCAGTAGCTAAGTAAAATACTGAAATATTTATTTAAACACATTTGGCTTAGGTCGCGAGCTCGTTACGTAGCGGGCGTCGGGGCGTATGGTTTCGCTCGGGTGTCGCATCTCCTTTAGACATTTTACATGCGAAAATAAAAGGTAAGCACTTCAACAGCAAGTTAGTATTATCTCACCGACTCGTATTTTAGTGAGAACAACCAAATAGAAGACTAAAGAGGAGATGCGACACCCGAGCGAAACCATACGCCGCGACGAAATTTCAATGCCACCCCCTGTGAAGCGCTGGAGGTGAGAACCACCCCCAAGAAAATAACATCAAAATATGTCTTCCTTGATATAAAAATCGACCTATGTTTGCATTTTGGGTACAATTAGATTGTTTCTTTTTAATTATATTACCGCGAATAAACCCTACACTTTGTACGTTGAAATTTCCCGCACCAGTGTGATATGGTGCAAAATCACTATGATTTCATGAAACGCACTGTAATTGGCTATTATTAACCGCGAAGAAATAATATTAACCATCGTAATTGAAAAAGTTACGAAAGCTTTTCTAAAAAGTGCCGAAAGTTTGTTTTTGTCAAAATATCTCGCTAAGGGTGAGTTTTTGTAAAAAAATTACCCCTTACTTATATTTTCTACATCCATATACCTACCGAATTATATAACAATAATGTCACTGTAGTGAAATATAGAAAAGTTATGCTCGATTTTATGTGAAAATTGACAGTTTCTGGTTTTTTCGATATATCTCGTTAGGGGTTGACTTTTGAGAAATTTTCATACCTAGATAAAATTCCCAAAAGATAATTTTCTATAATATTTATTCACATGTTTTTCCTCATAAGTTACAAATAAAAAAGATACAAGCGATTTCATACTTAAGGGTTGCTTACTTTCAGAAATATCGAAATAACTTGTTAAGGGTTGCTTTCTGTGAAAATATTATATATACCTAAAATATTGATCATATTAATATCTACATCTTTTATTTGAATAATTTTTCTGAGAAACGATAAACAAGAAAACTATGACCGATTTTGTAATGAAACTGCAAAAATCAGTTTTTCCCACATATCTGGATAAGGGTTGATATTTGTGAAAATTTTATCCTTATATAAAATGTTCCTTATAAGAATTCCTAAAACTTTTATTAATATATTTTTTCGAAAAGTTGTAAACAAAGGAGTTATCGTTAGGGGATGGAAAAAACTAAATACGGGGCACTTTTGAAAACTAAGGGTTGAAAATAGGGGTGCTGCGGGTCAAATCGTTTATTTTGATCTAATTAATAAGTGTACCTAATTTCACACTTCCCGCACAATTTGACAGACATTTGCGATTTTCTCGATGTACCGCTACGACTATTTGTATGACGTTGCGTATAAAAGAAACAGATAGAGATACCCATTCGTTTGGCTTCAGTGTTACTAATGCACGTTTCCTTTCCAGTTGCGTATAGCGTACAGTTCAATGATTATAATTGACAAGTGTGGTGTGCAATTTCACCTTTTTGTCGATGTACACATGTGAGGCGACCCGGATTAACTATTAACATTAACTAACTGTCAAGCGCAACGCCAACTATTATTACTTTTCACTTCCTTAGATACGTGATTTCGCGTCATTTCTCCACTCCGAGATTCTTATCTTACAATACTCTGTATATAATATAGAACTGAAATAGTTATTTATTATACAAGGGAAAAGTAGTAGATTTTAGCTTGAGTTTGTGTTGTCTCACGACGCGAAACGGGAAAAAAGTACATACTCGCTTTTTTCCCGTCACAGAAAAATAGCTATAAGTGTTAAAAGTACGATTGTATTTTGTGAGTGAAAAGTTTGCGAAACGAGCGAAGCGAGTGGAGCAATTTCACGAACAAAATAAAAGTTACTTTTAACACAATGTATTATACAAAGTTGTTTGTATAACTGTTCTATTCAACGAACTTCGTTCGTTACTGAAATCAATATTCCGTCCGTGCGTCCGTGCGTTGCAACAGATGCGTATTGTCTGCAACAGAGTTAAGATAATGGATCTTATGTAAAATTTTATGCCGATTCAAGATCCGGTCCCAATTTTTGGATATCTCAAGTACTTTTCGAGATATTCAACTTTAAAAGTCGAAATTTCGAAATTATCATATACTCTTTTAAAATCGCATTTTTTCGATTGTTTCCTATTATATTATTTTGTACATCCTAGGAATTGTCATTCTCACCCCAAGAATTATTATTTTTACCCCAAGAATTATTTTTTTACCTTACCTTTTTAATTATTTTGGTCACAAGATTTTTGTTCCCAAGAATTATTGTATTAGCCCCCAAAATTATTAATTTAGCCCATATAATTATTCTTTTAGTCCCAAGATTTATTCATTTTACCCCATGATCTTATTCATTTTACCCCAAGGTTTTATTCATTTCACCCCAAGATTTTTTTATTTTACCCCAAGATTTTATTTATCTACTTATTTTATAGAAGTGATTGAAAAAAAAATGTCACCCTAAACGTATATTGCCGCTCAGGCGCTTAGGTTAGAGGTAGGTTTAGTATATTTTTTTTCAATTGATACAAAAACGGGAATATGATACTAAACAGTATTTGAAACTAAAAAAAATGCCAACCTAAACGTATATTACCACTCAGGCGCTTAGGTTAGAGGTAGGTTTACTATATTTTTTTTTCAATTGAATACAATAAATAAAATCATGGGGTAAAATGAATAAAATCTTGGGGCCAAAAGAATGATTCTGTGCGTTAAAATAATAATTTTGGAGGCTAATATAATAATTCTTGGGATGAGAAATCTTGGGACCAAAACAATTAAAAAGCTGGGGTCGACAAAATAATTCTTGGGGTAAAAATAATATTTCTTGGGCTTAGAGTGACAATTCTTGGGCCGCGAAAATTACCACCCATTTGCAAATAATTCATTTTTTTATTCTTTCGTTACTGCGGTATTCGAAGTTCGTTCTGTAATCCGAGGAATTCAACTAGTTTGATAATAAAATAAAAAAATTTAATACATATTGTATTTCTATAAACTCAACGCTGTGAAGTGGGCGTCTTAGGTGACGCCGTATTATCGTAGTTACCAACAAAACAATATTGGATACGGCTCTATTATTGGCCAGTGTTAAAAATATTTTTAACACTATAGTTATTTGTGTATCAAGGTTGTAAAAGTGATCTTTTTTGGCCGAATCTGATGATTGCAGCCGAGGCTAACAAATCAGATGAGGCTAAAAAAGAACTTTTAACCGAGGTGCACACAACATTTTTTAGGCGACTATCACAAAAAGATATAAACTAATTTAAAAATCAATTTCATAATTTTGACAGTGACAGTTACCTGACAACATGTCACTTGCAGAGTGATTGTAGCGGCCGTAAAGTAAAGTAAAAGCGGTTGTAAAGTAAATGCGGCCGTAAAGTTGTTTATGACAGATGTCAAAAAAAAGTTATACTTTACGGTTTTCAAAAGATATTTAAAACAACTATTTACGTAATAGCCGCCTAAAAAGTATTTTTAACACGCTACTCTGTAAACGTCATCTTTTAACACCCTTGACAGCTGTTAAAAATGTCACTTTTAATGACAGTTGTACAAAAAGAAATTTTTTTTTATTGGTGTCCTATTTTAGCCTTTTAAACCACGCCCCAGCGGGTTTAAATGGCGTTTTTTAAAACGCGCGTGTTTTAAAGTTGCCATGCCAGCATCAACAAATTTGAAAAAAATTAAATTCTATTGGTTATTGATCTGACAGGAGTACTTTGTTACGTCAAATAAAATGACAGATTGCAAATTAATTGCCGTTTATTGGTTATTGATCTGACAGGAGTACTTTGTTACGTCAAATAAAGTGACAGATTGCAAGTTAATTTCCGTTTTTCTCATTTCCATGACAAGGAAAGGTATACTGATTTTACATTAGGAATTCAACCATTTCACATTATTAGTTCTTATTTCCATTTTAATACCAGATTTCAAAGTGAACCAATAAAAAAAATAGCGTAAAGTATTCGTGGATAACTGGTCTTTAAAACACTTGCTTATGCTATTTCAAGCACTTCGGCTGCGTCGTCGTGCTTGAAAACTCGCGCGTGTTTTAAAGACCTGTTTATCCACTTATACTTTAATATACTATTAATTGTTTCCTTAATCATAATTTCACTTAACCCTGTAGGGTGGTTTGTAAGGTTAAATTTTAAACTGCGTTTGATTACAATTGTAATTGTAAGTTTAAATAAACGAGGTGTAAGTCAAGTTGGTAGTAATGAATTTGTCAAAATTGACAAAAAGTGTCATATATTAATTGCTTTTCTGGATATCTGAAGTCTAAGTTTGGGTAATAAATGTCTGCAAATATGCAAAAAACAAAACGGGTCGCTAATTTTTCCTCTGCGGAAATATCAACCATCATCTCATTAGTGAAGAAAAAGAAATTTTATAATGTCATAGAGAGTAAAAAAACTGATACAGTAACGAATCGAAACAAGGATGAAGCGTGGAGGGTTCTCGCAGAAGAATTTAATTCTATATCGAGGAAAATTTATAGGGACGCAAAATCTTTAAGAGGGAAGTACACAAACACAAAAAACAAGCAAAACATAAATACGCTGAAGAAAAGCGTTACATGTACAAGACAGGCGCTGGTCCGCCAAAAAAAATAATCCTACAATGATAAAGACCAGCGTAGATTATGATATTGAAGAAATTAATCGGTTCCCAAATAACGGGGCTAGATTCTGAGTTTTATGGTGATTGTATGAAGCTCCATGAAGATGAAAACGAATTTGAAAAATCAAATGGAAGTCCCACTATCAAAAACGCAAAGAAAATTGGGAAAATTAAGATATTATCAAAATATAGATATCACACCAACACAAAAATCACTAAACTCATCGAGGAGTCCGGGTCAACTTTTCATAAATTACTTCCAATATAAGCACAATATTTGTGTTCGTTATCACGAACCCAACTTAATAAGCAATAAGCAGTTCAATAAACATAACAAAATTAACAATTAAATAACATACCTTGTGCTACCTGTATCTAATAGAAAAATATACACAAACACAAAATTCAAATAATATGCAAGAAACATATTAATATTTTGCCCTAACAATCGATTGTGCTTTTAAATAAAATTCATATACAGTGTATTTAATCATTTTGGTGTCCTCAAGATTGTTGAAAGAGTTTTAACTTTGCCCATCATTTTATATTTGAAACTGTTTAGTATTTTTAAGAAGAAATGCGAATATCCAATGGGAATTTCAATTATTTAAAGTACATTATAAGTGAGAGGTGATTTTTTGTACCTATACAGATATACAGGGTTGCCCACTTGCCCTTCGTTCTTCGATAGTACCTTTAATATTAATTTTAGGACAAAAGGTCAAGAGACATTTCTTATTCAAATGTTCCCTGTTTACAACCTAAAAATATTTTCTGTACAGGATCGTACTCGATTATTTTAAATGGAACAATAGATTTTTATATTTTTGAAATTCATATTCGATTCTAGACCAAGTTTGTTTGACCTTTCACCTACCTAAGTGGACTCATTTAGGAGAAAATAAATGTTTTTTAAAAATTGTCGCCGAAATCAACAATCAATAAAAAAATCATAACTATTGAATCATTGGCAGTAGAGCAACAAAATTGGAGATTATCATAACCAAAAGAACGTTCTATTTCTCGACATGCTGATTTTGAAAGAAATTTGTTGCAAAAGGGCCGTACTAAATTTTTTCAAACGACCACACAAGAAATGCCAAAAGTCGACTATTTTAAATGGAACACCCTGTATATTTTTTCATGAAAGAATTGCTTTTTAAGTCGGCTTTGATTTTTGTTAAATATGCCCTATATCTAAAGGTAATAGTTTCCGAGATAATAACCTTAGTTTGAATTATTTAGTTTTTTCGTTCAATTCTGAAAATAAAATTAAAGGAACCAACAAAAATTTGTATTGCTGATGGGTTGTTTGAAAATTAATGTTTAGGTAATGTTTTGTGTTTTGTACCGTTCGATTTTATGTAACTTTATTTATTAATTAATTGTATTATACATCAGCAAATAATAATAAGTAAATTAGTAAATATCTGATACAAATATTGTTATTGTTTGTTGGTTACTTTAATTTTATTTTCAGAATTGGACGAAAAAACTAAATAATTCAAACTAAGGTTATTATAAACAAGGAACATCTGAATAAGAAATGTCTCTTGTCCTTTTGTCCTAAAATTAATATTAAAGGTCGAAGGGCAAGTGGGTAACCCTGTATAGACGTGCAGACCCTTAATATCAATCAAAATTAAAAAAATATGTTTAAGATGACCTACATTGGCATATTGAAAACCCATTTTTAAGCGTATGATCAGATCCTTTTTGATCCTCCTCTTCAATTTAAAAGTACAGGGTGAAAATGAAAAAAATCGCCTGTGTCCTTTGTTATTAAAAATAAATGAACACAAGTTTCCTAAAATGAGAACTTGAAATTCAATTTTTTTCACAAAAAGTTAACAAACAAATTTTTTGAAGAATTTTTGAATCGATGTAGATGGCGCATCTCACAAAATGAAGGCAAATTTTTTTACTTTTCAAGGCCTACAATGGCTGAATTTGTATTTCTTTGTATTTTGTACCTTTGAATATAATATATTTTTATTAGAATCTTACAAAAATCTAATAAGGTGTCTACGTATAAGAAGAATAAGTTAGACGTAAATTATTTCACACTGTAACCCTTTCAATACACCCATAATATTTAGATTCATTGTCATGAACCCAAAATAACAAGCGATTAAAGAAATATAAAGGGAATAATATTAACATGACTCACCTTGCGTCACTGTGTCGTCTGCAATGGGAAAGACAGAAATTAGCGAATTTAGAAAATTTTTTATAGCACTAACTTACCCTTAATGACGCAATTATCTATTTCTTCTCGGTCCATAACTTTAATTAAACAACGTATACGATTTAATATTAGTAATTGCACAGACACAGATCTTTATATTCAAAAACACGAACGCGACACCAAAGAGCAAATTCGAAATTAATTTAACTACACTTCCGATCGCCACAAAGGTCGTTAACGCACTGATCGGTAATATCTTTGAAAAGTTACAGAACGTCGTTTATCGTTATCAATATTTATAAAAACTCGTTACTTTCACCTTTTAACAAGACCTGACGGCAGTGATTCACGTAAAATTAATGATTTTCGAATCAGGTGATGTTACCAAATGTTACCAACATGTTGGAATTATTCTACAAATTGAAGGATATTATATTATATTTTTAGATTGATTTTCCGTGATTTTGTGTTTTCAAGTTTACAAATCTCTGCAATTAGTAATTAAGCCGTAATCTTTACCTAATTGTGAGTTTTCTAAATTCGCTAAATAAGTCATTATGTTCAAGATATTTTTTGAGCCACTTGCTAAGCATAGGTTTATTAAAAAATAAACGGGGGTACACGCGATTCTCGCGTTTTGTGTGCTTTGGGGGGAGGGGGTATCTGTGATTGTAGGTTGTAATAGCTTTTGTTTTAAAATATCACACCTTGTTGAGCTGGCTTAGTTGCTTGAAAAAAGAAAAAAAATTTACATTTTTGTACCTTTTCAGATTTTTGACCCTGTAGGTATCTGTAATTTAGCAAGTTATTAAAGTAACTAAAATAAAGGATTACATTTACTTACATTTGACGTAAAAATCACAAAAATGGGTTGATATTTGGTAAAGATATACGAATTCGTTCCTACCTATTTATAGTAAATTTTTACCAATTATTAAAAAAAATGTAAAATGCATAATGGCCCTTTCACAATGTTAATTACGCCTTTGCACATAGTCTTTGCCCAAAAATTAACGAAAATATAACAAATTCCGTGTGAACGTCATAAGGATAGTTTAGAATGAATTTTGAATGTAAAAGAACTCAATTTGGACACTGGCAATTTTTTGGGAATACGAATTGCCTTAGGGAGAACGTTTTAACATTCATCTTTAACTATAGTAAAACTAAAAATACCATAAAACATAAAATGTACAAATAGAAGCTGGTCTAACGTGGCATAACATCTGTTTTATAGAAAGACCTTCTCTACCTTAAACAGTTTCAAATTTTTGTTTATTTCACTAACTAAAGGCCTCATTTACACGTATATGTACAGCAGTAAATATGGATTTTACTTCCTCTTAATTACAATATAAGTTGTATATTTAGAAGTATAGTCAAAGTATAGGTATTCTCTTTGGTATAGTGTAACGTAACAATACACTTGCCACCTACTTTCATCAATAGATATTAAATTAAATATGTAGACAAAAACATTTTTCTCGGTGAAAACATTCGACTATATATGTTACCTACGACATCGTCCATCGTTCAAAATCTCTAAATTCGAAATAAGCTCAGAAACATGTACATTTCAAAAGTTACCGAAAGAAGGTATCGGGACACATAAATTAGTCTACGATGAATGCTGTTACTACTTTTTACATCATTTTAACCATGAAAATGTTAACGCGAGGCATAATAGAATCATTTTTCATCATTTGAATAACTTTTCAACTTGAAATAATTAAATTTCCATGTTACCGAGAAAAAGTTTTTTTGAAAATTTTCGCGAAAATACTTTCTGGCATTGTTTTAATGTTCGAAATGGGTTAAGGACCTCGGGGACAGACAAATTATGCATGTTTACACAAAATTTTCACCCAAAAATAAGCACAAATAGCGAATTTTATTTTACACGTAGGTAATCTCCACAAGGAAACTTTGAACGTATTTTCTAAGTAAAGAAAATATATTTAGACACAAATACCGCTTGAATAAGATGACGGACTTTTACACTAAAATGTTTAAAATTTACTCTGAAAAAAATTAGTGCAGATATTTACGTGGTTTGCGGGGGTATCTATAATTGTCGCATTAATTTGTAGGTTATAAATTTATAATAGCTTTGGTTTTAAAATATCACATCCGCATTCGTTAGGATTCGGCGACTGTCGGAAAAGTGCACAGCAACACAAACATATACACATCTTTCGGTTATTATATAGTGATATACGAAAGATGATATAAGATTATATTTGAAGTGATAACATAAACTGAGGTGACTTTGTAACAGATTTTCATTTTGTTAAAAAGAGCCAAAATTCGTAGTACAGAATATTACGTAAAGTAAATTACATTTTCATTAAATAAAGTTCGAAATTTAAAAATTGTTTTACTCGAAAATCTCGTGCTTGGTTCACATGTATATGTTTTTCTGAAAAGTAAGCAAGGTAATCCTTATTATTACATTTAGTTTTATAAAATTCTCTGTTACTTTTTACTAAAAATCGGACAATTACTATCGGTAGTAAATTACCTACGACCGCGAGTGGAAAAGATTACAGTTACACCAATAATGAATTTTCTAAAATTGCATATTTTTGGAGAACTTAATAAGTAAAAATAAGGATACTAAAGGATATGTTATGTTTATCAAAATATTTAAGTATAAACGTTTTAAGGACTAAATCGTCTAAATTCTAAATTCGTCCACAAATTTAAGCGTTTTTCTTTTTGGTTTTATCCGCGCTAAATTTGTTTTTATGCAGATTTAGTGTAGGTATACAAAAAGTTAAATTATCTCTAAACATTACGGTTTATTTTATTTAAAGCTTTTAACATTAAATCATCCCGAAGCATAATCGTAACGTTAATTTTTCTACACAATAATGTTGTATCACTGTATTCTTGTAGATTTAACATGGAAACAGTAGTGCGTCAATTCCACCCTTAGGTATATTGTGTGACCTCATTGATTGAATCTCGAAGTAACGAGACGGGACGAAATCCGCCGTAAGTCTTGTTTCATCTCGTCTCGCGTTTCTGTTTCTTTCGTTTAGAAAGCTCATGGAGTCCATTAAGGGCGTGAGAGCCTTCAACACCTTTCCGCAGCTCTCCTTGAAAATATAATGTTTTGGACACTTCTTGTTTCAAATGACGAAATTGCTAAGTCATGAATGTGATCTATTTACTCGTACTTACAAAAGTGTTTTCAAAACGATTTCTCTAATTTTCTAACAGTATGGCTGCTTATAACATACCTAGGTAATTCCTGAACAGCATTAAGCTTAAAAATTAAATTTAGCTCTTGGCGTGCAGTACGAAAGCTTTTTCAATGACAGTAAACGGTGTTCGGTTTCTCTACAAAAACAATCATTTGATGAAAATTGAGGACTGAATGTGGAACAAATGATTGATCAAGAGCAATTTAACGCTCGGAAAAAAATGTGCCAGTTCTGACTGGTGCAATGAAATGGGTGGAGATTCCATCTAATTAAAGTCAAACCACTATTAAAAGCAAGAGCAAGAGAAATATAGGGGGGAAGAATTAGAAAAGGTGCTGAGGACAACTGCAATATAAGAGCATGTAAGTGAAATATTTAAAACGATACGAGATAGCATAAATAAAGCAAGTAGGAACAAATTAAAAAAAAAAACGGAAACAAGAAAATAATTGGTATGATGAACAATGCAAGGCAGAAGTAGAAAAACGCAAAACCCCAGGAAAGCTAATGCTAAAAACAGGAACAGTATAGAAAATAAGTGTAATAATTATCAGGAACAAAGGAAAAGGTGTAATAAGGAAAAAAACGAGGATATAATGCGAGCAAACTGGAGGAAATCGAAGAAAAATACAAGAACAAAGAATTTCTACCAAAGATTCAACGATGAATACCAAACAAAAACAATTTTCTGTAGAGGCAACGATGGAAATTTGATTGGGTCAAATGAAGATGTGATTGAAAGGTGGACCAAACACTTCCAAGAACTATTGAACAAACAAGCTAAACCGAGCGATTTAAACTTATTCCGACAGGAGAAAGTGTGTGTTGTGCCGTTTCGTCGTCTGTGTAACATCCTCTACAAGATGGTGATTCTACCAAGCCCATGCGGTGCATGTTGGGTTAGGTGATATGGAAGTTCAGTTCATTGGAGTAAATACCAGCACCTGTTCCTTCCATTATTTTAGATCCATTCGTGAAGATGAATATGTCAGGTTGGGATACCACTTCCGCATCTAAGAAGATGTGGTAGTTTTTCCCTAATATAAATTGAGGGATGAGTGAGTCTGATCGCACCTCTAGGATAGGCAGCCGCTTAACTGCCTCACCCAGAATTCGAGAGTGGCCCACCTCAATACCTCTGCTATTCATCAACCATTTTGTTTTCAGACGCAAATCTTCCAGCATGGTCTGCTCTCTCACGTAGAGATCTAATGGAGATACACCTAGAAGGGTCTCGATAGCGGTTGTGGGGGTTGTTCGCATTGTGCCCGTGCACGCAAGGTACGCTAGTCTTTGCACGTGATTAAGAAGTGCTAAGGTTGTGGAGAGTCTGGTCCGAGGCCACCAGATTTCTCCGTAACAGGGGTCTAATCACAGGAGTGTATAGTAATAGGACAGCCTTTGGGGATGGGTACCAAAGTCTTCCGATTGAGTGGTGACATTGCCAGATAGTTCTATTTGCTTTTTCATCTTTGAGCTGGATGTGCTTACTCCAGTTCAGTTTGTGATGCCTGGATACTTCACTGACTCTGAAAATTGGAGATGTTTTTGGAAGAGCAGAGGAGCTCGAAGATCCCCTACCCTTCTTTCTCTTGTGCAGAGAACTACCTCCGGTTTTGTCGGGTTTATGGGACAGGGAGTGTTCCTTACACCCTTCTTCGGTTACTCCGAGAGCTGATTGCATAAGATTCTACATAGCAATCTCAAATTTGCCGGTTATTAGGATGGATAGGTCATCCGCATAGCCCAGCGTGTAGTAGCCATGGTCGTTTAGGCTGTTTACAGTTATGTTCCACACAAGTGGTGACAGCACCGCGCCTTGGCGGCATCCTCTCACTGTGCACCTGAGTTTCAGCAGCTGCTCAATCCAGCCTCGTACGACTTCCATTATGCCATGATGGCGTAAGGCCATTTCTATTGTTTCGAAGGTTGTCTTGTCAAACGCCCCTTCTATGTCTATGAATGTTCCCAGTGTGAACTGCTTATAGTCCAACGATCTCTCAATCCGGTCTACAACACAGTGGGGGCTGATTGTGTAAATCTTCCTGGAGAGTATGCGTGTTGGTTACAGAGCAGCGGAAATCTTATTAGCGCAGTATCCCTTATGTGTCTATCGCACAATCTTTCAAGGGTCTTAAGAAGAAAAGGCATTAGACTGATTGGACGATATACTTTGGGTGTGGATAAAAACAATTTTTATCTCCCTCCATTGTTTTGGTATGTATCTGAAGGCGATACAGCCCGTATAAATTCTCACTAGGTGAACAGCGATAACATCCAGTCGCCACTGCAGAGGAGCTGGTATTATGCCGTCCAATCCTGGTGATTTGTATAATGAGAACGATTTCACTGCCCAAGTAACCTTCGTCACATCCACCATCTGGTCGACAATCTCCCAGTTATCCGCTGTGGGAGTGGAGAGGGCTGCCTTTTGCCAGATAGGGTATTGGCGTAGTGGTAGCTCCGAGAAAGTGAGCGTCTCTCAGTGCCTCAGCTATCTCTGAGAGGTTGTTCGTGTAAGAACCATCATTTGAGGCTAGCTGGGTTATAGTGCGGGTCTTTGGTTAGGCGGGATACAGATGAGGAGGATTCTATAGAGCCGCAAAGACCTCTCTCTGATGTCTCCTAATATCCTTTGTGTATTGCCTTAGGTTTGCCTTATAGGCCTCTCAGTCGGCTGTGGCTTTGCCCTTCTTTGCCGTGTTGAACAGTTTGCCCAGCCGAGTTTTCTGCTTTTCGAGCGCCCTACACCACCAAGGGTGGTGGTAGGGTGTCTCGACAGTTCTCAGGGGACACGCCTGTCAAACGATCCCATAATGGAGTTGGACAAAAGGTTAACTTCGTCCTGCAGGTTAGCAGGATTCAAGAGACATCCCTCAGAAGGATGTTCTCTTAGTCTTTCTCCAAGGAGATTTTTGTATAAGGGAATGTCCGTTATTTTGGGATTACAATAACCCTTTTGGACTTTAGTTTATTTCATTTCAAAGGAAATCATTCTATGATCTGACAAGTATATTTAGTAGGGCATTATCTTTTGCCCATATCGTGTCATTGTGTCATTGGTATAGCTAACTGTGTTATAGTTCGCCTGACTTAGTCGCCTAAGCAGTTCGTCTACAACCAAATATCACAGAGATGATTAGAGAACTCTTCCTTGGAGGCCATGTTGGCCCTGTGTACGGCTGTGCTTTCCAAAACAGTTTTAATTGATCCACTACTCTGTGAACGGCAAGTCCACAGATATAGACATATTGCTATTTGCTGATGAGCTCGTGTCCCAGTACATCGATCTTAATGTGGCGTTCAATAGGTTTGTCCAATAATTTCAGAAGAAACGACGTTAGGTTGATAGGTCTAAATGATTTGACTATGCATTTCGGTCCACGAGCCGTGTGACAATCTCTTCTCGTTGTCCACTCAGACCAGCCTTGGCCCAAACTATGTAGGAAGGTCAAATTTTGGATAACCTAAATAAAGCGATAATTATTGGTTGAAGTTCTTCATTGGGTATGTAAAGGTCTGTTTCATTAGCAAAAATCTAATACCGGACCGAAAAACACTACAACCTTTCAATATGTTGCTATATTGAATATTTTACTTGTTTATTATCCGATTTGAGCCTTTTGTACAGTTTTTTATAAAGCAACACCCGATTATATCGACAATTATAGGCGTTAGTATATCGAAACTATCTTGTTTAATACGTATAATCAAAAATTTAAAAAAATTCAAGAAGAAATGGATAAAATCAGCATAATGTGATTCTAAATCTCTTTTTGAAAATGTAGAATGAACTGAAATTTTTCTTTTACGTCAATAATAATGGCACCTTTAAATTGGTTTAGATTTCTTCAGTCTATAAAAACAGAACGAATTTTCGCACAGATCGTTTAACCGCACAGTTTTGTTTTTCTGTCGACATCTTAATTGCAATATTGTTTTCCCGAAAATAGGACGTTGCGATGAAAAAGGAAAAGTGTACTTAATACCTTGTACATACAAAAGATTGAATTGTAGGAAAAGCTTTTCATTATTTCTATTTTCCACGATAACAAGCTTTGATTTATTCAGACCGTTTCTGTTATTGTCAGTTGTCAGGTGATTGGCGATGGAATGAAAAATGATTTTTACTCGCCTTGTAAAAATGTGAAATTCCCGAACATACTCACGCTTTTTGTGTAAATACGTTTTTGACTTTCGATTTTAAATAGAGGAATTTATGTAAAAGTTTACCGTTTTTTAGCAATTTCCAAAACCAGGGGATTTACTTCGCCTCAGGTTGGTCCATGTCCTCTGAGTGGTTTCATGTATAATACATCTGGAGGCCAGGTCGGCCCAGTAAAATCGATGGAAAAGCGCAGGCGAATAAGTTTCCCCGGTCCCGAACCGACAACCAGGAGCCACAGTTCGTTCCGGTAGCCGCTTTGGATACCATTGGAGAAGTTTCCGGGATGCGAAATTCGTGTCCGGTGCATTTTATACAACGTGAATGCAGTATCGATACGCGTGGACATGTTACCGCATGTTTTGATGGTTTTAGAAAAATGAATGAATGAAAATTTGTGATTTTTCTTTCTTATTAATATTAAACGAATCAAAACTTATTCTAGATTTTTATTTCAAATTTTGTGACGGTGTTTTGTAGATTAGAATTAAATGTTATCAGAAAAAGGATATTGATTGAAGTTATGAAGTAATTCAGACACCACTTCAGATTTAACCTAAATTAGTGTTCAGTGTTTCAGTTGACATTGAAATCTTTCAAAGTTGAAGCTATAAAACTTATAAGGTAGGACTTTTTATGTTATACCTACAATGCAATGCTACCCAAAAATTAATTTGACGAAATGAAAAATCAAAACGGAACGGTAGAGATTCCCAAATTTTAAACTCTAATTAATGATTTGGTTACCTGAAATGAAATTTATAAATGCCGTTCGGAAAATCTAAACGTAATTCTGAGGTTGACGTGATAATTCTTGCTGTAACAATCAATTCTAGAACGACGTAGTTAAGTGGAGTGTCCTTCACGAACATCTGAAAGGAGTGGACACAAAAACCGCTTTTCACACTTCGTTTTTCGTGTTTTACTTGTCCACCTTTTGAGGGTTACCTTTCTACTCTCACCGGTCCTTTCAGCGTTCAATGTGTATCTATGGTTATTGGATTAATAATTAATGTTTGTCTGGCTGATCTTTTGAAATTTGAATTCTATGTATCAAAGCAATTTTCGATGAACACTCATCGTTTAATTGGGTGTCCCAAGCAGAGTTACTTTCTACCTGTAAATTTGTTGCGAAAATAAGAGCTTAGAATGTTATGTGGGATGCAAGAAAAATGAAATCGAATCACTGCACAATTTTGATTAAGCCATATTTTCTATATTCTTCCGAGCAAGAAGTTGGAAATTGTTGTTGGAACGTTCAAGGAAATAGGATACAGTGGATGGTTACTTCGGTCAAATCTCACCGGATTACATTAAATTGAACTAGACGCAGTTCATGTTCTGAATGGGTTTAAATTTATCTTATTGTTATGCAGTTCTCAATTTCGGAAAGCACTGTTAAGTTCTCGTAAACTTAATCAGGTGATAAGAGTAATGGTAAAA
The DNA here is from genome assembly GCA_036250285.1 of Pyrocoelia pectoralis. Lineage (NCBI taxonomy): Eukaryota > Metazoa > Arthropoda > Insecta > Coleoptera > Lampyridae > Pyrocoelia > Pyrocoelia pectoralis. The sequence continues at coordinate 6,415,734 of CM070080.1, forward strand.
TTCTATTATATTAAGTTGCCCAAATATCTAAAATTGGGAAAAATAATCAGATTGTTTAATTGCTTCATATGGTTTTGTGGAAGTGGACATTAACTTGAGATAATTTCTTCAGGTTACTTATTCTATTTAAGACAAACCTTGGAATGAAAACAGGGGAACCTTAGAATACATACAGATTATAGGGAAATAAGGAGCATAATATATTTTTTTTAAATTTCAAGTTTCAGGTATGTAGTTGATGTAAATGTGGTGATATATAAAATTTTGTTTTTTTTTTGAGGATATCGTAACAATTATTCAACCAATAGTTTATATAAGTACATACAGGGTGATTCACGACTATTCCCTCGATTTCTTGTACCTAAATTGTAAATACTTAATTACAATTGATGATCTTGTTTATACAATTGACGACGTTTCGCCTATTTTTAGGCTTATTCATGTCTAATTATCCTAGTTGAAATGGTGAAGTAAGTTGTTTGACGATATTAATAAACAACAGGGAGGGAATGGGCACCTCCTGAACATTTGTTTAACATTTTTACGTAGTATTTTTAAATTAATCACAAATTAATTGCTTGGAGCCAAATGGCGTTAAGAAATTTAATGGAGTGTGATGATACAGGATGGTTCACAAAATTGTAATATATAAAAGTTAGGTTTTTTTAAATGCAACCCCTGTATTTTATTACATTTTTAGATTATACGTTAAAAACTAAGGCAACTTTATTCAACGTTCCCTATACTTATCGGTTACCAATTTTGAGAAAATTGTGATTTTAAGAAAAATCTTCAATTTAAACAACGCCTAATAACACGAAAACCACTTACTTTCAGTAACGCAAATTTATATCGATTTATTTTGACCTTTAAGGCTTTCATTTGCACTACGTGGGATTTCGATTCTATGTACACCCTTTATATTTTTCAAACATCAAAAACTCACTTAAATTAAATGGACCACCCTGTATATTTTTATTCTGTGTTGAATAACTTTTCATTTTCTATCAAAAACTATGAGTACCTAATGCATATGTCTAAAATCAACAATTGAAAAGTTATTAAGATTTTTCTCTAAAATTTGTATGAAAATGGTTTTTGTTTTTTGTTTAAGTACGTAGTAAGCCTAAAGTTTATTTTATATACAATTTATCATAATCTACATATTATTTTAACATTTACACTGATTTATACTTGTGTATCTTTCATTACACGTTTCTTCGATGCTTCTTGACTATGACCTTTTTTTCTATCGCGCTTTATCCTACAATTTTGTTATACTTGGCATTTTCACATCGTCTTTTACTATGTCCATCCCTATTTCTATTTGAAACCATTTATGATAGCGCGTTCTTTTCAATCCTTTATCATTTCTTCTTCTCATATCCATTTTCCGTTTTCGCACCATCATATATTAATCATAACATTTTTCTTTCCCAACTTTCCTTTTCTTTCCGATTTCATTTCTCGAAGACCCTCTTTTCACTAGCTTATGTTGGACTAATTACAGTATCAAATCAAAACATTATTTGATTAAATACATCATTTTACGAATGAATCTTATTTTTTTCTGATACCCCCTCCAGAACCTCTTTCCAACCCCTTCGTTCCTCCGTCAACTCTGGTACCGTTACCCCAACATATGTCCTATATTCTCCCAACCTAATCCACACAGTCCACACCCTATTAATCTTTTATCTAATTCTTAGCCCTCCCCTTAAGTACACCGGTACCCCTTCTGCCACTATTCTCCACATTTTCCCTAATTTTCCTCCTTCTTTCCTGGGTCTGCGAATCCCTGTCTCTTTCCTGTTACATCTTCTCTTGTGGTCTCTCGCCATCCTCTCTCCCTTCTTCTCTGCACTAGCATATCCGCCCCTTTCGGAACACATTTTCATATCCTCCTGTCTGCCAATCTTCTCGCCTGTATTCTCACCTTTTCCCATTTAACGTCCACTTGTGCTATGTAAACTGAAGTCTCCCCCTCTAAGCCTAATATCCATTTCCAATATCGTGTCTGAACCTTTTTCAACCCCTCCAGTGCTTTCCATCCACCAGTTTTTCGCATAGCCACCCCCTTCTTCCCATATCCCCACCAAAAGTTCTTTCCCACAGTACATTACTATAACTCCTTTGCTCTCTTTTTTTAGATACGTACTTAAATTGTATCATTCCAATTCTGGTACCCTTTCAAATTTGTACTCTTATTCCTATTTGTACATTTGGTCCACATTCTCCTCTTTCTGTGTATCACCCATTATCATATTTCTTCTCCTGGTTTATTCTCGATCCATACTTTTCAGCCTCTTTTATTCTCTTTATAACCTTTAATAGTTTGTTATGCTTGTTGTTACTATTGTTAAGTACTATTGTTTCCACGATATTTTTTCTGAGTTACTTCAGGTACCAATTAAAATGGACTATTGATTGCGTGCCTTTTCATTTGAGGAAAGCGTGTGACTTTCGCCTTTTCCATGATAATTAGTCCCCTTTAAGGGCCATTTCGATGAAGTATACGAATTTCCTGGGCATTTATTATTCTCTCATTGCACCGTACATTTCAATTTCGATCTATTCTATCGTATGCCTTTTTAAAGTCTGCAATGACTACGTACAACAGAGTAAATTTATGTTCGTAAAACCTGCCTGGTATTTTCCTACCATATTATCTGTATATTCATTAATTCTCCTTCTTACACATTATGCCAATATGCTTTTAACTAGTAATTTTCACACAATACTTTATCTCCTTTCATTCAATCCTTTTAGTTGTTCTTTTTTCCACACTTTTTTAGCTTATGTGTCCGTCATCCTTTATCATTGTAACTGTCATTTGTGATATTTATGGATTATATTATTGTTTTTTAAATTCCTAATTATTTCTTCTTGGATATGTGCTTTTAGTTCTCTTTCGTTATCTTCTGTTCCCTGTTCTGGAGTTCTTTCCTCTCAATTTTTCTTTTCTACATGGTTATTTTTGTCTCACTCATTGGACTCCTTGATAAACATGTTATTTTTCTTGTATTCCTTTTCTATTTCCTTTATTCTTTGATAAAAGGCTTCATTCCCTTCTTTTGAAACTTAATTTTCCTGGACGTTTTTTGATCATTCTTCCTTGTTCCCGTTACCTGTTTATATTTTCGTCGCTATTGCTTTTTAACATAGTTAGTCTAGTTCTTTTTTTGGTCAAACTTTTCTATTTTGTATATTTAATAACACAGAACCTTCATCTTCAAATTATCTCTTTCGTATAATATAGTGGCTGTTTTAAATAAAATACCCACACATTCCCTAGGTTAGTCGCGTACCTTTTTGTGGCGCGTTTGGTCGCGTGGGTGACATATGTCAACCACCACTGTTTTCACTCATTGTGACTTCATATTTACTCCAATACAAAAATGAAGATGCTAGATAGATTTAAAGAACTGTATTGAACAAGTGTTTCACAAAAAAATGATATTGTTAATAACTATTATTAAATTAAACTATTATGAATGTTTCATTCATTTCTCACAGCATTTTACACACACGTCCATTAAACGTTCGCTACATGCCCACCGATTACAGCTAGTATACCATTTCCTTGTTGTTTTATCCCGCGTGCTACCACAATAAAAGTAACAACATTTTCGAACGCCTGCTACAAAAACAGTAACGCGATTACTCGCGTGGGTAACCGTCGGCGTCGTCAGCACGACACTTTTTCGGCTGCTAATTGACTTTGTGCAGTATGAATCATGTTGTAGCTATGCAGACCCTTACAGTATGATGTAATTAAAAGGTACTAAAAACCATACTAGCCTAAGCCTAATACAATAAGAATAATTGGCAGTTCCAAGTATATGGTTGACACCTGTCCCCCATGCGACCAACCGAGGGTTTTAAGGCACTATTAGGGTCTCTCTCCTTTAAAAAAGCTGTCAAGTGTCCTTTTTCATAAATAAATGTCGTCTATACTACATCAAGAAGATTTTTTGTTTATACGGATATCGTTAAACACTTTTCTTTCTTTTTTCTAGCGCTGTGGGCATTTCTTTCTTGAATTTACAAATCATTTTGCTCCATTTTTTTCGTCAATGTAACTTGATCTGCACAGTTTCGCATTAACATAATGTACAACTATCTGTTCGTCGTTATACCTACCGTTTAATGGATGTGTATTCTTTAAAGGTTAAGTGGAAGAGCAGCACTGCTGAACTTCGCCGTCTCCACATACTACTTCTGTTATTATAATAAATAATGTTGTAAAGAAAAAATAAAGACATTATTATTATTAATATTTTTGTATCTCTGTGTATTAAATTAATATTGCGGCATTATTATTCGCGAATCTTGAATTCAATTCTTTTAGTACTGCTTTCTATTGAAAAAACTACTGTTTGTGAAATAAATCTGCTACAAAAAATGTAAACGGAACTTTTTATATTAAAAATTATTTGACATTGGAAAAATTACTGTCTATTGTTTTACAACTCTGATTTTTTTACTAAAAAATAACAATAACAAATTCTCATATTTCTTGTAAATTCTACACGCCCCCTCAAGAAATATTATCATTACAAATATTCTATTTAAGTATAGTTCTCAATCCTAATGAGCAACAGTGCTCTTTAAATTTTGGACCTGATGACAGTTGCTTCACCCACAACATTTCACTAGCACCAACACGTATATTAGATTTTTCTTTTTGTTGGAAGCTCCGGATTACCGGTCTTGCCTTAAAGTTGTTAGGTTTTTTCTTAAAGACCCATTTTGCATCTATGATTTGTTTATCAGAAGGTTACCTCATCCCAAACGTCGTTTTTAATTAACGATTTTAATTCAGTTTCAATAGCTATTTTCCAGGATTTTGCTTCCGTCGATGACATGGCTTCTTCATACGACAATGGATCTTCAAAACAATTAAATGCGAAGGCATAATTCGATTGATCCGAACTGATGCTGTTATCATGTCCTTCAGTGAGATTCTTATCAGTAGTTAACATAAAATCATCATTATTCAAGTTAATTGAAGTATTACTTTCTTCAACAGTTGTATTATATGTGCTTAAGAAACTATCAAAAACTGGAGGTTTATTTATAGTTGTTCTATTTCTCAAATTATATTTTGTTTTAAATGGTGTACCCTCATGTTGAAATGGTGTCTCACTTAATTCTTGAGGTGATTGTACAACCTGGGATTGCTCCTCCACTTGACTTATTTCCTCAACAGCTGAAGTTTGAAAATCTTCTTTATTATACTCCACATAATCAATATTTTCTTCTGACGCTTTTTGTGCATGTTTATCAGTTATTTTGCTTTCAGGTACAAAGACCACATCTCTTGCACTCTCGACACTATTCGTCTCTGGAAAATAAATTCTGTATGACTTTTGAGTTTGATCATATCCAACAAATATTCCTTTTTTACTCTTATTATCCCACTTCTTCCTTTTTTCTTTTGGGATATGAACAAATACTTCAGAGCCAAATGTTCTCAAAAATTTCAAATTAAATGTTTTCTGATTTTTATGCCATAATTCAAAAGGTGTTTTACCCGCAATACCACTTTTTCCTGAACAATTCATCGTGAAAACTGCCGTGTTTACGGCCTCAGCCCAATACTTCTTTTCTAAATTTTTAGCACTAATCATTGTTCTTGCGGCTTCTACAATAGTCCTCACGTCCCTTTCTATTTTCCCATTTTGTTCGGGAGTATAGGGTACCGTCGTTTGATGAATTATCCCCTTCGAGGTCAGTAGAGAATCTACGTCTTTATTTTTAATTTCTGAACCATTATCACTTCTTAAAACTTTCACTGCATTACCAGTAAAATTTTCTACCATTTGCAAGTGTTGTCTAAGTTTTGTAACAACCTGTGATTTCTCTTTCAAAAAATATACGGACCTGAATGATGAGAAGTCATCACGAAACAGAAGAAAATATCTTGAGCCACCAATCGAATAATTTTCCATTGGACCGCACACATCAACATGAACCAATTCACTTAGATCAGTTGAGATAGAGTTGCTATCACTAAAAGAAAGTTTATGAGCTTTACCCGATGCACAGGCTTCGCAGAAAAATGGTTGTGGGCATTTAACTTCAATTTCATTCCGTTTTAGCACATCTACAATTTGATTTTTATTCTGATGAGCAAGACGAGAATGCCATTCTTCAAAAGTTACGTGGGCTTCCGCACAAGAAGAGTATCTGAAACTCATTGCAAAAAGTTTTCCCTCTCTCTTACCAACAGCACACACTTTATTATTTTTCATTATACGGCAACTTTTACTATTAGACTCAAATCTATAACCTTTGTCTAGAACATTTCCCATAGATAACAAGTTCACTTTCATAGCAGGTACATATAAAACATTTTCAATTGAAGTTTCAATCCATGATGTCCCATTGAATGCTTCAACAACAACAGTACCTATTTCTTTTGCTATGACAACTTCACCATTTCCAACAACAATTTTTCTGGGAATTTTCAAGTCGGAAAGGTTAGAAAAAACTTGTCTATCTTTACTAAATGTGTTCTGATGAGGCTGAGTCCATCCACCATAAAATATTTGCTGTATTATTATCAATATTGACAAAAGCTTGCGATTCACCTGAGGACTTCGATTTTTCTCTCTTTTTTTTAAAACATGACTTTTCCTGATGACCCCGACGACGACAATAGTGACAAAACGGAGCACCATTCTTTTTAAAACATTTATCTATTTTATGACCTTTTAATTTGCAAAATTCACAAAATTCGTTTGCAGTAAAAGCTACAGATTGTTTATCAATTTGGGGTTCAGAGTTTCTCAATTCCTCAGTTAATAGCCTTTGCTGAAGTACTGATAGTGTTCTTTCCTTCTTGGGGACACTTTCCCAAGCACTTATAAAATGCTTATACATATCAGGTAGTACCATTAATGTTTTTGTTATTCTTATCGATTCAGAAAGTTCCTCTTCAGAAGCTTTTAATTTTAAATAGATCTCCTCCAACTTGGAGAAATATTCATTTACTCCATTTTCGAATTTCAAATTGAAGAATCTTTCCAATAAAAAATGAGTACTTACCTCAGTGTGAGGTTCATAGACAGCTAATAACTTAGCCCATGCTTGACTAGATGTAGTACAACTTAATAAATGGTGTAAAACATTTTCCTCACATCGAGATGTAATAATGTCAAAACCTGTACATTCCTGCTTCTCCCAATTGCTTACTGCAGTTTCATCAGTGGGTTTTTCTACGGTTCCGTCAACAATAGCAAATACACCAGCCTTTTTCAGTGTAATAACAGTAGCAAACTTCCAAACTTCCCAATTGCTTTCACCTTTCAGTTTAATTACTGATGTGCTTGTGTGTGACATCGCGATCAAAGAAAAATGCACACAAAAATGCAACAGGAATAAAAAATTATAAGTTATGCGTTTCTGGGCCGATAACCTATTGAAAAAACTACTGTTTGTGAAATAAATCTGCTACAAAAAATGTAAACGGAACTTTTTATATTAAAAATTATTTGACATTGGAAAAATTACTGTCTATTGTTTTACAACTCTGATTTTTTTACTAAAAAATAACAATAACAAATTCTCATATTTCTTGTAAATTCTACAATATTCGATGAACAAAAGTTCATCGTATGAATTCACAAAGTCTGGATGTCCGTTGCTTTTTTCCTGTAGATATTTTTGACATTCTGACTTCGGATTCTTGTAGAATCATAATACACTCTTTTTTGATACATTCATTCTTCTTTTTCGCCTGGGACTGTCCATACTGTCACAAACAATATGTTCACGTTCTAAATCTTTTATTTCAACAAAAAACAATTTTAGACACAGACTGTCTAAAATGCTCATAAAAAAGTAGGGTTTGATTTTAAACAATATGTGCACAATATCTTTTGCATGCCTCTTCCTCATGTATTAGTGCCCCTTTGGTAGAGATTTGTGCGGTGTGCCATTCTGGTACATGAATGTGAAAGCGCACTAACGGTAAAAGTGGTAGCGTACTACTATAGTACTAAATTAGAAAATACTTATAACCAAATGATTTAGCAGAACCCCTTTAGTAGGTATGGGAATATTGATAAAATGAAATGTTTTCAATAGGTATTGTGTTAACAATATGTTTTAATTCTAAACCAGTCCTTTTTGGCTTTACGTCCAGTGGCGTAACTACCGGTGTTCTGCGGAACACGGGCCCGGGCCTTCAAGGGCCCGGCGCGACACGTAAAAAATAATTTCAATGCACATTTGATTTTTTATTTGTTGGTAAGTAACACTAGTAGTCATGCTTCCGATGGAGAATTATATCAGAGGGGCCAGGAGGTATTCGTCAAATATTCGGAAGATATTTCGGACTCCATTTCCTCTCAACTGTAGTCATTTCGCCAATGTTTTAAAAATAATTTATCCACGATTAATTCGGTAATGGAATTGACCGAACTTATTTTAATAAGAAGTTATTCTTCATGCAGCGGTTTTAACGAAATATTAACCGCATGTTATATCTTTCTCTCTATTCCCGTTTCGGTGGCTCCAGCAGAACGATCAATTTCAAAATTAATAATATTAATAAAATAATTAATAATATTAATTAATTAATTAAAAAATTAATATTAAGAACTTTTTAAGGAACACTATGGGCGAACAAAGGTTGTCGCGTTATCTATTATTTCAATAGAAAATGAAATGGCCAGAAAAATAAATGTTGCTGATATAGTATCAACTTTTGCAAATGTTAAAGCAAGAAAAAAAAGTTTTATTAAAGAGTAGTTTAGGTACACCATGCATTTTTTAAAATTTTGTTTGAATTTTTTTTATTCTTGTCATTTAATAACTTCTTTCATCTTATTAGTTTGTCATAAACGAACAATAGTATGAACAATAAATTCATAGTGTCCTGCTAATAGGGCCCTTAAAAAAATGTTATTTTTCTTACGCATTGAAGGGCCCGATTTGCTTCTGGAACACAGGCCCATGGCTGCATTGTTACGCCACTGTTTACGTCGGATTTATGTGGGATTAATTTATTTTTTATATTATGTTGGTTAAATTTTTTTGTGATTTAGGGGCGAATGTAATTCCGCACATTTGCTTAAAGGTAAACATGCCGGTTTCATGTTAAATGTATTATGCCGTTTGAAAGACAAACTTCCTTTGTTTATTTATGGTATGGAAATATAACGAACTTCTGAATTTTGATTTGTAAAGTTATTTTTAGAATTGTCTTTGTTCAAAATAATTTATTAAAGGATTTTCAATGAACGGTTTAGTATAATTGCTATTTAATAATTATGAAGGTGGAAATAATTAGATTTACGTTCTCTCTTTGAAATTGAGGATAATTTTGGATATTTTGTCGTTTATTTCTACTTCTGATGTAAATTTTTGTCTTTCATTAACACTGTGGAAAATGTCTAAAATTTAAGCAAATTTTTCTTTTTGTTTTGATAATCAAATTTTCATTTAAAATTAGGAGCACTGAAATACCTACGCCCAAAAGCTTATTTATAACAACCTTTTTATATTGAAAAAACGTTGAATTTAAACGGTCTTGTATGTTCTTTAAAATTCAGATTTTATCAGCTTTCATTTACAATTTGAAGATTTCGGCAGGTACACGCTTTTCATAATTTTTTAAATGGAAACCTTTCTAAACGGCTGAGAGACCGACCAGGGGCATCTTTATGAATTCATCTAAACCAGTTCTCTACATTTTTGCAGTTGGTAGCTCTATTCTTTCCATTTGACAGCTAATTATTACTTTTTTCTTATTTAAGGTTCTGAACCTCTTCCCAAAATATTCCTTTCTCTTTTGTATCACTTCTTCAGGGTTCAAATTCCAGCTACTACTGTGAATAATACATTAATACATTACTCGGTCTGATAGAGATCCCAATCTTTCGCATCATCCTTCATTTCTTTCCGCCCTTGTTATGCCTCCTCCATTCTTTTCCTTTTTTATTATAAAACAAAACCTTAAAATGGTTGATGATATTTTTCAAAATTAAAAATTGTCATATTACCTAGTAGTGAAAGTGACATATTGAAAGTATTGAATAAATATTGCAAATTGTCACTTTTCAAGTGGCTCAAATGCCATGACCCAACTGAATACTATAGATACCTGGGTTTTCCCTTATATAAAAAAATACAAGTAGTTACTTATATAATGTTTCGTTAACACATTTAATTACTATTTTAGATCAGAATGAGGTATCCTTAATTAATTACTATTCACACAAAACCTTCCCCATGTAATGTTTATTTAACTAATGTAGACAAAGTGAGATTAGGATAGTTTACATAGCAACATGTTTTATATCTAAAATTTTATATATAAATTGACCTGATGATGATTATTTGAATCGAAACATGTCGCTATGTAAATTATCCTAACCTGACTTTGCCTACATTAATTAAATAAACATTATATTGGGAAGGTTTTATATAAATACTAATTAATGATAATCATCACCACGTTTGGAGTCAACACTCATTCAACATCGATTATGCTTAGAATAATTTAGAATAATTAAATATACACAAAAATGAAAACTTTGATTAAAATATTCTTTCAATATGAATTAAAGATGGAAAGGTTTTTTTAAAAAACATAACGTAACGATTTTTTTCTATTATTTCAGTTGATAGAAATTTTATACTGTAGGTACATATTCGTCCAATATAAAATTGTAATTTACCGATATCTCATTAGTTTTGTACTTACAGAAGTCTGAAAGTGACGGAATACAATCTCAAATCTAATTTTCCTCTTTATAAACAAAAATGTAATTTATTTAGACGTTAGCTTATTGCCTAACTTTTTTTGAGATGCCGATAAACTAATACGAATTTTAATTCGGTTTTTACTATAATCGTAATGTAAAAGAAATTCTCCTTCAAAATAAATTTTAACTTTGTTTATAGTAGCTTTTACTTAGATAGCATTTAATTTATGTATTTTGCTCACAAGTCGACTATTGTATCCTTCTTACAAATAAATAAATGATTCCCATCTGTCTTTCCTCCTTATTTCCACCTTGGCTAAGACGAAAATAATGGTATTCCAGAAGAGAAGAGGGAGGGGAGGGAAGGAAAAATGGTGGTGGGGGGAGGATGAGTTGGAAAGTGTAAATGAGTGGAAGTATTTGGGATATATAATGAGGTATGACAATAAGGACGATGGGCACAAAAGAGAACTGGCTAAGAAAGGAAATAGGATAGTGGGGGTGAGGGAGAGTGTTCGGGAAGGATATGGAAAACAGGAGATGGATTTTTGATAAGTTGGTGAGGAGCGTGATGGGGTACGGGGCGGAGATATGGGAGTGGGAGAGTTTGGAGAAGGTTCAGGAGAAGTATTGGAGATGGACGCTGGGACTGGACAGAGAGACGTCGGGGTACATAGTGGGAGAAGAGGCTAAGCCTAAAATGTTTAAACTGTGGTGTATTGTTTTTAAGGGTGTGTAAGATTTGTCTGCATGTGTGATTATTTTGTGTAGTGCTGAAATGTTATTTGTTATAAAAGTACGTTTTACTGTTAATAGTATTATTATTACTCTTTCACATACAAATCATGTCTTTTTGATTTATGCAATATTGCACAGTTATAACGAATGTTCAACGATCAAAATATGATGTAAACCAATTCAGTTGAAAATTTTGTAAATTACCTTTTTCTTCAACTTTCCTTATTCCCATACAAGTTTTCTACCGTGTACACGTTATTGCAGCGTTTCCCAAACTTTTTTGACCGCGGCCCGGTACGAGGTTTTAAAATTTTTGGCGACCCACCTTATGAAAAAACCCCACTTCTTTACAAAACAAATTTTATTTTTTAATTAAAAGTCTAGTTAATTGTTTGTTTACGTTATTTCATACACAAAAATTTCAAAATAATTATATAAGAAAAATAAAAGTACCTAATTAAAATTATATTCATTTAAAACTAGTAAATGAAGTAAACTACTTTAGCAGCACAACGCGCGGACGCGGGCGATAAAGCTATGTGAAAGAGTACAAATGCACACTTTTCCACTATTCCCAGTGTATAACGTATAATTGATGTGAAGAAACTATAATAGGTACTTAAAATTTCTTTTTTTGTGTTTTGACAATTTTCTTGCGTGACCCGGCAAAATTTTTCTACGGCCCGGTGCCGGGTCGCGACCCACACTTTGGGAAACGCTGCGTTATTGTATTCAACAGTAACTTAGTTTTATCCTGTAACTGATAACCTGCCAGACAGACTTATTTCCATTATTATTATTATTATTTTTTAATTTCCGCCCCACAAAGGGGGGTTGAGGGCATCAACACATGTGGTCGTTAGCCCTATACGTTTACAAACATCCATGTCCGGAGGTATTTTTATCACCAACCGGTCGGGATTCGAACCTGAGACCGCCAGGTGTAGTTTATTGTATACCAAGGGTAGTTCCACTACACCATGTACGGCCACTCCATTATTATTATTATTGTAATTGTGAAAATATTGGGGTTGATAAACCAGAAAAAAACTCACACTTAAGAAAGAATAAAAATTTTTCCGTTCCACATCTTGAAATATCGAGATTTAACAACAATTGTGATTGTAAAGGTGCGACAATCCTGTGTATGAAATACTTGCGTTCACTGCAGTTTGATTAAACAGGAAAATCGTAATGTTGACAATTTATAATAATTCCCTTCGTAAATATGTTATCATTTCATCTTTTTCAAATAACTTCCGTACATTTGCGTATCTTTTATAGCCTTAGGATATTTGTAAATTTAAAAATATATTTATTTTTTTAAATTTCCAGCAACCAAAAATATTTAAACGCACTTGAAAATCAATAATTATAAAATGGATTTTGTAAATGTTTCTTCTAAAAGTGAACTTTAATTTTATTTTGATTAACAACTTTTATTTCATATAAAAGTATTTCAAGAATGACATTTTTATAGTTATGACACACGTTTTAAAAGATAATCGTCGATTTGCTGTTTGTATAAGAGCATTTCCAAAAGAAAATTTATTACAACAATTAAATCGAACGTGTACAAGAAAACCGATGTTTGGTGACTTTTCATGTCAAGATCAAACAGAATACGCAATGCAGTATGTTCCGAGATCGAGTTCACAATAGGTACAAAATGAAAAATAATTTCCACATCCAACTGTCAACAAATGTCTCAAACATATAACAGGGCTCCCGTGTAATGATATTGTGTAATGAATTGTACTCGACATGTGTAGATTTATCTTTATATGTCAGTCGTCTTACAAATTTATTTTGAGCACTCTCAATTTGATTAGTGTGTGTAACATAATATGGGGACCAACTAAAGAGCAATACACTAAAAGATTAGAACATCTGTATTATAAATCCTAACATTTTAAGAGCTTTTGTGGAAATATAGGCAATGTAAGGGCTAAAATTAAGTTTCATATTAAATACTACACCAAAATCCTTAATTGCACTTACCTCAACGTGTAATAAATTATATTTGCATCGCACGACAGTTCTACTTTTGCAAAAACTAATAGCTTTACATTTATTTGTGTTTAAACGAATATTGTTTAAGACGTGCCAGGTATTGAGGTTGTGTAGATCATTTTGTATTTATTCATAGTCCTTTATAGATTTTACAGTCCTAAAGACCTTCAATTCGTCAGGAAACAGTCAATATTTACAATATTTCAAACAAGTGTTAATGCCATTGACAAACAATGAGAATAGCATAGGGCCACCATGGGAGCCTTGCGGAACACAATGTCTTTAGACGAAAAGCTCTTGATTTTCACTCTTTGAACACGATTCTCTAAGAATGAGTTCAACCAATTAACTATCGAAGGATGCAAGATTTAATTCGTAATATACAGGGTGACCCAGGGCTGTGTAATTGGTTCATAACTTTTTTGCTATTCAAGATATCGACATGCGGTTTTCACCGCCAAGTAGGCACACTTTTACTGCACATTATAAAAATATTTTGATTGTATAAAGAATATAAACCAAAGTTATGTTTCTTAAATGGGACACCCTGTATATTTCTACATTATTAGTTTTTACATGAAAAAATAATGGCACTTTGTATAGGTCACTATGGGTCTAGCTCTTTCCCTTTCGGCGTTATTCAACGTTTTGTTCGAAAAAAGGCTCGTATTTGATGGATCACTGCCCAGTAGGAGATGGACGTTTTTCGACAAACTTTCCACAGAAAATTTTAGAATAACTTGGAATTTTAATAAATAGTCGACTTTTGGTCCATGTATGCACACACTATACGGAAAAAGTCGAATAACTATTTTTAATTCTGAATAGTTATTGAGATTTTCCGGAAAAACTTTTGTAATTAAGAAGAAGGTTTGGTGATTTTTGCAAGTAGGCTACCGTCAGCGAATATCGCAAATGATATGACAGTTAATTTAGATGCTAGTGTGATAATCTACATTGTTACTGTTGTACAGGGTGTACAACTAAGAAAGGAGGCCGGCCATAAGTCAGAAACTATTTGAGATATAACAGTGAAATAAAAAATCTTATGATAAATGTGACCAAGAGAAAATGCTGGACAATTTCCTATCATTGCCGCTAGAGAGCATTTCACTGATTTCAATTTGAAATTCTCATTTTTTGGGCAATTTTCCTCAGTAAAGTATTTAAAAAAATATATTCGTTGTAAACTAGTGATCAATATGTAAAAGTTTGTTTAATGAATTTTTACGATTGCTGTCAAAATAAAGCGAGGGGAACTAAATTACGTGTTACTAGAAAAAATCGTGTAACTCCCAAACGGGTTGCTTGAATTTGTCAAGATTGGTCTCGATGAAAAGACAATACTTGATATTACCAAAAAAATTCAAAACCACAACAATGTCTTATCTCCGTCTACCAATAGAGGGCGCAACTTGTTGAAGGAACAAAACGGTCGACTTTTCTAAAAAAATTCAAATGGTACCAAATATTTTTTTCACTGCTATTGGTAGGAAAATTGATAAGGGAGCAATTTGAAAAAAAATGATGTCAATAGCTCTTATAGTACCGATTCTTATTTATTCCATTATCTCATTCATTGGTTTGTTTAACTATTTTATTCCTTCTTTTCCCTTGTATTTTGCCATTTTCCAATCTTATTTTCCGTTTGTCTCCATTAAATATTATATTGTGGCATTGGATCCATATTTTGCACATCCTTCTCCTCATCTACTTTCGAGTTTTTTTTTGCATTCATCATAATATTCTGGATTATTTGTATTTATATATCTCCTCCAGATATCTTCCCCCTTTTTAAGTATTTGCACTATTTTTATGTTCACGATTTTGTTTGGACTTTTGTGCTTGCGCAGCTCTCCAATGCTGTATCTA
Organism: Pyrocoelia pectoralis; assembly: GCA_036250285.1. Lineage (NCBI taxonomy): Eukaryota > Metazoa > Arthropoda > Insecta > Coleoptera > Lampyridae > Pyrocoelia > Pyrocoelia pectoralis. The sequence goes on from CM070080.1 coordinate 6,431,075, forward strand.
ACGGGTATTTTTTGAATTTGTCCCATTTCCCTTCTACATCATATGTTCTTTTGATTCCGCCCATTTTTTAAATATCTGTTTGTATTTCTGTCGATACAAGTTTCTGTTGTTCATTAACTTTAAATTCGTTAGTGCTTTAAAATAAACGTGTACAATTTGTTTAGTTTTCTGCGAAATATTGTTGAACTATTGATATTGATCTTTACCTTTAATATTGTAGCACCACTGCAGTGCTAAACAATGGCGTAGATTGGCAAGAATGACGTATACAACGGGCAGTGCATGTCGCCTTTACGATTAAGGCGCAATGGCTTTAAGAATTAAGCACTAAAACTGATGTAAGTGGCTTATTTACAAGAAGTGGAAACAACATTTCATCACTGAGTTGAGGCTGTTGGGTATAAAATATAAAGCGTGTTTCTTTTGCCAACGTCTTTCATTTTGTACTTGGATCCATAAATAATCATTATAATACTTACGATATCATCCAGAAACAAATAACGCTGACACTTATTAAGTAAAACCTGTGAAAAATGTGAAAAAAATGTATATTACGATTTTAAGAAATTCTGCTGCACTTCTAAATATCTAGATGAGTTGACGTGAAGACACTCAAAGAACTAACGAGGCAAATAAGTAATTAGTATAAAATATAGGTCAAGTGTCGCTCGGGAAAAAATCGCAAACAAAAGGAAAGCTTAAATATCTGCTCCGTTTGGTTAAACTTCATCCGAAATTTTTACGTTTATGTTTTTAGAGTATTTGAACAAAAGCTTCGAAAATCACCAACAAACTTAATAAACTCAATAATAACACACAACTTTTTTACCTTAAAGCGCGAAAATCGTTTTTAAAGGAGAATCCCTGCCAAGTTTCTTTTTGGTTGAAAAGTAAACGAAATCATTTTACATGCGTTCAATGCGATCGTTTATCTTGAAGTGACTTGATACAAAACATGTCGTAGATACTTATCAAAACACTTCAAAAATATTAATCTAAAATTCAATTATAAACCTCAAAATAAATGTATAACACTTTTCTTCCTGTTCTTTTATAACTTAAAACGCTATTTCGAAATTGAAAAGTACGTAAAAGAGAAACCTGTCAACGCGTTTCACTTTAACTTTTAATTTCGTCTGTAAAATTTTTATTGCCCAAGTTTTCTATTCCCAACTCTTTCCATAGCGAAAAGTGTTAAATTTTTTCAAAGTACTTATTTGATATTTGTAGGTGATTTTCTGCTCAATTTTATCTATCAGATGGTATCTGAATTTTTGGGGACGTATTTATAACTTATTTTATGACTATTTAACGTCTTTCTCAAGTTTTTCTTTCATTGCATAACGTTTACGACTTTATCAAGATTATAACTAACTAGGAAAAATACATAAAAATAAACTCTACATAGGGCCATCGAGTTCGTCGGTAATACATTTGGCTGGAATAGCAGATCTAATTAAGGTGGATAGGGATTTTGTGGTTGGGAAGGAGTATTTCTCGAATCGTCTAATCATAATCCTAGAGTTAGTGGCGGAATATAGTAATAATAATAATATATGAAGTTTGCGAAGCTCGAGTGTTACCGAAAATTGTCTGGACCAAGCCGGATGAGGTACAGTTTAGATGGTCGCGTGTGTAGAAAGTGGATGCAACCAAGCTGAGTCAAAGTCGGAACAGATTACAGGTATTTATAAGAATGACAGCAAAAGAGGGAGGAGGTTAAAATTTGATTTGTGAAACCGGGGAAAAGACTGAAAATAAAGAATGGTTATGGTGTTCTTAAATCTATTGAGGAGAGTAGGTACGGAAGGGGCAAGGTTGTATTAGAGGAGAGAAAGGAGAAAGGAATATCAGGATCTATGCAGGGAGAAAAAGAAAAACTTTTACATAGACGTTGTTATGAGGCTAGGCCGAGGTAAAGATTCTGGTCGGTGTTGGGGGTGTTCAAATTGAATAAGGTCAAGTGGACGAATAATATTAGTATGGTGGGTGGGTAGAGCATATTTCTACTTATTTAAACCCTCTAATAACGGCGGACCCTGGCAGCTTTGCCGAACTCTATATACTTGATGAACAATTGGATAAGGATTTTGACTTGGGTACTCTGAAAGAGTTAAAGTGTAATAAAGCCCGGAATTCGACAGAATACCGGCAGAGTTTTACCGAATCTACCTAACCACAGGAATTGGTGGTAGTTTTTAACAAAATGGGGCGGGCTATTCGACTGTGGACAATATATTCAACCTAACTGCGATTGTGTATTGTTTATTCGAGTGCGGCATTTGACACAGATTGGATCTCTCAACAAAAGTAATAAATATATTAAGGAGTTTATACTATGGAAGCAGGTCAGCGGTGGGGACTGCATGAAATATCTGATGGGGTACAATGCGCAGATTCTGCAAAGTAAGAGAATACTGCAGGCTGTGGAGCCTTAAGATTAATTTAAAAAATTCAAGGATATGGTGCTTCGACGAGGTGGGGGGAGAATAAAAGGCAATTGGAAATTGATTGGGGTGAGACTACAGGTAGTGACCAATATGTACATATTTGGGTAGGTATTTTATTAACACCCGTCTGTCTTTGACTAGGCACTTGGAGCAGAGGCAGGAGGTGGCGAGGACGGCTATAAATATTGCATGGAGCCGTATAGTAACTAGGGCCGATCTTCCTATCTTTGCGAAGTGAAAAGTGTATGAATGGGGGCTATGATGACGTATGGGGGAGGAACAGATCTGGGGGCTACAGAAGTATGATGGAGCAGAGGCGATAAAGAAATTTTCTATTAAAAATATGCTATTGCTTACAAGGTATTCTCCAAACTACGTGTGGGACTTGGAGACCGAAATAGAAAGGGCGAGGATGATTACCATGCGATTGCACGCAAATATATAGTGAGGGTTGTGATGTACCTACCCGACTTTGGCCGCTCGATTTTAAATGATTCCCGCTAAAACTTTAGTCCGTTTGGTGGATGGTGTTGAACAAAAGTTATGCCACTGATTTTTGTTAATTAAAAAAATCATGTACGTGATGGAATGTATAAATACTGGCCGACCTATTTGGATAGCCGGAAGGCGGGGTGAAAAAAAGGCGAGAAGTAAAAAAAATAAGGGAACGGCGAAGTTACAGTTCTCGGGGTATCATAGAAGAAGTGAGTTACGGTGTAAATGAGTGCATCGCCTTCATCAGAAAATTTAAGTATTTTGTTTGCTATTTTTAATAAGTAACTGTTAATTAGGTAGGGTGAATTTTAATTTAGCATGTGTAGGTGTTTCTGTGGTATTTTTGTAGGTCTTTTATGTTACAAATTTTGACTTTACAGTATTTATTTCGGTTGCGCAAGCTTGAATTACTTAGCTTAAGTGTGTAATATGAAATTGAGCTTTACATTTGTCATTTAGGGATAACTTTCTTTTACTTCCTAAATATTATTAGGGTTGGTTTGGCGTGGTTAGTAGAATTAATTTAATTGTAGTGCATGCATGATTATTTCGCGTATTTGTTTCGTGATTACGTAATTTAATGCATTGTATTTGTTTGTTTAACGATAATTCATTTTTTACGTGACTTTGGTGCGCGGCTGGTGGTGATTTGAGTCATTGAATTTGGTTTTGTGGGGGCGTAATACATTTATTGACTTGTTATTGACTTGTCTAACTCCATAGCCTAATGATTGATTATTAATTGATTATGCCATTGATGTTGGGATGTAGCATATTTGGTTTTCGCATAAATGCTGCTGAAACGATTACAATGACGGTTTGTGCTCGTGAGTCTCTTTTGGCTCCCTCATCCGGCGGTAAGCGTGTTTGGTTGTTTCGAGGACCAAATCATGTTACGATTCTGTATGTGTGGCATATCCTTTTGGTGGCTTTGTGGTTATACAATGTGAGTTGGTGGTGTTCTGCTACCATCTTTGAAACATCGAATGCGATTACAGTTTACCTACCTCAAATTTTATGCATTTAAATACTGTTGATGTGATGGGTCCTAAAAACAAGGTACAACAGATACCAAACTAAACTCCAATTACCGTGGCAGGGTTTTAAGTTCAGCTAATGGTTGGCGCCCTGAGTCTCATATAGTAAACAACCTCTTAACATGTCAAAGACATGGAACTCTGGTGTGAATGTTGGGATCCGTTACATGACAGCCTTAATGAGACGTTACCTTGAAAGGTGATGGCAGAAGCTACCAATTTATTATTTATTTCATATTCAAAGAGGGAATGACATTCCTGACGAAAATCGCATAAGCTGAACGCAACCAATTGGAAGGTGGAACGCAACCAATAGTAAAATTGAGTGTAATTTTATAGTTAGATTTGAAGGTTGAAGGTGAGGTAATTATCCTGGAGGGTTTTTCTATAGCTCTTTTCCCTCCTTGTAATCAGCGAAGACCCGGAGCTAATCTCAAACACTGACTTTGAGAGGGCAACCCTTGAAGTTATTAAAGTTAATTCGTTCTCCTCATTTCTTGTGTTTTATTTATGTTTGCCTAATCGATCCTTATAAGACTAGCACACACATATCTCGAGCAATTCGTTACACAACGTAGAGTCCTACCATTAGACAGTTTTGTTATTGACGATCACGTGCCATGGGGTTTCAGTTAGTTGGCGGGAAAAGTTTGTTTGGTTTTCGAATTGCGCGACAGTCTTTCGACGTTGCACCTAGGGGGTGGTACGCTACAGGGTTCTGAAATACCCCCAGGGGAGGTATCCCAAAATATTGCTAAGGGAGATCACGAGGACGGTATGTATTGTAATGATGTGAAATTTGTACATATTATTTGTTTTAGAACTCCTGGTAGGAATTCCTTAAATAATACAAATTTCTACCAGGAGGGGTCGCCAGCAAACGTAAACATCATTCCCACCAAATATCTCTCCCTCCTAATACTCCCACCTGACCTGAAAATACCTTTATAAGGAATTGCACCGCAATAAAACTGAAGAACTTACCGAGAGATCCTTCAGATCTGAAATCCGATTAACCTAATACCTGATTAAATGCAATTACGTACGGTTGTTTAGAACCGAGCTAATTGTATTCCGTTTTCCGTTACACCTGTTATGCAATTACGTACGGTTGTTTAACACCGAGCTAATTGTATTCCGTTTGTTTAACCTGTTCTGTTGTAGTTAGTACGGTAGTAGAACCGAGCTAATTATACATATCCATTCCGAGCCTAAAACTTACGTACGGTAGGACAAACCGAGCTAAGTTTACAACTTACCATAGGACCTTTCTGTATAGCCGTAGGGCTGCGCTCAAAGGAACTAACCTTAATTCACCTGAAACCATAACCCTGAAATTAACCGCATTCCTGAAGAACCTGTAAATTCAAACCGTTTACTTGTAACTGACCGAACCCATTTAAAGAAATAATACTCACCAATGTATTAATTGAATTTTATTTCACAGCATAATTATTCACATTTTGTAAACGATTAATATTCAATTACAGAATCACCTGTCAATTCAATTATTAACTGGTGTGAAGCGAGCAACGTCTTTGGGTCGCATTCAAGCAACCGAACCAGAATTATTTATTTATTTTCGTTATTTAATTACTTGTTAATTTATTATTATTTTTCATTATATAAATTAGTACAAGGTACCGTTTTATTATTTAGTAAAAGAACTGGTCTCCGACTATTTGCTACCCGAGGAAAAGTGTTTGTAAACCCCTGGAGGTTAGGCAAAACATCATACAGGCCTAATTCTAGAAAACCAGGGAAGTTTATATAAACAAACCCTTACCAGGCACCCTAGCAGTGAATGCTAGGCAAGCAAAAGTATTACAGTATAAATTTATTCATGTCAACGGCTTTAGAGACTATGACTTGGATAAAGTGGCTACGATAAATGGAAGTGCTGTTCTTGAATTTGGCATTTAAACCTTCAAAAATTGTAGAAGAATTGGAAATTTTGATAGTTGTGTAATAGACAACTGCTTGATAAAATTAAAATTCGTCTACTTACAGTTTATTAACAAAACCTATGACAATATCATCATTATTAATTTCCGTTCGTGCACCGAAAACGGCAGTTAACCAGGAAAACATAGCGTTTAAGTGGTGACGAACCGTTGATTTATTTCTATGAAACTTGAAAGTAAAGGTCACTCCGCTGTTTGGATATTTCAAAAAGAACACAATCTGACAAAAGTTATCCGTTCCCGCAGGCACAATTTTGTTAGAAGATCGAAGAAAGATTTTGTTTTCTAAAAGCAATTGCTGAACTTCGAAGAACAAATCCAAAGACAAGAATGATCTTCATCTTTTTAGAAGAGCAAACCGTCGAATTATTTGCTCATCCTCTGCACAATCGCGACCTAATGATTTCTTCACCTTCTCTAAAAAAAAGGATTGACGATTTCAGCCCGCGAACGAAGTAGTCAAAACCTTGAAAATTGCCATTTTGACTATTTCAACGAAAGACTGGAGTAATGGTTTTAATAACTGGTTTGAATGGATGAAAATCTGTATCGATCTTCGTGGAGAATACTTTGAAAACCAAAAAGCACACGTCGATTTGTGTCAGTGGATGTATGCAAAACTAAATAGACAACCCTCGTAAAAAGCAGTTTTATGCTTTCTAGCTGCAAGTACCGCCATCTGGGGTGAACTGGATCACTTTTTTATGGTTTTTCAACATATAGTAAGTGATTTTTTGCGTGAAACCGTCTGAAATTGCAAATATAGGCGTGTATTAATAGATTGATGTGTTATCTGATGATTAACAATAAAAAGATATGTTGTCATAATTAATTTTGAAAAATTTGTATCTGTCTCTTCTTAGTTCTTGGTTTGCCAAGGTTTGCAATATAAGTACGTAGCATCAACTGTAGTTTTGTCTTCAATATTTCGGTAAGCAAAATAAGAAAACTTTTTCCCGATTATTTTCCGTAAAAAGATAATTTCATAGTCAGTTCCATTTTTTCTAGTAATTTGTTCGGCATACTGTAAGTTTCTTTTTCCCGTTTCCGTCTGAAACTGCACAAGCACGAAATGTTCAGGCTGAAGATTTTTGGGATCAAACATTGATTATCCGGGATGTCTTTTCAATAACGTTGTGTTGGCCGGAAACCGTCTCTTCTCTTGCTGATCAGACCATCAGATTACTCCTCAGAATTGAGTGATCCAGTACTAGAAGAATCATGGATTACTCTCGCTGCTTTGTGATGATCTTCTTCGTTTGGTTTGCATACTTTGTCCACCACCATATTTCCCTGCCTTTCTTTTCTTTTCAAAGCGGTCTTTGGAATTTTGTATTTTTCGCAAATTTTTCTAATTGATAGACGGCCCTTTCTTAACTCCTCTGTAGCTTTTTGGAGATTTGCTCGGGTGTACTGACAGTTCCTCCTTGCACTAAGCGGCGGTTTACACCACTTCCAAAATAAACAAAACAGCAAAGACAATTACTATAGTTTACGCACAAGTGAAGTTGCGTAATTTCTATTGAAAACACCTACTAAAATGACTTACAGCATCGGCATTATCGATTTTCAGACATGTTCTGACTTTATTTTCGGTAGATAGCTCTAGATATCAGGACCTATCAAATTTAAAACTTGTAACTCGGTCCACTTCACCCCAGATGACGGTACTTCTACGCAACACCTAGCCATCAATAAGTAGGCAATAATACAACTTTCCACTCATGAAGTCTAAGTAGGCAATAAAGGGAAGAATGGCTAAAGCAAACCAAGTTAAACAACTAATAATACTTAATAAATTGTAATCACAGTCAATTTTTATGGTTCATAATTACAACCGAAGGAGCCTCCTGCAGGTGCAAGCGAATATTACACAGCGTGTTAATTATTGCTTCCAATTTCTTTAAACTTCCGTACATTAAATAAATTATCATAGTGATTAATGTTCTGTAACAAGCCACTATATTACTATTGCCCACCTATTTACATTTAGTCAATTAATGTGAAATATCAGCTACTTTCACGGGGAGTTAATAAATTTCAGTCAACTGATGCCTATTCGAGTACAAGTAGAGAAAGAAATGTTTCATGATCGTACTCTACCAAAAAAAGATAAATATCGATTTCAAACAAAAATATAATTTATAAAGTGCGTGTGAAAATGAGAAATGTATCACTTTATCAGTATAATGAACAATTTAATTTGAAAACGAATTGCCACAACACAGCAAAATATTATCCATCAACCTGCGCATGAATTAATGTCTACAAAATAAATGGTTATTTGAATTGCAAAACTTCATAAAGACAGGTATTAAAACTGTAATTGTCTCGAAAATGTTTGACAATTTGTCATTATTTGTAGAATTTGAATAATAAATTATTACGCAGCAGATTATTTCATTTTTTTTTTAATAGTTTGACATAAAATTTTATTGTAAATTTGATGCAAATGATTAGTTTCGTAATATACAGAATCATTTAATTATTCGGTAATTTACTGCCTTCAGTTCTAATGATGCCCTTTTCCTGTACTTTTATTTTTTATATTTAAATAAATCTTTATCTACGTTTTACTTCAAATAATAAATCAAGCTCAACCCTAAACACTTCCGTTTGGAGTTCACTACAGAAGACTAAGAGAGAACCAGGAACCAGGCGTCGAGTTTGTGTTTATATCCTGATGTAAACCATTATGTTGTATGTCATATTATTTAGACAAATTGTTTGATTATCACTTTATTAGTGTTTCAAAATTTTAAAGCAAGCATCCCAAATTTTTAGCTCCCAATCCCAATAGTTTGTAAGTGGATATTCTTTTAGATTTAGCTGAGGTTGCTCCATAATACTTTGATGAAGACGGAATGCTCCATAATCTATAAAGAACCTTGGAAAAGTGATACTGCGGTGATTATTTGGTAATACAGGAGAAGGTAGGAAAGCAAGGACATTGAAAGGTCAAATAAAGGTTAATAACGTTAACATTATTATTTCTGCCACAATCGCCAACACTTACAAAACTGAACTGAACAAAATCCTGCATTATAATACATGTAGATAATTTACATGTAGATAATTGAAACTATATATTATAAAGTAGGTTATGTAATTGTAATACCACAGATAAGTACTAGCAATTTCTCAGAAGATCATAACACCTGTCAGAAATCACTTTCCATTATTTTATTGTTGTAAAGGCCATGTGTTCCAGTTGGAAGAATAATCCACAATGTCTCAGTTAAAATTCGAAAAAATCCAAACTGAAGGGCAGTAAATGTCATCCCTATACACTGTGTCCGGTATAAAATGATGTACATGGGGATATTGGAAACTGTTGGAGATACGAAATTGGTTGAGGTAAATGAGAGAAAAGTTGCGCATTTATGTGCCCAAAAATAATATAGGTTTATTTTACTTTGAATCGATATCATTAGGTACATAGACGCAGGGTGGAAATCAAAAATTTTTGAAATTTTCTCTTAAAATAAAGGGTGCTTCCATAAGAAATAATATAATAAAATAATAATTTGGACCACCCGGTATATGTTTGGTCAAGATAAATAAAAAACATCAAAATTCACATTTTGTGGTATACTCCAGTCGCCATAGATTAAAAAGGGGGACTGCCTTAAAAAAAATGCCAAGTTAATGAAACTTAGGGGGGTGATTCGATATGGTGCAGTAGTGCTCCACTCGATTTATCGAACAAAATTTTCTTGTGGAAATTTGGAGGGGGCTGAAAAACCGCGCTTTGTTCAGTTTCTCCTCTATAACTTTTTTCCCTTGTATCCTACGAGATAGACCATTCTATGCAATTCTTCCAAATGGTGGAGCACAGCAGCCCTGCTTTCTGGCAACTTGCTACACCCTCTTTTGCAATTGCAGTAAATAATATTCATGATGGCGTCGGGAGCTGAATTTCGAGAGGTAATAACGAACCCCTGTGGCCGTTTTGAAGAGAATGTTCAGCAACAGCGGACTTGGAGCTATGATGACCTCGTGCTCGTATTCGGAAATTCGAGTGCTGACTAAACTGATCTATTAGTTTCGCCGATGTAGAGTAAACCACAAGAACAAGTAATGCGATACACGCCCTTGCAAGATAGGGGTTCGAATTTATCTTTGATGTTGGGTAAGATCTGGGAAATTTTATTAGACGAATTGTGGCGACCTTGATTTCGTGTTTCCGAAGAACCTTCTAAATGCGATCTCTCCCTTTGTGGACATAGCAATACTTTTGGCGACCTTCTCCCTCGATGTTGCGACAAAGTTTTGGCATTAGCTGACGAATTATAACAAATTATAACCTTGCGGATTTAGCTCCTGTGAAAATGTGTTGGTGACACGCTGTAATTCGTTCCGAGGGTTAGCCTTATTGGAGACAGATACACCACGATGGGCCAGGTAATTGATGATCGACCGTTTTTGGGCCGAAGAGTATGTCACACACTAGGGTTTTGTAGTTGGTTGCACTAATTGTTGCAATGTGTGCAAACTTCTCAACTGTAAAACGCCGTCAGAAACCACAATTTCATATATCTTTTCTACCATTTTGTTTTGTGACAGATATTTGAAGCCCAAATGTAGGTATTCATACAAGATTTCTTACGTATTTCTTCCAAAATTTGGTCCTTCATGTAGAGGGTACTACGACTCTGGTATTTGTCCATGTTTGCAAGATAACTGATCATGGATCATGGACACGGTGATAAGTAAGCAGACAAAATCTGTATCTTGAGTCATTCCAGGTGCTTATGGAAGATAAAAGATAAGACGACTAGAGAACGAAGGGGACGTATGGAGATTCCTCAAGTGGGACAGAAAGAAAGGAAAATATGAGAGGTGCAGGATAGAGATCGATAAATGGAGGGAGCGTTGCATGGAGCTGATGTGGGAGACAGAAGACAGAGGTGAGGAGACGGAGAAGCAGAAGGATGGCGGGAAAAATAAGACGACCACGCATGGGAAGATAAGCATGGAGGAGCTAGAATGTGTGTTAAATAAAATAAAGAGGGGAAAGGCGAAGGGACCAGATGGGATACAAGGCGAGCAATGGAGGTTTACGGGAAAAATAGTGAGAGGAAAGATTTTGAAGATACTCAACAATATATGGGAAGGAGAAAGCTTACCAGAGGCGTGGACAGTGGCTACAGTGTGTCCTGTGTACAAAGGAGGGGATAAAAAAGACGTACGGAACTATAGACCCATAAGTGTGCTAAATGTGGGGTACAAAGTGTTTGCGATGGTGATAAGGGATAGAATGGAGAAGGAAATAGAAGAGAAGGTAATGATACCGGACTGGCAGGCGGGCTTCAGAAAGGGAAGGAGCACTTTAGACAATATCTACATATTGAAACAGTTGGTCAGCAAGGAGTTCGATAGCAAGGGTGGTAGGGTGTTTGCGTTATTTATAGACCTGAGAGCCGCATTTGACAGAGTAAATAGGGGGAAAGTTTGGGAAAGGCTAAGGTCGTTAAGGATGGATGAGAAGCTAGTAGAGGTGATGGAAGAAATATACAGAGAAACAAGATGTAGGGTGAAGGTGGGAGGAGACATTGGAGATTCCTTCTGGACCAGAATGGGGCTACGGCAGGGCTGTCCGCTGAGTCCTAGCCTCTTTTCCATATTGATAGGGGACCTGGGGGACGTGTTACAGAGTAATCAGAGCGGCGGTATAGTGATTGGAAACAAGAAAGTGTGGGTGTTAGGATATGCAGATGATCTGGTGCTGATGGCGACGAGAGATGGTGAGATGAGGGAGATGATCAGGGTAACAAAGAAATACATGGATAAAAGAGGGCTCTAGGTGAACGTAAATAAGACCAAGATGGTGGAGTTTCAGAAGAAGAGGGGTAGAAGTAAGAGGGGAGAATGGAACTGGGGAAACGAGGCTATTGAAAGCGTGGATGAGGTAACGTACCTAGGGTACAAGATAAGGTACGATAACAAAGATAATGGACACATCAGAGAGTTGGCAAGGAAAGGAAATGCGACAGTGGGGCAAGTGTGGTGCCTGGGAGAAAGATGGATGGGGGGTGATATCCGGAAAAGGACGTGGTTATTTGATAGACTTGTGAAAAGTGTGATGCTGTTACGTGGTAGAGGAGGAGGTAAAGATGACGAAGTTACGTATAGAAGCGGGAAGGAGAGCGATGGTTTTCGAAGAAAGGATGGAAAGAAGGGATGAAGGAGAGATCTTAAGATGTGTGTGGAACGAGGTGAAGAACGGTAAAATAAGGCAGGGGCAGGAGGAAAGAAGGAGATATTATGAAAGAGGGGGATATGCAAGAGAGGAGGTAAAGTGGAAGAGAGAGGCGGGACGGGATATAACCTCGGAAATTGTAAGGAGAGACGAGGATGTACAAACTCAGGAAAGGAGGATGAAGATAAGAGAGGGAAGGTTCAATGAAAAATACAAGGTCTTAGTAACGGAAGATTTACCAAGATACCTAAATGGAATGGGTAACATACAGAGCAAGAGGATAGTGGCTCGATTTAGAGTGGGAAATGAGGAGAACGATAACAAATATTGGCTGGAGGAGGAGAAGAGGCTGTGTAGACTGTGTGGAGAAGAGAGAGAAAATATAGAGCATTTGGCGGAGAACTGTGGGGAACTAAAGGAGCATGAGGGTGGATGGAGAGGGCTGCTAGGGGAGGATGGAATGGGGAAAAAATGGATGGAAGAGGTTTTAGAGTGTAGAAGAAGAAAGGGAGGGTATTAATATGTGTGTATATGGATATAGTTAGACAATAGGGATAGTGGGTTTATGTTGGGTGGCTGGGATATTGTATGGGGGAAACAATCTGTTTAAATAATCTGTTTAATTTAGTTTTGTTTGTTTTGTTTAGAAGCGAATCCTTTGTTAAAATTTTGTATATTTATAACAAATAAAATTGATTGATTGAGTCATTCCACATTGCGTTACGAATGTTAAAAGGACCCTCGTATACTCAAACACGAATAAAGCCAACACTCTGTTCATTTGGTCAATTTGTATTTGTTTTATTCCAAAATTATACCACGCCAAAAGAAGAATTATATTGACTATCTACTAATCTTATAATCCATAGGAAGGTCGATCGTGCCTGTTTTATTGAACAATCAAAAAGTTACGACCATTTGTTATATTATGTAATAGTAGAAAAAGTAGATGGGTTTATGCCTACTTTATAAATATCGGTACATATCTCACTTCTGAAAATGAACCAAAAAATATAATTGAGGCTCTTTTTATTTCACTTCAACTTTCCGAATTGAGTAATAAAAGAAGATATTTGTGTCTCTTCGACAAAAAACAAATTTATTGAAACCAGAGAAAGTTGTAAGTAGTTTCAGAAATTAGGTTACGCATCGAATACGAAAATAGGATGATCGTGTTGGTATCTGATGAACTTTTAGGGATTTTGTAGGGCAAAGTAACTGTTTTAGAGTTTTAACATTATCGAACAATCATTTGCTCACCAAACACGTTCGAAGCAGTATTGGGATTAGAGAGAAAATTCAGCAATATGCTGTTTGTTCTATGTGTTCAATAACAATTCTATACAGAATATAAGCAGAAGCTTGTCGTTTTTTCTATATACAAGGCGATATATACGTAATCAAGATTGTATTGATAACGAACTTAAACTAAAACTAAATAAAGGTAAAGCCTAATTATCATATAAGGGGAAGTTGGTGTTCGAAGCAAATGATTCGGAACTTTCGTGAACCAACATATAACTTCGAGATTTTATCGAGACGTAACAGGGTCGACAACATTACAGATAAGAACTACTTCGCTTTAACAGTATCAATATACGATGGTAAATTTGCCTTTTATTACACACAATCATTTTAGACAATCGTTATGCTTCCTATATTGGCTTCCATCCATAATTATCAACGCGTAGTCGATTTTTGAAGAGATCTAAAACGTAACAAGTGCTGGTTTTACAAATTGCGTAACGATTGTGATTCTATTCAGATACCAATTCAATTAACATGGGGAGGTAAAAATTTAAATGACATTAGTTGAATTTACAGATTCTCAAAATAAAAATTTTTCTTCCATTATCTAGATTCTGTGTTCGCCCTTTGAGAGTTAGTGCTATACTATTCCGTCAATAACCCTACAACGCGTTCACGAATTAAAATTTATCTACAGCAAATTATGTAATTTTTACAGGATTTTTGCGTGTTCACCGTATGAACCGGAGCATCACTTTTCACATACCTTGCTCGCATAGTGATCATAATAAAATAGCATTGAAATGTACGATTCATCTGTCTTTAGGGTTGCCATATTGAAAATGTAACATTTCGGGACGCCGACTCCAACAGCTGGGGGGGGGGGGGGTACACATGAAATAACATTTTTCATCAAAAAATTTATTACAGCATATACATTCTTCGAGTTCTACGTTATTTAATTATTCCTTACCTTTGAAGCAATCATATTTCTCCAATTTAGCTATTTGCGCTAGCAAATTTCTATTTTCAATGTTAAGCAATTTATTATAGAATTCAGTGCATGTTATGTAAGCGGATACCCGTTTCGCGTGATATCAAGTGTTTCGATACATTTAAAGTTATTGAGTATTACGTATTCTATATTATAGGGCAAAAAACAATTTTTTGTGGAGCCATTTTTGGTGAACAAAAAAAAATTTTTTTAAATAGCGACAACAATTTTTTTTATAATTTCAAAAAGCGAAAATTTTTCTGAATTCAACAATGTATAAATTTCAAATTTTGACATGAATTTATTTAAATAACAATAGAAGAAATGTTTGATTTCTTTAACATAGGAGGCGATGAAAACAAAACGGCACATCATCTGTCAACAAATTTTTCATGTTTTAAGTAACAAAAACGTAATAAGTTGATTTATTTTGTCATTATTTGATCACTATGGTATTGAATTTCACAAATAACGAAAAGGCTGATATGTTATTATAAGATATTAAACTATTGTTTATTTAAATAAATTTCATATCAAAATTTGAAATTTATAGATTGTTGAATTCAGAAAAATTTTCTCTTTTCGAAATTATAAAAAAATTGTTGTCGCTATTTAAAAAATTTTTTTTGTTCACCAAAAATGGCTCCACAAAAAATTGTTTTTTGCCCTATAATATAGAATACGTAATACTCAATAACTTTCAATTTAAATCTTGTTTCCTAATGTTGTTACTTTAGGAAATATCGTCTGGACATTGCAAGTCAAACCACCCTGTATATTGTCTTCCAAGTAAGTAAGATCTAAACCATGATTCTGATACTTCCCTCATCCCAATATTGTAAAGTTTGCTTAATAATAAATTATCATCAACACAATCAAACACTTTAAACAGAACACAGAAGACTTTGAGAACGTGTTGTTTTTAGTTTGTGAGAATTTCACACGGATTTTTTTGTATTTTTACAACGGATGCACGGAAACGACAATTTCGTCTTTAAATTTAAGTTGCTCGTGGGGCAAAGGCCTTTTCTTGTTATGACAAGGGGGCGGGTCGTTTATTACTTGTTCTTATTCTTTTTGTTAATGATATATAGATTATTTAAAGATGCCGTATGTTTGAACATATACAGTGTGTCCACGGATTGACTTCACTATAGGTGTAAATGACCAAAAATTTTGGAATTTCAAAACGATTTTTTCAGATTCTGTCCTGCTTCATTGGAAATGAATTTTCATCATACTTTTAATTTTTTTAATTCAAAGCCGCCTTGATCGTGGAACAAAAACTATTTTCTATGCAGGTAAAGTACCTTTTTTGTGTATCATAGAGCAAAATTTTATTAAGAAAAGCTGTTCAGAATTGAAAAACTGACCATAAAATGACAATCAGTATTGTTTGTAAGCCAATGAGAATGTAATGTTTGAAATTTTGTATGCATAGATTCCGATTTAATCGATGATAGTCGTCTTAATAAATAAAAATAACGGTTTCATGAAATTGTGCCGATTATTTTCAAATTTTGCACTGATTATTATTTTTTTATTCTGAACAGTTTTTCTTAATAAAATTTTGCTCTATGATACATAAAAAAGGTACTTTACCTGCAAAGAAAATAGTTTTTGTTCCACGATCAAGGCGGCTTTGAATTAAAAAAATTAAAAATATGATGAAAATTCATTTCCAATGAAGCAGAGCAGAATTTGAAAAAATCGTTTTGAAATTCCAAAATTTTTGTCATTTACACCTATAGTGAAGTCAATCCGTGGACACACTGTAGATGTAAAATAGTTATTTTTGTATCTAGTGCGCGAAATACCACTTTTGGTGATCGAGAACTGATTTATTTAACGAGGCGCAGCCGAGTTAAAAAAATAGTCGAGATCACCAAAGTATTTCGCGCACGAGATGCAAACAAATTTTTTTCTGCAAACGTGAAAAAGTTGGCACAATTATTTTACCGTTAAAATACAAAATTCTCATCTAGTTAGCGTGTAGTGCGCGAAGTAATTGCTTCGCGCACGGCATCGTCATTTCGTGCACGCTGTCATGGTAACGTAGGAAAGTAAAAAAAAGGGTCACTTTGCGTATTGTTATTAATGCGCAAACCTTGTCATTTTTTGACGTTTGATGAAAAAACATTTTTTGACGCACTTTTATACCTATACACATGCAAACGACGTAAGTATGTTTCAAACTTTAAATGATCATAATTTGGCTTCTCGTAAACCGATTGCGAGGAAATAAAGCCTATGTCCTTCCCATGAGCTCAAAGAATGCAATGTGAAAATCGGTTCATTCAAACACAGACAAACAGACAAACAAACAGACAGACAGACAAACAGACAAATAAACAAACGGACAGAAATTGCAAAAATTATATTTTTGTTATTTATGTATATCGCTTATGTAGTAGCCAGTAATAATAATTATTTTCAAAAAATATTCATAGGTACTATTCCATTTAAAATAAATTAGTTTTTCACGTTTCTTTGATGTCTAAAGAAATCTTTAATTAAAATGTTATCTGTAGGTGTCTTCGCAAAAGTCAACAAACTGTTAGTAGCTTTCAAGTATCAACTTTCACCTCCCAAAAATTGAGCTTATTGAGATATTAATTACTTTCCGAGTACGAAGTAAAAGGGAAGTATTTATTGTATTAGTGTCCCAAAAAAAATTTACCTATGCAAATTTTTACATATCTTTGCGTTTCTGAATACGTAGATTCAAAAAATGAAAAAAAATTCCGTCTGTCGTCTGTAGTCTGTAGTCTGTCCGTACACATTTTCTATACTCGGAAACTATTAAAGTTATCGAAATGCGGTTTTCGCCAATCGATTGCATTCGGGCCAAGGACGAAAATGCTGATATTACCTTTGATGACGTCACTCCCGGTATAAGATAAAATGGCGACATATTTATAAGATAAAGTTGCAGTTTTTTGGTACGAGGGAAGTCTGATCCTGGCAATACTTGCCAGAATTTTTTTTAATTAACCTTACTTTTTAGCATAAATTTTGAAAAAAGAAACTATTATTTTTAGGTACACAAAAGTTTTAACAAACTAACCTTAAAATTTGATGTAAAATCTAAAAATAAAATGGTAAATGGTAGCATTCCATTAAAAAAAACCAAGTTGTTGTCTACTTCCGGTATAACTGGAAAAGCTACCATTTTGAAAATATTTTTATTCGATAGATGGTATTGCTTTACTATCGATTCCAAAATTTCAGAATGGTACCTTCTTTCGTTCTCCATATACTTCTAGGGTACGGTGAAACAAGTAGTTTTAGTTTAATTTTTGATTTTGAATTTTGAAAAGTAACCATAACCAATATTGATTACATGTTTCAATATTTTAATGTAGCGGTTAACATATTTTATAAATTTTTAATCCTAGGTAGGTATATTTTCACCGAACAAAAGTATATGAATTCGTCAAGTCTGTGTTCCTGTGTATGCCAGTGTCCCTTTTTTGTTTTAAGGAATTTCAAAATTCTCACTTCAGATTCTGAAAGAGCGTCAAAAAGTAAGCTTAGATCTTGACGTGCTTCGCAATAACACATCGGGAACACCATCAAAAATGGCGATCAAAATATAAGTTTGCTAAATACAGGGTGTTTTTTTGGGAGTTTTAGTTCGATGTTTCCGGCAAAGTTTTATAGGTAAGTTTTTGAAAAATTGTACTTTGGGGTTACTCTGAAAGCCGAATCGATGTAAAATATTTTCAAAATGGCACCACTTCCGGAAATGCGGGCAGTAGCTCGTAACTTCGTTATTTCAAATGGCATTTTTGGATTCTACGTGAAATTTCAGTTCTTTTGAAACCCACATATCAATATATACAAGTTATCGTTTTTAAGTTATTTTCACTTATTTAAAAAAAATGGCGGGTGCAGACGATTTAACGTTGTTACGGAGCAAGTGGTCCAGGTATCCAAACTTCAAACGTTTGCGTCCATAACGCTTCTATGAGAGAAAGAGATACTTTCTTCTTTGAATTTCAGGTTCTATTGGGATCCATTTACCTTTTATCCACTTTCATCTCTTTCTATTAAAGCACAGCAAACGTTTCTAGTAGTTTCAAATTTCTATCGTCTATTCTCAGCTCACCAATCTTAATGTTATCTTCATTCGGCCAAAAGCCCTTTAACACTCAATTAGCTGAGTTTGTATGCCTAACATGGCTTCTTTTGTTCCTAGCCAACCCTAAACATGAATTCTTCCCGCGGAAGTTCTTCATCCAGTGCCCCCTTAAACATATTACAGTTTACCATTACCAAACATATTTCAAAGTCGTGTAATTTCGGTTTAAGTTTTATATGTTGTCATTTTGTTCGAATTATAACTTATTTATAACTTATAAGACAGTGGCGTAACTGTTATTTTTGGGCCCCCCTGCAAACATTGTTCTGGGCCCCTACCCTTCCCTACACAATATGAATCGGTAAACTCTATCAATTATTTATATATAATTTTGTTCACTTGTTTACAGTCTCGTCCTTAAGTCCTTTTAAGGTTTGTTTAATTAATAATTTACAAAATATGCCAAACTGAAACCAAAATACATTTCTTTTAAAGATCATTTCTATTCTACTGTGCTAAAACTATTAAAGAAACGATATAAGTTATAAGCTATACATTAAAACAAAAATACTTTTACTTTTAGGAACTTTTTACATTTAAATATTGTATCTATATTGTATAGTATTGTAGGTATTACTAACCTTAGTAGTACGTAACAATCTCCATATAATTTTCATTGGGAGTTACCAAGCGTGTAAAAGTTTGGTCCCCCCTCCAGGATTGTTATCAATGACCCACTGAACAATATTAGAGGGGGGGGAAAGTTGAACGGCCGCCATCTTGTCCGCCATCTTGAAAATACCCGCGAACCTATTTTTGGCTATATCTTAGCAACCGTATGTCCAAATCGAACGTACGTAGACTCTAATTGCACAGTTTTGTATTCCTAAGATAAATTGTTATATAACCGAAATTGATAATCCTAGCGGATTTAATGTTTTTGGGCTTAAAAGCTTAAATTATGGAATATGTAAAAAAAACGCTAAAAAACATATCACTTTTTATTTTATTATTATTAATCTTTTAGATCTCGCTTTTATGAATAAAATGCAAAAACAATCAACGAAATCCGAGCACTGGTTACCAAAATATACAAGATTTAGGAATAGGTACCGCACCTTTGCTCAGCACACAATAATTGGGAGTTACAGGTCAAATTGAAAATTTCATAAGTTTGTTCTCTACAAAATGTGCGAATTAATACTAAATACATACATCAATTTTTGAAGGCTTATGCTCCATTCTCATAAGAGTAATGATCGCCATGACATGAATCAGATCCGAAAAACCGTACCGGTGAATAAATCGAAAATAACCGAATTAATACAAATTTTATAAATTAATCATTTTTTATATCTTTTTAAAAAGTTTTATGCGTTTCGCACCTTGTCGTTTTCTTAATTAATTAATTTAATTTAGGCTTTTAGGGAGAAGAGGTGACCATCAAATGACAAGTATTATTATACGGAACACTTTACGCAGACATTTGCAAAGAGCAGTGCAATTTAATAATTTTTTTCTTGAATTGCATCAGTTTCCACAATTCTGCTTGCAACCACATTTAAGAATCTCAATGCAAGCGGGGCTGACTTCCGGAATTGTTATCCACACGAGAAGGAATCTGTGATCGAGTTTCTTCCACCCATGTTGAATTGGATGTGGGGGTTGAAGCTCAGCCTTATGTGCCCTGCTCCAAATGGTAGCTTGGTAAGCTGCTCTCTTGCAGTGTAATAGGAGAGCGTCTTGTGTCGGGTGCATCATTTCTAAACTTTTGTTTCGGTGACGGAATATTAACTTTCGTTGTTGATTAATGGATTCTGCACCGCCTCCATAAACTTGAGTAAAGAAAGGCTTCAAAGCTTTGAACTTTGTAGACTCCAAATTTCACCACTGCGAATGGATTTTCCATCATTTGGACGATGACCTGAATTACAGTGTCTGGGTTCCTCTTCCAGGCACTGAATTCCGTCCTTTTAGACTTTTAGAGCGTCCTCTCAGTGAGGAAGTGGAGTCACAACCCGTAAGTGTGACAAAAAATGGACGCAAACTACACTGCTCTTTGCAAATGCCCTTGTGTAAATTAATCCGTATAATAATAATTGTCATTTGATGTTCACCTCTTCTTCCTAAAAGCCTAAATTAAATTAATTAATTAAATAAACGAGAAGGTGCGGCAAAAAAAAAATTATTAATTTATAAAATTTGTATTAATTCGGGTATTTTCGATTTATTCAGCGGTACGGTTTTTCGGATCTGATTCATGTCATGGCGATCATTACTCTTATGAGGGCGAGGGAATCGCGAATGGGGCATAAGCCTTCAAAAATTGATTACACTTAATTAATGTATGTATTTAGTAGTAATTCGCATATTTTGTAGAGGGCAAACTTATGAAATTTTTAATTTGACCTGTAACTACCAATTATTGTGCTCAGCAAAGATGCGGTACCTATACCTAATTCTTGTATATTTTCGTAACCAGTGCTCGGATTTCATTGATTGTTTTTGCATTTTATTCATAAAAGCGAGATCTAAAAGATTAATAATAAGAAAATAAAAAGTGATATGTTTTTTAGCGTTTTTTTTACATATTCCATAATTTAAGCTTTTAAGCCCAAAAACATTAAATCCGCTAGGATTATCAATTTCGGTTATATAACAATTTATCTTAGTAATAAAAAACTGCGCAATTAGAGTCTACGTATGTTCGATTTGGATGTACGGTTGCTAAGATATAGCCAAAAATAGGTTCGCGGGCATTTTCAAGATGGCGGACAAGATGGCGGCCGTTCAACTCCCCCCCCCCTCTAATATTGTTCAATGGGTCATTGATAACAATCCTGGAGGGGGGGCCAAACTTTTACACGCTTGGTAACTCCCAACATTACATTGTTACGTACTATAGAAGTTAGAACTATTAAAGAAAGTGTAAAAATTATTTAACAAGAATCTAGTCATAAAAACCGAAATTTGCGGGTTAGGCAGTTACGCCACTGTTATAAGACCAGCTAATAAGCAATACAGGCTAAGGAAGGTAATACATCTTCTTACTCAAACCTTATAATCAACGGATTAAAAAATGACTGCAGTTAGTAGGTATCAGAATGAAATTTTAGAAAACCTGTTTAAATTATGTCAGTTTTACCTTTTCCTAACCGTACAATATAAGTAAGAATAATAAATTACACCCTTGCGGTTACTTAATGTAGAACAATTTGAAATCGTGGGAAACAAACG
This sequence comes from Pyrocoelia pectoralis, assembly GCA_036250285.1. NCBI lineage: Eukaryota > Metazoa > Arthropoda > Insecta > Coleoptera > Lampyridae > Pyrocoelia > Pyrocoelia pectoralis. The sequence goes on from CM070080.1 coordinate 6,452,786, forward strand.
GTCACTTTATGTGTACGCGGGTGCGATATGAATAAATAATAACGCAAAATTAAAAAGCGCTTAGTACATTGAAAGTATAGTCTTCTAACCGTGGACAATAGCCAGTTTACCCGCTTTTGTTACGATTGCCGACCGCGAACAATTCTTCCCACAGCGATTTAGAGAGGGAATTAACAAAAATTGTATTTCAAGAGTCACGGATTTATGTTAATTTCGCGAAATTGCTTAGTTTTCTTATACGAATTTCAATTTCCCTCGATACTCATTATGCGGGAATTTGAGTTCTTTTTTTTTGGGCGGCCAGGAATTATTTTCTCATTTGTAAAACATTGTCGTTTGTCTAAAACTCATTTGGCAAGATACAGACTTTTAATGTAGAGCTGACAGTAATTTTAAACAGTAAATCATGAGAAAAAAAATTGGAAAAAGGCTAATGACTTTCTAAAAACGATTTTTTTAAATACCGGTTTAATGTAAAAATAAATCTTTATAGCGGTGTGTAATTATTTTCGGATAGTGCTACATTTATAATTGCGAAGCTTACAGAGAAAAACAATGTTAATTAATTAAAGTTAAGTGAAGGGTAACAATAAGGTGTAACTTTTAGCGTCACCTGAGTACAAAATTAAATAATTGCTAATATAGTAATTAATTAAGGAGTTTAAATCTTTAAAAGTTTTTTCATTAAATTTTTCTTGTCCCAAAGCAATTAAGGTATCAGCCCTTTGTCGTATTACAAGATGAAATATTTTATTATCTTGCGTCAGTGAAAGGATTCCTATGTTAGGCTCCTGAGATGAAGGGCGGATAATGAAGGTGCCATTTTGTTTACCCTGCAGGAGTTCTTCGGCAGTTTCTCTATTCACGTGCATGTAGAAGGATTCGGTTATTTCAAACTTCCGTTCTGAAGAAGAAAAAGATTTAAACATTTTATGAAAAAGTTTTTTTACTTTAAATTTTCTTTCAAATACACGCATTTAGCTTTAAGGCTTATAGAACTTTCGTTCGACAAACTTCTTATAATACGTAAAATGCATTCCTGATTTTATCAAACAAAAATACTTTTCGGGACTTAATTTCCTGGTTCTTAATGAAATTATTAGTACATAATTAAAGTGCTTTTTAAAAGATTTTTTTTTGGTAATTATATTTGAAAACGCAAAATCTCTAAATAATTAATTAAACGTAATGCTACAGGCGAAAAAGGTGTGAAATACCGAAATTGGCGAAAAAGTTATTTATATCTATTTTCAGTCGAAATTTACCGTTCCTTCGTAAATGAAAAGTAAATGCTGTAAATTTAAGAAACGTACCGTACTTGCTATCATAAATATTAGTTTGTAAGCTGTTATTTCTCATACAGAAGCAAACACAACACATTTTATAAGTTGCGTCTAAGCAATCACTAAGTATTCGGTTGGCTAAGTTGCCAAATACTCGAAAGAACACTTTAAAACACCAACACATTTATTTAAATTCCCTTTTATTTACTTTCATACGTACATCCGCGTTATGCCCATTCGTACAATGGGAAGACATAATTTAACTGCATTTGTGCATGCAACCAAAATAAAAATCTACAATGTATGACATATGCACATATAACACACAATGTAACTTTTTATTCTTTTTCCAACATATGTTTCTATATGATTTTTATGTTATATAAAAATGACTTCCGGAATTTAGATATTATATACGAGGCGTTCTACGATCGTTACATTCTCGTAATCTTTTACATATTATACATTTACCGCAAGTTTTTTTTTATAATAAGAATAACCAAACGAAGAAGACATAAACGTAAGATAAAGACGATTTCCGGGGTAGGACCGCGTCAATGTTGAAAAAGTTGTTTCGCCCACTTTCGTAAGGGGTTTCATCAGGACAAGAATAAAATAAAACAACAATAATAAAAATAAAATCTTACCAAATGAACCAACGGGAACAACGCATACGTTGGAACACTGAAAAGAGGGAGACTTTTCAGTATTCCAGCGAAACGTTGCCTTTTCAACATTGACAGTGACACGGTCCTACCCCGTACGTCGTCTTTATCTTACTGACGCTGGCCGTGGAAGCCTCCGCTCTGACAAGACATAAACGCTTTAAATACATGTCGGCCGTGATTTTGATTTGTTTCATAGTCATTTTTCACGCTAACAAAGATTTCCGACAATTCTTCCTCCTGACATACCTCTAAAAAAGGAAATAAGCATTAAAAATCTTCAAACATTTAGTACTGTTACTTTTCTTGTTTGTTGAAACAGTTTATTACCGAATATCTTTCTTCCGCAATTTCGCCCAGCCCCTACAGAGGTGATAAGGGCATATTTAAAGCTCCAACATATTTGAAATACGTAAAAGTACACGAGAAAGTAAAGGATGCGAAGGGGCCGTGCAAAAACACTACAAAGCAGAAAAGGGCATCAGTTATGAAAAATGTACATACAATGTCTATTTACTATGTGGTAGACCATGATTGTAGGGCGGATGAGGATTCGACATATAGGCCTATTCAACATTTAGTAGAGGAAGAGGAAGTGGAGTAATATCCCCAAGAGATTAGTGATAGTGAGTGAGTGATTAAATTGTATTCATTTTATACAGGATGTTACAAAAAGGTGTAGCGGGCTATGCATATCCGGATTCTACATATGAAAATAAGTTTAAAATGTTCAGTAACATTTTAGTGATTTCGGCATACTTTAGCCGTAATCAGCCATTTTCTATTTTCTTGAAAATAATTATTATTTCAAAAACCCTTCGAGATATTTTTATGAAATTTGACACATGTCTTCCTTTCTCAGAAGTCTAAAATTTCCAAAAATATTTTTCTTCATACATGATCAGTTTTCAAAATGGCGGACATTTAACCATTTTACAGCAAAATTCCATGAAAATTACTAAATAAAATTAAGTATTAACAATAAAAGTATTAAAAATGGGGTTTCTTGTACAATTTAATTTTATTTAGTAGCTTTCACGGAATTTTACTTTAAAATGTTTGAATGTCCGCCATTTTGAAAATTGATAATTTTGAAAAAAAATGATTATGGAAATTGTAGACTTCTGAGAAATGAAGACATATGCCAAATTTCATAAAAATATCTTGAAGGGTTTTTGAAATAATAAATTATTTTCAAGAAAATACAAAATGTCTGATTACGGCTACACTAAGCCGAAATCATAAAAATGTTACTGAACATTTTAGACTTACATATTTTCATTGGTAGAATCCGGATATGCATAGCCCCCTACACCTTTTTGTAACACCATATATAGCGACATGTTTCGACGTATGCTCATCTTCAGGCTGTTAAACAAACGAGCATACGTCTACTTTCAGAAGAACGGAAAATTACATACCTTTGAGTGATGACAATGATAAGTACATGAAGAATGAAAGTAAAGTTTTAAGTTACATTACATTAAGTACATTGTAAGCTAAAAAAAGTTTTGTTAGGTAACAATTCCATAAATAGCTATTTTTGTGAAGGATGTGATTTTGGCCCGCGGTGGAATTATAAGACCAAGGCCCAAAGGAACAAAATCGTCGGTCACGCCCCAAAATGCAAACAAGATTTTTTGTAAAATCGTTTAAATCCCACCTTAAAAGCTTTGGAAAAATAAATGATACGATTTGTTCTAACAAATCAAGTTGTTGGTTGCTATGGTTGCATGTATAACTATTACAATCGCCGTTTTTATGCCTTAGGGCGCAAAAGGCACTATTTACGGCCGCAAATTGCTGCATAAATGATTTCGTTTTAATACGATTTTACAAAATAGTTATTTGTGTATCAAGGTTGTAAAAGTGATCTTTTTTGGCCGAATTTGATGATTGCAGCCGAGGCTAACAAATCAGACGAGGCTAAAAAAGAACTTTTAACCGAGATGCACACAACATTTTTTAGGCGACTATCACAAAAAGATATATAAACTTCAATTTAAAAATCAATTTCATAATTTTGACAGTGACAGTTACCTAGTAAATGCGGCCGTAAAGTTGTAAATGCGGCCGTAAAGTTGTTTATGACAGATGTCAAAAAAAAGTTATACTTTACGGCTTTCAAAAGATACGTAAAACAACTATTTATGTAATAGCCGCCTAAAAAATACATTTTAAAATATTTCTTGACTATAATATCATAATTATGTTCTTTAGCCATGTGGATCTGCTACTTCGTACACGAGAAACTTTTGATGCTGAAATAGGAATCCTTTCAAATGTGTATTTACCTTCTTGTGGAATATGGCGCTGACTATTCGACATTTGGGCCTCTAGAAAGGAATTGTAGTCAAACTTACATTGACGACTTCCACCCCTGACAGTTTATCTGCAATCGTGTTCTCCGATTCTTTGATATGGTGAACACTCCCCCTCCATTACCTTTTTCAGATGCATCGACTGTCATATTTAACGGTTGCTTGAAGTCTAAATAAGAAATCACGGTTGCCTTCGATTCCACATTATTGGTACTTACATTTTCTTCTATTGTTACCCCTAAAGGAATCTATTAGAGACTGTTAGGTTCTTCTGCTGCAGGAATTCACCTTCTGCAATGGTTTAGAATTCCTAAATACTCCTAGAGTTTTGTCGTTGTGACAGGACGACGAAAATCTTAACCTTTCGAACACCGCTCCCTGATGTTGGATATGCATCTCTTTTGAAGTTAATGCTATTAAGGTGTCATATATGTATGCATAGACGAAGTCTGACCTTTGCAGTCCTGGTTTAGGAACCGTTGAAAGTCTGGGCCGCATTTCTTAGCCTGAATGGCATCCTATTAGATTGACAGGCAGATAAATTGTTGAGAAAGTCGTCCTCTATGGAACATCTGGTTTAAAATAATCGATCTGGGGCTGTATCAAAAATTGGGGAGGTCCCCACACTGTCTCCGTGATCCATCAGAGGAATTCTTCCTTGATTATTTTTAGTGTATCAGGTACGAGCCTGCGGGGTTGATTAAAAATTGGCAGGTGCTATATCTGCATTGCTTACTAGTTTTTGCATACTTACAGGGACTTACATATTTTTTTGCTTTGTCACCGAACTTTAATGATACCAGAATTTTTCAAATGTTTTCCCCTTCTTCGACACCTTCTCTTAACTCGGCTTTGGCCGTGGCTCTTTTCCTTTGCAATTTTGTCGAATCGAGATATCATGTTGGCAGTACTTACTAATGCTGCTATTAACGTTTGCCTCTGGGGTTTGAGGTGTTTTCCTGATGGAATCGCAGACGATTGCGCAAGAATGGTCTTGACTATCCGGTCAGCTATGCCGACATAATTTGGAAGATTTTCTCGAATCCAACTCCTCCACCGAGGCAGTTGTTTCACCTTTTGGGGGTTAGGCAAAGTTGTTCGACTCAAGATTCCTTGCCTGAGCTTCGTTGGTCTTGGTCTGGCTCAGTTATTAAATTCGACTACGATCTCGAGGGGCAAAGCGGCCAGGGTGTGGTGAAGCAATGTCTCCTCGCAGGCGATTTCTGGGTTCGACAGCTTGACATTCGTTTTAACTACGGCAAACCATAATTCAGTCCTACGTGGCCACAAGAGTGGATAGACGAGGCGATTACCGTATGTTGCGGAGCATGCCGTGGTGACGTTGCTTGGTAGTCCATTTTGTTCCGCTTTTTTTGTGTTTCCTACCATGTGGTGATCACGCCGGGGTCACCACTTTAGCTCTTCTTTACCTTAATTGCAAATAAAAATTTTGTAATTGTAATTGTAATTGAATTTGTAATATCGCGCGTAATTTGAATTGCTAATCGCGCTACAACAAAGTACAATACGAATAAAGTGATCTATCTATCTAATGTAAATAATACATCGTAATGCTTTCGAAATGTAATAAAGAGTGGCGTAACATCTTATAAATTATATCGGTTTTTAAAACACGGCACATTTCAAATACTTAATCAAAAAAGTTACATTACAAATGTTTTAATAATAGTGAATTATTTTCAAATTCGTCAGATATTTTCTGTCTTGAAAAGGAACCCAGCTGTCACCATATCAAAAGCAACCCTAAAAGCTCACGATATAGTAAGCAACTACCTATTACAATTTGCATGACCTTTCTGGATAGCACCAGAAATTTTAAGTGGACCTTTCATTTTAATATGGGTTTTGCATAGATCTCTATGTACGCATGAGTGCTAAGATGAAATGGAATTATTATTAGGAAAAGAAAAACGGAATATACAAATTCATAATTGAAATTTATGTTATAGAAGAGAAAATGTGACGTGCGTTAATGCCACATAAAATCCGAAGATATCACGATGGATTTGTACTGTCCCTTCTATTAAAAAGGTTAATTGAAGTATTATATTCCTTTAATTAACAAATAGGTCTGGATCGCAGGATCATAAAATTCCGTAACGCTAATTATAAAATATACTTTCACGCCGTCACTTCAACAAAAATGCCATCGGAGAGACTTTTTCAAATTTAATTTAACAAAAAGGAAAATGAAAATATGCAGTCTAAAACACTTACGGAAATTTTAATTAATTTTAATTAATCTGTCTACTTGGGATTGTAAAGATAATCAAAAGATAATCTCGTTTATCGCTTGAAATCTTTATGTGAAAACGAATTTAGTGAAAATACTACTTTTTGTTATTTACCCAGAAAAATGTTTGTAAAGGGTTTTAAAGCAAATTTCAATAAAGTGCATTCGAAAAGATAAAAATTCTCGAGGGATGGCACGCTTTAAAACGTAGTGGATTTTTGTATATATTCTAAATCCGTGGAATGGTATTGCGGTCTACGTACCTACTGAAAATAGTTTTATTCAAGTACAGGTTTGTGTTTTGCGGAAACTAGATATGTGGAAACTGAACTTTTCCGGTTTCCTTTGCCATTATACAACACTCAAAACGTTGTTTTTGTAAATAATGAAATTCGTTCCCTCTAAAAACAATCTAATATTTCTTCTGCTGGCTTACGAATAGAAAAGGAGCTTAATTGTATTAATCGGGGAGTAAACACAATTACAACTTATAATTGTAGCGACTTCTGACTAACTTTCCGTTTAGAGATTTTTGCGGAACGTTATTACGAAAGCATCCCGATCACAGTTTAGTAAATTTATAATTAGCATGCTAGAAACGGAGGCGAGAATGAAGGAATGGTATTATAAATTTACGATTACATTACTACGGGATGCTTCATTTTTTTTGTATTCCTCAAAACGTGTTTGTGTTAAAATATCAAAAAAAAAAAACTAAAATTTATGCCCATAATATTTAAATCGCGACCGCATGATTTTCTTGCCAACAAAAATTTTAATATTACAGTTTATGTTATAACACTATAAATCTTTGTAAATGTTAATAAAGTGAAAACCTCGACCCTTTTCATGTACAACGTTCCTACTTCACGTAATCATTCATAATAGAAGAATTTAATTTAGCGTAGTGTATCTGTCAGCCACCAATTATAAATACAAACAATATTTTAATTTAAACTGGATTTTGTTTAATTATATAGGTAATGAACAATGACTTGCTTTATACTAATTTTTCTAAGAGGAAAAGATGATTTCAATTAAAAGCTCTCTGTGCTTCGTCGCCGTAACGTAAATACTTTTCTTGACAAAATCAAAGATGCAAAGTACAAATTATATTACTGTGGAGGTGGAGATACATTTTCCAGGTAATCTATGTAATCGAAAATTAATTACAGCCTCCTACTACTTTACAATAAAGCACATTTAAAGAATACTAGGTGGAAATAACGAAAACTGTGAAAATTCAGTTAATTACACAGAACTTTACCTATATTTACGTTCTGAACCTTGATAATAACACCAAGTAATTTCTGTGAGGTGCTGTAACCTCTGTTGCCTTAACGACAGCGGCTACTATACCCTGTGCTATGCGGATGATGTATCCATTCTAATAACCGACAAATTTGAGGCTACCTTGTGCAGTATTATGTAATCAGCTCTGAGAGTAACCGAATAATTGTGTAAGGAACACTCCTTTTCCATTAACCTGACAAAAATGGCGGTAGTTCTCTTCACAACAAAAAGAAGGAAAGGGGGTCTAAGACCCACAGTCATATACGCAGCGGAAGCAATGAGATTAACAAAGAAGGATGAAGCACAGCCAAGAGGATATTAAAGAAAGATCTCAAGAAGAATATTGGGCCCAGTGCAAACAGTAGAAGACAAGTTAGAGTGAGGATGAACAAAGAAATAGACAGCGAGATAAAAGGAGAGGACACAATATGAGAAGTTAAAGCACAAAGGATACGATGGCTGGGACATGTAACGAGAATAAATGAAAATACGAGTAGAATGATTAAGACAATAACCGACTGGGAACCAGAAACGACAAAACCAAGGGGAAAACTCAAAATTACATGGAAGGGTTGGAGGGAAAAAGTCACAAATAGACAGGAATGGAGGAAAACAGTAGCAAAAGCCAAATCAGACCCGAATATCTGGCACTAATTATGTTTAATAATAAGCACTAATTCCGCTTAAAGGATTAAAGGGCCCAAAGGAATTAAGGCTGATATAATATATAATATTCAACTCAAAGCGGAAAAAGCAAACAGAGCTTTCTGGCAATGTCGCCGCGCAATTGGAAGACTTTAGGGACCATCCCCAAAGGCACTTCTTACTCACGTGCAAAGACTAGCGTGCATTACGTGCGCGAGCGCAATGCGAGCAACCCCCACAGTCGTCATGGAAGCCCTGCTTCCAATCTATACGTGGGAGACTGCTGGCAGCCTTACGTCTGAAAGCTAAGGGGTTGTTGAATAGCGGAGGTGTCGAGCTGGGCACTCTCACATTCTGGCCTAGGCAATTAAGCGACTATCCTGACTCATTCATCCCTCAATTTATATTAGGGAAAAAATACATCTTCTTAAATGAGGAAGTGGCATCCCAACCTGATATATTCATCTTCACGGATGGGTCTAAAACAATGGAAGGAATAGGTACTGGTATTTACTCAAGAACAAAACTATTAGAATCACCAGTGACAGCAGGGCTGCCCTGCAGGCACTTGGTCACTGTCAAATTACCTCTAGGTTAGTTTCCGAATGTCACCACGCACTGGAGCAAGTAGGAAGCAGCAACACCCTCGAGAGTCGAGGGTGGATCGAAAGGCAACGAGAAAGCCGATGAGCTAGTTTCAAAACAGGTGTTTTATTGTCCAGAACCGGCTCTACAGTATAAACTGTAAACAACTTAATAACTTCAGACACTCAAGCCCAATACAAGGCTAGGTGGAACTTGATGTTAGATTGCCGTCGTGCGCGATAGGACTTTCTCGCAGTCTAGCGCGTGTTTGCACAGGGCTATCAATGAAGAACCTACGGCTACTTGTGGGCATACTTTATGGTCATTGTAAACTAAACAAATACATGCACCGCAAGGGGTTTGGTGAGGTTAGAGCTGCTTCCCCGCCCAGCATTCTTCACTCTAATCCATTGTAGGTCAGAAGCACAAAGGGGGTAGTATCAAAATTTATTGCAACATGTTCATGTACGCCATTTTCCGTTTTAAGATGTTAAATTAACTTTTCAACAATTTTGGGCCTTGATGGACCCTTTTTATCTTTAAACATGTTAATTTGCTAGTTATTTAAGTGTTTTTTACTTGCTGTTAGTTTTTCCCCTTTTGACCTTCATTTGCTAAGATGTTGTATTATTAGTCTTTAACTTTCATTAATCGGCTTGATAATGAGACCAGTGGGCCTCGAAACATGTCGCTGTCCCTTCATAATTTAATTTAGTAGTCATTCTTCTTGTTTTTTCACTGCTGTTCGAGGTTAAAGAGCACGGTGTTTTTTTCAAATATTAATTCTTCGGATTGATGCTGATACGTCTCCTATGATGATGTTTTCACGAGGAGCGGCCAATTAATCCTTTCAAATATTCATTACCGCTAGTGTTGCCAGTATTGGGACTAGTGTTTAGTGCAAATTGTACGTAATTAAAAAACATAAAAACATAACCATCTTCATTTTCCATCAAGTTTGACTTTTCTCATTAAATTTCATCGTCTAAGGGGAGGTTGGAGTTGTTTTATTTATTCTTCACTCTACTCAGGGAAGTAGTACAAAGGCCCCAAATTTGACGCCTATGGGAGGGCGGACCAAGCAAGTTATTAGATATAATAGTATCGATACACGTTGTAGTGCCTTGAAATAAAGGATCAAATGGCATTATTTGTTATTGTTATTATTATAGTATAACTAACAAAGTCATCAAATGTACCTAATATATTTCTGTCTCTGCCTGTTTGGTCATCTTTGATTCATCAGCAGATTCTTGATCATCCTGTGTTAGCAACCCATTTCTATTGTTTGTTACCTATTTGTTTTCGGTACTTTTGCAACATACTCTTTCATCGTGTATCTTCGCTTTGTATAATGGCATTTTTTTTACATAATGATCCCTTTTATGGACAATTTTGTTAACCTGAGTTGGGTTTACAGATTTCGCCTTTTTTCCCTCACGTTAATACAATATTTACCCTTTCAGTTTTCCCTTCAATCGGATTTGTTGCTTGTTCAAACGCTCCATTATTCTACTTATCTCAAAAACGGGGCTTGTCCTATAACATTTTGCATGTATTCGATCATGGACTTATTCATTGTGTATTGTAACAAAATGTATTGTGATGTGGTCCCCATAACCGGTGGTAGAATATCTTATTGTTGGAATTCGCATGCAGATCTAAGCCATCTTTGGAAAGTAATTTTGACCTTGAACTGCTGATCGTAAGCTTTTGTTTAAGTCATCTGTGGTTCTAAGTTCTCTACAAAGTCAGAGATGGGCAGAAGTGTAAACCATTGGATTTAGTGGATTTATTCTTCAAGCGAAGGATCATAATTTGGAATAAACGAGTAGATGAAAGCAAAGTAGTGTCCAACTTTCTGTATTACTTGAATTGACACATCGTTATTCTTATAAATGTTGTCCGAAGGTCACAACGTGGAATAACTTTATTAACGAGAGTTAACGTGTTTTGTCTTATGTGGTCTAACTTCAGATTCTGTCAAGGGTGGGTGAATCGTGATTTACAAGCAAATCTATGGGGAGTTACCAACCGGGGCTATTCTTCATTCCTTTTTGCAACACGTAGCTTCAAATCTAGTTCCTGTACATTTTGTGATTTCAAGCACAGTAACCACATCAAGGACTGGCGATCACTATGGGGATAAACAGTGACAGTTGCGGAACCCGGAAAGCTCGTGAGTTCAGATGATTGTCCTGTGTTTGGTACAATTAGAATGGAACATATCAGAGCAAACTTTCATTATAAATTCCTTCAGTATTATTTTTCAAATACACTTACATTCAGTTTAAAAACACCGTTTTTCCGTATATACAGTTTATACATTTAAAAAATACTCAAACGCCAGAGATAAATTTGATCTCCTCAAACAAAGTAAAGATACAAGAGTATTATGTCTATACATATACCTTTTAGGTAATGTAATATAGACGATAATATCGTTTGGTAAAAATACGTTAAAATGTGCTGACAAAGATGACCTAAAAACATACAACGTTATACATAAAAGTACTCGAATTTTTCGATATTATGGAATTAAATATGAATTCTAAAAGTTCGGAGATCTGCATCTGACGTTGACGCGCGAAATCAATACCGTTAAATTGAAAACATTTAATAATGGATTTTAATAAAGGCTTTCTTTCGGGAAAATATCCAGGCGGCCATCTAGGCCTTCCTCCATCCTTTCCACACGAAGATATTAATTACGGGGGCAATTAATAATTAAAACGTAATTAAACGAGAAACTGAAATTAAATATTATAATACAGGGCGTTTATGAGTGAAATTGTGCGAAACCTTAATTACTCTGCCACACTAAATATTTGCTTGTTTATATAGAGTTTCAACTGGTTTTAATTTAAGGGCTCATTATTTCGAAGTTTTGCAGATTTACATGTGCGAAAAGTGTGTAATTTTCGACTAATTTATACTTTCGGAACATATACAGCCTGTTTCAGAGTAAGTGCCTTATTTTTTTTTAGCCACACTATGGGTACTACTTTCAAAATATTTGGCAGTAATACCTATGTTTCAGGATATTCTCTACACCGATGGTGAATGGTGATGCCAGATTTTTGTCAGATTGAACGAATTATTTCAAATTGGCGACTTTCAATTGTTTTTTTTAATGGAATGAGATAATTTTTTTTGTATTATTGGGATCGCAAAAACATTCTTTTTACGATAATATTTCGTTTTTCTTAAAAATTCATTTCTTTCCCTATCAAAAAGCAAACTAACATTTTAATTTAGTAGCGCATGAATGTTTACACTCGATGTTATTTTTTTCCAAATATCAAGTAACGGTAGACACAAAACAAACAATTAAACGTTATTTTGCAATAAACGTCTACTTTTTGAAACTCAAAATTAAAAATTTACATAAAATAAAAATTAGGTAGGTATTTACAAAAATTGCTCGACATGTTTTCCTTCTTTTTCAATACATAAATTGAAACATGGGTCGTCCAATGGAGCTAATAGATCGAAGGATCTACCACTACTTGATATTTGAACAAAAATAACATCGTGTGTAAAACATTCATGCGCTATCAGATTAAAATGTTAGTTTACATTTTGATAGGGAAAGAAATGAATATTTAAGAGAAACGAAATATTATCGTAAAAAGAATGTTTTTAGGATCCCAATAATACAAAAAAATTATATCATTCCATTTAAAAAAAAAACAATTGATAGTCGCCATTTTGAAATAATTCGTTCAATTAAAAATCTGATATCACCATCGTGTAGAGAATGTCCTGAAACATCTTACTGCCAAATATTTTGAAAGTAGTACCCATAGCGTGGCTATAAAAAAATAAGGCGCTTACTCTGAAATGAAAAATTTATGCTATGGCTTTGAATGTTTGTGCCAAAATTTGATATGCACTGTATCTTGTAAGTATAACTATTGGTTAAAGGTTCTTAGGAAGATAGTTAATCTTGAACTTGTGCATGTTTTAGGCGTTAGGATCATCTTCCATCTACGCCAATTACCTTTATATTCAAACGTTCTCAACTCGCTGAAATGCAGTACTTCTACTCTGAAACTGAATATTTACAATAAAATAAGCATATATTCACACAAATTGTTACCATAGGCTATAGTATTTGGTCTATGGTAATACTAAAACCATTGAATAAAGAAGTAGACTCAACGCTAAAATGCACAATTACAAAGAAGTCAAGTTGAATGTAAATAAATCAAAATATACATAAAGGAGACTTGCAAAGGCGTGTAATTTAGGAGAAAATAAAATATGTTTTTTAAAAATTGTCGCCGAAATCAACAATCAGTAAAGAAATCATAACTATTCAATCATTGGCAGCAGAGCAACAAAACTGGAGATTGTGATAAACAAAAGAGCGTAAATATCTAATACAAATATTGTTATTGTTTGTTGCTTCCTTTAATTTTATTCTCAGAATTGAGCGAAAAAACAAAATAATTCAAACTATTATAGGGATATTATCTCGGAAACTATTACCTTTAGAAATAGGACATATTTAACAAAAATCAAAGCTAACTTAAAAAGCAGTTGATTCCTGAAAAAATATACAGGGTGTTCTATTTAAAATAGTCGACTTTTGGCATTTCTTGTGTGGTCGTTAAAAAAAATTCAGTACGGCCCTTTTGCAACAAATTTCGTTCATAATCAGCATATCGAGAAATAAAACGCTCTTTTGTTTATCATAATCTCCAATTTTGTTGCTCTGCTGCCAATGATTGAATAGTTATGATTTCTTTACTGATTGTTGATTTCGGCAACAATTTTTAAAAAACATTTATTTTCTCCTAAATGAGTTGACTTAAGTAGGTGAAAGGTCAAGCAAACTTGGTCTAGAATCGAATATGGATTTCAAAAATATGAAAATCTGTACGCTGTTCCGTTTAAAATAATCGAGTACGATCCTGTACAGAAGAAACCAAGAGCAATGTGAGCCTCAAATTATTTTTAGGTTGTAAACAAGGAACATCTAAATAAGAAAAATGTCTCTTGACCTTTTGTCCTAACCTAAAATTAATGTTAAAGGCACTATCGAAGAACGGAGGGCGAGTGAGCAATAATTATGTCTTTTTTTCTATCGGCAACTAACAACATATTAAAAATATTCATGACATGCCCTGTATATTATTTCAGGAGAAAACCAGAATTCGTTTTCTGATTACAACTATACTACGCACAAAAAAATAAAAAAACTAAAGTAAACTGGTTAATAGTTTTTGGGTAATAACTCAAAAAAATAAAAAAATTATTACTATATAGAGTTATTACCCAAAAACTATTTTATTTAATACGTCATAGTAGTAAATACGTGAAAGTTGTGTGCCAGTTTATTGGTCATTTAATTTATTCTACCCATTGCCCATGACTCACACTTTTTGCAACGTGTAGGTCTGCTGTATTTGGTTAACACAGCGTAATAATGTCAAGACAAACAACTTCAATCCTCATTTGTGGTTGTCTAATTGTGATTGCTTAATGAGAATAGTCTTTCTTGTAGATGGTACTTTGCAATATTTATTAACAATAAGCGAATAAATGTGCAAATTCTTACCTAACCCCAGTTAGTCGGCGACGCACAACACTTTTAATACTTTATCAAAGTCAAACCTTGCGATTTGCACACTTAATCTTTCACATCATCCTGTGGACACAGCACATTAATTTTTACACCTGCAGGTGACAGAATATTAGCACAAATTAAACGCTAATTATTAATCGGGTACAATGTAAAAATTGAATCGACCCTCATTATTCAAAGATTCAATAACGAATACTTAAACTAGAAGCTGATTCGCTTCACAGGTTAACCTCGTTGTCCGCTATATGCACATTGCACACTTACAAGGCGGTCTGTTGAGACAGGACTAAGTAGAAACCTTATCTACGCTTTTGGCGGTTTGTTCGTTTTACAACAAATATACAAGGGAAGACGACGTACGAGGAGTTTTCAATAAAATAAAACTTCCCTTTCGTGTTTCGTTTCTAAAAAGGGGCCTTGGTAGCTGTTTGAACTGCTGACCGCTTCGAACTGGTCAACAAAGTCCTCTGCGATTTAATGGAAGTGCGATTTCTCCTTGTTCCTGCAACTGCTTTGATTTTATGCCATACCTCAGCTGTCGGAGTTGATCAACGATACATAGTCCTGCCACGACGTACGTTTACTCTCCAAGATCGTTCCACGCGCTTGCGCACTCGCTCTCTTAAAAACTATTACATTTTGCAACGTTGGATGTCTCCTGAACACATTAAATAGGTCTTTCTTTTCTTTTATCGCTCGTTTTATTCGATCGTTCCACCATAGAACGGGCTTTCACCTGGCTACACCTCCACATGGGTATGCTGCATTCTGTCTCCTGAACGATAGACAGATACAAATAGACCAATCTATCACCGAGAAGTCTCTTGTTACGAGGATAGGTCGCGGCAGTTGTCTTATCAAGTCATACAGGTGCTGCGATCTCCAATGGGCATTGGATGAGTATATATTACAAAATAGTCAAGCTGTCTACTATCGGAGTAAAAATGCAAGGCCTCTGACTTTAAGTGGTCATAACGAAAAAACTGAGGGGTGAAATTTCTTCATTTTTGGGCAGTACATGAGTCATTTATATATGTTTAACATGTGTAAAAATCAAATTGGTAGAATCAGTTGTTTAACTTTTATTTTAATTAACAGCAATAAAAACGCTGTATTTAGTATTTTCCTGGCTGACGGTCAGTTTTAACTTATCATAAAATTGTTATTGTTTCATAAATTGTTACCAAATTTACAAATGTTGTAGCACACATACTTCTCAAAAGTCGACAGTCAATAAATATTGATTATTCATATAATTAACTGGTTTTATAAGCCCTAACCGAAAATTTGATTATTTTGCAATATACGGTAACTAAAGAAAAATTCTTGTTTTAAATGCTAAATTTGTATTACTCAAATCGGGCTGCATTATTGCTTTATTGAAAACAAAATTTGTTTTCTTGTAAACCAAAGTAGATGTTATAATTATCGCGAAAGAAAGACGCACATATTCCTGCGAGAGGTAATCTACAACATCGTAAATCGTGAGCGGCAAACCACAACAATGTGATTATTGTTTAGCATTGTACAAAACCATGCGCTTCATAGCAATAATGTACGACACCATCATCCATCCTTTTTCCAAATTTCTTTTAAACAAAACATGTATACATGGCATTATTTTTGTGAATCGTGTTAGACCACAATATAATTGCTTTAACCTTGTTATGTTACTATCAATATGTATTATTAATATCGAACTATCAGGTACTCAGTTACATAAGATATCGTTTTTTCATTATAGCTTTAAGACTAATAAACCAATTGGCCTCAAAAGCATCTCACATTGACAAAAAAGTATACATTTTTCAAATATACAGGGTGATTCATTAAGAATGTCCAATCTCTGAATTGTAGATTCCAGACCTCAAAATATGATGATTCTGCCCAACATGCCTTATACAAATATTGCTAGTTTCCGAGATACCGGGTGTTTAAAGTTTAAATATGAATTTTGATTTTCGCAATAACAATTAATTAATGTGATTAAAAATAATAGACAAGGGTTATTTGATATGAAGAGATCTTTGCGAAAACGGATCATAAATAATAGTTTATTGTTGTTACACATTTAGAGAATAAATTTTTTTTTAAAATTAAAGATTATTGAACTGTTTAGAAGCAAATAACTCGATAACTGATCGAGTTACACGAATCAAACAAGAGTAACTTTTTTTTGTAGAATCTAACGCTTTTCCATATTTTATTATTAGTTTGCTAATAGTTCAGCCGAAAAAAATTTTTGCTTAGATTTACTAAACACAACCAAGTATAACTAGCGCCCTCTATTAGCAATGCTAAATTAGAGTCCAAATTGGCAATCCTCATGCAAAAAAGGTAAAACTGCCAATTTTCAAAAAGAAATTGTGAAAAAATAGAAAGTTATTGCGAAAATCAAAATTCATATTTAAACTTTAAACACCCGGTATCTCGGAAACTATCAATATTTGTATAAGGCATGTTGGGCAGAATCATCATATTTCGAGGTCTGGAATCTACAGGTCAGAGATTGGACATTCTTAATGAATCACCCTGTATAAGTATCTACCACTCGGTTTCAATAATATAGCCGTAATTAATTTTTAAAGTGGAGCGCTTGTGCGATTTGAGTCATAATTAGCGCTTTTTCGCACATAAGTTAATACAGAAAATTAACGATGTGTTGCAAAAATCTAAAACTGTACACCTTTTTGTAGGAATAAATGATCTTTTAAATGCACTTTATTTCATTAAATAATTATGATTGCTAATTACTGAGATAGAAGCATTTTTACTCCGATAGTAGTACTGATAAATGTAATGCTATCGCCTGTAGGTTTGTAACCACGTGGACTTTCAATGCACTAACGTCGTTCCTCCTTTTGGTCGGATACTCTGTACGTCTGTTCTTAGAATACTGTATCCCTTAAGCGCGTACGGTTGTCGCGGCTTCAAATGAGTTTCCTGCTGGCTCATAAGGTAAGGATCATAATATCTCATCAATAGTTTTAATGAGCAATATCGTCGTATCAATCCATTGTAGTTCCACTGTATCATCTGTTGGTTTTCCCTTCAATTTTGAATATCCACCGGTATTATCACACATCAGGTGGACCCCTTTTGGGTTTTCCCTTTAGGCCACCCTCTCTTCTTTTTCGTATTTGTGGAAGAAGCTTCGGAATCACGGGTAAGCTCTTCTTCTGTCGAACAGTTCTGTCTATTTTTATGAAAAGGCATGCTTGTTGGGACAAATTATACGTACAAAAACGCATACTTTTGCTAAAATAGATCGGTTGGTATCGTAGCACAAATGAAAACACTAGTGAAAATAACACAAAAATGGCACACAATTACGTAACACCAACAGAACGAAATCGATAGGTATAATGGCAGAGTGAAGTTGACCGTACGCATTTGATTATGATAATTAATCGCTTTGTATGAGAGCAAAATTGACAACTTTCATCATTAACAGCGCAAATTAGTACAAAATCATACAACATACAACATAATAACAAGCAGACTCACCTTCCCCAAAAGCATGAGGGATAAATGATAATTACAATAAGACGTTAAAAACTTTAAATAACAGTAAGGCTGAATAATTAAACTAAACAACACAAGGGTGCCGCCAAGGGGGGCCAGGGGAAAAAGAAAAAAGGTAAAAGTAAAAGTATTAAAAATAAAAATAATTTTTTTACGAAATCTTGAAAAAACGCCAGAGCTATGGAACCCCCAATACTACTCCCCCCCCCCCCCCGGGAAAATTTGCTGGCGGCGCCCTTGAAGCAACATCTGCAAAAGGCCCTTTAAAAACAGATGAGTCATGACTCATGATGAATAAGGATGAAGGAAAAACTAATTAAAATTAAAATTAATCAACTTTTTCTTTTTAGCCATTTCAATAATTTCTAAAACGCTAAGGTCACTTTTGTTACAAATATGTACGATACGAAAACCAGAATTAGGGTAAAGTTAATGTATTAAGAATATGTTTTGAGAAAGCTGAAGCATGACTGAGATTATTTTTCTTGATGGCAATCGAGTGTTCTTTAAAGCGGGTATTAAAAGATTTCCCAGTCTGCCCAACGTAAAATCAGGGACAAGAGTTACAATAAAGTTGATATATACCAGAATTATCTAATTTATTACGGAGGGTCTTTCTTATGCACTAAAAAGAGTGTCCTTATTGGAAAAAGAGATTTGGATGTTAAAGCGTTTGAAAATGTTGCGTATATTATAGGATATATGAGGATAAAAAGTAAGGGATCTCAACATGGAATGTTGAGAATCTGATTTATCTGGAATTAAATTAGTGCGGTCGAGGGAACGTCTAATTTTTGAAGCCAGTCTTTCTATTAACTGTATAGGATAACCATTATTAAAAGCCAATTGTTTTATGATATTGAATTCATTATTGAAATGAACGGTGGACATAGGGATGTTGAACATCCTTCTAAGGAGCGAATTGAAGGCTGCATATTTGTGGGAGAAAGGGTGGTCGGAATCAAAAGGAATGAGATTATCTGTGGTAGGTAGTAGGTTTCCTGTATATGCTAAAAGTAATTATGTGTGGGCTTTTGTGTAATAATATGTCCAGAAAGGGGAGCTTATGATCAGTTTATTTCTCAGTGGTGAATTTGATATTAACATGGATTTCATTAAGTAAGAGATTTTAAAAATTGTGTAATTTGGAAATCATTAGCCGAATGGATGCAAATGATGTCATTCACGTATCTGCCCCAAAAAATTACGTACATAATCTTCGAAAATTTGTAGTTTAGTTAATTTCCAAGTGGTTCATAACAATTTTCGGCGAGCATCGGTCACAGGTTGGACTGAGTGTGTACCTATCATTAAATTTGAAAAAAAATTGTTGGATGCAAATTTTGAGTAAAGGAATCATAAGCTGTGTGTGATTTTCGGAAAAGTTGAGGTGGTTAGAAATGATGTTGATGCAGTCATCGGATGGGATACTTGGAAAAACTTAAACTAAACGCAATTTGAATTACAAAAGAATAAAGTAATATTATGACGATGAAAAGCGGACATTAGGAGAAACCAAAAAATGGAAGACCTAGTGAAACGTTGATTTAGCAACGGATTAGAATAATTATTGTGGATTTCCGCCACTTCCGTTTTCGTAACATATTGCAACCCTATTTATCTAATTCGTCGTTGATTTTATTCGTTTCTCGGCGTGTACAGGTGTTGCCGTATTTCATTTAAGTACAATCCCATTACGTTGGAGCCATCAAATCAATAAGTAACCATGACATTATGCAAATGAAAAGATGATATTCGCACTTATTCGTTCGCTTGCCATCTGTTACATATTTGTTAATTGAGACATTTCCGAAAACTTGTCGCTTTGAGTATTTTCCGTTCGAAAATACATTAAAATATTAATTTGTTTCACTAAAAACACAGACGACAAACAAAGTTCCGTGCCAAAGCTTTTTGTTTGTAAATTCAGCTCAAAATGATGTATTAGAACTGGATGTTAGGTATGAAAAAAACATTTTGTTGCACACTATAACATACACAAAAGAATTTTCAGATTAAAACATCCAGGAAAAGACTTTTTGAGCTAGCGAAAGATATTGGATATGTCACGGATCGGTTTTTCATTCTCTTTTATATTTGAAAACCTGATTTACATCTTTTACGACGTTCGAATGTGTATAAGTGTTTCGGAATGGTAAAACGTAAGCCGTCTGGATGACACTCAGGCGTCCAGTAAAAGCCAATAATGTATTTAAAAAAAATAAATATAATTGAATCAAATCATTTAGTTAGATTGCGTAACCTGTCCATTTAGTAATGCGGTTCGGGAATGGAAAATTTAAAAAAAATGCAAATAAATGCAAATAAGTTCGGTGTAACTAGAAATTTAATTTAGAAGGGAATTGACAACGAATCTCAATACAAATTAAATGAAGGCTTACAGATGTTGGTGAACAATTCCTTTTTTTTTCGGTCTAACTTCTATATAATTTATAAAATCTATAGAAGGGAAAGCAGATGCTAGAAGCACATGTTGAAAATGTGTTCTACAACTGCTATTATCTCGCAACCAAACCCAAGTGTGCCATAACGAGCTAAAGGTAGACTGAATTCTCTAATAATCTACTTAATTGGTAGAATTTCATAAATTTGAATAAATTCTGCAGTGTGTTAGAGTTTCCTTGTCGGTTCGCTGTTGGTAACACTTTAATAAAGTAATTGTACTAGGAAAAGCTTTCAAAATGAGAGAAAAAGTATATGCTTAGAAACATTAAATTGGATTACGAAAATAAATGCGTTTTTACTTTATCGGGGGGGGGGGGGGGGGGGGTGATAAAGTTTTCGATTTAAAAAGTTTAGTTAAATTCGGGGGCGAAACTTTCATGCATATAATTTTTGTATAACATTGATTTTATATTTTTGTTTACATCATAAACTTAAGTTTGTTGACACGATTTCGTTATGCTTCTGAAAAGATTTTTCTGTTTATTTTAGAAGTGGAATCAAAACGTGTTTATCTTTACTTTTAGTCTTAGTGGAGGGAAAGATAAATACAATATCATTATTTACTCTGGAAACAAATTTTCCTTGCATTTTTTACACCTGCCCTCAACCACTTACTTTTAAAAGTTTTGTGGTTTAATCGACATTTAAACATACACACACACATCACATAGGTACACAAACACACATACAGGAATATAGTTAATGGTAAACAGTCTATTTTAACAATCCAAGTTGAAACCAATTAAAGCGTCTATCCAATATACGTATTTACAGATCGAATTTAGGGATGAATTCAATAATTTAGTAACCATCAACAGAAGATTCACCACAAAGTTTGTAGCCAAAGCATTTATTAATTTTCCAATTTACAACAACGTTAGTTTTTCAATGATCGACCTTTTATTATGCTATTCGTTGACTTAGGGGAGAGACATTTCGACAACGACCTAACTGGCCTGTTTGTTCTGTCTTGTTTATTTCTTGCATTATTATACTCTTCACGTCTCGATCTTTTTTGAACCCTTATTGTTTCACCCTTCCTAACTGTATTTGGAAATTAAATTTCCAAAATGTACCTCTATTACTTTACTTTTTGGGTTAAGTTGTTGGTTGCTACATTTACTAAAGTTTAATAAATTCTCTTTTATTTATTTATTTATTGAAACTTGGCGGATTTGTTGGGCTGATATTAAGTAATAATTGCTTATACTTTTTGAGATCAAGTGGTAAATGTAATTTGACAGTTCTTATAACTTTCTGCTCATTCTTTTCATACGATTTGTTGTTCTTTTTCATTGTTAATTACGGGGGAGGGGGGATTTTTATATTATCTAACTAGATATGAGAGTTGGGAGAAAAGTAATATTTTATTTTTCAACATATGATCCATTAACGGTCACACATTTAACCAACGTTTTTCCAATAACGCTATGCCTTCAAAAAAAAATCTTTTGATAAGCCCTCAAAAAACTCTTCCACCGTTTTCTTCACGTCTTTATCCTCAGCGAAATGGCGTCCCCTCAAGTGCTTTTTTAATTTGGGAAAGAGATAGTAGTTACACGGTGCCAAGTGTAGGCTGGATGTTGCATCTCTACAAAACCGCATTCGTCAATTACTTCACGGACTTTGCGAGCTTTGTGGACTTTGTAATTGTCATGAATGACTGATCGCAGTTGTGGGACCTTTTTTTTTGTTGTATGGCAGTTTTCAAGTTTCTGTATAAACTTCTCCTGTTATTGTAGAACCTTTTTGCATATATTCGATCAGTAAGATTCCTTCTATATCACAAAACACTGTCGCCATCAGTTTTCCGGATGAATTCTGCGTTCTTGCTTTCTTCGGCGGTGGAGATCCCTTGTGGATCCACTGCATGGACTCTTGTTTTGTAGCTGGATCCCAATGATGCACCCACGTTTCATCCTCTGTTATGATTTTCGAAAACAACTCTTTGTATTCAGCCAAAGCTCTCAAATTTTCTTCGCAAATTTGTTGCCGACACAGTTTTTGTTCGGGATTAAGAAATTTCGGAATTCATTCCTAAATCTTCATGCAACATTTTTAAGACTGTAGTTTACGATATCCCTACTTCAGCAGCGATTATTACAGCTCTTATTCTTCGATTTGCTAGAACCATAACCTCAACTTTTTTGATGTTTTCGTTGGTTCTTGCTTCAACAGGCCTTCCGCATCTTGGGTCATCTTGAATTGATTCCCTATCCCATCGAAATTGTTTGGACCAAAATTTTATTGCAAAATAAGACGGCACATCTTCCCCATACACATTAATTATCCTTTGGAGAATATCCTTGAGTTCATTTCATTCCTTCGTCAAGAATTTAATTACCCCTCTATGTTCTAGCTGAATTTCATTCATTTTTTGTAAGTTATGGCACCACAAAAACAACGAAACTCATTGGATGTGAACCAAATTTGGTCAGTAACCGTCAAAATGTCACAACAACTTGACAACAAAAATTTGCGATCGTCACTTCATTTCATCATGGCTAGATAGATAATATAAAAATCTCCCCTCGTAACATTATTTCGGTTGTTGTTCTGTTGTTAACCTGTTCTGATTGTTTGACCATGTCTAGTGTACGGAAAGGAGGATACCGTCAATTAAGCGAATTCGAGGAAAGTCGAATTATTGGTTTTTCATTTGGGGAAATAGCTAACCTCGTAAATCGAAATCGGTTTACTCTAATGCGACTGTGTCGTGTATGGTTTGAAGATGGCCAAGAAAGTCGTAACAGAGGAACGGGGGTTTCAAGAAAAACGAACGAGTGTCAAGAACAACTGGCATTTAAAGACCGATTTTCCTCTACTCGGGCAATCGGTGGCCAATGGTTTGGTGAAGAAGGTCGCCATTTTTCAAAAATTCCAATCATTTTATTCAATGCTTCTTGCCATTTTGTTAGTTTAGGCTCAATAGCGCGGACATTTTTTAAATATTGCTCGTCAACGTAGGCGTGGTGTGCGCTATTTGCTTCCCCAGCGCAAATGGCTGTAATTCATATGATCAGCTTGTTTAGTTCTGTTTATTTTATTCAAAAATATTGTTCTGGCTTCACTAGAAAAATGCTTCATAATTATGTTCCGATTTATTGGACAAATATTGATCGGTTTAAAGATTTTTCACAACTAGAAGAACAGAGGTCATTGTGCAGACATTTACAACTACTGGGGATACACCCCTTTCCTACAGTGGCATTGGACCAGATATATAATCGCCTCTGATACTACTGGGGTTGTTATTCACACAGACACCGATGACGTGTGCTGCCCTAACGCCCCCCCCCCCCCCCCCCCCCCCATTGCTACGAGCAAGGTTTGATTTTCTGGGATTCTATTCCACTCCACCCTCGAGCTTACGTGGATACTGCTTCACGTTTGGATACAAATATGTTGCCACAAGCTTGAGCCAATCTGGTTGATATTATATTTACGTCCTTTGGGCGTGATTCCTGTCTACAGTTTGAAGAATCTTAAATTCACCACAAAGTTTGTAGCCAAAGCATTTTTTAATTTTCCAATTTACAACAACGTTAGTTTTTCAATGATTGACCTTTTATTATGCTATGAGTTGACTTAGGGAGGGACATTTCAGCAATGACCTAATGGCCTGTTTGTTCTATGTTGTTTATTTCGTGCATTATTATACTCTTCACGTTTCGATCTTTTTTGAACCCTTATTGTTTCTACTATTGACCCCTCGTAACTGCATTTGGAAATTAAATTTCCAAAATTTATTACTTTACATTTTGGGTTAAAAAGCGTGATATTACGCGTACTTATTTGTTGGTTGCTACATTTACAAAAGTTTAATAAATTCTCTTCTGCAGGTTCGTGGTCCATTAATCGTCGATTAAACGCTAAGGGAGATCTTGGAGTGGATCTGTTCTTGGATATTCGACCAATGCCTGCAGTGGGCCATACTTGTCTAAAAGTCACACAAACGTTGAAAATCAGACTCTGATCTACTACTTGGAGTTTGGCGTTGTACGTTTAGCTTTTAAAGCTCTCTGCGGCAAAATTCATAAGGGTACTCCACGTATCATATCACTATATTATCGGCATACGCAACTGTGATATAGTCTTATTCACGAGCTCACCTTAACAATAATACGTCCACAACAGTAGCGATGATAAAACTCGCAGCTCGGACTACCATGATGTTCTTGAGTTTCGGGATGGTATGTGTCCACCTACACACGGTAAGATGTGTCTTCACGCTTTCTACAGCAATTCTAATTGACTCTACGGAGGTATTGCCAAAATTCCCCTACATACCTAGGAGGTCCCCCGCATCCACTCCCTGTAGATTTACACGATTTACCTGGTTGATAAGTCACATTAGCATTTGCAGATGGGCTCGAATCTCCAATACATTCCCCCCAATGAGACGTTGAATAAGTTTCTTCAACCGTTTCGAGAGAAACGACATTAGATAGATGACTCTAAACAACTTTTACGTTCAAAGAGAGCATAATTTTGTTTGGGTTAACTATTTGATGGAATATAACCGAATCTCCTCTGTTCTTTCTAAAAAACAGTTCCAAAGTTCGCTTTAGTCAGTTTTAATCACAATCCGGGGAAATGCCACTGAAAATGAAAATCTTTGACTTCGGGAAATGCAACCGAAGCATAAGCTGGGTAAGGAATGTTGTACAATTCCCGTCAGCTTTTTAAATTAGCCGATTCTTCCCCCTCAATCTCCCCACAGTACCTTCTCCAAAAGCGGTTTTGCCTTTGGCTTTATTGTATTCGGCGAATGTGGTTCGGTATATGCTTCAATAAATTTCCAAATATTTAGATGGTTTGAAGAAATTTGCTGGTCAAAGCCTCGATGCCAGCCTTCCACCGAATTCCACATAACATGATCAAAACGCGGCGGACGTATCCTCAAAGTAGACTAGCACACCTTGAGCTTCTTGTGGAATAACATTGTCTTCGTACAACTGTTCAAATATATCTACTACATTTGCTGCAGGCAAGAATGCCAGAGCAGGCAACAATCCCATTGTTAGGGCAAATTCAGGTTCTGCTTCATATCGACGCTGAAGTATTTTTGACTGGATGTGATGGAAGAAACGTTGAGAAAAATGGAAAAAGCATCCCCGTTGCCTAGTTTCCAGAAATACTGCGGACACTGCATTCATAATCGCTGATTGAAAGTCCATAAGTATGCTTATTGGTGAAATTGTCAGTTCAGTATTTTTTAAACTTGTAAGCAATCGAGTGTACGTTTCTTCGGTTTTATCTGATAGTAGTTCATATATCTACTAATGGTATTGTTATATTGCAATCAGTGGCGTAACTAGGGCATCAAGGGTCACCGTGCAAGTCCAAAAATTGGGCCCTTATTCCTATACCAGGATAAGGTTTGGGAAAAAATCATTAAAACTCCAGAGAGGAAAAAAAGTTAATTGAACTTTGTGAGAACTCAAAACCTAAATATCCATTTGTGAATCCAACAGACATACTCTGCTCTGCCAGATTTTCCTTTCCATGATCCAAACAATTGTCTCACAAATTCATATATGCATAATTAACCAAAAAGAAATTTTGAAAATTAAACAGCGCAATTCATGGGGTTATGATGATCCATAGTTTATTCAGAATCCGAATGATTATAATGCAGCAGTTGCTTTTGATAAATTTGGGGAGGTTTTAGTGATCTAAGTTCAGCTGAGGGCCTCCTGAGCTTGAGGCCCCCCGTGCACTACCGATTGCAACCCATGGATTGCATACAATTGGCAAAATAAATATGGCACAGTTTTAAACGTGCCATCTACGTACCAATGCATGGACTGAGCTAATGGTCTTCTTTTGGAAAAAGTTAATATTCGAGCAGTGGGCTCAGAATCAAGTAGGTAAAAGAAAATCTGCTCAATTTTTAGTAATTTTACAATTATCTAGTGGAATTACAAATTGTCTTCTGAACACGCCAGTAGTTTATGCTGCCAGTCCTGAGCAGCCTGGATATAGTACGAAGGGAGGTTGATGCTATTGTTAATAAATGCAATTTTGAGATATTTAGTGCACCAAGTGATTTTCGGTCTATTGCTGCTTCGGCCACGTGACTTTTCGGTCAATTGAGTTCGTTCAACTGCTTTCGACCTATTGAGTTCGGTCAATTGGCCGCCAACCGTTTCGCCGCCGAGCAGGATAATCACCGAGTTTGCATTCTATGTTTTCCCCACACAAATCCCATTCAGTTCTTTTCGAATTTTTCTATATGACCTTTCGTTTAATCCAACGTACGTATTGACTTTGAAATTGAAAATACTTGCTCTTATTCGTAATTTTCCTTGCTATCGTATCTTTCGCTCTCGTTGATTCTGTTTTTGAAATGCAAGACATGTTTAAATAAGGCTCCAAAATTTTTACTCGTAAAGGATACGCAGCTGATAAACAAAATCTGAACCACCCTCGTATGTATTTGTAAATATCCTTTAAAGTCAACAACTTAATGTTTGATACCGCAATTCTCATCTGCTTCTTAAAGTTGGATCGAATTATGTCGTCATTCAAACTCAAACTACGTCATAAAAATACCCCGTAAAAGGGAATAAACTCTGATTGACGTTTTCAATTTAATTTGAGCATAAAAATCTTATAAAATAGAGCCCCGTTAGGGGGGAGGTTTAATTATATTGTGTACTTAACAGTGGCCGGAGCAATAAACCTGATTAGTTTTTAAGCGTACTTTAAGTACTTCGAGCTTAAAAAGGTAGCTTTTCTGGTGCTTATTTGTATTTAATAAACGTAAATGACAATTTTAGCAAATTTGAAGATTTTTAACTAACTGTTTCGCTTTTTTCCAGGTGAGAGCACAACCGGGTTATGGGTGAGTCCAAAAAATTTTAAATAAGATTTGTTGATTTGCGTCTCGTACTTAAAAGTACCACAGCATCTGCCATCTTGTAATTAGACGTTTAATTAACAGTAAGCTTTCTCAATTCAGTATCTCTGGAGATTTTCTTGTTTCTTCGACCTAATTCTACAATCTCTCTCCTGCGATTCATTAGTAAAGCTAGAAATACTGCAGTACAGTAAGAATATTTAGCGTTCCTATTTTTAAAGCTGGCGAATTTCCATACGCGCAAGGAAAGCTCGGTTTAGGTGGATTGCGCACTTTTTAACAAACAAAAAATTCTAATTCTGATTTAAATAAAGCAATAACATTTGATTGTGTTTCTAAAAATAAGCGATTTCGAGGAATGAAATTTTGCTTGCGAAAGTTCGCTTTGTTTTCAAAACTAGTTTGAAGCTTCGGTTGTAAACATCATGAGCTTTGTTGTAGTAAACTAGGTCACATTCTAATATGTCTCTTGTGATCTCATTACTTTATGTGTGTATAGTATAGTTTTCTCTAAGTTTGCTTTATACACTTTTATGTTTATGGATCAAATTATGATTCCATAAGTCTTTAATCAATCTCTCCATTATTTTGTTAATGAAAGTAAACGATGGCGAGATACTTCGTTTCTTTTAAGCTTTTTACTTACAAATGTAAATAAAGGACACAAAGTTTAGAATAATTCGAAAAATTACTGAAAATATCCTTCAAAGGAAACCTACTCGTTTCTCGTTTGCATGTTAAACTAAATTTATTCCCTATTTATGTAGAAATTGATCAATACCGTCCATGTACCTATGTTCTTTATATAATCTCCCTCTTAAACTATCTGAGTGACATAGAAATTGCAACACCAAGAAGGGCTTGGAATTTTTTATTGAAACTTGGCAGATTTGTTGGGCTAACATTAAGTAATACCTAATTGGTTATAAATTTTGAGATCAAGTGGTAAATGTGATTGGACAGTTCTTATAACTTTCTGCTAATTCTTTTAGTACGATTTGTTGTTCTTTTTTATTGTTAATTAACATTATTTTGGTTGTTGTTCTTTTGTTAACCTGTTTTGATTGTTTGATCATGTCTAGAGTACGGAAAGGAAGATACCGTCATTTAAGCGAATTCGAGGGAAGTCGAATTATTGGTTTTTCATTTGGGGAAATAGTTAACCTAAATCGAAATTGGTCTACTGTAATGCGAGTGTGTTGTGTATGGCTTGAAGATGGCCAAGACAAACGAAAAAAAACGAACGACAACTTTTCATCTACTCGGGCAATCGGTGACCAATGGTTTGGTGAAGAAAGTCGCAATTTTTCAAAAATTTCAATCACGTTCTTATTCATTTTATTTAATGTTTCGTGCCATTTTGTTAGTTTAGGCTGAATAGTGCGGACGTTCTTTTAATATTGCTCGTCAACTTAGGCGATATTACCATGGTCGTGGTGTGTGCTATTTGCTTCCCCAGCGCAAAACGCTGTTGCCTACAGGACTTTAATTTATATGGACAACTTGTTTAGTTACGTTTATTTTATGCAAAAATATTGTTTCGACTTCACGAAAAATTTCCTTCATGATTTCATTCCAAGACAAATTTTAATCAATTTAAAGATTTTTCACAACTACAACAACCAAGGCCATTATGCACACATTTATATCTACTGGGGCTACCTACACCCCTTTTTACTGTGCCATAGGACCAGAAATATAGCCACCTAATACAATTGGATTTGTTCTCCACACAGACACCCATGAAGTGTGTTGCCCTCACGCCACTCCCCATTGGTACGAGCAAGGTTTGTTTTCTGGGATTCGACTCCACACGACCTTACGTGGATACTACTTCACGTATGGATACCAATATGTTGCCACAAGCTTGAGGTAATCTGGTTGATGTCATATTTACGTTGTGGGTGATTCCTGTCTATAGTTTGAAGAGAAGCGAGAACACTTTTGATCGATTTCACCCCCCCCCCCCACTTTCTTACTCAAGTAGATAGTAATTGAATTAAATTGAAAAGAGGTATTATTTTGTGCATCCTAAGAATTATCATTCTCACCCCAAGAATTATTATTTTTACCCCAAGAATTATTTTTTCTACCTTACCTTTTTAATTATTTTGGTCCCAAGATTTTTGTTCTCAAGAATTATTATATTAGCCCCCAAAATTATTAATTTAGCCCCCATAACTATTCTTTTGGCCCCAAGATTTTATTCATTTTACCCCACGATTTTATTCATTTTACCCCAAGGTTTTATTCATTTCACCACAAGATTTTTTTAATTTTACCCCAAGATTTTATTTATTTACTTATTTTATAGAACTATTTGAAACTAAAAAAAATGCCACCCTAAACGTATATTGCCACTCAGGCGCTTAGGTTAGAGGTAGGTTTAGTATATTTTTTTCAATTGAATAAAATGAATAAAATCATGGGGTAAAATGAATAAAATCTTGGGGCCAAAAGAATGATTCGGTGGGTTAAAATATAATTTTTGGGGCTAATATAATAATTCTTGGGATCACAAATCTTGGGACAAAATAAGCTGGGGTCGAAAAAATAATTCTTGAGGTAAAAATAATAATTCTTGGGCTTAGAGTGACAATTCTTAGGGCCGCAAAAATTACCACCCAATTGAAAATCTCACACAACCTTTCCCATAAAAGGAGAAGGAATTTCCAATTTAATTCAAATAATCAAAAAGGCATTCAGCATCCGGGAAAGGCAAAAAGGCTTTAAGAAACCCGAAAAGGCAAAAAGGACAGGAACCTGGAAGACCAAAAAGGCATTAAGAAAACAGAAAAAGGACATTAAGAAAACAGAAAGCCGAAAGGGTATTAAGAAACCAAAAGCCAAAAAGGCATTCAGCATCCGGGAAAGGCAAAAAGGCGTTAAGAAACCCGAAAAGGCAAAAAGGTCAGGAACCTGGAAGACCAAAAAGGCATTAAGAAAACAGAAAAAGCAAAAGGACATTAAGAAACCAGAAAGCCAAAAGGGTATTAAGAAACCAAAAGCCAAAAAGGCATTCAGCATCCGGGAAAGGCAAAAAGGTCAGGAACCTGGAAGACCAAAAAGGCATTAAGAAAAACCAAAAGGGTATTAAGAAACCAGAAAGCCAAAAGGGTATTAAGAAACCAAAAGCCAAAAAGGCATTCAGCATCCGGGAAAGGCAGAAAGGCGTTAAGAAACCCGAAAAGGCAAAAAGGTCAGGAACCTGGAAGGGCAAAAAGGCATTAAGAAAAACCAAAAGGGTATTAAGAAACCAAAAGCCAAAAAGGCATTCAGCATCCGGGAAAGGCAAAAAGGCATTAAGAAAAACCAAAAGGGCATTAAGAAAAACCAAAAAGGCATCCAGCATCCAGCATCCAGCATCCAGCATCCACCATCCAGCATCCAGCATCCAGAATCAGCCCTAAGGGTAAAAAACACGCCCCCCACGTGGGCCTATTGTGGGGTTAGTGACGTCAAAATCCAAGATGGCGTCTAGCCAGAAAGGCATCCAGAAAAGCCATCCAGCATCCAACATCCAGCATCCAGCATCCAGAATCAGCCCTAAGGATAAAAAACACGCCCCCCACGTGGAACCAAAAAACCAAAAGGGCATCCAGCATCATCCCTAAGGATAAAAAACACGCCCCCCACGTGGGCCTATTGTGGGGTTAGTGACGTCAAAAAGAGAAAGTTGAGGTGCCTGTCTTCTACTATTGTATCTTGCAGTTTCACGCGGTCTGCTCATATTTTAGTTTTCATCCACCATTCATGTTCCGTATTCGTCTGTAGGACTTTGAATGTCAAGGTTTCTTTAGGGTTACACGTAGAAACCTGAAAGAAAAATAAGAAAGGAACAAATTTTTTTTAACATGGGATTCTTTTTCTTGTAAATAGTATGAGAGAGGTTTTTGTGAGAGTTCCCGACGGTCCCTCATTCTCAAACCATCTCTGTATCATTTGGACGGCATCTTGTCGCATACAGCGCTTTGAATCCTTAACCAGGATAAACAGTTATGACGTCTGCGTATCCCATTGTTTTGTATGATCCTCTATCATGGTTCCGTAGCAGTTCGTTCACAACAAGGTATCACAAAACAGGAAGGGACATCCTTCCGTTCCGAATTCGCATTGGCAGCAGGGTAAATGTTTCTGTTCTCTAACATACAATAATTGACAATGGGATTCCCATTTTTTAATACTATTTATGATGAACTTAATTTAAAATCAGAGAGCGTTCTTCATTCATTCATGTATGCGGTTTATGTTTGGAATAAGGAAATATGATCACATAACTGATAAATTTAATCAAAGTGGTTGGCTGAGAATGGGAGAACGCAGAACTTTGCATCTAGGGTTGTATATACATAAGGTACTATCTGATACCAACGAACTGCACCCCTTGCGCTCAAAATTTCCCAATAGAGCTAGTTTTCATGGAGTTAACATCCGCAATAAAGACACTATTAACATACCTACTCACCGTACAGCTATGTTCAAACGATCTTTTACATACAATGCAATTAAATTATATAATGGATTACCAAATGATATCAAATCGCTTGATATTAATAAATTTAAATCTAAATTTAGAGTACTATTGCTTTCGCAGCGAAATGCTGACATAATTACCACTAATTCTTGATTTTGTAATGCGTGCTTAGGATGTAGATGTTTATAATGGTTAAGAGAATGTGCATGATTAATTAATTTTATTTTTGTCTAGTAATACATTTTGATTTGTAAAATAGTATGGAGGGAGCATGACTGGTTGAGTTGGAGTAGCCAAATGTGCTAGACTCCGCCAGTCATGTTTTCAAAGTTTTCAAATTTTTAATTCTTTGCTGCAATCACGATGATTGTCGTCGATTGGCAGCTACTTGTACTGACCCAGCAAACATTTATGTAAAACGCCAATGCTGGCAACATATAGTCTTGCCGGTACTACATTACTGGCAATGCGGTGGCATCGTGTACTGGGCCATTGCAATCAGGTCACTATGGCCATTAAATGGCCACATAACGGCTTGCCAGTATATTTACTACCATGCCAGTATTTAACCTGTACCAAACCAATAAACTGACACACAACTATTTTATGGTGGGCAAATGAAGGCAAAGTATATCTAACAAGTACATCTCCTGTACTTTTCCAACACTCTACTAGTACGTTTTTCTGCAATTTACCAGAACAGTTAACATACAGAAATAAAAAAATAGATTTAAAATTTTATTTTTTATTTATATGACTTTTAACTATATTTAACTCAATTCTTGCACCAACCCGTTTTTTTACTTGAACTGAAAGCCGACAGTTTATTATTTTATACTTGCTTGAAACGTGTCCCTTAACAGGATTCGAACCTTTGCCGGGTGGGCGATTCAAATTCAGAAATTCCACATATTTTCTTTGCATCTCACATTGTACCACTGCGCCAATCTGAAACATCCCTTCTTTTTATTTCGTACTTCATAACTTTGCGCTGTTTCGCGTTATTAGTTTAAATTTTGTTTGATTATATCGTTGAGGGAAGTCTTATTCAATGATTATACCTACCTTTATGTTAAAAATGACCTGGATTTAATTTATTTTATATTATTTATTTTCTATATAAATTAGTCACATTTTATTCCATACGGATCTAATATTAAAGGTACGCGAACTACAATTTTTGGCGTTATAGAAAACACGCGCGTGCGATTAGGTATGTACTTATGCGGCATAAATTTAAACAGACTTTATTTTCGACCATATGTAATGATAATTTCTAATTATATTTATAGAAGGCATACATAAAAAATATGTAATACTTCTTACATATAAGATTTATCCGTAAGTTTCTATACTATTATGTGAAATGTACGTAATGTGTGACATACGGTTTATTTTACTTTATTAAAGTATACTTACATACTTGATATTTTTACTTCAATTTTATATATGTTGTATGTATATTTTATATGTGTGTTTGCTGGGAGATGATAAACCACCAAACAATAAATGGAGGAGAAAACGAGGGAAAACTTGCACCATACAATAAGATAAACAACAGTAAAGGTGGTGTAATTGTAATGGTGGACGTGGAGGGCAGTGGAGATTATCACTCATAACTTATTATAAGTCTTGTGCGGCGTGCGCGCGAAAACAGATTCAAACAGAATACCGGTTCAACTATGTCTGCCAGTACATTTACGGTATAGTAATGCCGTAACTACGCCAGTACAGGATAATATGAATCGCACCATTAACAAAAATCTAAAGTAACACCGATACGAATTGCCTTTACATTACCGGCACTATTATAACATAGTTTTACCTGAACCAGCAAGTCGCCAGCAGAACGGCAAACAGCCATGCGATGGCCGTTATGTTAATGTTTGCTGGGGACTATCGCAATAAAGTCGTATTATTATTATTATTATTATTATTACTGTGCGTAGGATAGGTTCGCTGGGTGGTGAAAACTTGCAAAACTGTATGGATCTGTTGACAAAAAATCACACATTACGCAATAGCACTGTGTTATTGTATTTAAGCACGTACATTTTTGTAGCGAAATATTCATTGCAAAACTATCATTCAAATGGTGTGTACGTAAAAGGTTTAAATATTTTAGTTGCTTTGTTTTAATGTAATAATAAAAGTTATAAAGCCAGCACGTATCCATTTATTTAATAAAATCACTAAATCAGTGTGCAATCAGAATCAGTTCATTCTATCGAAGTGAATCCCTAGTTGTAGTAAATGCAAAAGAAGGCATAATACATTGCTTCATATTTCATTAAACAAAGTTGATGAGCGAGTACCAGATGGTGAGGTAGCAACCACAAGTGCGAATCACCAAGAAATAACACTCGCAAATTATAATAGTAACAAACATGTTTTATTGTCAACTGTTCTAATAAAAGTTAAAGATATTACAGGAAAACCTCATAAGTGCAGGGCAATTCTTGATAGCGCATCACAATCAAATTTAATAACTGAGAAATTGGTGAAAAGGTTGGGATTGTCTCAATATAACACTAACATATCTATTTTAGGGATAAATGACAATTTTTCAAATCTTAACAAAAGATGTGATGTAGATACAATTATCCTCCATCCATGACAACTTTAGCGTGAATGTATCATGTTTAATCATTAAAAAATTATCAAATAACTTACCTCCGGTTAATGTGGATATTTCAAACTGGAAATTGCCAAATAACATAACGCTAGCTGACCCTCATTTTAATATGTCAGGCGAAGTTGATATGCTCTTAGGGGCAGAAATATTTTGGGATCTAATAACAGAAGGGAAAATAGAATTGGGTGAAAACTTACCTTCATTAAAAAACTCAAAATTTGGCTGGTTAGTGTCAGGTTCCATTCAAGAATTACCTACAAACCTGCATTGTTATTTTCTTCACTGTGAATCAATAGTTGACGAACTCAACAAATTTTGGAAAATTGAAGAAGTGGAATGCATAAATTCACTTTCATATGATGAACAGCTGTGTGAAGAACATTTCATAAAAAATCTGTCACGTGATCATAACGGACAATTTATAGTCAGAATTCCTTTTAAATACCCTGTAACTTACTTGGGTGATTCACTACCAATAGCGAGAAAAAGATTGTTATCAATGGAAGCGAGATTAGACTCAAATCCCGAATTAAAAAACAAATACGTTAATTTTATGACAGAATATTCTGATTTAGGCCACATGCAAAGGATTAGTCAGGAAAATGATAATACTACGGCAATACATTGCTATTTGCCACACCATGCAGTTGAAAAAGATAGTTTGTCAACAAAATTGAGGGTAGTATTTGACGGTTCGGCAAAAACCCTGTCTGGCTGGTCATTAAATGACATTCAATATATTGGGCCCACAATAATCAATGATCTATTTAACATTTTAATTGAATTCCGCAAATATCCAATTGTAGTTTGCGCAGATGTTGAAAAAATGTATCGTCAGATTCTTGTACACTCTGATGATCAAAAATTGCAACGTATATTATGGAGAGATAATAGTAATAAAGACATATCCATTTATCAACTAAAAACTGTTACTTACGGTACGTCTTCTGCTCCATACTTAGCAGTACGCTGTTTAAAACAACTTGCCATTGAATTTAAAGAAAGGTTACCAGTCGCATCAAATATCATATCTAATAATTTTTATGTAGACGACATGATAGTGGGTTTTAACGATGTAACTGAAGCCGTTAAATTGTGTCAAGAAGTATCATACATTTTGAGTACTGCATGTTTCAAATTAAGGAAATGGAGTTCAAATAATCCAAGTGTTTTAAGGCATTTTAGCATAAAAAATGATCCGTTGCAAACAATTAATTTTGATAAGAATGAAAATATGAAAACGTTGGGCATTCAGTGGAAGGTAAATTCAGATACACTAACATATAAAATAATTGATTTACCTAAAATTGCTAACATCACAAAACGTAGCATTTTATCAGACATTTCTAAAATATATGATCCTTTAGGGTTAGTAAGTCCATGTACAATAGTTGCTAAAATTATAATTCAGAAATTGTGGTTACTCAAATTGCATTGGGATGATGAGGTACCAACCGAACCTGCTGAGCAGTGGAAAAACATTCGTAACAATTTGAACATATTAAATTCTTTACAATTTCCAAGACATATTTTATGGGCAACTCCACAAGAAATTGAAATTCATGGATTCAGTGATGCATCAAATCAGGCATATGCAGCCTGCATTTACATTAGAAGTGTTAACAAATTAGGGCATATTAAAACAAATTTGCTGTGTGCAAAAACAAGAGTGGCACCAGTCAAAATGCAAACCATACCTCGCTTAGAGTTATGTGGGGCATTGACGTTGGCACGCTTAGTTAAAAGAATATCAGGTTTAATAAATCATGGAAGGTATTATTTATGGTGTGACTCACAAATTGTCTTATGCTGGATTAATTCCGAGGCGAATTCGTTGCAAACATTTGTTGCAAATCGCATTGCTCAAATTCAAGATTTGACAAATGTAAGTGATTGGCATTATATTAACACCAAGGAAAACCCAGCAGATGTGGCTTCTCGGGGCACTACACCTAGCATGTTATTAAAATGTAAATTATGGCTTAATGGTCCTGGCTTCCTTGGAATGTCAAGGGAGAGTTGGCCAAATGTACAATTAGATGCAAATAAAAGTGAAATTCCTGAAATAAAAAGAACAAGTAAATCATTCATTTTAACAGAGAATTTAAATTTTTTATTTGACAAATATTCAAACATTAACAAATTAAAACGAGTAATGGCATATTGCATAAGATTTTGTTCTAATATAAAGGTGATCAAGGAACATCGTAATATTGGGGAATTGACAGTAAATGAATTAGATAAATCCATGAAACTATTAATAAAGCTGTCACAAGAGCAAATGTTTGGTGATGAAATTAAAGTATTAAGATTAGAGAAAGGCTTAAATCATAAACATAATTTAATGTCACTAACTCCATTTTTTGATAATGAAGGTTTGTTGCGAGTAGGAGGAAGACTAAAACATGCTAACTTAAAATTTGATGCGAAACATCAAATTTTGCTTTCGGGTAAACACAAATTAACCCGTTTGGTATTTGAGGAGACTCATAGAATTTTGCTGCATGCTGGTCCTCAATTGCTATTAGCTACGGTACGGCACACATATTGGCCTACAGCAGGAATCAGTGTTGCAAAAAGAGTTGTAAGGAGTTGTGTAACTTGTTTCAAATTTAATCCAAAATCAATAAATCCAATTATGGCAAATCTTCCTAAGGAACGGGTGAATGTGAACCCTCCTTTTCATATAACAGGCGTTGATTATGCCGGACCCTTTTCTATTAAAGATAGAAAAGGAAGAGGCTGTAAAGTCACTAAAGGGTATGTATGCTTATTTATTTGTATGGTGGTCAAGGCCATCCATCTTGAGTTGGTGTCGGATTTAACGACAGAAACATTCATTGCAACCTTTAGACGTTTTTGCGCCAGAAGGGGCAAGCCCTTACACATATATTGCGACAATGCAACCACATTCGTGGGAGCGCAAAAGGAAATTAATAAACTAAAGGAATTTGTTGATAAGACACAAACAAAAATTAAAGAATCTTTTACAAATGAAGGTATCAATTTTCATTTCATTCCTGCTAATTCACCTTCGTTTGGAGGCTTGTGGGAGGCTAACATTAAAATGGCAAAATCTCATTTAAAGAAAGTTATAGGAGTTACTATACTGACATTTGAGGAGTTCAATACTGTTTTGGTGCAGGTGGAGGCAATATTAAATTCCAGACCTTTGTATCCAATGTCCTCAAATCCAAATGATATGCAACCTATCACTCCATCACATTTTCTTATTGGACGGCCTATGATATCATTGCCAGATCCAGATGTTACAAGTCAGAAGATCAATCGTTTATCCAGATTCCAATTAGTGCAGCAATTGCATCAAGTTTTCTGGAAAAGTTGGTCACGATATTACTTGTTAAGCTTGCAAGAAAAATTTAAGTGGAAGAATAAAGGAAGAAATTTAGAAGTTGGAACTATGGTGCTGTTAAAAAATGAAAACTTACCGTCATTCAAATGGGTGGTTGGCAGAATAATAGATGTTCATCCAGGTGACGACAACATTGTTCGAGTGGCAACAGTTAAAACGGCAGCACATGGTATTCTAAGACGTGCAGTCAACAGATTATGTCCATTACCAGATCCTGAGATGGAATGAAGTAGGAAGTGTCTAAAGTCCAAGGATCTTACTTATTTTTGTATTGTTCAGCATGAATATTATTTGCTTGTATTTCATTTGTATTTTATATTTGTTTATGTAACTTTATTACTTGTATATACTTACCTATATTAGTTACTTGAACACCCTGTAAGTGTTCAAGGGGGGGAGTATGTTGACAAAAAATCACACATTACGCAATAGCACTGTGTTATTGTATTTAAGCACGTACATTTTTGTAGCGAAATATTCATTGCAAAACTATCATTCAAATGGTGTGTACGTAAAAGGTTTAAATATTTTAGTTGCTTTGTTTTAATGTAATAATAAAAGTTATAAAGCCAGCACGTATCCATTTATTTAATAAAATCACTAAATCAGTGTGCAATCAGAATCAGTTCATTCTATCGAAGTGAATCCCTAGATGGTTCAAAAACAGGATCAACAATTAAACAGGGATCGCCTAAACCCTAAAGTATAATGTCACTTGAGAAATCATTAGTGTAATATTATGCTCCTCGAAGATGAAAAAGGTACATCCAGACTTTCCGCATAGGTAGTAGTAAAATTAATAAGAATAAATTGCGCAAATATCAGTCTAATGCTTTGTATAATACTGTAGGAAAAAATATATTATCGTCATTCATTATGTATCTAGGTGGAGGAATGGTTGCGAATCAATAAGGTCAACTTGTTCGT
Source organism: Pyrocoelia pectoralis (assembly GCA_036250285.1). NCBI lineage: Eukaryota > Metazoa > Arthropoda > Insecta > Coleoptera > Lampyridae > Pyrocoelia > Pyrocoelia pectoralis. The sequence goes on from CM070080.1 coordinate 6,491,690, forward strand.
TGATTAAATTTATTCCATACACATAGCTTTGTTATAGATTTCATAGTTTTCTGTTATATTTCACGTTGCAGAAATGTTCAGAATTGGTTCCGTTCTAGCAAGTGTTTAGCACAATTAAGTTATCTGTGTGCTTATGTTTAACGAACATGTTCTTTGTATTTAACATCGAAATTTTAAATGTACGAAATTGTAAAATACACAGTTTAATCTGTAAATAGTAGATTCCATGATCTCTGTTTTACTTATAGCATTTGAACACTTGATGTTGGGTAAACTGGATGCTTCCCTTTGCATTCTTGATGAGAGTAAATACATCTAAGATCTTCCTAGTTGTTATTAGTTAAAATTATCCTTAACTAATATTATACAAGTGGAGTTTCTAGGTATTACAAATAACCTAGCATTTCTAATTCGTTTTGATAGTTATTTATTTTAAATCTGTTTCGCCTATAGTTTCTTCATTTTGTTAAAAGTTTTGTATTTTACGAAAGAAGGGGATGAAAATTGCTATATATCATCTTTTGATATTAGACTTGTCGAAAAATGTTCCAAAAATAAACAATTACTGCAGCAATATTTGAGTGCACTTTCAACTAATATAAACGCGCGTTTTAGTTATTTTCATAATACATACGTTTATCTTATTCGACTCATACTGTTAGTACGTAATTGAAATTTCTGTGTGCGGCCATAAAATAACAATTTCAGTTCAGTAAAAAGAGCAGAGTAAATTACTAAACTGGTAATATTATGGGTTGCACGCTATAATACTGACAATATTATAAATAGAAAAATTTATTAAACTTACGATATTAACAAAACGAAAGTGTAAAAAAATTCAGAATCTATTCGTAAATTCAAAATGGCGTTTCGAATAGTCAATTTATTTTCGATTAATGCCAGCGTTCAATCAAATTTACTGAATTCTCACCAACAATACGAAACCAAACCTCTGAAATAACACTATCCCATTCAATAAATGTCTAAACCGTTAAGGGTTGCTTTGGAATTACGAAACAAATATATTCTCAGTTCGCTCAATTATTTACTCTATAAATCAAAATAAATGTGAATCTAAATGTATTATTCATATCCTTCTTCTACATATCATAAGGGAATGAATATTTAATTAATTTAACTATAACTTGGAGCAACGCACTTCTTTCTTTCAAACGAACTGAATAATTGTACTACAGTTTGTTAATGTATAGGTATGATCTATTTTGTACTATAGAAAGTAAATTAGAGATAATTACTATTTTCCCTGATGACTCTTCTCATGGGTTTTAATCTCTACGGTCTCGTAAATTTACATTTATCATTCAGAAAATGTCATAATAATTACATTTCCGGCGAGATATGAACAATTTTGAATTACTGCGTTTGTTATAGATTCTCAACTTTCAACTTAGATTGTTCATTAGTACCTTTTCACGATGTTTGTTTTCTATTACTTCATATACAGTGTCTCTACACAATTTACGTCCTTGTGACGTGAATTTCTTATATGCCCTTAATCAACTTCGTTTGCAAGGTTTAAATTAGAAAGGGAAGCTATTGCGCAGAAGGATTTTTCCTGTTCTCCAATATTAAAGCATTTTTCACTTTTTACACATACTTATAGCGACCGTTTCATAACATTATAAAGGATTTTTTCTTAGGTTTTGAGTTTAATACATTCGATATTACTAACGTAGAGGTGGATTATGAGAATAATTAATTTATTAAAAGTCAACTCTTTACGTATGTAGAAAGGCAGGGTTTACATACAGATTTTAAGTAAACATCAATTTTCTCCCCTTTTTTCTATCTTTGTACAACAATTTTACACTCTGCTACGTTATTCCTTTTATCCTTGCAGCCTGCGTTTCTCTTGAACCCTTCCTTTCCGTATTTACTTGACCCCTCTTCTGTTACCCATTTCTATGATCCAACAAATTCAAGTCGTTGTTTTTCCCTTATCCATGGGAAATACAACAGTTGTACCATTATGATTTTGCAATTTCATTTTAAATGAATTCGTTTTTAATCAATTCATTAGTCGTTACGTTTTAGGTTAGCAAAGTAATTACGGCGCCCTTTTTTATACACAGAAAAAAATAAAGTTTAGGGAATTTTAAAGCCTACGTACTAAGTTAAATTAGGATTAATGATACACATCTTTCTCTCTTGATTTAAGTACGAGCTAATCATTCCACTAATTAAATAAATAAATAATTACATTTAATCTTTTTATTATTAAAATTACACATGGAATGTGTCAAAGTAAGTTTATGCAAATTTAATTATTTAAATGTAAGACTTCAACCATTTCGTTTTTAATTCTCAAAGGAGATAATTACTCAATTGAAAACAATTTTTGTTTCCTTTAAGCCTAAAGGCTAAGTCACACTTGGCTACTTAATAGTTGCTACTTAGTCGCTGCTAGTAAAATAGCTGCTACTGAAGTTGTCACACGCAAACCTTGGTAGGTGCTACGTAGTAGTTGCGAGTTGTATACAAACAATATCACAGAGAGCACGTGCTGATGCAACTAGCCGGTAGCTCAGTATGTCACACTGGGCGACAGGTTGCTACTTGGTAGCTGCTAGTTGGTCACGTGACTCACTTGCACGAGTTAGTAGCTAGGAAAATAGAACATGTTCGATTCCTGATGCTAGCGTGCTACTGTTAGTAGCTGCTACTACCTATGTCACACTGGCTACTTAGTAGCCGCTACTTCGATAGCTGCTAGTAAAGTAGCCAAGTGTGACTTAGGCTTAAGTCAAACTTGGCTACTTTATTAGCAGGTATCGAAGTAATGGCTACTATGTGAGATAGGTAGTAGCAGCTACTAAACAGTAGCGCGCTAGTCAAAGTTCACTAGCGTCAAGAATCGAACATGTTCCATTTTCCGAGCTACTAACTTGGGCGAGTGAGTCACGTGACTAACTAGTAGCTAACAAGTAGCAACCTGTCACCCAGTGTGACATACTGATGAGCTACTGGCTAGTTACATCAGCACGTGCTCTCTGTGATATTGTTTGTATTGTTGAGTGCATTTGTTTGTGTAAAAAGTGATCCGGGGCGGGGCGGGAGGGGGGGGGGATGTGATCATATTTTTGAACAAAAATAGGAAATATAAATGTCTCTGAGACGTTACGTGTCCCGAATATTTGAAAAGAGATGTTAAGAAAAACGCTTTCTTCGCACTAACGAAGGAATTGGAAGAAGCAGGTTTACCTGTACAAGAAGAAGAGACTCTGAAAAAGAAGATCAAAGCGATACAAAGGCAAAAATGAAATCGAGTAGCATAATCGCAACTACTAGGTAGCAGCTACCAAGGTTTGAGTGTGACAACTTTAGTAGCAGCTATTTTACTAGCAGCGACTAAGTAGCAGCTATTAAGTAGCAAAGTGTGACTTAGGCTTTAAGTTTAGAAAAAGATTTCGGTGCTGTAGGTGTACGGATTGCTAAAAATAATAACTGTGCGGTAAGTATATAATCTGGAATATGTCATATTGGACATATTGTATTCCCAAATTTTTAATTATAAAACAAAAAGTTGAATTAACCACATCTTTTACAGATGACAATTTCATTCTATGTATTTTAAAATGTATACAGGGTGTTTCTACTCAAAGTGGACAATGTAATAGAGGTTCTAGAACTCGTCAAAACTAACACGTTTTTTAAAATAATTTTTTTATTGGGGGTTTAGTTTTCGAATTATGGTCCTTTTTTTGTTTTTTTACTCATCCCTATATTTCCAATATTTGTAGTCATATTTCAAAAAATCAAGGTTCTTTGGAATCAAGAGTTTAATATCTACAACGTTGGTTGGAAACTTTTTTACAAAAAATTTATAGCAGCAAAACGGCGGTCATTTTATATTTTGGAAATTGAATAGCACAAAATCTACTCTACTACTGTAATTTAAAATCACCACCATTTTGCTGTTCTAAATTTTTTGTCAAAAAGTGCTGAACAAACGTGGTAGATACTAAACTGTTGATTTTAAAAAACTTTAGTTTTATGAAATCCAACTATAAAAATAATGGAGATATAGAGGTTTGTAAAAAAACAAAAAAGGTCCATAATTCGAAAACAAAAGCCAAAATCAGAAAAATTACTTAAACAAAAGCGTTAGTTTTGGCGAGTTCTACAACCTCTAGTACGTTGTCCACTTGGAGTAGAAACACCCTGTACATGAAATTCAATATTTCATTTATTAGTTCCATGGTTAAATCTTAGTTATGTTGTTGGCTTGCTCAATTATCTTGTTCTATTGTTAAGTTCACAGAACTGTAGCCAGAGATTGGTACTGTTTCGAACATCTGTTTGGCGGGCCAACAAAAAGGTAACAGACGGGATTCTGGCTAGACACAATTTTTTTTTGAAAAATGCAAAAACACGTCAATTTCTATGTCAAGCGCGACAACTTTTGCCGTGATTTTCAACTTAATGATTTCATCCCTTAGCGCTGTGAGAACAACCCCTAAAATTTAAATGATGGGGCAAGTGATAGGTCTTTTCTGAATTCAGTGCACTAGTTTTTTCTAGTTTTAACAAAAAAGTTGAAGTTTGCAAAAATAGAAAATGAAGAAAGGGTTTGAGGCATTTAAAAACTCAAAAAAGCGCGGACAGGTCAATGTTTTTTTTAGAGAAGCTAGGTACTTTTACTGCCATTTGACAAAATTGTTTCACCCTTTAGATACAGGGTAAACAACCTTTACATTTTTAAATAAAAACAAGGGTTAATTTTTTCTTGGGCTATTAATAAAACCATGTGAAGAAAAATTCAACATTGTCAAACTATCTGTTCCCAAAATTATAATAACGAGGAAAATGTTAAACGATAATAATGTGAATTTAAATTTATGAGAATTACATTTAAGTCATATTTAAATAAACAAGTTAGTTACTTACTAAGGTACTTGACATAAAATTATTTTTGGCGCAAAGTAAAGCGGTTAAAATAATACCAGCTTTGTTTGTTTTTTATAGTCGGCGTATAAAACAAAGGGTTGGTAAAGGATGCTGAACCAACGGTTGATAAAATGATTTATGAACGAAACGGAAGAAGACGAGAATCTTCTCTGGGTGAAATGAATGTTTCAGGTTTCGGATATGATGAATCCAATTGGTTATAAAGAAAGCAGTCTAGATGGGGTGATTGGAAGGAAAATTAATTATTACGCTGTTGGATTTGAACCAGTTAGTCGCTCGCTCTGAATTTTTACAGTAATTTAGATGATTTCTTCCTATGACTCTTTCATGACACAAAGATGAATAAAGGAATCAATACTTTTTTTGACATATCCCATGCAATGGCTATCAGATGTCAGGGATAACAAATATTATTATTCTTTTCCTTGTAATACAATAAAAGGACTATGAAATGCTTAAAGTTTACATTGAATGTAAGCTATGCTTGCGTGTACAAAAATGAATAACCTTTCCTCACGAGGTAAAATAAATACAATATCTAATATAAAGGAAAATACGTCGAGTGTATGTTCAAGGTGAATCTCCCTATTAAACGTCGATTCGCATCGATGAAAAAGCTTTCCTGCAACTACTACCTACAAGATCGCCATACATAATTATACCAACAAAATGCTCGCAGATGCATGAAATAAATGAGGGAAGGAGACTCGTCTTCAATTACAATATTGAAAGACGTATTTCAAACGACAAAGAAAATAAAGAAACAGCGAATTTCCTATATATTTTCAATGTAATCCGTTAGGTACGTATGTACATTTCAACCTACAATTACGAAATGGTTTTGGATCGTTACTGTTCACATAATTATCTAACAAGGTCAAAAGTGCTTTATTAAGCATAATTTCTGAATGGTTTCTAGAATTTCTGCATTTATATTGAACGTCTCTCTTGTAATTTAGTGGTTTGGTTTAATATTGTGGCCAAGTTACTCGTGTTTCTCTGGAGCAGTAATTGAAACTAACCAAACCCTAAAATTAGTATTGCAGAGCGCAGAAACTGGACAAAGACGTTCAACACAATTTAATATTAATCATCTTATACCGAATTTATAGACTTACAGGCATGTAATTACCTTTAAAGTGTTTTATTAATTGGAATAAATTATTCAGTTTTAATTCGGTATGTAAAATAACAATTGAAGCCTTGGTCATTAGCTATCCTTTAGTGACGACTTAAGGTAAAAAATATCACACTTATCGCATTTTTGTGTTTTCTTAAAAGTTCATAAAAGTAACGAAACGACGGAATTCTTAAAGTAAATGTAGCTTGTGATTAGTCAAAAAGTTGCTATCTCGGCATATTCCGCCAAAACTTCAACACGGTAAAGCAAAAAGGGCGCAACGTATTGTTTTGTTGATATAATATAACCTTAAATTACATCTTTTCTTTAACTAATTACTAACGATAAAATAAAACGTTAATGAACATACAAGTTTCAAAGACTTTAACGATAACCTACAACATTTTGCTGCAGTTTAATAATAGATACCTACACTCCTACACATAAGATGGTGAAGAGAAATGAGAAACTTTCAAGTAACTATCACAACAATAAAAAAAGATGATTTTTAGTTCTATTTTTGAAAAGAGATATTATTTAGTGCATCCTAGCAATAATTGTCAATCTCACTCCAAGAATTATTATTTTTACCCCAAGAATTATTTTTTCTACCTTAGCTTTTTAATTATTTTCGTCCAAAGATTTTTGTTCCCAAGAATTATTATATTAGCCCACATAATTATTCTTTTGGCCCCAAGATTTTATTCATTTTACCCCATGATTTTATTCATTTTATCCCAAGGTTTTATTCATTTCACCCCAAGATTTTATTTATTTACTATTTTATAGAAGTATTTGAAACTAAAAAAAAATGCCACCCTAAACGTATACCTATTGCCACTCAGGCGCTTAAGTTAGAGGTAGGTTTAGTATATTTTTTTTCAATTGATACAAAAACGGGAATATGATACTAAATAGTATTTGAAACTAAAAAAAAAATTACAATGGCTACATAGAAGCTCATACCTACAAACTCCTTGCGTACTTTATTTAGTAAGTTTCTAAAACCTTCGGAACACAACTTAAGGCTTTAATTTAAATATCTAAAATTTCAAAAAGTAAGATAACGACTCCTGGCGTGTATGCATTCCTGTAATAAATGTACATACTGTGACAGATTGTATGGCACTTTGCAACACTTCCATGAAAATCGCAGCACCTTACACAACACTGAAATCACCAAAAGCACAATACAAATTTATTAAATCGCAGCACTTTCTTCTTGAATCCACGGCCAGTGATTGTTTTTGGATTGCTCTACACTCTCTGCTTTAAGTTGGCTTTAAAGGGAGAAATGGCTCTCCGACAGCTCAGTGGTACCTATTGGATGCCATTAAATGTTGCCAAACTGTAAGGTGACATGAATACTAAATATACTAAGTGTACTATGGATTTAACGAACGGGGTGATTCCTTCTATGAATATTGGGGACCAGCCAACCAGTCGAAACGTGTCGGCCAATTAACGAAGTACTTGACGTCTCATTAACTCCAAACAAACCCCGTTGGAAGGTCTCCAATATTCCTAGGAGAAATCACCCCGTTCGATCATTACTAAAGTGTTGTTAAACTGATGTGGAACAGCACATGTGAAAAAAATGAAGTTGTGCCAAACTACGTAGAAATTCGTTTGAGTAATAATGATTAATAATTAAGTGATGAGAAGGTGAGTGTTATTGATTAGTCTGACGAATGAATAATGACGTTATGAAGTTATATTTGAGAAAAGTATTCGGGAAGAGTTTACTGCCATGGTCAGTTCCTGAACTTCCTTATGGAATCTGTTGTATTGTATTCCTCTAATTCGAATTGTGAGGATCTATACTCGTATATAAACCGTACAGATCGTCAAGTGTAATTAACTGGGAGGCTGCTGCGGAATTCCAAGTACCTCTGTTGTTGAGATATTTTGGAATAAATATTGGAATGAAGTATCACTTCATAGACTATGGCGATAGTTCCTTAAATATTTAGGGATCCCATTAAAAAAAAATTACCCCCATTTTCCAAACAACAAGAGATATTCGTGGTCGGAAGGGCAATTTAAAGTTCCTAAGGAGAGCTCTGCAATTCATATTCGTAAAATGGTCATAAAATGGCCATTTTCGACGTAACCATCTAATAAAAAAAAATGAATTATGTATGGGACAAATTCTATGTAGTATAGTGATCAATTAATTTAAACCTACTGGTTTCAAAATATGGCCATTTTAGCAATATGAATTGCAAAGCTTTCCTTAGGAACCTTAAATAGGTTGTGGAAGTGAGTTGTAAAAGTCCCTAGTTGCAGTTAGGAACATAAAAATGAATGAATTGGACTCAAAAAGGGGGTGCAGAATGTAAACTGTTTAAAAACTCGAAACCTATCCCTTATAATATAATAATATTATTTTTCAACTTGGTTTGACCAGATTTTAGGGGTATCCGATCATTTCTCCGCCGAAAAAATCCCGCGGATCAATTGCCCGCCGGAAAATTGTTCGCCTGGTAAAAACTCCGCGCGGTGAAATGTTCGCCGGTAAAATGCCCGCCATGACAAAATCCCGTCGGTCATTTGCCCGCCGCTGTAGGTAAAAGGATTCCCCTGATTAAATGTATAAATGTCTCCATGAATTAGCTGTTGATTATGTAAGGCAACGTAAGTAAACGTATATTTTTTAAGCTAATTAAATTTTATTTTTTGGCGATCGATTTCGACCTGTTAAGACTCAAAAAAAAAAAAAATTTTTACAGTTCATATCTTCATACCTACATTTCACCCACCATTAACATCCATTCAGCTATTCAATTCGACGCTCGGCCCGAAGATGACCTTAACAGGTCGAAATCGATCGCCAAAAAATAAAATTTAATTAGCTTAAAAAATATACGTTTACTTACGTTGCCTTACATGATTCCCCTGATATTCCCCTATTTTCGTGATAAAGATCCACTTACATTTGTACCTACATTATGTGCAGCCAGTGGCGGATTATGAACTCCGGAGACCTGAGGCGTAAGATGAATTTGAGGTCGCTGTTTACTGTGGTCGGCGGGAAATTGACCGACGGGATTTTGTCATGGCGAGCATTTTACCGGCGAACATTTCACCGCGCGGGGTTTTTACCAGGCGAACAATTGACCGGCGGGATTTTTTCGGCGGGGAAATAACCGTGAACCGATTTTAGGTAATGAAGGATTGTGAGTTTGCGACTAGTTTCGATTTTACGCCCATCATCAGGCTAAATAAAATGGTAGATGACTCTTACAATAAAATAAATAAAGCTAATTAACTTAAAAGATTAATTGAAATGACTATAATCGCTACATTATTATTTTAAAAAGCCAAAATTTGAAGTTTTTAAGTGCATACGCCGATACGGTGATAAGAAGTTACAAATAATTAATCGATTAATATTAACGAATACCCATATTTAAAAAGTGGAATGTTAAAATTTTTGCATTAACATAGCTGGTTATTAAAATATATCAAAGTGAAATTAACAATCATTAATAGATATATTTGGAAAAACACTTGAAACATTACCAGGGTTGCCAGATTGAAATAAAGCATAATCCGGAGTAGAGTGAGCGGACTCGGGAAATTTTGAAAAATTGTTGAGCTACCCAGGGGTCAAATTTTACCGTTCATATACATATACATATATTATATTTCAGGTCAGGACAAAAAAGTACTAGAAAAAAATTACAATTGACGCGTCTAATCGTGCGTCTCGGAGGAATGGGATATACACCCGTAGCCCGTCGAATGTAATGGAAACCTGAAAATTCCCGCTGAAACCCTGGCTACCCTAAAAATAACACGCACACGGACTTCATCACAACCGTTTATGGTTTCACAAATTAAGTGGAAAATTGGAAATTGAAAAATTACTTATAATTGAGGCTACTGTAAAAATGAACCAAATAAGAATAAGACATCTGCATAATTTGACGAAACAATTAAAAGTAAAGGGAGGGGATTAGCAAAAAGGGGACGGAGAAGGTAAAAAGAGGGTTAGATACTGTTTTTTGGTTTATTAAAATTTGTGGTGGATAGCAAACAGGGCCGTTGCTGAAAGGAGGGTGGGGGATAATTGCATGAGGTGTGTAATATAGCATACATGGATAATTGATTTTTGGTATAATAAAATTGTTTCTGTGAAAGTAACCTCCAAACTCGATGCAGAAGACTTGCAGAGTTGGAGAAAATGGTGGTGAAAATAAATGATGAAAAATTAAATGATTCAAGTGAATGAAATGAAGATGAAAAATGGATCAACCTGTGAGAATCTATTGTAAGTGCAAAAGAAATTAAGGTAAAGAACCAAAACTGAAGTCAATTAGATAAAAAAATCAGTTGAGCAGACTTTTCTTAAGATGAAGTACACCGTTTAGAGTGGATGATAGGTTTTGAAATTGCGGCCAGTTTGACCAACATAGCTGGTAGGACAATTATTGTAAGTTAATCTATACACGCCTGAACGGAAATAATTGTATTAAAGATCTTTAATATAACCCAGTAACTTTTGAGGTTAGCTTTGGATGTTTATGTTCTCAACAAATCAAACTGAGTAGATTATAAGGAGGAGGTTTTGAGTTTCTATACACTGTTAATAATTAGGAACTTATAAGTTGAACATGCTAATTATGTTTATTTGCAACGGCGGTTTTTACTCTTAGAGACTTTACAATAAGGAAACGCGGATGAGCCCTATTTCAATTTGCAAACTGAAATAAACACGGTTATGTCGTTTTGCGTTCTTGTTACCACAACATGAACAATCCATAAATTTATATAATTTTAGCTTAACATGTCGTTTATTAACCGATACACCAATTTTCAATTTATCCGTCACCATGATAAACTATCAAAGCTAAATTATTTTACCCCTAAAATTAACGAATTAAAATCGAACGAACGATTACTAGAATATAGCGCGGGCAAGCGACATTTAATCGATGGCCATTTAATCTTGTCCCTCCTTATCGCGACCATTTCCTTTGACAAACGGAATTGCCTTTGTTTTAAGAAAAGTTCTCCATGATACTTTTTTCACCATTTCTTGTTAGTATGATAAGTGAACCTAAAATCCAATTTACACACCTGCTGTACATATTTTTGTATTGGTCTCTTAGGAATTACCTCTAGAAATTGAGACTCAATTTATTTTCTTTGGTTCGATTCGCGCTTGTGTATAATCAGACAGATACTGGTACTTTATCACTTTTCCCGCTTTGTATGCTTGTACGCAAATTTTGAGATGCTCTTAAGTATATTGGTGTGAAAGACGTATGAAAAGGATACTTTTGGAAAATTGAAACATCTTAAAAGATTAACACCCTTTTATCGAAATTTTTCCTTTACGCCTTTATACGTTAAAATACGAATGTGGAAAGTTTTTTTGCGAGGTTGCACTACTCGGAATACAAATTTGGAGTAGTTTTAATCCCGATAAAAGCCGGTAAGTGGCCGATATTCATACATTTTAGGCATGAATCCCTCTTAAGAGCCAAAATGGAAATATTTGACAGCTTAGTTAGCTTTTATAATTCGTCTTGTCAATTCGAGAAAATTGCCACATCAGTTACATTTTCTTGAGTAGATATCTGACGCTTTTAGTGTTAGTTGCGACAAAAAGTTTTGATGGAAAATATTTTAAAAGGGTAACGGTTTAGAATACAGTCTGTCAAACTCATTCGTAAAGGATGAAAGGAATTGGGGTTGACTTTCAGACAAATTTTGTTGTCATCTGCGAGAGTGCGCATTTTACTACGTATAAGTACTTTGAGTTGATATATAAGTTCGTAGCGCTTTTGGTTTCTGCAATTCGTTACTGTCGTTTTACTGTCACAGTATTGCGTTAATGAATACGTTAAATCTTTCAATTTTTAAGAAAGTGTGTCGAAGTTAAGAGAAGTAGAAGAAAAATCGAACATTTCCCACATATATCTTTTGTTTGAGTTCAACTGAGGCATTTATGACGTTATGGGAAAAATACTGTCGAGAAAAGTGTGGTATGAAAATGGTCAACTCGTTTTCCATTGGAAACGTTCAAACACTGGGTGTATTGATACGCTTTCGGTGAAATGAACATAAATTAGCGTGCACGTGCCTCTTTTTTTTGCTCGTTGTCGTATTGCTCACCAACGTCAGCCATTTTTGTTACCGGTGATGCCTTCATATGAAAATTAAAGAGAGAAATGAACGAAGCAGCCCTAACAAAAGAGTACTACGTAATGATGTGAATCTAGTCGAATAAAGAAGGCGTCATCTACTAAAAATTACTTCCAAAAAATTGTTGCCCATTCCTATATTGCTCAAATTACCAAAAACTCACCCCATTTTCCTAATATGTATTGACCTTCAGATTTTCGAGAAATCTCTTTTTAATTTAAGGTGATTTTTAAAATTGGAATAATAGAGAACTTCTTCAGCTCCAAACCATGGAATTTTTGGCAGGACATGAGCAATGCAGAAAGATATACTAAAAGTGGTTTATGCTGTCTTTTGCTGCATTTACCAGTTTTGATTTTGCAAACTCATTTTAGTGCTTCATCTGGTTGCTTCATTTTGGTCCATGTATTATTTTCTTTTGAGTTTACTTTGAATTGCTTTAATCCGCTTGCCCCTATCAGTAGTAAAATAAGCATAAAAATCGGCCAAACCCTCATTTTTCATAACTTTTTCAAATATTTTGAAAACTATGAGGTTTGGCGCAAACGTCACTATACAAAAATAGTCATACACATATAAGTATGCTAAAGTGAACCGGTTACGGAACTATGGAAAGAGGAAAAATGCCATAATTTTCCATATTGGCCAAAAAAGCTTTGACGCAGGATGAACTCATACTTTTACGTCTCTTTATATTCTTACTACGTTGCAGTAGCGTAGCATAGAGTAGCAAAACCAAAGCTTTGGTAAAACCTATTCCAGAGTCTTTCGTGCTGTCCACCTAGTGGATTTAAGTTCTTGTATTTTAATTTTAATTTTGTAATTGAATTTTGATAATGACTTGTCCTATATCAGTTGCGTTGATCGTTGGACTAATAAATATTATTATTATATGTACTTCGATTGTTATCGATACTCAGGCCAAGCCTGGTTAACTAATCGCACGGATCGAAATCAAGTTACGATTAGTCCTACTAATACATATATCTATAGTTCTATACAATATAAATTTGAAGTTGCTGTTAAAAAGTGAACATACTAAATACTATACACATATTATGTTCATTAAATTAAATGACGTTGATAAAACCAACGCTGATCACATTTTAGATAATGTATTTGTTTGAGAAGCCTCGGTGTATTTGATCCCAATTTGTAAAAGCCACGTCCCGTCGACCCTCTTTCCGCGAAGGCATTAACATGAACGCAGCGTCGCGCATCAATAACAAAAAGAGACCCTATATTCCTAGGCTTCTCCGTTGGCGTCACTTATTCGTGACTTAGTGACTTTTTATAGAAAAGAAAAAAATGAACATAATATGTATGTTTTGAAAAAGTGTTATGATTATTGTGTAAGCGTTTTTTGTTGTTTAGCTCGACGCATAGGTTGCACTCGAGTGGGTAATGTGTTGTTTGTGTTTTGTGTTAATTGCGAATTCTGATACTGTGAGTATATTGTGTGTTTACGTTTGAGTGCATGAGAACGAGTCAGAGGTGTTACATGAGTGATTGTTGAAGTGTTGTGTGTTGGTAATGGACTTTCTATAATGTTATGTTGTGTATGCAACAGAGTTTCAATTTGTGAAGGGAGGATTGAGTGTTGTGTTTCATTTTGTGTTTGAATGGTATTAGTTGAAAGTGTGTGATGTGGTTCTGAGTGATGTGCGGTATCTTCCGTTATGTTTAGAAATTTTCTAACTATGTGACAAGTGTTGATAATGACTGCCTTTTGTAATTGTATGTATATGTTCTTATCTAACCCTAAAATGTGCAAACTGTGATGTATTGTTTTTGGTATAACTCCGGTTGCACTAAGAACAATGGGTACTGTAAGAGCAGTTCCCATTCTCCATTGCGCTTTAAGTTCCTGAGCTATATCAGTGTATTTCCGATGTTTCTCTGCGTGTGTATTGGCTAAATTGTTTGTGTTGGGAACTGCAATATCTATTATGTATATGATTTTTTGTGTTTTATCTATAAGTGTTATATCTGGCCTATTGTTATATACAGTTTTATCTGTGAGTAGTGTCCTATCCCAATATAGTTTGTGTGTGGTGTTTTCAAGTACAACTTGCGGTGTATATTTGTAATAGGATGTGTTATCAGTAGAAAGGTTATGTTTTGTGGCGAGTTTTTGGTGTATTATCTTAGCTACCTGATCGTGTCTGTGTTTGTATTCCGTTTGTGCTAGACGTGTACATGCTGATATAATGTGTTGTATTGTTTCTGGTCTTTGCGAGCATTGTCTACAAAGATCATGTGTAATTGTCTTATCTTTAATTATGTGTTTTCTGTAATTTCGTGTGTAAATGACCTGATCTTGTATGGCAAACATGAAACCCTCTGACTCTGGGAAAATATCACATTTGGTTAACCAAGCATGCGTTGCTATAATATCAACACAGTCTTCGTTAATCTCCTGTGGATATCGTCCATGTAAAGTCTTTTGTGTCCAAGTTTGTATGTTATGTGTGATGTACGTATCTCTACTCATTGGTGGTGTGATGTTTCTATTACTCATATTTAAGGGTGTGTAAGATTTGTCTGCAAGTGTGGCTGTTTTGTGTAGCGCTGAAATGTGTGATTTGTTATAAAAGTATTCTCGTAGTTTGTGTATTTGTGTTTGGTGTAACAGGGCTATGTCTGTTAAGCCTCTACCTCCTCGTGAACGAGGAAGGTATAGTCTTACTGTTGAGGCGTGTGGATGATGTATTCGGTATTTAGTGAGTAATGTACGTGTGTTTCGCTGTACCTGTTCTAAATCTGTATTGGTCCACTTTATTATTCCAAAGGAATAAGTAAGGGCCGGTGTAACGTATGTGTTAATAGCTTTGACAGTGTTTCTACCGTGTAGTTGTGTTTTAAGTATACTACGTAATCTGTGTAAATATTGTGTGATTAGATTTCGTTTTATTTGTGTATGTTTTATGTGTGTGTTTTGCTGAAAACCAAGATACTTGTAAGTTTCATTCTCGTCCATGGATCTTATATGGTCACCATGTTCGAGCTCAAAATTCATAAATTCTCTCTTACCAGCAGTGATGTGTTGTGTTTTGCATTTGTCAATACCAAACTCCATGTGTATATCATGTGAAAATGTTTCAGTGATATGTAATAAATGGTTGAGTTTTGTGCTTGTGGAGGCGTATAATTTAAGATCATCCATGTAAAATAGATGTGTAACGTTGTGATGTATTTCGTGATTGTGTTTTAAGTTATAACCAAAATTTGTGTTATTCAGCATGTGTGAAAGGGGATTAAGAGAAAGACAAAACCAAAGTGGGCTCAAGGAGTCACCCTGAAAGATGCCCCTCTTAATTTGTATTGTGTTTGTGATGAGTTGGGTATCATTTAGTGTAAGTGTTAGGGTGGTGTTCCAACATGACATTATGTGAGTGAGAAATTGTGTGATGTTGTTGCTAATTTTGTACAGCGATAGTATTTTTTGTAACCAAGAGTGAGGTACTGAATCAAATGCTTTTTTGTAGTCAATGTAAGCTGTATGTATGTTTCTTTTATTGAGTCTAGATTGTTCAAGTATTACAGAGTCTATAATGAGCTGTTCTTTACAGCCTCTGGAATACTTGGTACAACCCTTTTGTTCCTCAAATAAAATGTTGTTGTTAGTGCAGTGTGTGTATATTTTATGTGTAATGCATGATGTTAGAATTTTATATATAGTGGGAAGGCATGTAATGGGTCTATATTTAGAGGCATCCTGTGTATTGTTATCTTTTGGAAGCATATAAGTGATTCCCTGTGTGAAGAATGGTGGTGTAGTGTGTGGTGCATCTAATATTGTTGTGAAGTGTTGTGCGAGGTGTATATGTGTACAGGTGAAATATTTCCACCAAAAATTATGAATGTTATCTATGCCTGGACTTTTCCAGTTGTGTAGGTGTTTGATGGAGTTGGTGATATCTTCTAAAGTGATTTGTGTATCATGCATTGGTATTATGTGCTGTGTACGTGTACTTTCCGAAATGATCCAGGGTGCATGTATATTATGTTCAATGTTTTTGGACCACAAATCGGACCAGTAGTGCTCTAGAGATTCTAATGTGGGTAATGAGTATTTTTGTTGAGTGTTTTGTTGTGTTAGTGATCTATAAATAGTTTTTCGTTGTATTTAAATTGTGTGTTATGACGTTTTCTATTTGCCGCTTCCCTATACCGTCTCAATCTGTTTGTGTATACTGAAAGTTTTTGTGTGAGTGTATCTTTGTGTTCATTGTAATTCGTGTTTGGTTCTCGTGAACTGTGTGTGTTTAGTTTTCTAATGATGTTGTGTACCTGGCGTGTTAGTTTGGAAGAGGTTGTGCCTTGTATGTATTGTGTAATTCGACCTAAGTCACGTCTAATTTCATCTACACGATTCATTAGACGCTTCTCCCAGGCCGGAAATGTTGTTTTCTTTGTGATGTGGTGTTGTGTTGATATTATGACCTTGGAGCCGTTACACCTTGAAGCTGCAACAGCACCGCAGTATACAATTAGGTGTAATTGATGTAGTGATATGTTGTTTGTAATATAATTGGGTAAAATATCGGTGTTTAATATTTGAGTGATTTTGTGTAACTTGTTAGTGTCTTTTTGTTTCGGTATTCTATATCTTTGTGATGGATCTATGTTTGTGAATTCTGTAAGTGCAGTATCAAATTCTGTTTGAATTTTTAATTTAAGTGTTTCGTGTGAGTGTTGGGAGTTATTAACTTGAATGGAGCGAATGCAGTGTGGATTAAATCCAAGCCAACCTGTCCCCGAAGAGTTGAAGCGATGGAAAAACTTGCGGAAGTTTGAGAAAAGCATTCGAAATTGATGGAGTAGATCGAGAAGACAACATTCAGAGATATACGCTTAAAGGGACAGTTAGCTGAAAGGTCTCAAGATACCTTCATCAAATCAGTAACAAATGCAACGATTCCCTATGTGTACAAGTTATGTGCTTATCTGTGATCTCTTTTTGATGAATCTAATTTGAAGAGAGATAGAGAGAAGAAAATCCGGAATGATGAAAATTAAATTTGACATCTCAAATCCAGGGCAAGTGTCATACGTCAATGATTTAGGGCGCCTCTTTCAAACAGATTTATCAGAAATACACCATCTATGTCATTACTCACTATATAGGTACGCACTACTGTTACTTTCGATGAAGAAGAGGATAAACAAAGCGTAAAAGATGAACTACACTTGCGCAGACCATGAACTACCATTAACGTTAAAGTGAAAGCAGAAGCTGCAATTAATGCACTTTTGATCAAGCTGGATTCCAAGCTAATAATAAGCATGAATGAACTTTTCTCACAGTGCATTTGCAAATATCTGGTTGCATTGTACCTCAAGTGCAGGGTGATGCTGACACTATAATAGTTGGTAGAGTGGTCTCAAGTTGAGAACATGACAGACGCCATTAACTGTCTGCGCGGCGGGAAAATTCCAGTGGCGTAACATTTTAAACCGAGAATAAAGTTACACAGAAACGAAATAAACACACAAGGTGCACACAAGGGACGCCAATGACAACAACAAACTGTCTCCCCTTCAGTAACAATTTGGACTCGCCCGAATGACTAATGTCATGTACTCAACTTGAGACCACTCTACTTGCAAGTACCGTTACCGTGATTGGTGACCACGCTGACTTACCAGTTTGTTGATTGTTCATGCGCCAGGTCACACCGAAGGTAGGTAATCAACAGGAAAAAGTGCACTTCATTCGTAACATTCAGAGAAGCATCGGGAAAATGCCCAGTAGGTATACGTTTTTACGAGATCTGACACCCTTTCAATAATGTACAAAAAGGGGAAAATAGTATTCAAGCCAAAAAGGCGCTTCCCATCAATGCTCAATGATTCAAACGCTGACCCAAATGCAATAGCTGATGCTATAAAGCATTGTGTCGTAGCGACATTGGCAAAAAATTTGTTGTTTTCTCTAGAAGGCGTCAGGTTTTGTTTGGATTTTCTTCTTTTAAACTATCGATTGGTACTTTAAGTTTCTTTATTCGTGACATTGGCACGAATTCTGTGTTGGGATCGAACTACCCCTATTCTCTGATGTAGTCCAAGAAACCTACCTCAACATTGCACTTCAACGAACCTCTTGTAGGATGTGTATATCCAACCAATGAGCGTCCTCGTACGCTCTTTTAGAAAGTATTTTTCTAGAAGGAAACCGCTTGAAGGAAGAAATGGATTTATCATAAAGTTGATATTTCGAGAAAACGTCGAAGACTAATCAATTGTAATCATTGCACGACTCTCTATGTAGTTCGCGTATTTAGACAGGGCGTTACAGAATGTTGTGAGGAAAATTTATGGACAGATTGATTCTACATCTCGAAATAACGTAAAATAGTATATTAAAGTATAAGTGGATAAACAGGTCTTTAAAACACGCGCGAGTTTTCAAGCACGACGGCGTAGCCGGAGTGCTTGAAATAGAGCAAGTGTTTTAAAGACCTGTTTATCCACGAATACTTTACGCTATTTTTTTTATTGGTTCGCTTTGAAATCATAAATAATGGTATTAAAATGGAAATGAGAACTAATAATGTGAAATGGTTGAATTCGTAATGTGAAATCAGTATACCTTTCGTTGTCATGAAAATGAGAAAAACGGAAATTACCCAATATTTTATTTGACGTAAAATATCTCCAAAACCGTTCACTTTGTTATAATCATGACTATTTCTGTTCGGAATTTAATGTATAATTCGTATATAGGATGATTTTGCTTTAAACCTCATAGTTTTCGCGATGTCTGCGAAAAACTGTGAAAAATGACTATTTCTACCTCTAATAGCTTGAATTCGGAAGGTCAATGAATATTGAAGATATCTGTTATTTTAGTCATCCCTAATAGGAAGCTATGGGAATAAACGGCTAGTGTGCATATTGGGAATACCTTTACTGACTATGCGAAGACTTTTGTAGTCCTCATATCGTGTCCCTTTTTCTAGTCAATTCTTATGTCTTCTGCTAATCCCTGCTATAAAAATATCCACATTTCTTTCTAGAATTGGCAAATCTGACTTGGTGTAGTCCGAAACCTTGTCTGTTTAAATTTGTAAGTTCGATAATAGGTTTACGTGTTCATTTTCACAATATGTGATCTCGCCAGATTTTTATCACAGGTTTGGCCGAAATTACAGTGAATTATATTCGCAATATGTGACCAATACGGTTCTTTACTTGCGATCTGGGGTGATCTTTTCATTATACTGTTCATTGTATTTGTAGATGTTACTTTAAGGTTCCATATGTGAGCCACAATTTCTGTCAATATTACCCTCAATTGTTTCTAGAAACTTGCCAACTTTCGCTTTGACTAGCTTATTTATTGCATTCACTTCTTCTTGTTGTGTCATGAGCAACTGTATGCTTTTGACGTCCATTAATCCTGATTATTGCTACTATTATTATTACTTTTGTTTTTATTAATTAATAAAATTAGATTAATCTAACTAGCCAACCGCACGAGTCCAAATCAATCATCCAATTACTTTCGCCAATTGAATTACGTTTAATTTTCATTAAAGGAAAAACACACAAAGTTAAACTGCAGCAAGAGGTACAAGAACAATGTGGATCTCCGCAATTATATCTTAACTGTACATTGCTCCTTAACGAAGTTTGTCGACATCGTTGTTAACATTTAGTTAGTTAGTCGACTGTCACGTTATCTGATGAAATTGAATATATCCACGTGCTTACTGAAGTGTAGGTATACTATTTCATTCAAACATTTAATCAACAGTGAAACTATAGAGTCTTACTTGTAATAGATCTAATTTAATCTGCAGGAGGTTGATTTTCTATTTCTGTTACGAGAATTATTACGCGAATATTGTTTATTTCCTTAAATCTTGATGGAATATACTTGGGCGGAATAATATGAGATATAAAGGTATAACTTGGTGAGAACTTTCCACATGTTCAGTGGCTGACTATAAAAACATATGAAAGAAGAAACGACTTTCCACAAGGAGATTTTTAATATTTGTAAAAATATTTAGATTTATAAAAAAAATACAAAATTTATTCGAAACTTTGTTATACTTTCCAGTCCAGTCCCTATACTTGATGATCGTCGAGATTCATAGTGTTACCATTTGCCTAAAGGAAACTTAAAAGTTTAGTTAGTAAAGTGCATTTACATATCGTTTGTTGCTAAAATTTCTGAACAAGAAATTTTCCTCGCATAAATGCCAAAGTTTGATAATCGTTACTTATTAAAGTTAATCAACGTAATTAAAAGTGTCGGTGTGAGGTCTTTTCGAATGAAAATGCGCAAGTCCTAAATAGAGGCATAACTGAGCCTGAATTATGATAATAATTCATTCACATTCACATTATTAAAACAGAATTATTCTTTTTATTGGGAAAATTGATAAGAAATACCAAACAAAATGTAAAAGAATAAAACTAGGCCAATTTTGGCGAGGTTGTCTAGGATTAGAGATAAAATATCAATAGCATCAGCCCGTGTATACCCGTGCAGCGTCCAGGGGAGGGGGACTAATTGGTAAAGGCCCTATAGAATTAGAAGACTTAACTAGACAGAATAGGCTACGCATGTATTATGAAGCGTTTTCATGCGAAGATTATTGAGGTCTGGCAATGGGTCCGTGCGCACTAAAACATCTGTCATTGTCATTTCCTACCACAGTACGTGACCACGAATTAAATAAGACCAAAATCGACCATCTGGCTGTGGGGTAAAGTAGGCCATCTTCCATTTTACTTCAAACGCCCACCACCCTCAAATCCGGCCGGTCCAAGGTGCCAGACTTATCTTTGGTATCTTCGAATAGTGTATCGAATGTGGAAAAAAACAATTCTTCATCTAGAAATGACTTGACCAAATCGGTCGCTGGCTCTTAGTCTATAAGTGGTACAGAAAGACATAAAAATATGTCATACTTACACCGTCAGAATATTTCACTTTTGCTACTCTTCCCTGACTGGGTAGTAGACCAAAGCTTTCAATAATGAATTTGAAAACATCGTTCGGGTCTGCCTCAGATTATGGCCGACAACTTTTCTCGAAAAGTAATTAGAAATGACAAATGCATAAATCTTCAAATGTTCATGTAAAAATAATAGAATTAACATAAATCAAATGTTAGAGTTTATGAAGTCCTCCATTTTTAGCTTATGTAATATGTAAGGAGATGATAAATTATTAAGCTAAGTATTTTTATTAGTTTTTCTATTAGTGCAATCGATTTCGGTCTATTACCATCATCAGGCTCGGCTATAAGAGCAAGAGGATATGAGTACCAGTAATAAATGAGTAAAATAATGGTTAATACCGTCAATACAATAAAATAATAAACGAAGTAATGTTACAGATTTTATTGTTCTTCACGTACCATTACTTCGTTTATTATTTTATTGTATTGACGGTAATAACCATTTTACTCATTTATTACTGGTACTCATATCCGGGTCTAGGACACAACGGCCACTGGACACAACGGCCACACAGAATTTAGTAAGTATGCCCATATCGTCCACACTGGACACATCGGCCAAACGTGATGTGTGGACACAACGGCCACTTTGGACGTAACGGCCACAGCTCTAGCTGGACACAACGGCCACCTTGGACACAACGGCCACTGGACACTACGGCCACACAGAATTTTAAGGTAATGTTTGCGATAAGGATTTCACAAATAATAGGAGTTTTCTATTTATAGGAAAAAAATACTAAATCTACAAATAACCTAATAGGCGCTTAAGTGTCAATCTACATTTAAGTTTAGCATAATGTTTTGTACCAATTGAAAAAAAAAACTAAATCTGCAAATAACCTAGGCGCTTTAGTGTCAATCTACGTATCTGATATGTGACCGTAGTGTCCAAGGTGGCCATCGTATCCAGCTAGAGCTGTGGCCGTTACGTCCAAAGTGGCCGTTGTGTCCACACATCACGTTTGGCCGATGTGTCCAGTGTGGCCGATATGGACATATTAAATTCTGTGTGGCCGTTGTGTCCAGACCCCTCATATTCTCTTGTTCTTATAGCCGAGCCTGATGATGGTCATAGACCGAAATCGATTGCGCTAATAGAAAAACTAATAAAAATACTTAGCTTAATAATTTATCACCTCCTTACAAATCAAATGTTACTTACTCCAAATCGCATAAGAAAACTAGGTCGTGCAATACTACTACGGGAGGGGGGGGGGGGGCAAATTTGTTCTTATTCTCATTCTTCCCAACAATACTTTCTACGCTTATTTACGCCAGTGTGCACAGTTTTTGCCCAATTGTAAATATTTTTGGTCTGAATACTGTTGTGAACCGGTGCTTTACAATTTGTAGGTTTACAATACTTTCTTTAATTTTTCTTTTAACAGAACACAAAACGTCATATAATTATTTATTTTGGTGTCTGGTAACCTTGGTGACCTCACTTTATAGTGGTTCCAGTTTACCACATTCCTCCCCCTTTAAAATGTGACCTAGCCTTGAAACTTGAAACACTCCCCGATTTTGCCTTGTAGGGTAGCGCTGTTCCTCTTCTGGCTGATCATCCTGCTCTTGGTTGTCGACTTGGTTTGTCTTCAGAGGATGATTCGTTATCAGAATTGTCGGTTGCTTGGTAGTTTTATTCAGCAACAAGTGTGGGTCCAATATGCTGATCGTCGTGCAAATCTGGCAAGTCAAGCAGTTCGATTATCTCATTTTTGAGATAACGGCGCTTAATTTGGTTGGCATGCGCCTTACTGTTCGATGGACAGTTGGTGTTGCGATGTCAAGAACGTAAACGACAACACCTATTCGGGACTTTACTATGCCCGGCATCCATTTCCATTTATCCACTTTTGATTTTAGTTGATAGAAGATCTCGTCGTTTGCGGCAAATTTCTTCCACTTTGCTCCGTAGTGCGAATTAAATCTTTCTTCCATCTTCCCATTGTTTTCTAAATTTAATGCAACTCGAGGCTTTAGCAGGTCGAGTTTAGTTCGCATCTGGCGGCCGGTCATTGATTGAAATGGTGACTTGAGGCCCAAATGATAGGAGGGCGTGTAGCGGTAGGTTACGAGAAACTCCCGTAGCTTTTAGTCCAAATTACCCTCTGTTTTCTGTAGACCAAGCTTTTAATAGATCGACGAAACGCTCGGATTGTCCATTGTATTGAGGGCTGTAAAATGCGGTCGATAGATGCTTAATACCTTGGCTTCTGCAGAATTCTTCAAATGTTTGAGATACGAACTGTGGCCCATTATCTGTAACGCAAACTTCGCACAGACCCGGCAGCGCGAGGAAGTCGCGTTGGCAAATATTTCCATAGTTTTGGTGCCAGTTGTGGTTGTCGTTTTGATGACTTCTGGCCATTTACTGTACGCATCTAGGATGACTAGGAAATACAATCCATTAACGGTACCAGTATAGTCTAGGTGAACTCTGGGCCATGGAACGGTTGACATGGGCCAAGGTTAAGTGGCTACCCCTAAATTCCTTATTTGTTTCATGGCTTGAGGCCAACAGTAAGTCTTTACCAGCTTGATGACTTCTTGTAGTACTGGAAAAGCGTTAGTAGCTTCTTGGATCTCCTTGAACGTGATCGGGAGGTCTCTGGCTGGCTGAATAGTGTAGGAAAGCATTTCCTCATCGTTCTCATCTTGCTGAACAGCTGTTATGACAGTATCTTCATCAGACTTTGTTTGCTCCGACATAAGACGAGAAACGACGTCAGCGTACCCAAAGCTGTTGTTACCGACGAATATAAATTTTATATCATATGCCATTACTGCTGTTTATGGGACTCAAATTACTACCAACGCCCAGCGCTGCAACCTGCTGGCGGTATAAACAGGAATTCCGGCTTTAGAGCCGAAAATGGCCAACAAAGGCTTGTGATCCGTGTGAGCGGTAGTGCGCCTTCCTGCTATGTAGAAATGGGATCGCTTTAGGCTGAATATGAGCACCCGAGCTTCCTTTTCAAGAAATGCTGCATCAGCGCTGCTACCATCCCATCGTTCGATGCATCTGTTGCGAGTACAATACCTTTGTTGGGATCGAAGTGAGTTAGGACCAGATTAGAAGAAAGAATGTTTTCCAGTCTGGTAAATACTCTTCTACTTAAATTTAATACCATTTTTAAGCAGTTCATCCAGGACCCTCTTATATCTTTCATTGACCTAATAAACTTGCCGTAATAGTTTACCGATCCCATGAAGGATCGCAGCTGCTTAGCATCAGCAGGTTGAGGAACTGATTTGACCTCCCAAATCTTGTCAGGTTGAGGTCTTATGCCTTCATCATCGATGATATGACCGCAGAAATTGACAGATTTCTTGCCAAAACTGCATTTTTTTATGTTGAGTTTGAAACCAAATGCTTGGATTCGCTCTAGTGTTTTCAACAGTTGTGTTTTATGATCATCATCATTTTCGCCGCTTACAACCATATCATCGATAAATCCAAATGTGGAGACTCCACTAAGCATTATGTCAACTATCGCTTGAAATTCACCCGGTGCAGTCTTGATTCCTTGTTGTAGACGATTTACTTGGAAAGCCCTATGTGGGTGTTGATTGTCATGATTTTCTTAGAGACGTCATCGACCATGACTTGGAAAAAGGCGTCAGACGGGTCGATTGTACTTTGCCGGCAAACTTTGCGAACATTTCGTTTGGTGTTGACAAAGGGTATTTGTTTGGCTCGAGTGCGAGTTGAATAGTCCGCACAGATACAGAGTTTGCCATTGTTTTTCTTCACAGCAATGATGGGTGCTGCCCATGGAGAATACTTGACGGGACTTATAATGCTCAGATGTTGGAGGCGTTCGAGTTCGATTGAGATGTCACTACGTGCAGCTTCGGGAACTGGTCGAGGATTTCGGAATACGGGCTTCTTGATACCCAGCTTGAGTAGAAGCTACACCTTCTTTCACCTTTCAGCAGTTGGACAAATTGATAGCAATCTATTAAAAGCACGACTGGACGAATTCTGTCAAGCTTGTATGCATTTTCCTGTTGGATTAAGTGTTCAGTGAGATAAATTCGAATAAGTGTGGAGTTGCCGTGGAGTCACTATCTATTCACAGATACTGAATCAAGTCATAATGCTAATAGACCGAATATAATGGTGAAGAGTAGGTACTTAAACGAATGAGATGAGTTGCGAATTGTTTTCCAAATAAAATGAAGTAAATCAATTTTAAACCGTATAACATTAAGTACCATAAATCAAATTTCGAAGACAGATCAGTTAGAATAATGGGAACGGGCGCGTTAAAAACACTTTTCAAACAATAAGTATTTGAATTTACATTTAATAAAGAGAAACGAGAGATACGAAATTTCTGTTAAAATAATTTAAACAGTAAACGGGATTCAAATATCTATATTATTGAAATCTGTACCTTCTCGGTTCAGTAGGTGCACGAGTTATAAACTTTGCTAATTGTTTTTGTGTATTGGTTCTGATTACCATTTTAATTCGACTATTTGCATTAGAGTATCACAAAAGGGAACCTTGGAAATGATAGTATCTCTATAACACTTTATCTTCCCTACTACTTATACTTAATTTATTCTTTTTGTTCTACGGATTTCATTAGATACAGTGAATTTAGGTAAAATTTAAATGTGTTCCGATCATTGGAAATGGAAAAGCTCTTTTTTTCGATAAATAATGCGTGACAATCATATAGGATTTGCTTTGATTTAACGATACTGTAACTGTATTTAAGATTACAAGTAGTTATCGACTGTGAATATAAGGACCTAGGGTTCTAATCTTGACACCAAAGTGCGTTAAGTGTGAGGTGTGACAATAAGATTATAACTGATACACTTCCTAACATAAAATAGGACTGTAAAAAAGGAAATTCAAAAATTCTCTGTGTTAATAACCCATCAATAGGTAACCCAACTTCCTTAAGTGCCTATTTCAAAACACTATAGCGATTTTAAAACTCCTTTGAGGCTGTATAATGCACTCCAAGGCTCCATGCGAACAATCCAGCGTTGTCCGTGTCTCTGGAATTTGAGCACGGGC
The DNA here is from genome assembly GCA_036250285.1 of Pyrocoelia pectoralis. Classification (NCBI taxonomy): domain Eukaryota; kingdom Metazoa; phylum Arthropoda; class Insecta; order Coleoptera; family Lampyridae; genus Pyrocoelia; species Pyrocoelia pectoralis. The sequence goes on from CM070080.1 coordinate 6,517,920, forward strand.
GTGAAACTAGTTTGACACAAAAATTAGTTATGAAAGTAAATAATAGGTGACTGAGACAAAATATTTTTTTTTATATATATTTAATACTGCGCCTAATCTGTAAGATTAACTAAAATTTTGTTTATGTCCTAAATTACTAAGTTCTCGTCAATCTGGATGTTTCCATTGATCCATCTCAGCTTCTGAACATTTTACACACATCTTTGGCGTGGTTACACTTGCACTATTCCCTGCTTTTCACTATTTGTAGGTACTACACTTTACACTACACTAGCTCAAACGGTTTCGTCCTTTTGAGTCTGCGGAGAAGATCTTGATTATCTAGAAGTTCTAAGGCTTCTTGATTTGGGTGTTTGTGGAGCCTCTCCTCATGGCTTATTCTGGCAAACTTCCTAATCACGTCCTCGACCATCTCCACCTGGAGTTCCCGATATAGATCCTTGTCTCGCACGTACCAAGGGGCATTTACCATATTTCGTACTACCCGATTTTGAAATTTCTGTATGCAAGAATAATATTGCTTTTTTTTGTACAGCCTAATAACTGGATGCCATAAGTCCATACGGGTCGTATCACCTGTTTGTAGACCAGTACTTTATTTCTAACTGATAGTTGGGAATTTCTTCCCATAAGCCAATACATGCTATTATATTTTAATTTGAGCTCAGTTGCTTTCTTTTTAATATGCTCTTTCCACTTCAATTTTGCGTCGAAGTTTAAGCCTAGATATTTAGTTGTACCTTTATGTGGAATTATATTATCGTTCAGAGTTACTGGAAGATGATTTATTTTTTTATTCGTGAAGTTTACATGGACAGATTTTCCTTCATTTGCTTTTATACGCCACTTCTTCATCCATGTGTTTATTTCATTAATTATTGCAGCTTGGAGGGTGTCTGTTGTGTGTTCTATTTTATCCCCGACAGCGAGTATTGCGGTGTCATCCGCAAATGTAGCTAATTTGACATCTTTTTTCTCCGGAATATCACATGTATACAAGAGGTATAGTATTGGCCCTAGGATATTTCCCTGGGGGATGCCTGCTCTTATTAGTTTAAGTTCTGAGAACTCATTTTCATGTTTGATTTTGAAGGTTCGATCTGTTAAGTATGAGTTCAGGAGCTGAACATACACTTTATCAAATGCTTTGGCGATATCCAGGAATATGACCGAGCAGATTTTTTTTCCTCGAGGGATTTTTCAATCACATGTATAATTCGATGTACTTGATCTACTGTAAAGTGTTTATTCCGGAAGGTGACTGAGACAAAATATGTGTTATTTTACGAAGTCTCATTAAAGAAGAAGCTGGAATTCAATAAATCTGAAGACATCGTTGAAGGTTACGAAGACTTTGACCATTTGGGAAGAAGCCCAAAACTCGCTAATACCGCGCCTGTGTTCTTGATCCGAGGATTTTTTTATAACTGGAGGATTCCTTTGTACTATATCTCGCCCTGACTAGAGTCGTCCGACCTCGTAACGTCACTCAATCCATCCCACACGTGGGATGAACCAGAGGATACTGGAAGGGGAAGCGACTTTAATCATGGCTATGTCTGGCCAGAGTACCCCCAACATGGATTGTCTTACTTGGGTGAGTGTGGAACCCTCACAAAGTATGTGGTGTGCCCTATCGTCGTCTATGTAACATCCTCTGTAAGATGGTGGTTCTACCAAGCCCATACGGTGCGTGTGTTTCTTTAGTTGACAGTGCCCAGAAAGTATGCCCAGAAGTAGCCGTAGGCTCTTTCATGATAGTCCTGTGCAAAAACCCGCCAGGCTACGATATAACCCTCTGAAGGGTTCTTTCGCATGACCACCTAGCCTTGTGCTGGGCTTGGGTGTCTTCAATTATTAAGTTGTTTACGGTTGATACTGTGAGTGGGGAAGCCGGTTCTGCACCATAAAACACATGTTTTGAGGTCAGTCGGACTAACTCGTCGGCTTTCTCGTTGTTTTTCGTTCCACCTGTAACCCATACGAGCTCGAGGGTGTTGCTGCTTGCTACTTGACATCTGGAAACCAACGTAGAGGTAATTTTACAGTGACCAAGTGCCTGCAGGGCAGCCCTGCACCCTGCTGTCACTGGAAATTCTAATATTTTTGTTCTTTATGTTATGCATAAGAGCTTGTCTAACACTAAGCGTTAATCCTATTTCGTGTTAACTGGGCCAGCTAATGGAGATTCATTAAAAAAATTATGTATACATGTCGCCGTAACTTTAAAGAAGTTGTCATTCGCACCCAAAGTCGTAGTTTCCCACCAGGGGTCTAATTATTGCAAAGAAATGGCCTTATTAGGTGCCAATCGACAACAACCGGTGATTATAGTAGAAGGTGAGGAAGTTTTCACGGTATTTGATGCATCTCATTTCTTAAAAGTCTGCGGAATAATGTCATGAATAGAAAATTGCAATTTCGTGTTGCCAGGAAAGCTACTACACCACGAAAGTGATGCAATCACCAACGACTTTTCAAAAAATGCGTGTAAAATATCCTACAGAAATATTTTTTCTTACAGTGTGTAATCTGTGGTATCAACTACATCGTTAGATACTTCTAAGTATATTTTATTGCTTGAAGGGGTTTCAATGGACATTGCTGTCCATTTTACTTCGACAGGAGAATCTGAAGGAGCATGGTGTTAAGTATTTTATAACATCATTTGTAAACCAAACTGACATAAGCTTTATTCGTTTTAGAGTTAGTGGTTGACTTAAGTCATTCCTGTCGATTACACACTATTCGTTTTATAAAAAAATAACTTTGACCCAGTGCCCAATAACCCTATTCGTTTTAAAACCTTTATGTCAGCCACAGGGGTGCCTCAGAGTGAACATGCTCAACGAGCATGTCCATTTAGGTCAACTTGATCATTCGTTTTATATTAACCTTATGACGCAAGCTTGACACAATATGACTTTGACTAACACTGTGGCTAAAAAGAATAAAGCTATTGACACTTCTCTGTTCGGTAGTGTCGAATTGCTCTTCAGCAAAATATGAATATAAGGTTACAGATGGCAGAAGACATAGAAAATTGTTAAGTGTGAGAGGGGCGAGAGAATGGGAGTGGTTGTAAAGTGTAAATAGGAAATAGGTAATTGGTAAAATGTGAAGTAAGTTAAGAATAGGAATCTTTGTTAAAATTATGTACATATTTAACACAAATAAAGAAGCGTACATACATATATTTCGAAAAAATGAAAAGTTTTCGTATACGGATGATGTCGTGAAGACATTTTCGTCAGGTATAGTTTATTTAAGGAATAAAAATTACTGTAATTGAAATTGGTTATTATGTATATACACCCGAACACCGTGTACATGTCAGTATACTCCCGAAAAGAAAAGATCATAGCGAAGCGACGCGACGGCGACGGTTCTAGATGGGTACACAGCGAAAAGCAGCGAAAAATACCAATTACGAACCTTATGGCAGAACTGTCACATTGAAATGTAAACATACGGCCATGACTGTATGTTGCCAAATCGATTCCTCCTAAAATTTGCAACAAACGGAAGCAGATCCGACATTTTTGTAAATATACCCTGTTCAAGTGACCAGCCGTTGCACGTCATTATTCGTGTACCAATACTATAATTATAATTTACTAAACAACTTTAACAAAATTTGCATTAAAGCCAAAATGTCATCGTAAGTACAGTTGGTATTAAAAGTCATTAATCGTGTAGGGTTAGCGATCATATTTTATCCTCGTCGCACACTTTGCAGTTCGTACTTACAACTTAAAACGTAGTGCGAATATAAACTCATAAAATATCTCGATGTTGTCACGTCAAGTTTTGTTTACTTTGTTAAATTCACCGGTACGCCCTTAAGCTATTTTTTTAAAAATTGCCTTACTAAAAACAGTACTTATCAGTACTCTTATTTTGTTTATGTCTACATTAGTTGTTGTATTTTATTATTACATAGGTATACAGTATCTATTTGTTCCTAACCTAAAAATGTCAGTCTGACAACACGTACATTTGACAACGCTGATTACCACGCCATTGATTTAGTAAATTTTAAGCTATGACGTGCAACGGCTGGTAACTTGAACAGGGTATAGATTTTCATATCAGAATTGTCGAAATAATAAACGCCACCGGCACGAGTATGCGTCAATTTATACACACCCTGTATACTTGATTTTCGATAACCGAAATCACATTCTAAGAAAAATTGATAAAGAAGCAGATGTTTGTTATCAAAGTTAACAGGTGTAAATTAACGAACATCAACATTGTGTCTATTGACGTCAACCGTAGCCAATAGTTTAATTGGAAATGGTAAACCTCGGATAAGGGATAACCTTATTGGTTGAAATTTTCAACACGTATTTACACAAAATTTAGTCGCACCTGATTTATTAACCAAATGAGACGTTTAGTTCGTGTCGCTGTCGGAGTGAATTAAATGTGAAAGTGTAAAAATAAAAATACGTAATCGATTTTTTTTTAAATTGAAAAGTGCTAGACATTTGTGTTAGTAAATGGAGGATGGAACTAATCCGGGATGGCTATCAGGGTAAGTTTATCTTTTTAAACTTTACGCCGATTTTCGTTTTGTTTGGAATATCTTGAATGCGTTGCCTTAAACAAAATTCGGTCATATTTATGTTTTTCTTTGCATTTACAGATACTGAAAGAGACGCAGAGGCAGCAAAAGGTTAGTGAAATTTATTGTAGCTACTAATAGTGTAATTTATTTTGTTGTAAGTAAGAATACTTAACTGTACCAGTGTACCTATTCAAGGAATAACAAATGCCTTCAAGGTGAAGCTAAGTACTTGTGCGAAGTTTGTAACTAGATCTCATTCAAAGATTTCTGATTTGGTTAGGTACAGTCTTTACACAGTAGTACCTAACCTAAAAGTTACTTTAAATGGACCGTTAAGATTTTTTTTCTAAAATAAGTACTTTACAAAACCCTTAATGGACTATAATAGTACCTAGGTACTTACCTAACGCGTTTTTTATGGATATTTTTTTCAATTGAGAAAAAGTAACTGAGTCACCATAATCATATTCATAATGTGAATTGTGATGGTATTTTGGGGGCGACGATGGAAGAAATCAAGAAAATAAAAAAAGCTCGAGTGTCTTAAAACGTTTAATAACTGTATAAAGTAGGTATAATAGAGTTAAACTTATTAAAAATGACAAAGTTGATAATAATCAGTGTATCGCACAACTCGAAGCTTTGGCGGGCGTTAACTATATACAGTGCGGTCCAAAGGTATGGAATAAATTCATTTTTAGCGTTATTATGTAATTTTGGGAAAAAACCTGAAACACGTCGATTTCTATTTATAATTTACCATTTTCTCGTATGAAAGTCTTACCACCCTCTTGCACCCCCTCGGAGGTATGAGCAGCCCTTAAAAAAATTTAAATACGAACGGGTGGATTGTGGCACCTTGTTTGAAAGGGATTTTAACTCTCTATTCAGCAATATAAAAATTTTTAAATTTGATACACTCGTAACTCAGAAATTGAATTTTGAAAAAGAAATAGTTCATAAACCTCCGTTTGAGTTCTTGTTCTATTACCACATCGAATCATAATTAAAATGTCTTATTCTCTGTGTTTCTGTTAACTGAGCCATGATTTATTTACTGAAATGCACACACAAAGAAAATTTGGCAATACACAAGCGTTTGTTACAAATAAGTACAAATATGAAGTAGTCTACTAGTTAGATTTTTTGTTATTTTTTCTTAAACGCTTTTTTCCTCAACAGAATCAGAACAAATAAGAAAATACCTGATTATTATTTCAAATTAAACAGATAATTTTATGATCGCCTTTAGTTATTTTTCAAGAAGTGACTGGTGGTCACTTTGAACATTTAATCTAAAAATACACTATTTCTTTTTCAAAATTCAATTTCTGAGTTACGAGTGTACCAAATTTAAAAATTTTTATATTGCTGAATAGAGATTTTAAATCCCTTTCAAACAAGGTGCCACACGCCACCTGTTCGTATTTAAATTTTTTTAAGGGTTGCTCATACCTCCGAGGGGGTGCAAGAGGGTGGTAAGACTTTCATACGAGAAAATGGTAAATTATAAATAAAAATCGACGTGTTTCAGGTTTTTTCCCAAAAGTACATAATAACGCTAAAAATGAATTTATTCCATACCTTTGGACCGCACTGTAGGTATAAATATACAGGGTCAATGCGTAAATAGGACAGGTAAAAGAACTTACTGCTGTGTTGATGCGCCGCAATGTGGAGGATGATTTGTAAGGTGGTCCATGGCGGTAGTGTTTTACAATATTATCTTCCGCGCAAATCTTCTTCGAAATGGTGTGTCGTTTTCACCCGAGATAAGACGGTAATGATGTACAAACAGCTCACCAATTACAATTTTTGCACAACCGTTTAGAAAACTATTATTCTCAAATTGAGTTCATGGCGTTACACTAAAGTAAAGGTAAAACTTTTGCAGGGTTCTTCGATGCACCTGACATTCCACCTTGAAGCTTAGCGTGCGAGCGAAGCGAGTCATTTTTGATAAAAATCCTCACATATTTTTCTTCAATTGCTTGCGATTGCGCGTGACATTAACAAAAGAAAAATGGGGAATCGGGACTAGCAGAGGGCACCAGGGATAAGGACCATTGTGTACTTAACAATTTTAAAACGTAATCCACTCTGGCTCCTTCTAACGTAAAGTACCTTTAATTGATAACATACGGCAGTACGTGCTTTCTTATGAATGACTGCTTTTTGATACGAGAAATACACTTTATATAAAAAATAATTAAATAATCAGTATTAAGTACATAATATATCAACAACAGTTTTAAAACTTAATTCACTCCTGCTCCTTCTGACGTAAAGCACCCTTAATTGATAACATTCGGCAGTACGTGCTTTCTTATGAATGACTGTCTTTGATACGAGTAACACACTTTATATAAAATATAATTATGTAAATAATGATAATCAGTATTTCATAATATACCAACAACAGTGTTAAAGCGTAATCCACCCCGACTTCTTTTGACGTAAAACACCCTTCATTGATAACATTCCGCAATAGATATCTGCTTTCTTATGAATTTTGATACGAGAAACACACTTTATAGGTATAAAAAATAATTAAATAATCGGAATTCGTATTACCGTTGAGTGAACCTCAATGGTATTACATAATATACCAATAATCGCTTCAAAATACATACAACCCATATTATGGCTGCTTACTGTATTAATGTTTGGTTACATTGTTTGACAGAGAAAGTCTTATAGGCACTAATATTACATATTTCACGAATGTAGGTTTTTGATCTTCTGTTTATGTAAGTATACAGGATGTCTCACGCTGACCACCCATTAGAATATTTCAGGAACTACTATCATCTGAATTTTGAAAATTTGGGTAATGGGGTCTTCGGGCGTGGCCTTCTCAAATAAAATAATGGCGCCTACGTAACACTTCCGGTTTTTCCGGCAACGACATCAACTTTGTTATTTTAAATGTAACACCCTATATATTATTCCGATTTTGGATTCTACTTAAATTTTAGGTGAACTTTCATCAAGTTTTCTTATTTCTAAAATTAACCGTTTCCGAGACATTTAATTTGTTTAATTAAAATTAAAATAAACACTATCTAGCTTAAAACCATGTAAATTCTACAGCAAGAAAGATAAAGGAACTATATTTACACGAGAGATAGCTGGACCCCTAAGCTTCCCATCCGTACTTTCAAAGTGGCTTAATTGCATACAGGGTGGTGGAAATTAAATGCCGAGTTTAGTTAATTTCAAATCATCACAAGTTGGTTTTTTCAAATGGAACACCCTGTATGTTTCGTCGTAGTCTGATGCACAATTTCATTCTCTTTCGAACGGTACCATGGTTCCCTATACCTATCTCTTCTAGTTTTTGAGATATCTACTGTTTTTTTGTGCAGTCAACTAAGGTCATTCAATTTCTTGCGAAAATGGCTTAGCAGAACTTCAAAACAATGGACTGTTATATCACCAGTTATTAGTTGTCACGTTGTACTCCACTGTTTATTTTCACAATTCCACCCTTCAATCTGTATTTATTTGAAAATTGTTGTTCTTTATTGCCTCTAGGACTTAAGAAAAATATTTGTTACATGTAGTTGGAGGCGTTTACATAAATTCAAAGACAGTGTTTGCTTATTTTGTCATTGATGATGGGAAAAGTAAAGTTTTCCTGCTTATAATATACAGGGTGTAGAATTAGCCGATGCACCATAGGGATTTCAATGTAAAAATTTTAATATTTGATTAGTTGCCTCCTTAATTATTTTAAACAAAAAGTATTTACCTATCACGTCATTTGCCAATGTGAGGCATTCATAAAGGCAAGGGAACTCCTACTTGGAAATGAAAAAATTACACAAGAGGAAGTAACGAAGATTCACCCTACTAAAATCCTGGACTTTGTAAAAGATACAGGTATTCTTGAAGGGTAGACAACACCGGGGAGCACAATAGACCAAAAGGTCGCAGTGCGGGAACCTATTGGGACCACCCCCAGAATAATAATAATAATAATAATACTTAACTTTTTTGTAGAGACAAAAATTCTGAATCGACTGTTTTGAATTTTTCAGGAAGGGAAATCAAAATTTCCACTTTCTCAATCGGTGATGCCTTGAAATTGTTTGACAGGTATTAATTTAATAAAAAAATGAACTTAATAGCTATTTATGATACTTATGAGTGTTAAAAGTATTATTTTTCTACTTTCTACTTTTACTAATTTCACGAACAAAATAAAAGTTACTTTTAACACAAATATTATACAAAGTTTTTTGTATAACTGTTCTATTTTGATAATAAAATAGAAATATTAATACATATTTCCATAAACTATCAGATTGACGTCTCTTGTCAGTTAATTATTTTTTGACGTTTCAACAATTATTACCGCATTTTGAGGTTAAGTGGGCGTGTTATGTGACGCCGTATTACCTTAGTTACAAAGAAAACAAATATTGGTTACAGCTCTACTATTGGCTAGTTTTACAAATATTTTTAACACTAGTGTTAAAAGTATTTTTAACACGCTACTCTGTAAACGTCATCTTTTAACACTCTTGACAGCCGTTAAAACTGTCACTTTTAATGACATTTGTACAAAAAATCATTTAATTAATAAAATTAAAAAATAAAAATAAAATTAAAATTAAAATTCATTTTACGCCCCCTCCTCCTTGGTTCCTTGGCTAAAGAAATGTTTGAACAATTATGGTCATGAACAGCGGTATTGCACATATTTTATAGAACACCTAATTTTTTAGACATTTCATGCCCGAGCGCCACATCAATAGCTGTGGCTAATAGTTCATTCCCAACATGTTGTCCAACTACTTTTCTGGAAAGAAGAAAAGCAAAAATCGAAATGTTTACGAAATGTCATACACTTTATTATTGTTACATTATTTACTGAAGGCATTTAAAAATTAATACAAGCCTACTTCATTAAAATGTAAAAACAATTAATTTTATTCAATCACTAACAACCCGCTGCGCAAGGGTGGCATGCGGAGCGGGTTTGCTAGTGTTTCATAAATCAAAGGCAAATAGCAGGCTAGGGAGTTGACTTGGACCGTGCGTCGTACTAAATATATGTATGTATAATACATGCATTGGCGAGACCTTGCGCAATTAGAGACACAGTTTAACATCCTTTTATTTATTTATTTATACCTACATAGTTACATTTTTTTCTGTAGTAGTGAACTGAAGTCAATTCCAGAAACTTCTTAAGTGTGATCTTGGGCTTATAGCTTTGCTACAGTGTAATAGATCTTTTTAAAAGGAATAATTCCATCATACATTATTTTCATGTAAAGATCCCAGTCGGCATGATTCAACCGTAATCGTCATACTTCACCCAATTTACACAAAACCTTAACGAATTGTACACCTAAACTTTCCTCATGCATCACTCCGTCCATTGGAAGAACTGCATGAAAATCTGTTTGGTAGTTTTTGAGTATATCGATTTCAGACAGACAGACAGACGCGCGGGGGAATTTGTTTTATACTATGTAATGATAAGTATACATTGTCTTATATCGCTGAAAAGAGAATAAAAACCTCTATTTAGCGATTTAAAAATCCAATCCCTGTTTTAGTTTTCAATGCATCTTTCAAACGGGATCAGATTTCTGAAAATGTTTGTGAAATTTTTAAATTTTACACACTATTAATGTCACACATTTTGCAATTTTATGAAAGCTGCCTGTCCAGAATCATGGAGAATTTTTAGCATTTTATAAATAAACAATTTCAAACTATATATTGGAGAAATAGTAAAAGTACACATACTCTTTGGCATAATACAAGGATTTAGGCACTTCTCCAAATGCTTGTATAGGTTTATAATTACAAATATAACTAAGATTGACTACAAACAACGATATACAGTGTCCATCTAAGATTCACTGTTTCATCGTTCCTTTATTACTTTAGTAAAAAATGGTTATATAGTCCAATGGTGCTTATGAGAGGACTACTTATACAGAGTGATCAGTTTTCTTAGAGATGGAAAGTTGTAGGTAAATTAGCCAAGGTGAAGTAGCACAATGAATTCATTCTTTTATTAAAAATCAAAAAGTCACTGTTTCGAAATAAATTTTTTTTCATTTCGCCGCGCCTCGCCGCTAGAAACAGACTAATTAGTTACGAGGTATAATTTATTATCAAAAATTTTCCACTCCGTTTATGAGTAGTGAAAATGACTACCCAAAGTGTAGGCCGTGTAGGGTATCAAACAGAAAAGTGTTTATTGAAAAATATGTAGGTAATTTACTCGGTAATTTAGAATTGCACACATCTTATTTTGAGGAAGTCTCGTTATACTTCTTCGTTGGGCCTAATCGACTTAATCGAATGACGAAGAAGCGAAAGAACGAAATAAAACTCACACTTTACAACACGAACCTTATCCTACCCTCCATATGTTGCCCTAAATGAAAGCTAAACGTGAAAATACGTGCAATATTTACGACCCCTCTAATATTAATGTTTGTTCGACGTGTTTTGAACGTGATGCACAGCCACCACTAGATCTGTTGATGTCTACCAAGGGAGATTAACACGAATATGTACACCGTGATATCAACCCTTTCCAGTACGTCACGCTCTCACACACTACTTCCCAAAATATGGATTAAACGCACCGAATCTACTGGAGCCGCGATACAGCACGTGCTCTCGATACAAATATAAATATTCATTTAAACTTCATTTCTACTTTATTACACAGGAGAATCCTACCCCAACAAAAAACAATTTACGACACTCAGGTTTGATATTGATTTTAATAGTAGGTACTCTATCTCAATGTAATTCCGTAAATAAATAAATCCGAAAAAGACCGAAAACCATAAAAAACAACAATTTAAAACTTTCTCTCAGGAATTTATTTTCGCCAAATCAATAAATTTATGATGATCGTAAAAAAAATGGTTATTTAGCGAATTATCCTTTTTTCCCCGATCATAATTTTAGGTTAAGTAAAATATATATATCTATCAAAAAAAGTTCGTAATGGAAATAAAAAAGGTTTCCTTGTTCTGGAAAAGATGGCTTCGGTTGCCGTAATCGCATAAAACCTTTTCATTATGTAATAATAACATTATCTTTTCACAACTTCCTGTTATAATCTAATAATATTTCGTAGCTTCGGGACTGGTTTACCTATTTTATCAATACTATAATGTTCTACATAAACCAACTCAAATTTCGGTGTAACAAATACATCACCACCATAATTGGCAATGTTTCAAAGATTGTTCAAGTGACTCGGCAAAAACTATGCTCAGACAGATGGCAAATATTCAAAATTTAAACACGTTGCTAGGGGTGTGCCGCAATCCATTCTTCGCTGTATTAATAAATGATATGACCAATAAATAAATAAGACCGCATGTTCTAGCACAGAAGCTTAAATTATGTAGAAATTTCCAAAGTTGAAGTAATAACTTGCTTTAAGTACCTAAAAGATGTATACTTGAGACTCCTTTATTTGTCAGTAGCGCTTCAAGCTTTCATTAGCACCAGGTAAATTTACACTTTAAAATGAGGTCGGATTCTCAAAACGTTAAAGTTTAACAATAAATGGGTGCAATAAATGTAATTGAAGAAAATAAAAGATTGATTAGTAATTTTACATAAGCTGCATTAATAATGTAGAAATAAAACAATATCTTCCTTGGATAGTTTGCCAAAATCGATACAATATTCATTTTAAACTTTAGCACGTATTTCTCACGAAACCTTTTCGAAAGAGAACGCCTGAGTACGAAGAAAATTTGACCTATTAGAAAAGGAGGCGCCTTTTTGTTCTATGAATAAATACAAATATGTAAATACAGTGTGTTCACGGATTGAGTGTAAATCACCAAAAATTTCGGAATTGCAAAAGGATTTTTTCAGATTCAACCCTGCTTCATTAGGAATGAATTGTTTTGTATCATTTTGAAATGAAAATATATAAAAAATGAGTAGAAAACGAAACAATTCTCTCGTCGTGTTGCGTTACTGGTCTTGCCATAAATAATAATATTTATTTTCATATAAAAACTATGTATAAACTAAAGACACGTATCGAGAGCACACTCGTATCACTTTTTGCTAATAAAATCGATGGTACATTTACCTTGTTCCTTGTCTTTTATATTTTTGGCTTCAAAATACACAAAATTATTTCAGTCTCCAGGCTTTTATACTTTTAACGGAAAAACGAAGAGGGTTGTACCCCATCTAAACGTTGTCGAGCACTTCCCCGTTCTGTACCGTCACGACGCGGATCATCAAAAAACGTTCAACATAAAATACACTGCATTAAATCATGCGGGTTACACTTGACTGTTCCGTCACATTGCGTCGCCGACCGTCTATTGTACTTTTCACACCGAGAATTCACTATATGGCTAGCATTGACAATGCATTTTAAATGGGAGAAACCCGGGCAGCGTTGCTGTTACTGGCATATTAATGATAGGGTCGGCTCCCTCCAAAGAGCACACGAACACCCCGCAGATGTTATTATTTGCAAGCAATATTAATAAATAAAGATTTTAAAAAACCTTTGATTTTTGTATAAATTTTATTTACTTAAGAAAAATAAAATGCATTGTATATTAACAAGATTATTGTTCATAAATAACGTTAAAGTAAAGTTAGATCCGAGCGTCACAATTTAGTTGAGGCCACACCTGATTCCCGACCGGCCCAGTCAACGGTGCTCTCCGTAAGGCTCAATACTGAATTCTCGGTGTGAAAAGTACAATAGAATAGGATTGCAGACTGCCGATCATTTCCGTCCAAAAAGGGGTCGATCTGAGTGAGCGTGGCGGACTACCTATACAAAATAAATTTGAAGTTGCTGTAACAAAAAACATAATATGTGTTTTGAAATACATAGTATGTATTATGTTTATTGTGTAAGTGTTTGTTGTTTAACTCGGCGCATAGGTTGCGCTCGAGTAGGTAATGTGTTGTTTGTGTTTTGTGTTAATTGTGAGTTCTGATATTGTGTGTTTGCGTGTGAGTGTATGTGGACGAGATAGAGGTGTCACATGAGTGGTTATTGACGTGTTATGTGTTTGTAATGGACTGTCTGTAATGCTATGTTGTGTATGCAACAGTTTCAGTTTGTGAAGGGATGATTGGGTGATCGTTTCATTTTGTGTTTGAGTAGTATTAGTGGAAAGTGAGTGATGTGCGGTATCTTATTATTATTATTATTATCTCAGTATCCCAAGAAAGAAAATGTTATTAGTTATCTATTGTAATTTGTTATAAGTACACCATATGATTGAACCGTTTTCTTGGAATACAATTTAATATGTGAAGGATTCGAGAGCAAGTTTGGTTCCAAACGCATTCATTTTGCTCTTCACACGCTTCGAACATATAACAAAAGGAAGGAACATGTATATGGCAAAATGAGTAACATTAATGGTTTACCAATATGGCTACCTACTGTGACGTATTCCGTCGAGTCATTGGTGTACTGTTAAGCAGGGTCGTAAATCCAACATTTGTATGTTTACGCGCCTGCTGTAAATAAAATAAAATGCATAAATTTTTTTTTAAATTTTATTGCCCTTTAAACATAATTAATTTGGTATGCATATTTCTAATTTTTTGCACATTCTCTATGTTCTTAACCGTATAATGAATTCTACGCTACTGGTAATTTTATACTTTTAAATCGACAAACTGCACGCTACACCCGTTTGACCAATCATAAATGGTTTACTGTTACGTCACTGTGACGTAAAGCCTGCGTAACTTCCGTTACATTATACCGTCTACTAAACTATAGGGATATTCCTTCCTTTTGTTATATGTTCGAAGTTCACACGGCTCGCTATGGGGATATAATGAGCGAATTTTTATGTTACAGATTTAATAATAATCGACTAATGATTTTTTTTGGGGGCATATAAAATCAAAAAAGTATTCTGGACAGAATTTTCAAAATTTAAAACAATTAAAAACTAAAATTCAAGAGAATTCTACAAAAAATTTAATTATCATTTGATAGTCTTAATTTTGATTGTAAATTAAACTTTGAAAGTTACTTAGGTATCTATTCTTATTTTTCTGTTTTTAATTAAGTGTTTCGTTTAAAATTTTTGGTACTAAATTGTACATTTTGAATGTTTTATTTAAATGATTAGTTATTTTTATTAAGAATAGATGTTTGTAGGGGTTTCAGTTTTCCAATTCCCTTACATTAGAATGAAGAAAACTGAAAACTAATTCTTGTTAATTCGATTGTCTTTGCTTGGGAGATGGGGCAATCCATCTCTACAATGGGTACGCTTTCGCACACTGTTTTCCCGGTAAACATCGGACTACCCGTGGGAAATATCGGATTACTGGTAATGCATTTTCATTACATAACGTCACAAAGAATCTTAATAACCAACTTTTTACATTTTTCTTTTTTCAATAGGTAATTTTTTTGAAGTTACATCTTTTTACAAGCGGTTCTCTCTTAGTTGCAGATATAACTTTTCGTGACTAAAGATTTGGGTGTCTGTACAATTATGACTATATCCATGATTTACATCATGGTTATATCAATGCTACCGTTGGTTTTGGGTTTTGTAATAAATTGAGAACCCGCAACCTCCCCTTGACTAAGTATTTTTAAAAATCGAGAGAATAATAAGAGTTGTAAGAAGTTTATAACATGCGAGTAAAAAAGTTGTAAAGAAATTCTACAAGCATTTAATAAGCTTTTACAACTCTAGTTGTGTTCATACTATACTTTTTCTACGAACACTTCATAAAAATAAAAACCATAACAGCAAATTAATCTGTCAAAATAACGTCTAACTAATTCGTTTCCATGGTTACTCGACGCAATTGACTAACAAAGCTAATGTGACAAATTACATGTGTTTATAGAATTGAAGCGTAATTTTTTTTCGCATTTCACGCAATAATGGACTACATTGATAAATACCAAATCGTTTAGTATAATGAAGCATTTTACTGCATAGCAACGATTTTGTCATACCTTTATTTCGATTTCACGGGAAGCAAGTTGGAACAGGCTTCATTAGCGGCACTCAAAATATTCGCAGAGCTGCTTTTTATCTCCTTGCAAATTCAGATTGATGTTTCTGACATTTGTTACTAAAAACAATTTTATGTATCTAACGAGGTTGCTATAGGTACGTACGTTACAACGAAATATTCACCTAGTTTACTACCTTTTGAATATAATAAATCAAAATTTAAATGAAATCTTTCGAAACAATTTGACGGAAATGATCGGCAGTCTGCAATCCTATTCTATTGTACTTTTCACACCGAGAAGTCAGTATCGAGTCTTACGGAGCGCATCGTTGCCTTATAGAGTATGGCTGCGACGCTCAGTCGCTCAGGAATCAGGTGTGGCCTCAACTAAATTGCTTTGTTGTTATGTACCTATATATACTATGTACATAGTTATAATAATTATAAATAACATCTGCCGGGTATCCGTGTGCTCTTTGGAGCGAGCCGATCCTGTCACATATATGCCAGTGACGGCAACTCTGTCCGAGTTTCTCCCATTTAAAATGCATTGCCTTTAGCCATACTGAATTTTCGGTGTGAAAAGTACAATACACTCGTGTGGTTTTTGAGTGCCTACTCACTCGCTATCATGGGCGAAGTTAGGCGAACAGATCTTGGGGGGCTCAAGCCCCACTGCTAATATGAGAAGAAGTATGAATATTATGTATAACGTATATAGTTTTTTAAGATGTTTAGGGGGGCTAAATTGATGTTTGGGAGGGCTTAGCCCCCCCCAAGTCCCCCCCCCCCTAACTTCGCCCATGGCTCGCTTCGCTTCGCTCGTACAGAATTACGAATCACACTCGTCTAGTACTCGTCTAAACTTCTTTCGTAATATACATGCGTGCTAATCGTTAATTGAGTTTTGTTCGTTTGCATTGATACCAACTGTTTAAACGATATTTTGTAATATCTAAATAATTAAACAAAAATTACTTTTAACAAATTTTTTTTACTTGAAATTTTAAAAATCGTAGATATTAACAAAAGTACAAAAAATAATACCAGGAAATAACACACCGTTGAATAGGGTTTTTTGTCGAGGATATGATGGTCAATAAAAATACAGGGTGTTCCATTTAAAATATTCGTATAAACTCTATTTAAAGTTCAGAAATTTTGAATTCTCATTTTAAACACTCGGTATAAAATTAATCACTTAGTTTTTTTTTGTAGAGTAACACGACATTAGGGTAATATTATTCGTCAAATCAATTTTTCCTTTTTTGAAGAATAACTTAGTTATGAATATTATAGTCCGACCGTGAATCGTATAAAATTTTGACAAAATAATAACTTGGCAACCGCATATCCAATATAAAAAAAAATTTCAAGCGTGATATAAATATGGTTGGTCGATACTTACATGAAGGGAAAAAATAAGGATGTGCCAATTAAAAAAAGTGATATTTTTCTGCAACATACTGTAGATATAAGAATGTTTTTAAAAGATGCGCAGTTCAAATCAAAGCAACCTTTATTTGAAACTTTTTTCTGTATCTTCAACCTACATTGAGTTATCGACCGATTATGGAGCAGTGAGACACCCTGTATAGTCAGCTCGCGACCAGACAAGACTCTGTTCTCGTTACTTCGAGACGAGACCAAGGATTAGTATCGGTCTCGTCTCGAAGTAACGAGAACAGACGAGACGAGACTCGCCGTAATTGTCGTTTCGTCTTGTTTCGTGGCATCACTAATTAAGCGATGTATAGAGAGTCACCCACCACGGCCACCACCATGACTTAACTTCCCACAATTTTTTAAAACAATTTTCCCATAAGTATCTAATTTTCTTAATTTATTATTACCATAACCTCTTTACAGCATGGTTTCGGTTTCATCAACGACCTTGCTTGGGATCCTTGGGTCTTCCCGTTACATTTATTATTTTTTAATTTTGCATTTAATGAAGGGTAAGTTGGATCACATTTGTGCCCAACTCATGTACTTGTTTTAGTGCTTGTTGCTTTCGTTCACTGTTTATGTATACAAACTTTAGCAATTACTATTCCATCTGAAGATGATAAGTATGTAAATTATCGAAAATAGTCGCCAATGTAATTCATCGTAATTTCAACAATTTAACCTAATTAAGAAAATCATTCATGGGAAAGGTTTATTGAACTTATTGCCAACCTATTTGGTTAGATTTGCTACCCCATTTTGAGTTGTACCATAGAGGGGTCCATATCACAACGGCCACTGATCATAACGGCCACCCCGATTTCTGCTATTTCATAACGGCCACCTTGATCACAACGGCCACTAATATTATTTGATCATAACGTGAACAAGGTGGCCGTTATGATCAAATAGTATTAAGGGCCGTTGTGATCAAGGTGGCCGTTATGAAATAACAATAACCTAAGGTGGCCGTTATGATCAGTGGCCGTTGTGATCAGGTCCCCCATAGAGCATATAAATTTAAAGAGAGTCAACGCCATAGGAATCAGCGTAACTGCCGTAATGTTGGTTGCATGCATAAATTTTGAAAAAAATGGTTATTAAATGTACTAAAACGCCGTAAGGTTCGAGTCGAGGAAACGACGGTTTGACAATGTTGGCGTCACACTGTATAAAGCTACAAATATGGTAAATTAACAACAGTTTGGCTTTGATAGGGAATTACTATTTTTTAAAGTAGATTTTTAAGAATATCTAGTTTATTGTTTATTAATTCAAAAATGGCGGCGTATAAAATATTTTCTGATCACTTTGACAACATACCTATACTTGACTTTAGGTAAAATTAAAGAACCCTGCAACATTTAGCTCTGAACCGGGTTTTTAATTTCTTGTCCGGCCGCTAGGTTTCAAAACTTCAGCCACCTTGTGGCCGGGCAACTTGAAACCTATCATACGTTTTTCCCCAGCATTGAACTTCTTTACCTTATATGTTCTATGGTTGTACTAATACCTACTTTCTAAGCTAATTTTTATTTTAAATTTACATTTCAATCACACATACAATTCAAGAATGTCTGTATAGAGAGGCTTTGAAAATGGCAAATCGAATTTAAATAACTGATAAACAAACCCTCACTAGTTATTAAAAAAAAAATAAAAATTTTAGACTGACCTGCACCATCATCACGAACTTTTGGGATTGCAGTGGTAATGGCTAATGGTGACAAATAGATCTTCATTTCCATCAAAATAAGATTTCAAAATTACGAATAATTTGAATATATTTTTAAATTTTTTATTCTACTACCTAGTATTATAGTATAAAATTGAAACGTTACCCAATTTGAGTTTTCTGTCATATTCCCGAACCATTCGCAAATATTTTGTATTCTAACAGGACGCAATGTTTCCAATGAAACGTGATATTGTATGAAAACGTAATATTCCCATAAAAATATTTGGGAATAGTCTGACAACGCGGGACTAAGGTACAGAAAGACTTTAAATATGTGTTAGTTTAAAATTGATTATAGGTTAATGCTCCAAAAATTGAGGGGTTATGGTTAGGAAAAAGTGTCTGGATACCGGAGATACTATTGATGAATGAGTCACCCTAAAATTGTACTACACCTCATTTATTCGGGTTCTATCGTCTTACAAAAAAAGTGACTTGAACACTTTGAAGAAAATTTCTATTTTGAGTCAAGTGTCTTACTATATGTTACTTTAATTAATGTGATTTTTAATAGTGAATGAATTTATTTCAGCAGTAGAAGGTTTCTAAATTTATATATTTTCTACTCAAGCATTTTGACACTCGTTAATAATTTTTAAATATACTGTGAAATGCAATTAAAAGTGTTTGTTCAAAAACCATAAGAGAAACACCATTTCATTTTGACACCATTACGCTTTCATCGTTGTTAATGTTACAATAGCAGCCTCCTGTCGAAAATTTGACATACTGCGGAATTTTTGTCATTATTCATTCATCCGTCGGGCGTAACATACATGTTTAAAACTTCAACAGTTTCGTGTAGCCCTTTGGGTTCGATGCGAGGCCAAAAGGACTCAACAACAATGCGAAGTGACTTCCAATAAAAAAAAATTGGTAAAAAATTATCTCGCAAGGCAATGCGGAAATTGTTTATTTAGACCATTTGTATTCGACGACAGGAGTTGATTGGAAAGTGGAGAACGAACTGAGAGGGCTACATAGAGTGATAAATTTTACTTCCGCCGAAATCAATCGATGGAACAATTAGTGATCAGTTTCCCTTTCTATTGTTTCGGCAATTTGTTATGTTTGCGGGTAACATTGTTGCAAATTAAAACTTTGAAGCGATCGAAATTTAGTTTAATATTTCAAAGGAATTAAACGAAATGAATTACGCGTACCGAGCGTATTAAAAGCATTTGTTTTAGAAGTTTTCGACTTGTGGGCGAAATCGTTTTCATGTTAACGAGTCCAGTTAAGATGTTAACTTGAATTGCGTGTAACCGAAATGCTTTCAGGAATGTATTAACTGTGCTTAACAATGTTGTCACGTGTATGTGTGGGGGTTGTATTATTGCATTGAGAGGAAAATGGAATTAAATGTTAGGAATTTGAGTTTCTCGTAATAGAGAACGTGTGTACAGTTCCATATAAAGGGTTTTCTAAGACGAGAGAACCGTAATTTCTAAAGCTAATGGAAGTGTTTCCAATTCAGCCTACGCGTTATTTTTTCAATTTCGCACTATCTTTTATTTTAATTTATTTATTTTATTTTATTTACTTTATTATAATTAGGAACTAACTTGCAAATACAGTTAGAAATGATCGTAAAGTGCAAATTGTGAGTATGATTTTCCTAGAATTTCACATGTATTTTCAGATAAGTATCTAATATTTAAGCAATCTCCCTCTTTTTATGACAGTCATCAAAAAGAAAATGAGTTATTTGACAATTTTATTATAGTAATTTCCAAGATTGGGGGCTATGAAAATAGTGAGCAGTTTCGAAACCACCGTCTTTACCAAGTTGAAGCTTAGAAATCTATAAAATAAAGTTGGCAATTATCGGCGTACGTATACGTTAAGAGTAATGTTAGATATAAAAATGGTTGCCTTCCACTAAAATAGGTGAACAGTGGGAGATGTTGAATGAAAGGATGGTCGAGGACGTCGTTGATATAAAAGTTATAAAGGTTGTTTTTGACAATGTACATTTTATTCGCTACTTCAGCAAAAATGCTCTTTACTAAATAACTTGCGCTATAGAGATACGAGGTTTTTGACGTTATGTTATCTTTCAACGTCATTTTTATTACAAACCTTAACCTTAGACGTGCCCATTTTATTATTTCTCATTCATTTTCGTTTATTTTAAAAACATTTATCCAAATTATAGTTACAGCCATATCAAGAAATTTACACTTTTTATACTTATAAGCGAGCAAATGTAAACTTAAACTATAAATGAGAAAAAAGAGACAGCAATAATAACAATAAATGTTTATTTTAATTTTTTTTTCCAATTAAATACATATCCGGAAACGGTTAATTTTAGGAATAGGAAAACTTGATAAGTCCATCTAAAATTTTACCTAGAATCCAAAATCGGAATAATATATAGGATGTTACCTTTAAAATAACAAAGCGTCATTTCCGGAAAAACCACATTATTCTATTTGAGGAGGTCATGTCCGAAAGCCCTATTGCCCAAATTTTCGAAATTTAGATTTAAAGTAGTCTCTGCAACGTTCTAATGTCACCGCGAGACACCCTGTGGTTTTACAACAATTTTGGTGTCCTTTCAAGTGTTATCAATACAATTTCTTTTTGGTATCTTCATATTAATCTTTTACGGGGACATTTTTGAAACGGTACTGGATTTCAAAACTTTGAAGGAGCCCCAAAAGTTTTTTTTATAAATTTGATATTTTGAATGTGTCAATTACACTTAAAAAGACATCGTGTAATAGTTATGACCGCTGAAAAGAAGAACCATTTTCAAAATACTTACGATGTATACTTAGTACTACAGTGTACTTCTAAGAATAATATTTAATTTTTGTTCCTGTTAGGCATGAATACATGTATGAGTATAACAAACGTCACGTCACAGTATCATTTTCTTTGGTTCTCGAATGGGACCCCAGGGCTCTATCCTTTCACCGCTGCTGCACAACATATAAATGTTCGACATGCCAAAAAACCAACGAGCGACCTACGCGGATGACACAGCCCTCCTGGTCGGCGGTCGTAGCGAGGAGGTAATAACACGACAACTGCAGCTGCAGAGGCAAAGGAAGAATAGTGCTCAGACTGGAGCATCATAGTCAATCCCGCCAAAAGCGTGGCTGTGTACTTCACACGAAGAAGAAAACGACCGGGGGACAATCTTGTAATGTTCGACAGCCAATGTTTTAACTCGTTAGGGAGATTATTATATAGTTTTAGCCCTTTATAAAACTCCCACATTGCCAGACTGCAGATTGTCCAAAACAAGGTGCTGAGGATGATTGTAGACGCACCATGGTTTGTACATAACAGGCAAATACACGGAGACCTACAAGTCCAGTTCGTCAAAGAATTTTTTCACCAGTCCGCGGTGAGCATTTGCTGCAGCAATATTGTAGTGCACAACTGTATAATACGCCTGAATTAAAAGATTCTGGTAAAATTGCTGTTTTAATCGTGATAACAAATAATATCCTTTATTAAGGTACCCGTTTTCAGGAAATAATCTTCAACTTCTTCTCCACAATCTGAAATTTGAATTTATTTATCTAATTGTGTAGTGAAGAATTGTACACGGAGACCTGCTTTTTCTCTTATACAAAAAGTTGTGCTTCAGTTAGACAATTAGTCAAATTGTCTAACTGAAGCACATTACATGAGTTAGAACCCCCCCCCCCCCCCCCCCACTAAGTGAAGCATAAACACACTTATCTTTTGGCATGCAAAAAGTATACGACAATGAATTATAATAGAAACGTGAGATGAACATTTACGGCATTAATTATCACTAAATAAAGAGTAAGGAATGGGTTATCAAATGTTAAAAAGCGGAACCGGCAATTATAAATTAAATAACAGCGATATAACTTTTTAGCGGTACTTCCCTCTGGCGCTTATTAGGATTAATGCGTCCACTATTTCATACCCTTAACGAATTCCTTCTAAGTTTGCTACAGAGGATGATAAAATTAAACGACGAATATATAACTTATGTTTTGAGCACCTGCTAATCCATGTTTTTTAATTAATTTTCTTTAATACGATTTTGTGGAACTCCATAACAACAAAAACAAGTAATTCAACTAATTCTTATTTTTAAATACAACCTAATATATACGTATGTACTTATAATAAATGACACGTGTCGAAACGTGTTAGGTTTTATTTAAAATAGAAAATTTAATTGAATTAGGTACTTGTATATACAGACATTTATTAAAATAATAATAAATGGCACCTTTTCAACATATTGAGTTGCATAAAATGCAAAAGATACAAAACAAAAGTAAACAAATGAACATCAACGTAAAAATAAAATGTAACAAAAATAATTATTTCTTTATTGGTGTCCTATTTTAGGCTTTTAAACCGCTCGTCAGCGTGTTTAAATCGCGCTTTCAAAAACGCGCGTTTTAAAGTTGCCATGGCATCATCAACAATTTGAAAAACGTGAATTCTTGTTGGTTATTGATCTGACAGGAGTACTTTGTTACGTCAAATAAAATGACAGATTGCAAATTAATTTCCGTTTTTCTCATTTCCATGACAACGAAAGGTATACTGATTTCACATTAGGAATTCAACCATTTCCCATTATTAGTTCGTATTTCCATTTTAATACCAAATTTCAAAGTGAACCAATAAAAAAAACAGCGTAAAGTATTCGTGGATAACTGGCCTTTAAAACACTTGCTCTATTTCAAACTCGCACGTGTTTTAAAGACCTGTTTATCCACTTATACTTTAATATACTTTACTTATGTTGTGAATTTTTTGTAAATGTAATTAGTTTACAAACTTTTTTTGGTTTGTTTTACAAAACAAGCGCATTCTTTTCGAAATCATATAAAAGGGACAAACAAGGGTTTTATCCATTTATGCCCTACTCTTATAAACAAGTAGTAATAGTACTGTTTATGTTAAAAAAGTTGATTATGTCTGTATGAAGTAAGTATGAAACTAAGATCCATATCTTAACTCGGTTGTAGACAATACGCATCTCTTGCAACGCACGGACGCACGGACGGAATATTGATTCCAGTAACGAACGAAGTTCGTTGATAAATAGCTAACCGCACTATATTAGGCCGGTGTTGGTTACCGCATATTTGTAAAAAAATGTTATAAAAATGGCAGTATTGGACTCGTTTATATCATGGTTCACAGTTGCCAATTTTTCCTTATTATTTAAACCTCAGTGGGATAACGTTTGGATCCTTTCTATGAATATCCAGATTTTCAAGTTATTCCCAAGGTATTGCCTTTCTCTCCCTTCTAATTCAAACTATTACATAATTTTGAATTTGGCATTACCTAAATTCCTAAATACACAATACATATTATGTGTGTTTTTCACGTATTTGTCGAGGACAAAATATGATTTTTTTATTTGTTCAAATAGCTCTATCTTAAAAATGTCTGAAAGTTTTCACTTTGCATTTTCATGGACATAAATGATATGGCAATTTAAAGACTTTTTAGTTTAGACCGAACCCAATAGTAGATGTAATTTTTAAATGGGATCTACTTTTTTCCTCATTAAACTATTTCTTTGCCTATGTAAAAAAATTCACCCTGTGTATGGGTTAATGGAAAATGTCACAGGCAAAGCTTGTTTTTAGGTATTACTTATTAAAATTAGGTTCGTGAGCATGTAAAGCTAAAATACATAATGTCATTGAACCTTGGGTGTGGCTCATACACAATTCTTAAGTTGGAACGTTGGAAGAACCTTTTAATGTTGAAATTATCTAAGATTAAAGTAACACCCCTTCCAGTATAATGTTTATATTATAAGTAAGGTTTTATGGGATGACTCGCTCCCAAATTAATTTGGTTCCAACTGCATCACTACTGATATGATTTCGTTCCTTATTTCAAATTCGGTTTAGCTTGTCCATCTTATAGGGCGAATCATAAGTGATAATTTTAATTGGAGGAGATGAAAATTTATGATCTAAATGTATGCCTAACTTGTTTCGATCTCAAGAAATAAAAATTAGTTAATTTTTTAACTATTGCATTTGTCGATTTTAGTAAAACTTGCTATGTTTGTTGGCAGTAAAAGTGGCTTCTTTTGATAATTTGATTTAGAATAATAAAATTGTTTCAGAAAAATAAAATAATCCATTTTCTTGCACTTCTGTTGAGCGATAAAGCTAAAATGTAAAAATGCCTCAAGTTTTCCTAAGTTTGTGCACTTGAGATTTCACATTAACCATTGTTCCTTACCGCACACTTAATTAATGTAAAATCGTATCAAATCAAATCCACTACGCAAAGACTAATTAATAACCTTCAATTAGGCATGATGACAGTAACAAAAGAATGTCCAAAGTTAAGTGTAACAGTGTAATGAAGTAGGATTGGCTTTATTGATTTATTTTTCAACAATTTATTTAGTTTAGGAGGTAAATTTAAGAAATCTGTATACTGTAGTAATTTATTGAGGATCGTCAGTTTGAGTTCAAATTATTAATTTTAGGGGTTATTAGTTAATTGTTTAACAACCTGGAAAGGAATTACGAGTGAAAATTTTTTTCTAATTACTGTTGCATAAGGCTTAATGACAAATTTTATTAATTGATGTTCCAAATAATTTTAATTTTTTTACCACGCGACGTCCTAAATTGTTATTGTTCACATATCTTCCGAACTTGTTGGTTCTTGATACCTATAGTATAATACATATTAACCAGTTAGTTGATATACTTGCATCTAGAAATGAAACAAAGTTTTTGGAAGAATGTACCTATCTAAAATTTAAGAATTTGCACGCACCTTTTTGGCGTACGGAAGGTCTCTGAGCCATAATTTTCGCATTCCTAATTAAATATGCAAAAGTATTCCATGGGAAATTAGATACGGATTTGTTCCGACAAGTTAAACCCTTATTTAATTGAGGTAAACTAATTTCTCATCGATCAATTAATTTGATAATAACTATATACATTAGTATAAAGTAACTAAACGTAACCATATTTGGAAGCTAAGAAAGGGTTTGATAAACAATAGTTCATAAGCAACGTTCCGGATATTTCATTTTACGACAATGGCGGTCGGCAAGGGACTTGTAGCTTTAGATTTCGTATAAACCGAGTATTCGTAAATTCTAAAATGGCCGTAGGCATGACCATTTATGTAAAGAATTTTAGACCCGTTTAGATATTATACATATAATACATGCGTATGATATTCGGCAATAAAACTTAAATCGTTCCCTCCATCGTATCTAAAGCGATTCTTGTTCCTTTTGTTTTAATAAATAGAATTACTTTACGCGCGGTATTATTATTATGCTCCCCTATTTTATAGGGCGCAACTACTAAAACATTAAATTCTAAATTTATCGCAATAAAAAATTATGGACGCCCCAGTAAAATTATGCTTTTCATTAAGTATTTTCGTTTCAAGCGTGAAAAATTAAAATCTCATTTTCTTCATTGTCGTTTCATTAAAGGGTAGTTTATATGATATACATCACAAAAATATACACTTATTACTTTCTCACAAGTTATTTAATCAATAGAGTAATATGTCACGTTCAAGATGACACCACCTCCGCCCACAAATCGATGGCCAGAAAAAACACGAAATATAAATTAGAAGAAAGCTCCTGGAAAATATCAAATAATTAATCAAGCTTAATGAACACCTGATCAAGTTATACGTCTTGATTTCTTTTTAGTTTGAAGGGGATTGTTTTCGTTGAAAGTATTGTAATAAATCGGTTACCCTTCAATTCATATAACGTGTCATAATACAGATACAACTTTTGATAAAAAATTACGTACATTTATCTGATGGATTATCATAAAAAAAGTGCGTTTTGTAAATGGGACTACTTACTACATAATTTGGATAACGTATCCCTTGCATGTCACGAAAAATATATTTTGCAGTTTTCTACCATCCACTTCGATATAAAAGCTTTTAATGAATCTATACTTGACGGAGATTGCTGTTTTATTATCTCAAGCAAAGGAATTAAAATGGTACAAGTTCTCTTTTAAGTGGAATTGCAAACATTTTGTGTAAAATACTCGTGGAAAGTAAACAAATGTCTCTAGCTCTGATAATGAAAGAGGTTATCCAATTTCATTTGTGGCGAGAAACGTTTACTCTTAGACTAACGCCTACTTGTTTAGATGGTATAAGTATTCTAAAATTTTTTTGACATTTGCTGCATAATAGCTGCTTTGTTTCCTTTTTTAAAATTTAACATCGCAGTATAGATCAAAAGGAAACATCATGATCTTTAACCATAAATGAACACGAGTTTACAGCGCTTGTCCTAACCAAAAAAAATTTTCTGAAATATACAAAGGTTGATATATAAAATGCCCGTGATGGAATCGGTAGAGTGGTCTCAAGTTGAGAACATGACAGACGCCATTAACTGTCTGCGCGGCGGGAAAATTCCAGTGGCGTAACATTTTAAAACGAGAATAAAGTTACACAGAAACGAAATAAACACACAAGGTGCACACA
Organism: Pyrocoelia pectoralis; assembly: GCA_036250285.1. NCBI lineage: Eukaryota > Metazoa > Arthropoda > Insecta > Coleoptera > Lampyridae > Pyrocoelia > Pyrocoelia pectoralis. Next base: position 6,545,144 of record CM070080.1, read on the forward strand.
AGGGACGCCAATGACAACAACAAACTGTCTCCCCTTCGGTAACAATTTGGACTCGCCCGAACGCTTTCTGGTTTACGGCGCATGATGACTAATGTCATGTTCTCAACTTGAGACCACTCTAGTAATCGAACAGTATTTCGATATACTATTTTCCCTACTTCGTTGTTCCGATAATCCTACGTATTGCCAGTCTTTGGCTGGTAAAAGATTTGATAAATTATAATAATTAAAACAAGCAATTCCACTAATTTTAAATTTTAAATGTAACCCGACGTTTTTCGACAATATGTGGTATATTATCAAGGGCAACGGATTGTGGTAAATTAAAATGACACAAGAGTTGGCTAAGATACGGCATTCAGATAATTTTTGGTGTACATCTTTATCTTTATCAAAAATATAACAAAGAACAACATCCAATCATCTCTCTATCCTCGAAGGCACGAAATCGAGGTTCTAGCTCAATTCGTTATAGCAGTACCCTAGTGAGATAAAGATCCTTGGTTCGAATCCCGACCACAAGATACATTTTTATTTATTTTTACTTAAGTTTATTTAAATATAGATTATAATTATTGTGTTTGAGGTAAGATAATTAATACAAATACGAAAACTATGTTGTAAGTCCATGGTAGAGTCAGATGCTCGCAAAGGGGTAGTGATTTAATAAATAAAACAACTTAAAACCTCCCCTTAGACAATGAATATTTAATAAAATCAAAATTTAATGAAGCGAAGGATGAGATGTTGTGTTTTTTATGTTTGTTGTATATAAGTACAAAAGTACTGAAAAACCAGCCCCATTAAAGGCAATACTGGCTGAAAATAATTCCAACGTTAATGGAAAACGAGGTTTGATTCCAGGTTAATCATTTTAGTCATTTTCAGCCAGTATTGCCTTTAATGGGGTTGGTTTTTCAGTACTTTTGAACTTATATACAAAAAACATAAAAAACACAACATCTCATCTTTCGCTTCATTAAATTTTGATTTTATTAAATATTCATTGTCTAAGGGGAGGTTTTAAGTTGTTTTATTTATTAAAACTATGTTGCATGTAATTCTTCTAGAACAAACTGAGTTATATAGTGGTGTAGCATGTTTAACTGATCCAAAACATTACGCCGTATGACCAGTGGTAGCTTAGCGAGACATAAGCGCTTATTTCGGGTTCTTCTGCAGAAAACTTTTCGATATCAGCATCATTAAATAATTTTATTGCTAAAGTTTTCAATTTGTGGAAACTTGCCGCAAAAGGTATAAAACGATGTGGTGATTTTACATGTAAAATTGTAGCATCTCGGAGCAGTCATAAAAGGGCGTTCTTAGCACCGAAAATCGACTAAATGCTACTTCGTTATTAAAACAATGCAGGGTGCGAGGAATTAAGGGAGTTAAGGTTTACTGCATCCTAGAGCAGAAATTCTTATACGCAGCCAAATAATTTTTGTTTTATTCAATTCCCTAACCTTTTTTGATCCAGATTGCGTTTGCCATTACAGTTTAGTATTGCTGGTTTTGTGTTTTTTTAATGCTTTCAAACAAATGCGTTGCTATATTAGAGATCTTCCTGCAAGAAAAACGCCAGTTGTTCGCCTGCTTAATGTACCTCATTAATTAATTAATTAATTAATTAATTAATTAATTAATGAGCCGAGGAAGAAAGCGCAGTGTCAATAGAGCCATGAATAGGTAGATCATTTGGAAGCACGTGCAACGAAATTCGAGGATCTCGTAGTTGACTAATGCGAAAAAAGTGTTAGAAAAGGGCTGGAACAAGTGCTCCTCATGCACGATAACAAGTGCGTACGATTTCAGATACGAACCGAAAATCCGTGATGACAACGAATTATTTTCACGAATAAGTTTTTCAACGTAGAAATAACGCGCAATCGTCAAAATGAAAGGATCTGGTGCGCTAAACAAGACTCGGTACCAGCTCACAGGGCGATTGTGATTTAGGAGTGGTGTGAGGCCCATTTTCCAGATTCCGAATGTTCGCCGAAAATTTCAAGAAACGTTTGAGGCTCTGCATTGATGCTGAGGGTGGCCACTTTAAAACCACTTGAGAATTTTACTGTGTTTACTTTTGTTCAATAATTTTACATTGCAAAATATTCAACTTCCTTATTTCCTCGTATCCTGTATTTATTTGAGTAAGTTTTTTTAAATAACAGTAATGTGCTGTAGCTCACCAAATATGTTATTATAATACACAAGGTGCTTTTTTGAGATCGAAACACTTGGAAGGTTTATCCTAGATTTATAGAAGTTTCATGGCCTGATCAATTGTTTTGAAGTTGGTTTATCCTTTCAAGTCTCGAACCCAAAAGTTTCCAAAGTTTCCATCACTATTTTGAATAGCTATTCTTGTTAGTGTCGATGATCCAGATATGGATCCTTACTAATTGCAGGATGATCTTGATTCGCTGATTTACACTGCTCATCACCGAAACGTGGTTCCACTCACGTTGAGTATGGGACCTCTTTTCTGCCTTAGCGTCTCAGAGCTTTTAGCGGCAGAGCTTTTTTAGTTTCTTTGGATTCCAGAACTCTGCAGACTATTGACGTCGTTTGTGAATAAGAAAGGTTCACATTTGTGTTGTATTCTGCTTACGTGTAAGGATTTTCGAAAACCCTGACGTGATTTTGAAAGAGTGACGGTAAATTGCGTTGCTAAGACAGATAAATGTCCAAAAGTATATTTTATAATAAAACCAGAGGCGTGTAAAGATAGGATTCTTTTAAATAAAATAGCTACTTGCTAAAAGTACTGGTTTACAAATAGCTATTTGCAAAAGAGTGTTGCCGATATCGAAATAAGTATATTATGATGCCAAGAGAAAGTGTCACGTTAATTAGAAATGACTACAATTTGACACATCTTCACTCAGAGCTTTAACCTATTAAGTTATATAGGACATGCTGCACACATTGTTGTTTCATTTAAGTCTTTCCTTTGGATGGATTAATTTGTAACCCATGCATTTCACAAGGACATGGAATAAATAAACCGTTGTTTGGGCCACCCTTGCTTGCCAAGCGTTCAGGATTACCGCATGACGAGGTTAATAAATGCATGGATGTTATACCTACGTAGACATACGAAATTTGAATTAATGCCGGAGTGGCCACAATCCTCGCTAATTATATCCTCGCTTGGATAATTATTATCTCCATTTGAAAGAAAAGATGAAACGGTTGGCAAAAATTATGCAATAAGTACCAGATGTCAGCCAATAACTTTTTGATATAGACTTTCTAATCTAATCATGTGCAGTTGAGATATATTAGCACGGCAGTCCCTAACATACATCTTGCACAGACAAGCTGCCATGATGGAACATTCTATCAAGTGAAGTGCTGTATTAGATCTAGCTGTTTCAGGGTAGCAAATTAATCATGATGGATACTTTGTAAAGTGTTTTAGACACAGGTCGCTATCCAATATTAATCCCGATCCTATTTGTACATAAAGAAGTAGGACAACAATCAATCAACAACGCCAACGTAGAGAATTAATTTGATAAAGAATTGTTTGAAGTATAGTGAAATTACGAGCGACCTGAAAGTTAATTTTAGTTGCACGTAATTGTAGGGAATTATCTGTCACGCTTTTAACATAAAGCCTCCTACGGCTTTCATTCGCCCATTTCGCTTTGGTACACTAATCCCCTTTTAATTAACAAATTTCTACTACCTTCCCGTCAAGAACAAGAGGAATCTTCTTTTACGGCGCGAGTCGACATCTTCTATCGCTAATAATAATAATCCTCCTTTATTGGAAGTATTTGCGGAAAAATTGAATACGTGCTTCATTTTGCATTTACGAATACAGAATTATTATATAATTGTAATCGTAAGGCTCTATAATTGAAGATAGAAGGACTTTTTCATCTTTTAAGAACCCGTATATTGCAAACTTAACAAGGATCATGTCGATAAAGTAATTTGTTAGGAACGTATCGGTCTTAATGCTTAGATTTAGTTGAATCTCGTGGGTATTCTCAATTCTGTTCCATCATTTTAGTAATTCGATTCGCAAAATATCGTAGAAAAACAAGACAAATGAATTTGCACTTTCATCTTCCTGTTGAATTCGTTTATAAGTCTGTCTATTAAGAGTGTTGTCCTATTTTTTGTTCAAGTTCCTGTAGTAGCTGTACGATTCGCTTAAAGCGCGCAAAACGACGACGAGTGATTGATTCTGGATTATGCAAAAATGACCATGAAATCCATGCGATTGTTGTGAGAAGGAATTAAAGAACTACACATTTGTAATATTTATATAATATGAAAAAACATACAAAATAAAATATTTGATTCAATAAGTCTGTACTTAATACTAAATGATAAATGTGATTCTTTGGTGATGCGTATGCGTGCAGTTCTAAAACATTTACGAATAAACGAAGGAAACAAAGGATGAAAGGAACTTACTTGTTTGGAGTTTTCTGCGTGATGTAGCTATCCCTTGGCTTCTATGAAGTATGAAATATGACTGGTAACGAATTGATTTTGATGATCTTCTTCAGGTTGTACGATAGTTCGATGATGATACGATGCGAATTTATTGAAACGACGACGATACGATGAGTGCACTATTTAATTTAATTGAATTGAACGAATGTAATTCGAACTGGCGGCATCTTCGGTTGTAGTTATAAAGTTAAGTCACAAAGTAAAGTCAAAAGTTGAAAATTGATCGACGACTCACGCATTTAATATGCTATCGCGCTTAACTCCGCGCAACGTAACGATAGGGAAGGGTAACAAATGGGGTGAAAATGATGGGATTTTAAGGTGACGAAAGGAATACAGGAAAATGATATTTCGAGACTAATAAAGGTGATAATGAGGACGCAACATACCGCCCACCAAATTCATATTCAAATAACGAATTTTAAAGAAAGTAACGAAAAAACAATTATTCAACTAACACATATAAAAAAAAATCTATTGTGATGGCAAAGCGCACAATTTAACAGCGGGACGCTTAATTACACCGCGGGTGGTACGAACGTCTGCCACGCGAATAATACCATCTTTACCTGGGTATAGGTGTTCGATGCGACCAAGCCTCCACTGTAGAGGTGGCGTGGTTTCATCTTTAACTAACACTAATGTGCCAATATCAGCAAGTACAAGTTTTTTTGTTTTGGCCCAAGGGCTCCTTTGATATAGAGTGTGCAAGTATTCGGTTTTCCAGCGCGCCCAAAATGATTGCTGAAGCTGCTGAACGAGTTGCCAACGCGAAAGGCGCGAAGTCGAAATATGGGATAAATCAGGATCAGGAGGTGCTGATAAAGGCTCTAACGTAAGAAAATGACCAGGTGTCAAACTATTTTGATCATTGGGATCAGTACTAATAGGACATAAGGGCCGGGAATTAAGGATGGCCTCAATTTGTACAAAAACAGTATTTAATTCTTCTAAAGTAAGAATTTGATTTCCAATAATTCTATTAAAATGTCTCTTGACCGACTTGACACCACTCTCCCACAGACCACCAAAGTGTGGAGCAGCAGGGGGGTTAAATGACCAGGAAATGACTTGCGAATCTACCGCATGTTTCAATAAACGATTGAACTCCCTATTAGCACCGACAAAATTACTGCCACAATCGCTAAAAATTTGGACGCAACGACCACGACGGGCGATAAAACGTCTTAAAGCAGCTATGAAAACATCTGTTGATAATGAGGTAGCCACTTCCAGATGTACAGCTTTCGTAGCGAAACAGACGAAGATGCACAGATAGGCTTTCGAAGTTTTGTTTCCTCGAGTCCTACGAAGGCTTGAAGAAATGGAAAAGGGGCCTGCAAAGTCACAACCGACGATACTAAACGGTTTAACCTTACTTATTCGAGCTGCAGGTAGGTTGCCCATAGGAGGGCGATAAGTACTGGGATTAATTCGAAAGCAACGATTACATTTTGATATATAGTGACGGATTGATCGGCGACCCGAAATAATCCAAAAATTTTGTTGAATTAAGTACAACGTGGCGTTAATTCCCGTATGGAAATTGTCCTCATGAACTTGTCGAACTAATAGTTCAGTGAGGCGATGAATTGTAGGCAACAATGCTGGATATTTAGTTTCAAACGGCAACGTAGAATTATCAAGGCGACCGCCCACGCGAATAATATTATCCCCGCCCACCATGGGAGATAATCTTAAAAACCATTTTGGAACGGTCTTACCTGATTGAAGGTTTTCAAAAAAATTGCTAAAACAGTTGTTCTGAACTTCTCGAACGATAACCAATAAAGCCTTATATCTTTCCTGCTGTGACAAAGGATCAGTAAGTTTATCATTAGTATATCTAGCATTATGGATAAAACGTAGGACATAAGCTACCACTGCTTGGATTTTAAATAACGACGACGAGTTCTGTAGCAAAGTAAAAACGAACGAGGACTGATCTTTACCACCATGATTAAGGTACGAAAGTACACAACGGGTAGACGAAACTATCTGATTTTGTCTCATTTCCTCAACAGGAAGAAGGGGATTGCAATACGAATCTTTCGGCCAATTATTCTGAGATGATAACAAAACGAAGGACCCGTCCACCAAAGTGGGTGAGACAAAATCTGTGTGGGAAACAACCCTCGAGAGGCAGAATCGGCAGGGTTCTCACGAGAAGGAACATAACGCCAACAACCTGGAGGGACTCTATCATGAATGTAAGCTATTTTGTTGCTCACAAAAACCTTCCACTTGCGTGAATTGGAGCGAATCCAAGTTAGTACAACACTAGAATCTGACCAAGCGACGATGTCACTAACAGGAGCGATATTGCGAAGGGAACTCGATACAAATTTTATCAATTTAGCAAGAAGAGCCGCACCACATAACTCTAGGCGTGGAATGGACAGTTGTTTGATTGGGGCTACCTTTGACTTGGCGATAACGAAGGCAGTACGAAAACTACCGTCATTCAAGGTGAAACGAAAATATACAACAGCCGCATAGCCTGCCTCAGAGGCATCACAAAACCCGTGCAACTGAAAGGACTCAATGTTTGCAGGGAACATCAAACGAGGTACTTGAATCGATGAAAGAGTAGACAGCTCCGATTTAAATTTAAACCATTGCGAAGTCACTTCTTTTGGTGGTTCGGTATCCCAATTCAAACCCAATAGCCAAATTTGCTGAATTAGACATTTAGCAAAAAAACTAATTGGGGCGAGTAACCCGAGAGGATCATAAATACGAGCTAACTCAGATAATAACGACCGCTTTGTACAAGGCACATTGCGAGGATTAACCACGAAAGAAAAGGAGTCAGAGGTTGAGTGCCAACGAAGACCAAGAATTTTGATAGTAGTGGAAGACTCACTATCGAAAGATAGAGCCTGTGAGTGGATAAATTCCAATGGAATCGAATCCAGTGCCTCTGAATGGTTAGATGCCCATTTACGAAGCTCAAAACATCCCGAAGAAAACAAATCAACTAATTGCTTAACAAATCTTTGGGCCTCATCTACGGAAGAAGCGCCACAAATAAGATCATCAACATATAAATTGGAGCGAATAGCTTGAGCAGCCAAAGGGTATGTGCTTTCACCCTGCTCAGCTAGTTCCAATAGTGTACGAATAGCAAGGTAAGGTGCCGAAGAAACACCATAAGTGATTGTATTTAATTGATATGTAGTTATTGGATCGTCAGTCGAAAATCTCCAACGAATGAGCTGATATTTTCTATGATCGGCCCGAACGAGAATTTGACGATACATTTGACGTACGTCGCAAGTGAATGCTATTGGTTTCACTCGAAAACGCAACAGCAATTCGGTGATATCATTTTGTAATTTTGGCCCAACGAGAAGTGTGTCATTAAGGGACGGCTGATTCGCAGCCTTGGCCGAGGCATCAAAAACGACACGAATATTTGAGTGTTCTCCATCAGACTTAAAGACTGCATGGTGAGGAATGTAATAACAATCTAGCCCCATAGGGTTCGTAGACAAAGGAGTCATGTGACCCGCAACCAAATAGTCGCGCATAAAATCCACATACATGGATCTCAATTGCGGTTGCTTAACGAAACGATTTTCCAAAGAACGAAGACGACGATCTGCAATGGCCATAGAACCCTCGAACGTAGGGTTAACAACATCGAAAGGAAGAGCGACTCCAAACCGACCTGAAGTTTCTCTAAACAATGCTTCCTTGAAAGAAGATTCCGCGAATTCCTCTTCCGGAGAGATTAAAGCTTTGGACGGAACTTCCTCGACACTCCAAAATTGTTCGACAATCCTATCCAAAGGTGCCGAGAGCGAATGAGAAAATGACGAAAACAACGACTGCATAGCTTGTTGTTGAGGCTTTGCGAATTTTACAGGACCCAAAACGACCTGACCAAATATGGTGCCAAGTAAAAATGGCTGATCTTCCATAGAAGGAACGATATCCTTACTGGAGTCTACAATTGTTGGATATACATCGGCTCCCAGCAGGATGTGAATAGGGCGAGATTCATACCACAACGAATCCGCTAGTTTAATGTTGCGAGGCAAACAAATATCGGGGTTGACCGTATCATTAGGTAAGTTACCACAAATTTTGTCCAATACGAAGAATTCGAGTTCGAAACTAGGAATTGCACTGTCACTGGGACGAACTTCCGAAGTAACTGTGCACGACGATTTAGTAGTGACTTGTCCTAAGCCACAAATAGGGACAACATTGGTTTGCTTAACTAATTTGAGTCTATTAGCCAAACTGGAGGTAATGTAGGAGGCTTGACTACCAGAATCAATTAACGCTCTTGCGAGATGGTAATTTCCCCAATTGTCACGAATTTTTAAAACTACAGTACCCAATAGCACTGGAGGACGACCAGCATACGACGACATAAAGGTTCCAGAGCAACGACTTGTACAAGATGTGACTTGGTTCGAGTTATTACCAGAGGCAGATGGTCCAGCGATCGGACCCGAAGATTTAGTCGAAAAATGTAACAACGTGTTATGTGCCGAATCACAGGTGCGACACCTCCTCTCAGATGGGCATTTCGCCACAACATGTCCAGATGCCAAACAATTGAGGCACAACCGATGGCGCTTGACGATTTCAAAGCGCTCTTGAGGTTGCCTTTTTCTAAACGACGGACATACAAACAAAACATGCGATTGGTTGCACAAAAGACACTTATTAGAAGTGTTGGGCGAAGTAGTGACTAACGAAGTTCTGGTAAAGGGTGTCTTAGGTGGAGGGCGTCTCGAAGTTAGGGGTGACTGCGTTTGTTTCGAATCGGAATACGACGAAATCATTGCTTCAAGCGATATGATCATTCAAAATACCTGCGATGTCCCGAAAGGTGGGAATCTTTCTTTTATCTAGTTTAATCTCTATTTGCTTTCGAGTGGACGGATCTAGCTTCTCTAAAATAATGTTAAAGAGTACAAAATCCCAAGTGTCGGACAATTTCAATAATTTCAGGGCTTCGCAGTTCTCCTTTACCTGACTTAACAAACTTCTTAACTCCTTGCCGGACTCCGACGACATTGTGGGAATATTCTGAATCTCGTTCCAATACAAGGTTGCAAGAGCCCTCTCATTATTATATCGATCTAATAATGATTGGAAGGCAATCGAATAATTGTCGCCGCAAACGGGAATGGCCTTCACGAGATTGAGGGGTTCACCGCTTAAGCTACTAACTAAAAAGTGATATTTTTCTATATTGCCATACGGCTTGTCATCAACCAAATTAATAAAAAGGTCCCTGTACTGAAGCCAATCTTTAAGGTCGCCATTAAATGACGGAAGTGGAATTCTTTTCAAATTGTCAACAAACGAATGCGACGAACTATTGCGTGAATCTGTAACCGCAATCGGGGAGGAACTCGACAGGGAAGTAAACAATTCTGCATACGCCACCTCAATCTGTACACACTTTGTTTCGAAGTCTAACCCAATGTGCATTTCAATTTCTAATTCATCCGGTTTATCAGCGACAAGTGCAATTATCTCATCCTGATTAGTTTGAAAGTTACGTTTGTACGAATCGAGTTGCCTGTACCAAATATTAAATAGGGTTTTTTGCTCAGGGTTTGTCAATGCGACCTGTGACAAATTGTGAATGGTAATCAAATTATTACAAGCAACATGTCGAAATGCTTTTAATTGTTTTAACTTGGCGGCCATATTGAAAGGTGGTCAAGGGGGATGCTAACAACAAGATCGATCAGCGAAAAAAAAAAAACAAAATCAACGAAATCCGCCACGAATTGACTAATGAAAATGACAATTCAAAAAATTTAAACGCTACAATATAAAAATACGAAAAACTAAGGGTTAATAATTATGCTTTATATGTCCAACTACGTGCTTAAACAAACATTAAAAGCGAGAGCCGTATCGGCACAACAAAAACGATACAAAGAACGCACTAATAAACTTGCACGTGCTAGAATTGGAACAATACGTTACTGTATTTTTATGAATTATGACTATCGAATTACGCTTGGGGTAGTTCTAGACACGGGAACATTCGAGTGGCAACGTTCTACCAAAATTAAAATTTTGAAAGTATTTCTTTTATATTCCTTCACAAACACATGGAAAACATTAATTAGGTCAATAAGATCCGGCGACCCGAAGGACCAAATAATTATGTACGATTCGCTTAAAGCGCGCAAAACGACGACGAGTGATTGATTCTGGATTATGCAAAAATGACCATGAAATCCATGCGATTGTTGTGAGAAGGAATTAAAGAACTACACATTTGTAATATTTATATAATATGAAAAAACATACAAAATAAAATATTTGATTCAATAAGTCTGTACTTAATACTAAATGATAAATGTGATTCTTTGGTGATGCGTATGCGTGCAGTTCTAAAACATTTACGAATAAACGAAGGAAACAAAGGATGAAAGGAACTTACTTGTTTGGAGTTTTCTGCGTGATGTAGCTATCCCTTGGCTTCTATGAAGTATGAAATATGACTGGTAACGAATTGATTTTGATGATCTTCTTCAGGTTGTACGATAGTTCGATGATGATACGATGCGAATTTATTGAAACGACGACGATACGATGAGTGCACTATTTAATTTAATTGAATTGAACGAATGTAATTCGAACTGGCGGCATCTTCGGTTGTAGTTATAAAGTTAAGTCACAAAGTAAAGTCAAAAGTTGAAAATTGATCGACGACTCACGCATTTAATATGCTATCGCGCTTAACTTCGCGCAACGTAACGATAGGGAAGGGTAACAAATGGGGTGAAAATGATGGGATTTTAAGGTGACGAAAGGAATACAGGAAAATGATATTTCGAGACTAATAAAGGTGATAATGAGGACGCAACAGTAGCGTACCACAAGATTCCGCGCACGCACGATAATTTACAGCCAAACTTGCTTTTGGAGATAATATTCGACTGATGAGGTTTTATGAGCCTTTTTGCTGCACATCAAAACATATTCTACTGAGCTGGGTAATTCGGAAGTTATTCCTCTCTCCACACAGGTCTTTAATGATGAATAAAAACAAGAAAGCCATTCTTCGAGTATGAAGTGTATGAAGTCTTAGTTTTCAGAATATTATCGAGTTACTAGTTATCAACAATTCCGAATTTGATATTTCTACTTCTAGCACATGGGTCAACAAATCCCGGACCTAACTACTAGATGGCGCCTGTGACGAAATATCCGTTGATATATAATAGTGCCAACCTTCAAAAGATGTATGTGAAAATTTCATGACGATTCGATGTTTAGTTTAGAAGTGGCACTACGTTTATTATTTCAGAAACTATAGATTCAAAAATTCTTTCCGAACTCAAAAAGATGCTCCGTGTCAAGAAATTTGGCTCAGCTATCGCAGAAACTGAAGTTATCCAGATTGTAACCGGACACGTGGTATCTGCCTTAAAAATATTAGAAAGAGGACCCGCGAGGGCTATCGAAATTATGGGGAAATGGCGCCCGAGGTGGGATTAAGCATACACTAAAAACCGGAGAACTACTGAAATGCGGAACAGTAGTGCAGAGGAGGTGCATTCTCCAATTCCCCGAAAAAAAATTCGAATCAACGCATTTACCTCATAGTGCACCTTCAGCAATGAACGGGCGGCAAGTTGAGTAGAGAATATTCAAACTGCACGCGAGTCTTTGAATGAGACCTCGAATCAATGATGTCTCAGACACTGTGGCGAATTTTCCTTAAAGACTTTGTTCACATTCTTATACCATCGCCCTACTCAAAAATTAAATTGCACCAAGCAACACTAGTTATGCTGTCTATCGTTACAACATTTCGTCGTACGGGTTGTGTCAACGGAAGGGAAGATCTGGTAGGCCAGTGACTGTGTCCACAAATAAAAATCATGGACGTGTCCTTAATCAGGTGTTGCAGTCACCAAAGCGAAGTCTTCGACGAACATCCGTGACATTAAACATCAGCAATACGTCACTTTGACGATTGTTTAAAGACTTAGGTGGATTTCCGTACCTAATACAGGTTGGAGTTGGACCACGATTCGCGGAGCAAGATAAGCATGTCAGGATTGAATATTGTGCACGATTTTTGGCCATTGTGTGTGAGAATCCAGATTTCTTACTCAACGTGTTGTTCTCCGACGAAAGTCACATTCATATCAATCGGCAAACAATTCCCTTTCTTGGCTTCGAGAGGCCAGACGTTATTGTCCAGAAACCGCCACGTAGTGTGCGTGTGACAATTTGGTGTGCAGCGTCAGGAAACGGTGTGCTAGGTCCGCATTTCATTAAAGAAGATGATGGTATCCCTCTTATTGCTACCCAGGACCGTTATAGGAACACGGGGGTCAGGCCATTTATTCAGGATCTAAGAAGGTTTTATCGTGCTATCGTTCGAACAAGACGGGGCGACCTGTCACACTTCTCGACAGTATGTGGTTATGCTGCAAGAAACCTTTCCAGGACGAATCATTTCCCGTGGGACTGAGTACCCCTTCCCATCACATTTCTCCGATATGGCACCACCTGATGCTTATACGTGTGGGGAATGTTAAAAAAATCCACCCAAAACTGTTCCTGCATTACGTCAGAAGATCGTCTCCTTTTTCAGGACTCTGAAGCAACCTATGTTCCGGAATATGTTTCAAAATCTGGGTAATTGTTATGAACACTGTCCACAGTGCAATGGAGCACATTTTCAACATTTACAGTATCATCCCGATAACTAAATACTATAACAATAACATAGTTTTTGGGTAAGTACTGCATACTTTGGCGCATACTGTATATATACTCAGGAAGCATTTAAACAAACAAGCGAGGAATTATTAAGCAAAATTAGATTTAATTCGTAAATTTTCACTGTTCTATTTCATCATTAACGATGTTCACTGTATTTTCATTTTCCATATAAGCGTTTATTTAAAAAAGAAATCAACTTTCTAACACGTTCTAATACTATAGTTATGCATTCCATTCGTATTCTGGCATTACAGCCTCCTTTCTTTATCATAATCCATCGTAGGATTTTGAAATAATGCATCAGTATAAAAATGTACGCCTTCTCTATTTTTCCACTCGTCGCAGTACCTAACAAAATTAGAAGACTCGCCTTAGAGATATACAATTTTTTACCTTCATTTTGTAAACGCAAATTTCTCATCAAGTTTATTACCCAAGCTGAAATTCTGGTTTGGACATAAACAGGAAAAAAAGTAAAAAAGGACCTTATTTACATTACCTACATATATTAGATGCGTCATGTAAACATGCTGAAAATTCGTTTTCCGGGATTTTATTAAAGCCTGACAATAACTAATGGCTGAGAAATTTTGTTTATTTTTAGATGGCGTAAGTCTACAATTTCTTTTGGGATTAATCGTTATTATATGTACTCTTCGTTGTAATATTCTACTGGCTACTCTGGACAAGTAGAGCTATACGTCTCGGCGGTTATATACATCCGGATAAGGGTTTAACACTCCCTCTGTTATAAATTATGGATTACTCGCCATTACGTAGATCCCTATAGTAATACCCTAACATTTCAAAATGTCCTGTAACTGCTTTAGATCTTTTATTGTTCTCATTTTTCAAAATCTGCTCTCGGCACTTACAGGATTAAGAATCGTTGTTTATAGCAAGCGGCAGCAATGATACAACATTAATATAACATTCTACATTGTCTTTGTCTAAAATATTTAAACGCGTTACCCCAAATGTAACATAATAAATGTTATGGGTCGAATAAATTTTGTGCTGGTTCATGTAACTAATGTTAGAAGGAAATTGGTCGGAAAATCGATTATTTACTTTTATTATCTAGTACGTACGATTTATAGTCATTTACTATCTCATTTTAAATACTTCAAGACGTAATGACGTTCAATAAACTGTAGAAATAAAAGTTTTACTCTCATAATCTGGTTACTTGCTATGTTGAGGTGCGAGTATGTACGTACTTTGCATGAGAGAGATAAGGTAATTTGTAACATACGAAAGCCTATATCTAGCTAAAATGCTACGGTAGGTCTCGAAGGGGCTCAAGGTAATGCGTTAGAGGAACTTGCTCATAACTGGTTAAATAGTTAATTCTATCTAGACTTACGTTGTGGTTAAATTGTAGTAAATCATGTATCTACTAATGGATATTTAAGAAACCACTCTCAAATTTTTCGTTCGTACAACAAAAAACACACTCAAATTCAAAATTGTTTAGGTAGGTACTATTGAAGAAATTAGACAAATCAGAGCGATTTCTTGAAATAGAGCGTGAACCCGCTATTTCACAAAAGTGATCAATATAGATTAAAAAAACACGAAATTTAATTAAAGTTAATTAATTCGTAGTAGGTAGGTACAGTAAATGTAGATCGTGTTTTGACTAACGTTAAAATAGAAACAGAAAGCGCTAATGAAATATTCAAGGAACGTGATGCAAAGCCAAAAATGTTGAATATGTATATCACAAATTCATAAAGAAAATTTGAGAACGAAATTTACTTTTCCACCCTTTTATGTATTTGATAATTCAAAGTGCAAATAAACAAGACTGTGTATCAAATTAATGAAGTTGCACGTATACAAATTTTCAGCTCTTTTAGCACTCTTTTTAATAAACGTCAAAAGTTGAAAATTAGCATTTCGTGTGTATTCTTTTTGTAAATACTAATATTGATTTTGTACTTGAACTAATTTTATAAAAAATATGTAATTTATATAATTATGTAAATTACGCTTCTTTGCATTTTGTAATTCAATACTGTATCTAACAGGTGCTTCTGTTCCGTGCGAAACAAATGAAATTATGTATGTTTAAATTTACGATAAAGTATACTCATTAAAATTTATATTCAACAAATGGGGTTCGCAGGTATGTGGAAAATTGGCGTTTATTAAACACAGCGAGTAGGAAAGTTGTTAATACCACTCCAATGATGCCATGGAAACCGTGTAAAATCAATGAGTTATAAATTCCGTCCCCACAAACGTGAGAATCCTTCGGATTTTTGACAAATTCGCGCATACAGGACGTTAATAAAACTACTATCATAGAGAAAAATAGTGAAAGGTAGCTAAGTGTGTCAAATAAGGCAAATAAAACTCTGGACTGGAGCACCCACAGTGATAAAACGAAATGGTGCACAAGTAACATCCATCTTTATTCCAGTCAAAGCCGAACAAACCATTACCACCATCGCATACCCGTTGCACAAGTGTTTCCAAAAGCTATGCAAATATTTCTCAAACTTGAAAAAACTGAACTGCGATTTGGATCTATAGGTATGAAAAGTCAGACCAAGAAAAATTAACTGAAGGACTGTTCGGTAATACAGTCTTCAATCAACGATATTTTCCTAGTTTAGAAAGTTATCGGAAACACTTAAATTTATTTTTTCTACAAACGTCAAAAAATGACAAGATTTGCGCATTGATAACAATACGCGAAGTGACCCTTTTTTCACTTTCCTACGTTACCATGAAGTAACGACGCCGTGCGAGAAGTACTTACTTCGCGCACTGTATGTACCTAAACTATATGAGAGTTTTGTATTTTAACGTTAAAATAATTTTTCACGTTTGTAGAAAAAAATCTTGTTTGCAACTCGTGCGTGAAAAGTATTTCGTCAAATTTTTTCTACAAACGTGAAAAAGTTGACATTTATTTTAACATTAAAATACAAAACTCTCATAGCAGTGCACGAAGTAAGTATTTCGTGCACGGCGTCGTCATTTCGCGCACGGTGTCATGGTAACATAGGCAAGTGAAAAAAATGGTCACTTCGCGTATTGTTATTAATGCGCAAACCTTGTCATTTTTTGAGGTTTGTAGAAAAATAACTAATTATGTATCCTGATGCGGCTTTACTTCATAAAGTGAATTGTTTAAATTTGATTGGTTAGAAATTTAAGTAATTGAAATGTGGCTGATTGATTTCCAGTTTAGTTCAATATAGACACAAAAATGTATCAAAACAAGACAGTATCAAAAGGCGCAAATTCTTATAGAATTCTAATTTCAACCAACTTCAAATCTGTAACTAATTATTATGCCACATATTATACAGGGTGTTTCAGACCACCCGTACCGCCCAAATATCTCGCGAAATACAAAACACATTGAAAAAAGAAAAAATACGTCTAAAAAAATTTTTAAGACTCTATTGTTTGATAGTAATAGGATGTCCCCACTCCCACCCCCTGGTGGTGGAGAGGGGGGTAACTTCGTAATCTTAAATAGCACCCCCCAATTTATTATGCAGATTTGAATTCTGCGTTAACAAATAGGAACTTTTTGATTGAAACATTTTTTGAAGTTCGTGACAGATGGCGCTATGATCGCCGAAAGAAGTTATTCCGATTACCTATGCTAATTTGATGTCAGTTTTGTTAAGTGACAATCAAAAATGTTAATGCTTTGTAAAAGGGAAGAGGGGGAGCTTTATTACCCCCCTCCCCCTCCCCCACACCGCCACTTCACCCCTAATTTTAGATTTAAACGTATCTCGAATGTCAATGTATTCTTTAGTCGTGAAATCAAAGTATTTCAAATTTTTTTTTCAATTTTCCATCAGACAAAAAAAATTTACAAAATTTAACTTCTTCAATCGTGGTATTGAACAGTTGTTTAAATCGGGGGGGGGGGGGGAGTAATAAAGCACCCTCTCTTCCTTTTAGAAAGCAGCAGTAACAAATTTTATTTTGTCACTTAACAAAACTGACATCAAATTAGCATAGGTAATAAAAAAACTTCTTTCGGCGATCATAGCGCCATCTGTCACGAACTTCAAAAAATGTTTCAAACAAAAAGTTCCTATTTTTTAACGCAGAATTAAAATCTACATAATAAACTGGGGGGTGCTATTTAAGATTACGAAGTTACCTCCCTCTCCAACCCCCGGGGGTGGGAGTGGGGACATCCTATTACTATGAAACAATAGAGTCTTAAAAAAATGTTTAGACGTATTTTTTCTTTTTTCAATGCGTTTTGTATTTCACGAGATATTTGGGCGGTACGGGTGGTCTGAAACACCCTGTATATGTACAGACACAAGCACGCCGGATTCTGCACAAATGAGTTTTGTAAACTCACCCCCGCTCCACCCCACAGGGGCGAGGGTGATGTTTACGTATCATGACTCAATAGGTTTCAAAAAATAAAGGATACGTATTTTTTTCTTTTTGTAATTGGACGTGTCGTTCTCGAGATATTAAACGGTGTATATTTTGACTTTAATGGCGTCCCGACCGATCAAAAAATTTACCGGCACTCACATCCGGACGAATTTATTTAGTAACCAACTTTTTGAAGTTGGTTGATAACTGTAAATATCTTACAAAGTTTATCATGTAATTAAGTAATTTTTCCACATAGAGCTACTAATACGCCCTTTTAGAATATGTCAAAAAAAAATTCAGCGTGTCATTTAAATTTTTGGACCGGGGCTGGCTGGGGGCGACGAACATCACGTTGGGGTATCTCATACACTGTTAATTGTCCCCCTACTTCCTTAAAATTCTGTTTTATCAGAGGATATTATCTCTTGTCAAGGGCGTACGCAAGGTGGAGCCCCCCTCCCCTACCGCAAAACGAATTGTGCTAAATATTGTGGTAGGTTGTAGGTTGTATTTCAACCCAATCAAATTTCCCTTTGTGAAAAGTTAGTAGACATGGTAACAAGTAAAGCGCCGTTTTTCGTTTGTTTCTAAATTCAAAATGGCGGCTAATATAGCAATTCTCCAAGTTTTTACTTTTTAGGGTGTAGCTCAAGAACCGTTTAACTTGAAAATTAGAAAGTATACCCAAATGATGGCTAGAACTTTTAGTTATAATTGGTAAAGAACAAAAATTAAACGTGGCCAATTTATTGGTGATCAAAATTGGTGAAAAATTAAAAATTGATTTTCTCAAAATCTGCTACGAGCATTTTTTTTATTTATTTAAATGTTATACATATAGTTAATGAAAAACTACTGGCACTACATTTATTTCTTTATTTCCCATATGGGAAGGGGGATCAATGTTTGAAGTTGAAAATTTTAAAAATTTCATAACTTTTTTGCTAACAAAGATGAAGAAATAAATTTTTACAGTGCAGAGGACGACTATTTTAGAGTATAATAAGTAGGTATATCAATTTACTTCCGGCCTTGACGGAAATGAACAAAATATTAAAAATATTTATGACATACCCTGTATATTATTTTAGGAGAAAATCAGAAACCGTTTTCTGATTACAACTATACTACACACTCTCCATTAATTCTTTTATTTTTTTGAGCTATTATTCGTTCACAAGTATGGCGAATGGTTTATTAATACAGGGTGTCCAGAAATGAAGGTGCCAAACGAAAATCCCAGTTAGTAGACATTATTTTATGTCAATTTAACCCAAATTACCTTAGTCCAAAAATGCTTCTTAAGCGAGCTGGAGCTCCTTATAGATGGTGCCATGAAGTACTTTTTTTTTGTAATATCTCAAAAACGTTTCGATCGAAAATGTCCAAACTTTGCACAATGACTTACCTTCTGATCACACATCGGTCGCTGTAAATAATACTTCCTTGCTGCGGCCATTAGCGTCTCATGTGGGAGGGGCCGCAGACATTTTGGATGGTATTTCTTTTACATTTATTTTTTTGACATTTTTCGTGTCAAATTCGAATTCTCTAGGGTCTTTTCTAAAAATAATGTGCTCTTGTTTCAAATCGTTGGGATGCATCCTTCTCGAGAAAAATAAATTTAAATAAATTACTAATTTATTAATTTATTTAACTAAATTACTCCTATGTCAAGTTATATCAAAAACAACAAATTTTACAGTAAGTGCTCTACATGACGGTCGCCTGTTTCGGTACATTATTACAAAAAAAAGTACTTCATGGGACCATCTATAAGGAGCTCCAGCTCGCTAAAAGAAGCATTTTTGGACTAAGGTAATTTGGGTTAAATCGACATAAAATAATGTCTACTAACTGGGATTTTCGTTTGGCACCTTCATTTCTGGACACCCTGTATAGGTACTTACATTATTTACTAGTTCTAAACACAATTTAGGGCAGAAATTCTTACAAAATTGTTAAGCATAATTTTCTTAATTTATCGAGATGTATCTGGCTAATTTATGTGCAAAGATGAATTTTTCTCTTATAATAAACGATAAATTTTCTCGTTGCGTAAATGAAATTATGTACTGTTGAATTTAGTTACACCAAAATGTACTTATACATATAACGTATACTCTTTGGTTACAGTTTGTAATATTATTTAAGTAATACAATTTATCCATATGTTTTGCTGAAATATAATAGGTATGTTATGTTTTTAGAATAAATACCGACCAACAATTGCAAATACACAAACGCTTTGTCTAGCAACCATCACAGAAGCAACTTGACATATTACAGTATTATCAAATTAACATCTACAAATTTACTGTCAATTTCATGTCATAAACTGCTGCTAGTCCATAAATAATTCTCATGCCTTTGCGAAGTGTTTCCGAAATTACGGATGCAGTGTGATAATATCAACACATATTGCTTACATAATATAATGAGAGGAAGACGGAAATACATACCTCCAAAGTCAATAAACGCACATTATTATTCCAGTTGTTATTCTTCTTAGTTGCGCTAAATTATTTCCCTAGTGAATAACAGCGGATCCTAAGTTCGAATAAAAAACGCGTAAATAAAGACGTATCATCTTTAAGGCGACATGAGATCGTAGGTTTTACAGCTCATAAAGTTATGAGAAAGTTTCCTAATCTTGTAAGCATCGGTTCAGATGCCCATGTAATTATTATCCGTATAAACTAAGAAGACGACTACAT
Organism: Pyrocoelia pectoralis; assembly: GCA_036250285.1. Lineage (NCBI taxonomy): Eukaryota > Metazoa > Arthropoda > Insecta > Coleoptera > Lampyridae > Pyrocoelia > Pyrocoelia pectoralis. Next base: position 6,565,447 of record CM070080.1, read on the forward strand.
ATTATAGGAAAGAGACTTTGGAAACTTAGGAGGGTTTCCAATTAATAGAGATTCCTTCAGCTACACTAACTCGACCTGCTTTAAGTATGTTAATTAATTTTCAATCTGTCTATTGTGTAATCAGTTCTTCGTTGTTTTATTTACATGTCAGCATCTTTACCGAATGCTTCCAAATTACTGGATCTATCACTAAATGAACGAAAGGGTTCAGTACTGAAATTGTACTTCAAGGTACATTTTCTTAATTTAAATATTAGTATTTACTGCAAGCTATTTACTATTTTTGTTAATTTTACATCTGCAGTCAAATGCACTTAGTTATCACATTAGTGTGTTAATCAATACATAATATAGCAAGTTAAAAACATCTGCTACTATGCAAAGGACCTGAAAAGTGGGTAAATTTTAATAATTCTAAGAATTGAAAATTTTAATACCGGTTGAACGAGCGGGCGGCGTCGGCGCGGCGACGATACAAGTCAAGAGCCCCCCACGAAAGTTTCTTTCTCTTACTTTCACCACCATTGACCAAAACATTTAAAAGAGTGAGCACCAGCATTAGCGTGAACTTTTGATTCTTACCAACCGTAATTATTTCATCCCTGGGTGATTGAAAGTCGGCACTAATAGTTTTAGGGCGTAATTATTCCGACAACCGCCTGTGAGTGGACTTAAAAGGCGAGAGTTTAAACAAAATTCAAATCCGGCGTAGCCAGGGTAGGGGGTTTTTCTAAATCAAAATGATCTGGTTAGAGCACAACTTAACATATTGGTTAACATTAAGAGCTCGATCTAGCCAGAGAATTATTATCGTTTTTAGTGAGATTTCTACGTCTTGAAAATCCCCAGTACTAGATAACGTACTTGCGTGATAAGAGAATCCTATCGTAATCAGCCATGTTTGTTATTCACAGATATGTAATTCGCAGTAAACGAATGTTTACACAGCCGTACCAACAGGAACAAGACTACCACAACATCCCGGCAGGAAGAAAGTATGTTTTGTAGGATGAAATGGCCGCAACAGTGCAGTTCGCCGGGTTGGAGGAATAGAATAAAAGTGCGGTGAAACACGTAGCGGTTATGTATTTGGGCTAATCACAAGCAAAGGTAACAAATTAATTGTTTTTATATCGTAATATATTTTGAAGAATCTCTTGCAAGAACGTTCAGCTTATTGTAACCGACAGTTTGTATACAAACTCGAAGATCTCGCTTATACGATGTTTTGCTAAAAACTCAACAATATCATTAAATGTGGCATCCCATACTTAGGAAGTGTAAAATAACTTCGAAATCTTAAAAAAAATCAATATTCCATTTTGTATAGGTGTCACCTTAAGTGCACTTTTGTCGAAACCTTGTTCATTTCTTATTTAAACATTGCGCAAAGGAGTGATACTGCAAGAGACTTTTTCACCTTTACAAATTTTCTTACCTCATTCATTATACATAGGCAAGATTTTGACTTGCCTAATCAATTTTTCATAAAAAAGTACAAACCCGCTAAATTATTTGCACCTGCAGATACATATACATAAAATAAATCGACGCTTTCGTTCTTTTTTAATTTCCGCGTTCGCTTCCTCCATATTCAGTTTAGAATAAATTGCGTAACTTTTCCAGCATAACATTGTGATCGTCGATAGATTGTTTCAGTGATTCGTATTTGGAAGTAAAATTTTATTCACACATTTTTCAGTTTACATATATACTTTTTTAGTGCCGTCCGAGGTCGATTGTATACAAAATATTTATTAAATGGAAGAAAGCAATACCATACATCTGACATTTTAATTTACGATTCCTTCTAATGTAACTTGGTATAATTACAGAAAACGTTCGGGTCACGATTCACAAAAATTACTTCAGTAATCAGTTTATACTAATTAACGCATTTGTACGTACAAATTTCGAATCTACACGTAGGGACTATATGACACGATAATTGCTAATTAGGGAATGAAACGATACTTTGATGGTATTCAAAACAAAACGAATGTTAGAATATGAAATGATCTACCTCTACCCCATTTCAATGACTTAATAATAATTATTACGCTTCATTCGAAATATGTGCATTACTAGCGAAATTGATGTTACACCCCTTGTTATTTTCATTCAACAAAAGGGTTACAATCCTAGTAAGATAGTACAACAGAAAGGGAAAATTTTATTTTCTTTTCGTTAGGAGAAGTTTGTTTCTTTTTTGTCCGCCCCATGATGGCATCAACAGCCCTAGACGCTTACAAACATCCATCTCCGGAGGTATTTTTAACACCGGGATGAATATTCGCTTGATGCAGGTAACCAATTCAGTCGTTTCTCTCACCTCTTCCGCCAAATCCTTCACTTCTCGGTTTTGTCCTCTACTCTTCCTGTTTATCTATATTTTTTACCATTTTCATCGCCTTTTATTTTATAATAGTCATCCTCACTTTTCCATCTTTCCTTTTTTCTCACTTATTTGATTTGGTGACTATAGAACCTGTAGTCTCTCCGATCCCCATTCATATTAGCATCTTTCAATTACGTTTCTTCGTCATATATTTTTCCTTTTTCCATTCTTTCTCCGGTTCTCTGCTACTTGCAACTTAGCTTAAATTGCTTCATTTCATTTTATTAACTTCTTTTTTCCTAACCCAAATGGAGTCCATACGAATCAAATTCAAGTGGCCTAATAAATATTTAGCAAATTTAGCAACAAAGTCTGGGAACAAAGGATGCTGAAAATACGGTCACTTTCTTCTGTTACAATTCGTCAAGCCAATACGGCAAAGCTGCAAAAACTCGAGTTTTAAACTAAACTTCGGTGATGTGTAAAAAGAAATTTTGCCGCAACTCCTACACCTTCCAACGATATTGGATAAAGTACGTAATAACATTCATCCAAAAAATGCGCAGAAACAATTACAACACCACCACTACTTAGGCCTTAGCGGGCATAGGAAACTCAATTGTTGCTCTTTTAATGCCAAGTATTATAGCTCAAACGTAGCCCACTAAAAAGTATTATGACAAGACAGGACTTATTCGCTACAACATACAAAACGTACAAAAACTCGGACAGTGTGATAGAAACAACTCGTGCATTACATCCGGAGAGGTATTAAACCCAGCAAATAAAGCCACACCGGGGAGCACCATATTATTCTGAGTAAAATGTTGAACATCGCTTTTCTTCTAGAATATGATGATCGGTACCGTATTGGAACGCATTTGGAGTGCAAGAAGTATAAATTTCTTTTGGGATGAGATTTGAGACAGTCTGCTCTTGGTAATCGAATTCGTGCCTGGCGAACACGCTGGCTATTCCATAAGTTGTCTCAACTTCACACAGCCACAGATACTGATTTACTTCCAACATGCGTTATTGCGTTACCAAGCCTTATCTCCAACAAATGGTGAAAATGGAGCCACATAGTTTTTCATGTGTCACCTCCAAGACAAGTTCTGTACGAGTGTGTAATGGAATGCCAGTTCATACCATCGCCCCCCCCCCCCCGGTAAATGTCGAAGACACATTTTGATTTACATGACATCGCCACATATACATATAATTTTGTATATAAAAATAAAGACTGAATTTTTTTTTTGAATAATTTTTACGCCAAAATAAAAGGTGTTTCACAAAGGGTGATTCACGACTATTCCCTCGGTCTCTTGTGCCTAAAGGGTACAAGATATCAGCTTCATTTTTTGGTGACATATGTAAATTGATAACGACTATTTTTTAAAATTATTTTCAATTATACAGGATGCTTCACAAAATTGTAATATATTAAAGTTAGGTTTTTTTAAATGCAACCACCGGTATTTTATTACATTTTTAGATTATACGTTAAAAACTAAGGTAACTTTATTAAACGTTCCCTATACCTATCGCTTACCAATTTTGAGAAAATTGTGATTTTAAGAAAAATATTCAATTTAAACAACCCTTAATAACACGGAAACCACTTACTTTCAGTAACATAAATTTATATCGATTTATCTTGACCTTTAAGGCTTTCATTTGCACTACGTAGGATTTCGATTTTTTGTACGGGGTGTTTAGAAAAAGGATTCATATTTTATATTTTTCAAACATCAAAAACTCACTTAACTTAAATGGAACACCCTGTATGTTTTTATTCTATGTTGAATAGCTTTTCATTTTCTATCAAAAACTATGAGTAACAGATATGTCTAAGAAATAAAACTTCCAACCTTCCCTTGAAAATTTAATAAATCGGGAACCAATTGATGAAAGATTCGATTAGCTTGTACACGATGGTGATGTACAATTAATATAAATTGTGCGACATGTTTCGAGAACTGACTGTTCTCATTATCAAGCGAAATTATATAAATGTCATTAATTAATTAAAATAGTTGATAACTAAAATAAACACATTAAAAACATCGTCATTAAACAGTTCAACTTACCTAGAAACTAATCTAGCATAAAATAGGTTAGGTTAACATAATATTCTTAAAAATCTTAAAGTCGACAAAAATCGTCAATAAATTATAAAATTTAAAGGGCCCTCGCAACGAGGAACACAGGATGGCCTGAAGGGCAATGGAAAATGAGGGATGAATAAAATTATGGAAAAAAAGGGGTGAACGCAAGTGAAAGGAATGAATGACGATGGACGACGACAAAGCAGGGTAACCAACCAACTAAAATGAACTAGGGGAAAAACCAAACGACTAAGTGGGGGATATACAGTGTGTACTAATAAAAGTATTGTTAAAGTCGACGACTTCATTGAGTAGACCAGGGTTCTGTTTATTGCGGCAAATCTCTAAAATCTCTAAAGTGTTAAGGAGAGGGCCCTTCTTGCATTTGTGAAGAATACGATAATCTCGACTAGGGTCAAAGTTATGGCCCGAGTCCAGAATATGTTCTGCGAAAGAAGATTTATTATCAAAATTATTGTTCTTAATAGATTTAAAAAGATCTCCCGGTCTGACCAATGTAGATGGAGGGACACGAAGCACAAAGCAATTGGTAAACCCCAGAAGAATCTAAGGTATCAAGTTTGTCTTTATTGCGGACGATGGAGGATCTTAAGGTATCGAAGTTGGAAAGAGATATGTGGATATTGTGGGATCTGAAAATGTTTTGGATAGAGTAGGAAATTTGAGGATAAAATCTTTTTCTACTAGAATTAACGAACATTTTAAATCTATTAAGAACAATAATTATGATAATAAATCTTCTTTCGCAGAACATATTCTGGACTCGGGCCATAACTTTGACCCTAGTCGAGATTATCGTATTCTTCACAAATGCAAGAAGGGCCCTCTCCTTAACACTTTAGAGATTTTAGAGATTTGCCGCAATAAACAGAACCCTGGTCTACTCAATGAAGTCGTCGACTTTAACAATACTTTTATTAGTACACACTGTATATCCCCCACTTAGTCGTTTGGTGTTTCCCCTAGTTCATTTTAGTTGGTTGGTTACCCTGCTTTGTCGTCGCCCATCGTCATTCATTCCTTTCACTTGCGTTCACCCCTTTTTTTTCCATAATTTTATTCATCCCTCATTTTCCATTGCCCTTCAGGCCATCCTGTGTTCCTCGTTGCGAGGGCCCTTTAAATTTTATAATTTATTGACGATTTTTGTCGACTTTAAGATTTTTAAGAATATTATGTTAACCTAACCTATTTTATGCTAGATTAGTTTCTAGGTAAGTTGAACTGTTTAATGACGATGTTTTTAATGTGTTTATTTTAGTTATCAACTATTTTAATTAATTAATGACATTTATATAATTTCGCTTGATAATGAGAACAGTCAGTTCTCGAAACATGTCGCACAATTTATATTAATTGTACATCACCATCGTGTACAAGCTAATCGAATCTTTCATCAATTGGTTCCCGATTTATTAAATTTTCAAGGGAAGGTTGGAAGTTTTATTTCTTAAACTATTAATCCCTTTGTGATTCCGGACTTCATCATGTTAGATATGTCTAAAATCAACGATTAAAAAGTTATTAAGGTTTTTCTCTAAAATTTGTATGGAAATGGTTTTTGTTTGCATTCTAGTAGGCCATGATTTTTTTTATTGTAGTTGATAATTAGATATGTGATCAAAACTTAATTAAAAATGAAATTGAAGCGTTGGAAAAAATACTGTAGTAAATGCCATTTTTTCCTATGCATAACCGCACTCGTTTTCAAGAGATCTTCTAACGTTATGGTGTTATAGTAGCAAACGCATCCTTTATTCCAAGCTTCATGTCATCAGCAGTGGCAGGTGGAGTGTTGTAAACTAAATTTTTAATGATAATAATAATAATAATAATATCTAAACAAACTTCATCAAGAAGACTCGAAAAAGTGTTGTTCTAAAATCAGTAAAAATTTTACTCCGTTCAAGTTTCCATCAAAAAATCTAAATTCTCCCAAATACATTGTGGCTCCACCGGTTTTGGCGGTCAACAGTGCGATACAGGTGACGATTTAGTAATGAAAGTTATGTCAGTTTACCAAGCCGTTATGTTGTGGAAAGTGGATTCGTCGGTAAATAATAAAACATATTTAAAGAATTCATCTTCTTCTCCAACTTTTTCGAGACTCCATAAACAAAAAATCAACCTTCGTTGAAAGCCTCGTCCATATAAATTCTGGTGAAGTTGAATGTGATAAGAATGGTGTTTATGTTTTTTTCAAAAATATTTAGATACACAATTCCTCATTAAATGGATTGGAAGGAGGGGTCCACACCACTGCTGATGACATAAAGATTACAATAAAGGATGCGTTTGCTACTATAACACCAGATATCCTGAGAAACGTTAGATCTTTTGAAAATCGAGTGCGGTTGTGCATAGAAGAAAATGGTCATCATATTGAGCATTTACTATACCATTTTTTCCCTAAATGATTACTTCTTGTTATTAATTTCATTTTTAATTAAGTTATGATCCCTTATCTAATTATCAACTACAATAAAAAAAATCATGGCCTACTAGAATGCAAACAAAAACCATTTCCATACAAATTTTAGAGAAAAATCTTAATAACTTTGTAATCGTTGATTTTAGACATAACTGTTACTCATAGTTTTTGATAGAAAATGAAAAGTTATTCAACACAGAATAAAAACATACAGGGTGTTCCATTTAAGTTAAGTGAGTTTTTGATGTTTGAAAAATATGAAATATGAATCCTTTTTCTAAACACCCTGTACAAAAAATCGAAATCCTACATAGTGCAAATGAAAGCCTTAAAGGTCAAGATAAATCGGTATAAATTTGTGTTACTGAAAGTAAGTGGTTTCCGTGTTATTAGGGGTTGTTTAAAGTGAATATTTTCCTTAAAATCACAATTTTCTCAAAATTGGTAAGCGATAGGTATAGGGAACGTTTAATAAAGTTACCTTAGTTTTTAACGTATAATCTAAAAATGTAATAAAATACCGGGGGTTGCATTTAAAAAACCTAACTTTGATATATTACAAGTTTGTGAAGCATCCTGTATAATTGAAAATAATTTTAAAAAATAGTCGTTATCAATTTACATATGTCACCAAAAAATGAAGCTGATATCTTGTACCCTTTAGGCACAAGAGACCGAGGGAATAGTGGTGAATCACCCTGTATTCCTACAGTGTTGTTTTTCTTTGGTAGGTACTTAAGATTAGGAAATGGTCATCAGTAGGTGTTTGTTTTTCGTTTTTTACCAGATCCCGGCCTTCCTGTATTTCTACCAAACCTTTGTCACTGTCAAACAAGTTATACATAAGAGTAACGTAACGCAAACATGTATCGTCTTCCATAAGAGATGTAGGTTTTTCAGGATCTTTATTGTACTTAGACGCAACGGGAATAATTGAAATTAAATTACCAGTAAACTGGCACACAACTCTCCCGTGTTTACTACTATGACGTATTAAACAAAATAGTTTTTATGTAGTGTCACAAAAATAAAAAAATTAATGTATAGTGTATAGTATAGTTGTAATCAGAAAACGATTTCTGATTTTTTCCTAAAATAATATACAGGGCGTGTCATAAATATTTTTAATATTTTGTTAATTTCCGGCTAGGTCGGAAGTAAATTGGTATACTTATTATACTCGATTAAAATAGTCGTATGTCCTCTACTGCACAGTACAATTTTATTTCTTCATCTTTGTTAGCAAGAAAGTTATGGATTTTTAAAATTTTCAACTTCAAACATTCATCCCCCTTCCTCTATAGAAAATAGAGAAATAAATATAGTTTACCAATTACAAAGTATAAGTTCTAGTCATCCTTTGGCTATAATTTCCAATTTTCAAATTTTAATTATGTTAAACGGTTCTTGAGCTACACCCTAAAAAGTAAAAACTGGGAGAATTTGCTATATTGGCCGCTATTTTGAATTTAGAAACAAACGAAAAACGGCGATTTACTTGTTACCATATCTCACTTTCACCAAGGGAAATTAGTTTTGGTTAAAATTTGAATGTTTGTTCCCAAAATAAAGTTTGGGCCCCTTTGGGCCGGTTTTGATGAGAATCTTTGTTTTACCGATGAAGTTTTTTTATAGGCCTTAGTTTTAAATTTCATCAAAATCGGTCTAGCAGTTTGGGCTCCACAGCCATAACGTACGCACCCATGCACCCACGTACCCACTACCCACGCACCCACAGACAAACATTTTTCAAAGATGGTGGTTTTGGACTCAGGGGACTCAAAACTTCGGGAAATACCAGAAGTTGCTACCAACTTCGTTATTTTAAATGAAACTCCCAAATTTCCTTTGCATTTTTGGATTCCTCGTTTCATTTTATGGCCACTTTATGTAAAGTGTATTATGCCTAAAATTTATCATTTCCGAGTTATTACGGAAAATTCGAAAATTTGGACAGCTGCAAGCTCTCGCGGAAATCGGTACTGTGCCCTAACCGCTGCGAATTTCGGAATCAGTCTTCCAAGGGATTAAAGAGGATGAAAGAAGCTACGTTTTGTTGTATTTGAATTTTAGATAATATCTTCCGCAATCCCCGAAATAGGCCTCCGAATTTGCTTAACTGAAATCCGCAAAATTGCCCCCTTTTTGGTTCAAATGCAATGTAAATGTTTTGATAGTCACAGCGGTGACGTAAAAATGTCAAAATGACTATCAACGGGCATTATTTGAACCAGGCCTTTTTTTGTCATTTCTTTTTTGGAGGCACGCTAATTCTGGAAAGGTGTAAGTCCATAATTTTTTGTATACCCCTTGCCACTGTGTCTTGAGGAAAAAATCGAAGTAAATTATTTTTGTATTGTTAAAAAAAATTGGGAATTTGACGATCATGCGAAATAAATTCTGAGTAAAAACATCAGCTGTAAACAATATGTGAACTTAATCTAAGGGTTTATCCTTAATTTAACTTTAACTTTAAAAAAGAGTTTGTAACAACATGTGGAATAAATATAGACACCTCAAACGCTGTATGAAAATTTAAAAGTGCAAACATTTTTTGGTTAGATAAGTGTTGACATTCCGAACAAAATTGGTTTCTGCGCCAGTTTTAGTGATTGAATGTACACAAACACATATTGCACGGTGACAGACAAATCCCAACTTGTTGTGAGAACCTCGTATGAGGCGATGCGATAACTGTTCAGGAAAGATAGATGAGATTTTGTATTTGGATAATTTTGACCTATTAAAAAAAATCCGAAAATTTTTGTAAAGGTTACCAAAATTGATTTGTTCTTCATTTGGTTTCAAATTCTTTCATTTTTTTCAGTTTTTATGGCAATTTTTCGATATTTTCGAAATTTCCAAAAAAAGCCCTGATTTGAACCATTTTGAAAATATTTGCGTTTTTTTAATAATACAGTTTAAAGTGAATTTGAAGCAAAAAGGAGGTAATTTTGCAGAATTCAGAAATGGCTGGGTTCAGGGATGGGGTTATTTTAACAAAAGTTATAGATTTTTGAATGCTGAATACGATGACGTTGAAAAAATTTGGGCATTCCATTTAAAATAAGCAAGTTATTGAGGTTTGAAGTTATGTTCATTTAAAATAACGAAGTTGGTACCGACTTCCGGTATTTCCGGAAGTGCCACAATCTTGAAAATACTTCAATTGGATTCAGAATGGTCGATTATATTTTCATACCAAATTTTATTGTGGGATAGTGGGAAGTCAAAAAGTTTTTAACGAACGGGCTACGTGAATCAGCCTGTATACGCAAATAAACACACGCCATCGTTTATCTGTCATTAAATTGATGTGTTTGAGGTTGTGGGTCGAGATATAGGAACATAGGATTTATAATCATCTCTACACGCATCAACTGGTTTTGGTTATTAGCATTGCGCTTACTAGAATTTTGACTGATTCAGAGAATTCCACCCTCAACCAGGGGTCTTTATCGTACCGAACATCGTATATCAACACGGGACCTACGATTTGACTTCCTATTCGAGAAGAAGGCGTGTTTCAGTTTTTCTCCGCTTTAGACAAACGGTTACCTTGGGTGTTAACCTGGTAAATGAGTTTTATGAGTAGTAAGTGAAAATATTTCATTGAAGTTGGTGGTATATAAACAACGCAATGTTATCGGATTTGCATAAAAGGTGCATCAATATTCGACAGTAAAATTAAACAAACTAAACGTGTAAATTCAAAATAATAAAATCTGTATCGAGAACAACCGTAGCGATCGACATTGCAATTCGTGTATGGTAAACACTCTAGCGGGGTCTAGCCGATTGATTCACGTTACCATCCGTGAATATTCTCCATCGAGATCAATAATGAAATAAAATAGTGGTTGATGTGCTTTCATTCTTAGCTGAATGAAGTTGTGTTGGTCAGTACTAGCGGAAGGATCGCAATTCATGCCAATTGTAATAAATATTACCATATTTTATCACACAAAATTAATGGAAATAGGAAATTTATAGTGAATAAACGTTACACATGGAAGAATCCATTTCCAATTGAATTATTCATAGAGTAGTAAATTTTTCCATTTGGAGAAGAAATTGTAAATTACGAAGAGGTTTACGTATAGCGAGCTTATATGTAATACGAAACTTGTTAAAAACTAACAACAAAATACGTCGAAAATAACTTTAAGTTAAAGGTCAGGCCAATATTTCGATAGTAAATCCGGGTGGTATTTAGACGTCGTCTTTTCTCCGATATTAATTCCTTTGTTCGCAACTTTATAAGTCCTTGCGATACTTTAAAATTTGAAAATATAGCTTTTGGCTAGAATGCGAATTAAATGTCACATTCAATACGATCGGATTCTTGTTGCATCGAAATTGCAAAAACCTGTAAAAAAATTGGATTAAAGATTAAGGTAACAGAAGGATTAAAGTTGTTTGTTTAGACTTTTATGATCTTCTATTTTTCCATAGCGATCAACACAAGGTGACAGAAATAAAATTATTCTAGTCAAAAACTCATTTCGTCTCTTTGTCTAATTTTCTCGCACGTATTCTTCTCTTTAAATACTTATTATTATATTTTCCGACCAATTTACGTCCCTTTTGAAGTTATATTTATCAATGCTTCGTTAAGATTATTATATTAGAACTATTTCATATACACACGACGTTTAATCTATCGGCAATCGGTTTGGGTTGACCTATTTGCAAGTCGAATAAATTAATTTTGTCACCAAATTGAGAAATTATCCTTTTAAGGAAATGAAGTCAGAGAGATGCAAGTTAACGACGTTATTGAATACGCTGTCAATATCGTAAGAACGCCGTAACACTTTCCATCAAACTTAATTTACTTTTAAGCACGAATGTAACATCTATCCCACTAACTTTAGTTTACAAGATACTAATTAAAAAAGTTCGTAATTGAAAATGGAAAAATGATACTTTGTGATGCGAGAGTATTAATGTAATTATTAGATGCTAAAATAGCAGTACATAACTACAACTTATTAAAGTTGCTCTTATGGGAGAAAAAATAGAAAACTCGAACTGGGAAAGGTTGATTCCGGATCAGAATTTGTTGACCGCGTCCATTTTGGTTTTTTGATGAAAGAACCACCAAACAAAAAATGCAGGCCTTGATTCTTAGCTGAGTCATCAGTTCCTAGAAATTTGGAGATCGATTGGAAAGTAGGATTTATTTTTAGTCTCCATTCACGTTATCAGTTGTACCGAAAACGTTACCAAAGTTTAACTATCAGTTGGTTTTTGATATTAATCAAATTTTAAAGTGGATCCATCCCTTACAACAACCTTAAAAAGGAATTTTGTTGTTTTGCTCTAATTCTACAATGAGTTATAATTTGTGCTGGCAACTATTAATAGTTTCTAAAGCGTGAACTTTGTTTTGAATTGTTTGAATTGAATATCATCAAGGTATCTAAAAAAGGATGCAAGAGAAAAACTAAAATTTTATGGAAAGATATCTACCGTAAATTCCAATCCTAAATTAGAAATTGTGGCCGAAATAGGTGAAAGTCAGAATTTTTTTTATAAAAATTATTCTGAAATTTGAAAAAAAGTGGTATTTGAACAAAAAACGATGATCTTTCCATTTTTCATTAAGGATTTTTTCAATTAAATCGTTTGGAATGGTTAATGATAAAGGGATACGATCACTTTCATTTTTATTGATTTGAATATTTTTATTAAATCAATAGAACTTTTTATTGATAAGGTTGATTTCCTAAAATGTTGCACGAGATGCTGTATAAGTCTAAATGGTCGATTTTCTGTGTAAATCCTTGGTAAAAAGGATTCGTATATGCTTTGTGGAAAGATGATGAAATTTTTGTTCGATGATTGATCTTTCATCGTACACGTTCGAAAAATTAATAAATCTTAATAAACAATCCTGTTTGATCTTATTATATGTATGTTAAACAATCACTTAGGTGATCTAATGCTTTTGAATTGATTTGTATTTTCGTTTAGGAATTTCTTATATGTTTCACAAAAGTTATTTTGCTTTTGTTTCAAAGAGGGTTCTTCGGTTCACGGTCATTTCCCCGCCGAAAAAATCCCGCCGGTTAATTGCCCGCCGGTAAATTGTTCGCCTGGTAAAAACCCTGCGCGGTGAAATGTTCGCCGGTAAAATGCTCGTCATGACAAAATCCCGTCGGTCAATTTCCCGCCGTAATTTTTGAAAAAATAAGCAATTAAAAAAGTTCTTTTTTAAATAACTTCAGTTTTGTAAACCTGTGTGTCATGCCATTATTTTAGTATCAATTGAAAAAAATATACTAAACCTGCAAATAACCTTGGCGCTTTAGTGGGGGAATAAGCGTAGAAAATGGTACAACATTTACGTGTTAAGAACGAGCAAACAAGAGATAGTAGCAGGCGAGTATTCATGTATAGTGCCGTAGGTTTGTAAAGGATGTCAAAATGCCATCGGGAAGTGCTTAAAATGGCCGTCGAAAATATTTTATAAATTTATATATAACGGTTCTTTTGTTAAACATGGCAATGTCTGGTTTATTAATACAGTCTTCTTTTTTGAATTTAGCATATTTTAATTTACAGTAAACAGCGGCCTCAAATTCATCTTACGCCTCCTGAGCGCATAATCCGCCACTGGCTGCACATAACGCAGGTACATACGTAAGTGCATCTTTATCACAAAAATAGGGGAATATCAGGGGAATCATTTTGCCTATAGCGGCGGGCAAATGACCGACGGGATTTTGTCATGGCGGGCATTTTACCGGCGAACATTTCACCGCGCGGGGTTTTTACCAGGCGAACAATTTACCGGCGGGCAATTGACCGGCGGGATTTTTTCGGCGGGGAAATGACCGGATACCGGGTTCTTCGTGGTTTAGTATCGACCTTAAATTTTTAATTATTATGGTGCAAATTTTTTCTTCCTCTTCCTTATTACATTCCTTAATACTAAATTCTATATTTCTAGCATTAATGGCATTGGAAGGGAAGCTAAATTGCTTTTCACGGGATATTCAAATTGAACTTACAATTTTTAGAAAATTCAAAACACTTCTCTCAACTTTTTTAAATGGAATACCCTGTATGTCTTCTGCTTGATTGATAAAGAATGAAAATATGAACATTTTTTGTAATTGCGTTCAAAACTCTATTCCTAGGAGTTTCCCAATTAATTTATAAAACTGATTCGTACATAGCAGAACCGAAGTTTCACTGTAAATCAATCACTAGGCTTTGAATTGCATAGTTTTTGGCAGCTTGAAAGTCCATTTAGAACTTTTACTAATTTAACGATGAATTTTGAAAAAATCGAGCTTGCCAATATGCTATTCGTACTAGGAGAAATGGAGAAAAATTGCATTTTGGCTAATAGTGTTTATGCTGTGCGATATCCCAATAAAAGACTTCCTGATGGAAAGTGTTTCAGACGATTGTTGAACAGGTTTATTGAGACTAGTAGCGCATCGAAAGCTGTGTAAATCGTCACAATTTTCATTATTATTCATAAGAAAATCCACAAACTAATATTAAGACAAATGGTCATTAAATGTTTGAGGAGAAAGAATTTGGGAATATGTAGTGGGTCCATATTATTTCGACAATCGTCTGACCGAGCAATGATATCAAGAATGTCTGACATTTCAATTATTAGAAAATATTCCTTTTCAAAGTAGACACCGCATGTGGGTACAACAAGACGGAGCTTCTGCCCATTTTTCACGAGATGTTAGGGAATATCTTAATACGAGATTCACAAACTATTGGACTGGACGAAATGGACCATTGGCCTGCAAGGTCATCGAACTTAACTAAACTAGATTTCTTCTTGTGGGGTTTTGTTAAAGATATTGTCTATACGGAGCCACCAACACCACAGGATAATATGAGAGAAAGAATAACTGATGTCTTCGTCAGTATTTCTCTTATGACTTTAAGGAGAGTAGAAATAGTGTTTGAAGATCGCATCGATTTATGCTTAGGACAGAATGGAACAAATGTTGAACTTTTCTAATTAATTGTTAATGTTGTGTAGTTGTGTAATTGTAATAGCCATAAATAATATTTTGTTCCAAAGTCTAGAGATTGATTTTCAGTAGAACTTCGGTTTTCCTATGTATGAAACCATTTCATAAATTAATTCGAAAACGCTTAGAAATAGAGTTTTGAACGTGATTACAACAAATTTGAATTCTTTATGGATCAAGCAAAAGACATACAGGGTGTTACATTTAAAAAAGTTGAGAAAAATTGTTTTGAATTTTCTATAAATTTGTAAGTTAAATTTGAACATCCTGTATAAGATGAAACATCATAAATGAAATCAGAACATCTGACAACCTTCTATAACAAGAATCGAATCCAAATTTGACATGAAAGCTTATATGTAAATGTATGGTAATGCTGCGCCTTTGGCGGAAGTAGGTACCTAATGAAATTTTTTTTTAACAAATAAATTTATTGCTGCTAAACTATTCGTTTAAAAGCCGTAATATTTTAGGAATAAATAAAGGGGTCCAAGGAGGTTCTTCATGTAGAATTATACAGAGGGAGGGTTCTATTAAAAAATATTTTTGTTTGTTTGTCATAGGTTCTTGAAGCCCCCTGTACATGTCAAAATATTTTTCTGAAATGCGCCCTTAACAATAATTAACAACTGCGTTTGAATGAAACTTCCAACTTTTTTCGTCTCGGTACTATAGAAGCCCGACGCACTGTTGAAGGACCCTCTATAGTTTGGCAAAACATTCAGTCGAACAATTGCAACAACTCCAAAATTTTGGATGTAGAACACAATTAACAAAAACGGTTTCTCGAATTTCAAAATTTCATAAGTAACCCAGTTCTGTCGTGACTGAAACCGCAAAGCTCGTGATTATCAAATCACATAACTGATAAATGGTAGGGCTGTATGTTGTGCTGATTTTATAAGGATCGATTAAGTAAACATGATTAAAACACAAGAGATTGGGAAAAATGGATTTTATTAAAAAAGATTCTTCAATAAACAACACTGGGGTTGCCTTCTTAAATTAAATCGAAGTAGAGAAACACCGAAGTACCGACAATTACTAATGTACTCCACACAATTTGAGATTAGCTCCATAAAAAACGATCTAAGATTCTTGCTCAACAGATCTCCCATTTACTGTCACTTACACCCCCAAAATAAATTCCCAGATTACATTAAGTTTTCCTTTTACACTGTTTCTCAACATTGAACGTGAAAGATTGTCGGCAGGGATTTTATTGTTCTTTTTTATTTTAAAATTTAACGATACAATTAAGATATAATTAATTTTTAACATCATTTAAAGCCTGAA
This sequence comes from Pyrocoelia pectoralis, assembly GCA_036250285.1. Taxonomy (NCBI): domain Eukaryota; kingdom Metazoa; phylum Arthropoda; class Insecta; order Coleoptera; family Lampyridae; genus Pyrocoelia; species Pyrocoelia pectoralis. Next base: position 6,581,656 of record CM070080.1, read on the forward strand.
GATGACTAATGTCTAAACATGTCACTAATATGTAATTTAATCATTTCAGCCAGTCGTAACAATGAATAATAAACAAAGTAAGGGAGAGGTTTTGCGATTTCCAACTTTCTTTTTCTACACAATCTTTTGCAAAAATTTTGCAATCTGTCACTTGTAAGTTATAAATACAAATGTCCAAAGCGTGTTAATCGAATACTTAAGCCGAGATTTTCTCTAAACAGAACATTGCGTAATACAATTAAAAAGGACGAAGCTCTTGTGGCCGTTGAACTACACCACACTGAAATCACTAACAACTACAAAAGAATTTTATTAAATGGAACGAGTTTCGACAGTAAAGCTATCATCAGCGACCAACTGATGATGAGAGCTTTCGATTTAATAAATTTGTTTTTTGGTTTTTGGTGATTTCAGCGTTGTCTAGCTCGCAGTTTATTTAACAGAATTAAAAAAAAAACAAATAAAAATATACCAACACTTACACGCTTTTTTACTTTAATTTAAAACTTAAGCTCATAGACATCACGGAAAAAAGGTGTCCCTTATAGATATATGTACTTTTATAAAAAAGTGTTGAGTATCAAGTATCAACACTTTAGCTTTGTGTATGCTTCAGTCAAAACGTCACTCATCGTGACACCAATTTTAAATTGGAAAAGAAATTAAAATTCTCAAAAATTTCAACTAATTACGTTAACTGCTCTCTCGCTGGTACGTTATTTTCCCAAAATTGACACTTGACAATTTTTTATTTCATCTTGTTGCCAATTTTTGGAAGCGAATTGTAATTCATGTGTGGTATTTTGTCAATTTGTGTTCCCGATTTCAGTAACTACATCAAGGCACGTTTGAATGCTTCTGTATAAGAATAGAATTGATTGAAAATGTTAACTTTTGTAATTTGCAGCTGTTTGGAAAAGTTTGCAGATATTTTTATGGAGCGTAAATCAATTTATATGCTTTATCTTCCATAATTACGGTGTAAATAAGGCTACTGCATTGTGGTACAGATTACCGATGTCGTCGAAGTGTAAACAAGAGATTACTTAGAATCGGTTAGTGCTGGTTTAATTGATGTTCATTCAGAGAGTAGACCGTTTATTAACAAATGCAATTTAACAAGTAAATTGAGACTAAAGTGAAAAACTTCCATCTTCGCTTAAATTCTTATCTTAAATCAAAATTAAACGTACACAATTTTTTCAGATCACTTTACTGTGAAAGTGAAGACGCTTGAGATTCGCGCCATGTGTCGCGTTGCTTGTCAATTCTGATAGGCCCATATTTTTTTAAGCTTACATTTTTCAGCCTGAGATATAATATGATATTGACGTTGCGGTCGGAGTATTTTTTCACCTCATCATTATTAAGAGACATCGATATATGACACCTGTCAGGAATATACAAATGATCTATAAAGAGGTAAAAGTGTTCATATATCTGCAATCCTCTCATTGAGGAGAACGCAAATCTTTATCGAACGTTCTGCCATATGATTTATTTACTTATTGCTGTCTTTACTAGTATTAATAACTTCCTCGAAATTCTGTTTACTTTCCGACCCCAATCTGCGGTCACCTTCTGCTGGACCCTCCTTCCCTAAGAGGACGTATAGTGGTTACATGTAAAGTCCAAGAAGACTTAAGACCTAAGTATACATGACAAATTAAAACGTCTCCACATCTATACAACAACGACTACTCTTGTATAAAGTAAATCGTACGAAATCATTTGGAAATGTTTAAATAATTGCAATTTATTTTGTGATGAAAATATTCATCAACAATATTATTATAGTTTGTTCTCTTTAGTTGCCGGCGAAAATAATAATTACGAATATACTATACAGCTACATAAAGTGCTCATTTACACAATGCTATCTTTGCCTAATCTTACTATACTATGAAGTAAATTAGGTAAGTACATCAACTACTTTAAAAGATACAGCATCTCGACGTATCTAGCCTTTTTCAACATCAAACACGTGTATAAATAACTGATGCTGATCTAACACTATGACGGAGTTTGAATACACCACGTGTTTCTCTAATCATCCCTAACAAATTTTAAACTAAAGCGTGATACTCTTCTGAAGAAAAAGTCTTTCAGCTACGAAATGCGTGTGACAGAAGGTGGTACCTTTTCCCTTTGATGGTTCCATCTTACTTCGTACAATATCCTTATCATCTTCACAGAGATTTAATATGAGAACAATAGAAACCGAGGAATAATAACAATAATATTGAAATTTTTAATTAATAGGTAATCGTATCTGGGCATAACCACATCAACGTAAACTTTGATTTATGTTGAATTAATGCAATATTAAATTCCACACAATGATGTATTTCCAGCTAAATTCAGCATCTAACCAACATTGTAAAGCTTTTCCCAATATCCTGCCCTCACTAGGTGCTTTCACCGAAATATTTCCATTATTATATACAAACCCTTACTTTCACGAAAACGTTACCTAAGTACTTAAATAGACTACGTTGTGGGAAAGATTGCTAAAACTAACATTTTAACCAACTCAGAAGAAAGGCTGCTTGAATACACTTCCAAAATGTTTCGTCGCAATTAAATTAAATTATGGAAGAGTAGGTAATACAAATTGTATACCATAGGCGATTTACATTAACTGAAGCGCCAGTCAGTGGCAGCATATGCAACTACTGTAAGTAGTATACCCTCGCTTCGCATTGCCTTTTCGACAGTTAAATATCACGCTAAAACGTTAATGTAAACGTTAGTTTGTGTTTCTTACATTGACATTTCTTTTATTTTGTACCTATTATGAGTAGTAATAAGTCTAATGTGAATTTTTGGGTGTATGGATGTCATACAAACAAAGGAAGAGTGCGTCATTTAATAAACACGTTTAATATTAAATGATAGTAATGAACTTGTATTTAACATAAAGACAGACTGTAAAACTAACCGCAAGTCCTACTCTTCATGTGTATTTACATAAACACCATAACCATATAACAAACAAAACATAACTAACTACATAAACACCTCATGGGTATACTACTCTGCGCCGCCACATTGTTGACCACAGTGGCGCCACCAACGGTAATGTAAATCGCCTATCTCTGGTTGAAGTTTTTTAAAACTACTCGTACGTTATCATTAAAAGAAAACTGTCAAGTTCGAATTTCTTCTCGCGTTTATCTGTTTCTAAAAATTTTTTATCTCTAGTTGAAGTTTTTAAAACGACTCATACGTTTTGATTAAAGGAAAACTGTCAAGTTCGAATTTCTTCTCGCGTTCATTTGTTTCTAAAAAAATTTATCTCTGGTTGAAGTTTTTTAAACCTACTCATACGTCTTCATTAAAGGAAAACTGTCAAGTTCGAATTTCTTCTCGCGTTCAATTGCTTCTAAAAATTTTTTATTTCTGGTTGAAGTTTTTAAAACTACTCATACGTTTTGATTAAAGGGAAACTGTTAAGTACGAATTTTTTCTCGCGTTTATTTGTTTCTAAAAAATTTTTAACTCTGGTTGAAGTTTTTAAAACTACTCGTACGTTATCATTAAAGGAAAACTGTGAAGTTCGAATTTCTTCTCGCGTTCATTTGTTTCTAAAAAATTTTTATCTCTGGTTGAAGTTTTTAAAACTATTCATACGTTTTGATTATAGGGAAACTGTTAAGTCCAAGTTTCTTCTCGCCTTCATTTGTTTCTAAAAAAATGTATCTCTGGTTGATGTTTTTTAAAATACTCATACGTTATGGACGTTATATAATTACCAAAGTAATATAAAGTCATTGATTCAAGCAAATTTAAGGTACATGACCCACTTTTACACTAATCGTAATATTCCTTGCTCATAGAACCTTTGTGCTTATTATTTTCACAGCATTTTGCGTTTCTGCTCCTTGAGGAAAGCTTTTCAGTACCTTTTCAGCGAGCCAAAAATATGGAAATCACAAGGTGATAAATTTGGGCTAAGGGTGAATACTCTAAAATCTTCCACTTCCTTTGCTTCATATTTTCTCTCACTAGGGTCCTTCATGGTAGAAATAGAAATCTCCTTGTGTGAATTAATTTAGTTTAGTGGTGACGAATTTGAGGGTTTTCACTACTTCCTTATCAGCCTACTGGATGGTTTAAAATAATGACACCAAGTTCCAAAGGATCGTTACTATTTTAGCTGCACACCTTGAGGTGTTAAAAAAAACAAACCCTTTCAAGCATTTCCGGTACTTAGAGAAAAGAGGAGGTGACCACTGTATACGAACTGTTGTGTAACTCAGTTTGTGTATAGTATACCATTGTATTTATATTATAAATAATATAAATAAAATGGTATTATGGGAAGATCCCGCACTCACTCCAACATCTATCACTTTGTTCTAGATAAGCGGAAAACCGGTAGCTACTTCCAGGGGCGGAGCTATAAATAATTTTCGGAGGGGGTTCAGCCAAGGCCTCGTTCAGCATGAGAGTTCGTGCAGATCTAGTGCAGACTGTAAACTTATTTCGGGGAGGGTTCACTCATGTAGATCCGATTAGCAGTATTTTACTTTCGCAAATTTGTAACAAAAGTGAATGTTTCCATGCTGATGCCAATAGAAGGTCTTTGGCACAATTATAACAGCAATTACCCAATACTATAACGTCAGATCTAAAATCTCCTTAATCTCTCCAAGGGGAAGTTAGTTGAGTTTATTAACCGTTGGGTGGGGAGAGGGGGTTTTACTGAAATGTTGGCCAAAAGATTATACCATTATTGGACATTTAATTGTTAATATTACAAGTGCAAAGTTGATTTCTTTCATCAATTTTATTTAATTTCAATTTCAATTTCAATTTATTTCCCAATTTCTCAATTGATATAAGTAGAAACATAATATAATATAAAACAAGAATATGCAAGTACACTTGCACATTACCTCCGTGGAGGCGTGGGGAAAAATTAAGTTTAATACAATAATTGAATAATTGAATAGTTGAATAGTGATTTACAATGAATTCAAACGATTCATGAGGAAATGGAACAGTTGAAGTAAAGTTTGGATAACCGTATCACTATCAAGGGAAGTTATGTTAATAAATAATAATTATCTTGTTTGTAGCCCGGCGGTGTCAGGATCGAATTCCGATCGAGTAATGTAAACTAACGAAGATGGACGTTTTTTAGTTGCAGTTGCTCATGTTTTCAACCTCCTTTAAAAGACGAGCTTGAATTAAAAACAATAAACTAGTATCTTGTTTAAAATCATACGTCCTATAGGTACCTCCACAATTGTCATTTAAATCTTGTGATTATTAAGATAAAGGACGTGGCATAAAATAGCTATTTATGATATGATTGTTAAAAGTACTATTTTATTTTGTGAGTGAAAAGTTTGCGAAACGAGCGAAGCGAGTGGAGCAATTTCACGAACAAAATAAAAATTACTTTTAACACAAATATTATACAAAGTTTTTTGTATAACTGTTCTATTTTGATAATAAAATAGAAAAATCAATACATATTTCCATAAACTGTCATTTTGACTAATGTGACCATTCGTCCCGCATTAGGCGGGATTGTCCCATTTTGAAATTTAGAAACCAGCAGAGAGAATGTCCCGCAAAATGTCCCTCATAATTGCAATATGTCATAGTGTGTATAATCCATGGTAATAACACTGCTTTGAGTGCGTTGGTTTAACTTTGATTTCTATTAAATAGAAACAAACACAAAACACACCTCCCAAGTAAAACATAACTTTGAAGGGTCTTGTGAAGATTTTTAGGAGAGATTCGTAACAGTGTGTCCTCATCGAGGGTGTATCTAACGGCGGGGGGGATTTGCAAAACATAACTCAATCATAATTTTATAGAAAAGTTTGTACATATTAAGGAGGACGACTCCTGGACTTCCCCTTCTGTGTGTGTGGGGGGGGGGGGGGCAAAAACTCCCGTTTTCCCACAATAGGTGTTTTCTTTTTGCATTTTGTGGTACACTTAAATCACCTCTGTCAATACACACCATTCGTTTTATAAAAATAATTTGACTCAGTTCTCAATAACCCTATTCGTTTTAAAAGCTATATTTAAGTTTTATATTAACCTGAGGCAGAAATGTCTACATGACACAAGGCACTTTAATCAGGTGATGATTGTAACTTTACCTAACCCTGTGGCGGTGCAAAAAGAAAACACCTATTGATTTCATTTACATATGGTCACATTAATTTTGACGTCTCTTGTCAGTCAATTATTTTTTGACGTTTCAACAATTACTACTACTACAAGACAAACAACTACTATTGGCTAGTTTTACAAATATTTTTAACACTAGCGTTAAAAGTAATTTTAACACGCTACTCTGTAAACGTCATCTTTTAACACTCTTGACAGCCGTTAAAACTGTCACTTTTAATGACAGTTGTACAAAAACACATTTTTAAATTTTCCTTCATAACTGACGTTATTAGGATATTTGAAATATTTTAATAATAATAATAGTTTATTAACGGGAAACCCCTATTACAATTCACATACAACTTATATGTACCTAATATAAAATCAAATAAAGTAACTACTGCGAAGAAAACAACAATATACATAACCCCATTAATAATTAGTTATCAATAACAAGCACAATGTGCAACAATGAACATTGTAAAACCAGCACAGCAAACGCAATCAAATTATTATTATTAATTATTACATTAGTACCCTTTATGCATTTATTCCTACTTATAATGTAATAGTAAATTTAATTTATTAAAGAGTGGACCTTTAGTTTATACTTGAAGGAAGAATATGAAGCATTAATAAATCAAAATTAAAATTTATTAAAATTATGATTATTTGCACTATTCAGACCCACGAAATTAATATTTCATTTCAAATAAATCAGAAAAATTGTAGTATATTATTTAATTGAATTGTTGAAATCGTAATTTACATCAAGTGTTTTTCACGTTTCCCCCCTAAATATGTTTTAATTTTGTTCAAACAATTAATTAATGTGGAAACGAATTTGTATAAGTTGTGTTCGTTTTCTCTTCACTTTAACAGGCAATATTTTAAAATTTAATTGATTTAATTGACAGTGTACGTGTCAATATTATTTAAGGGGTGAATTCGTAGAAATTAACCATGGAACGCTGATAGTTTTGGAATCGTTTCAGTTTACGCTTCATCGATCTGCGATTATTGCGTTTTGAATGAGTGATACCAACTTCGTGACAAGGGAAGTAGGTAAAATATGTGTTAAAGAGATCGATATATTTTTGTATTTTCTCCTTACCGTCAAATTCTGATGCACATAGCAAGAATTTGTAATACTTGGTGACACAAAAGCTCTTTAAAGGTGAGAACAGAGTTACAAATCATGTGCACCCTGATTGGAAGGATGTTAGATCATCTTAGTCGGTGACGTTTCAAACATACAAGTAAATCAAGCGGAAACTGAAGGGGAACGTGTGTGCATTTCATGGAGTAGGTACGAAAAACAGCACAGTTTAAAAAGAAGGAGATGATAACTAAAATGTGCCCTACTTTATCCAGTGGTTGGTTGGTGCGTGATACAAAAATGCTTGAGAAAGTAAAGGAAAAGTGAAATTGCTATTATTATCTATAATTATTCCGAATAAAGAAAGGATTAAAAGCGCTTTTTGAGAATGAAGAAATACAAACACAATGGTCCACTAAAAGATAGTAATTCGTAATGTCACTAAAACAGAAGAGCCAAAATGGAATTGAAATGCTTTGTAAAGATAAAAGGAGGACAATCGATAATTTCTATGTGCGTCTTCTATTCTTGAACGCCGTAATTGGGTCAATCGCACCTCTCATGAAAAAGGTATAATATACCTAAGTCGTATCGTCTACTTAAGAAAGTAAAATTTGAATAATGCGGCTCCTTTCTAAGTAAAAAAATTTAACTTATCGCATGATGGTGTACTGTAAACATTGCTCCCTCGAGTTTAACTGAGATTCGGAATTCATATGGCCTGAGTTGTAGTGATAACGAAGCCTTTGCGATGCGTCTCTGAAAGCTCTTAGCCGTAAAGGCTCCATAAAGTGTTGGGTTATGAGATTCGATGTTGGCCAAACGCTTCCTACTAATTTTCAATATTTACTTTTCTGCTTTTCACTATCGCAAACATAAATAATCTAGAACTAAAACCCACATTTTTAACGCTTTCACGTCACTTTTTATAATCACCGAAATCGGCTCGATTCTGTAGATATAATACATCAAACAATTTTCACATAAAATTATTGGTGGTCGTAACGGTGAAAGTGACCAGTCTTTATCGCCGTTTACTTTAATAGGGTGCCTGTAATCCCTTGCGGCTACCCTATTAAAATATGGGAGGAAAATTTACCGGATTTACTTTAATTAAATTTGTATTGGAGAAATTACCATTGTTGGAATTATGTAAATAGGACGTTTGATACTAGATAAACTGAAATTACGGATGCGTATTTTATTGACATGCATATACTAAACTTAACGTAAACAGAATTTTCCAACTAGGTAATCAAATTGAGTTTAAAACGAATTACTCAACTAATCTTACTTCTGGATGAGGCGAGATGCGTATTCGGGCGAATTCCGACGTCACCATGCGGAATTAATTGTAAATAGTACATTTTGAGAGCTTGTGTTTTTGTATTTACATATAAATTCACATGCCTTTAGTCTCTTAAGAACTTTTTGTTCCGTATCGCACTCTCTAAATATAAACAAAATGTGTAATTTTCCTATGGACACAGTTGAACAAAAGATAGACAAAGTCTGTGAAGTTGGAGTATCAAGATCATAATATTAAACTTCGGCTAAATTACACTTTTGCGCTCATTTTGTGTTATTTTTCTCCGCCGCAAATGTGCTGGAACCGTTTCAATATGAAACTCTAATATTACGACTATACTCGAGATAAAAAAATTTCCCTACGAAAAATGTGCTTATTTGTTTTTTTGAATTACTCAAGGCTTCAATTTCATAATTGTACTCTACAAATCAATAATTGATACTAACACTTTTAATAATTTTCTGCTGTTGGGGACTTTTTTGATAACACAATCCAACTTCGAAGTACAAATATTCGATAAGCTTTCTTACGATCGTTTTGTTCCAATTTTGTGCTGTATGATATTAATTCTGTACTGAATTGGTTTTCTTATTATACCATTTTTTCTGTAATAATAAGGCAAGTAATTCCACTAATTTTTATTTTAAATGTAACCCCGGCGCGTTTCGACACTGTTTACATTTAAAATAAAAAATTTGTGGAATTACTTGTATTTATTATTATAATTTATGCAACTCCACAAAGTACAGGGTTATTCTAAATGATGGAGCCAATTTTAGGTCGTAGAGGAAATAACGACCTGGCTCTAGACTTCTGGCCACCGAGATTTCCTGATCTCACCCCATGTGACTATTGCTTATGTTGTTATTTTAAGGAAGCTGTTTACGTCTCCCCTGTACTAACAACTCTGAACGATCTGCGGAATATACGCTTTCTTGTGTGTAGGACGCAGCGTTATTGCCACAGTTGTTTCTACTAATATTTTTGCCTGAATCTACTAAAATAATTTAAAAAAATATCGGAAATCTACTTTATATCCCATAATATAATTTTATATGTAATATACAGTACCGGGTGATTCTCTAATATTGATGACAGTTTGAATTTCGTGTGTAGTGTCTTTTCGGTGTTTAATGGGCGATGTTGAACGGCTCCTCTCGAGAGCAGTTTATGGAAGAGCACCCCTATGTTAATATTCCCTTACAAGAAACGAATTGTTGATCGATTTGAAAATTGTTTAATTAGCAGAGGATTATGACTCCTCGTTTGCAACTCTGGAAAAAGTGTTCGACAATATGAGGTGTAGAGTGGAATTATGTCGTGAACATAACTATGGACATTGTGGACAATTTTTATATACCTACCTATATAAAATGTTATTATCGTAACTGTGTTTAGTGTAATTTGTTGTAAAACGGAAGATTTAATTGTATATTAAAATCTACTAAGGAAAATCTACCTAGTAAAATTTTCAAAAATAATGTGAAAATCTACCAAAAAAGTAGAAATCTACTAAATGTGGCAACGCTGGTGGGACAAGTTTGGCTACCGCGTAGATTTTTGCGGTGTAGCAAACGGTGGGCACATTTATAACGTGTTAAAAAAAACTTTGAAACTTCCTCTTTTCATTCGTATAAAAGATTGTTCATTTTGAATTTGTACTAATAAATATGAATTTTTAAAATTGACTCCATCATTTAGAATAACCCTGTATATTTAGAGAAAATTAATTGTACCTATACCTTTTTCTACGTAAGACCCTAATGGTAATGTTTATTGGCGACTAAAGTGGTAAAAATTTTGAAAAAATTCGAGAACTTGTGCTCACAGACCGTTGACAGACAATTGATCAACAGTCACAGATTAGTGGGGTATCTTGGTGGTAGGTTCAGTGAATTTTAACCTAAGATTTAGGAATGAAATGGGTTGCTACCAAGTTTGTTCTTCGGGCTTTGACTGAAATTTAAAAAGAACGTTGAGTTGAAACTTTGAAACAACAGCTTGAAAATGATCCAGGGCGTAGTTCATTCAGAGTTTGTTCCCCCAGGTCAGGAAAAATTTATTTGACGAATAATATTACCCTAATGTCGTGTTACTTTACAAAAAAAACTAAGTGATTAATTTTAAACTGAGTGTTTAAAATTGGATTTCAAAATTTGTGAACTTTAATAGAATTTATAGGATTATTTTAAATGTAACACCCTGTATTTTTATTTACCATCAGATTTTCGACAAAAAACCCTTGGTATTTTTATGTACTTTTGTTAATATTTACGATTTTTAAAATTTCACGTGAGAAAAATTTGTTAAAAGTAATTTTAGTTTAATTATTATTACAAAATACAGCTTAAATAGTTGGTATCAACGCAAACGAACAAAACTCAAGTCGGGTGACTATCTTAATTTCTAAATAATTAAAACAAAATTTTTAATAAACGGTAAGTTACGTATTTCTCGAAAATTAAAATAGCGCTGTTGTTTTGTTTTAACTATTTAGAAATTAAGATAGTCACCGGACTTGAGTTTTGTTCGTTTGCGTTGATACCAACTATTTAAGCTGTATTTTGTAATAATAATTAAAGCAAAATTACTTTTAACAAATTTTTCTCACGAAATTTCAAAAAGAGTACAAAAAATAATACCACGAAATAACACACCGTTTAATAGGGTTTTTTGTCGAGAATCTGACGGTAAATAAAAATACAGGGTGTTCCATTTAAAATATTCGTATAAATTCTATTTAAAGTTCACAAATTTTGAATTCTCATTTCAAACACTCGGTATAAAATTAATCACTTAGTTTTCTTTTTTGTAAAGTAACATCACATTAGGGTAATATTTTCGTCAAATAAATTTTTCCTTTTTTGGAGAATAACTTAGTTATGAATATTATAGTCCGACCTTGAATTATACAAAATTTTGACAAAATAATTAATAACTTGGCAACCGCACATCCAATATCAAAAAAATTTCAGGCGTGATATAAATATGGTTGGTCGATACATGAAGGAAAACAAATACAGGGTGTGCCATTTAAAAAAAAGTTACATTTTCCTGCCAGATCAAAATGCAACACACTGTAGATATAAGAATATTTTTAAAAGATGCTCAATTCAAATCAAAGCAACCTTTATTTGAAACTTTTTCTGTATCTTCAACCCACATTGAGTTATCGACCGATTACGGAGCAGTGGGACACCCATGTGTATAGCTTTTAAAAAATAATTCCGGTTATTTTTGGGAACACCCTCGTATATGGTACTACAAAATACTTGTTGTGTAATGATATGACCTGTAAAGGATTCGAAATACTTGTTATTACTAACCACTAACTTTATGCTACTGTTGTGGTTCTATATCTACTGTTTTTCGATATATTCATATCTGAAAAATTTGAAAATGAAACAAATTGACAATTGAAATTTTACGTGGAATTTTTACAGTAGAGGAAAAGAGCCAATTATTGTTAAAATTAAGGACTTTGTTAAAAAAATTTTGTAGATTGAATTTGAAATTAGTTTCTTTGACATAATTTTAATCAATTTAATTAAGCGCTTTTATTAAAAGTGTATTAAACGGGTTAAAGGGGCGCTCAAAGAGTTTCTTTTAAGGAGAAGTTGCAAGTACATAATGTTCATTGATTGCGGCGTAAAATTTCCTTTCGATTAACTGAAGTAATAGACACGACAGGAAAGCAAATAAATGTGTAGATTACCTGCTCGATCTGAAAATTTGATATAATAGTCCAAGAAAATAGACCTTTAAATACGAATTTTGAGGAAATACTTGAATTTTTGATATAAGTTTCTTTAAATGATTAAAAAACGAATTGTGAAAGTTTTTTTTTAAATCACCCCCGGGGAGGGTTGAAAAAAAATAAAAAGAGTGTTTTTTTTAATTTTGAGGAAACCGTAAGAACTAGAAAAAAAGTTGAAACGAAAGTTGTAGAGCATCAAATTTTAGAAAGAAATGATCTCTTTATATTTTTTGCTAAAATTAAAATTATCCGAGATAGGGTGGTTAGAAGGTAGGGAATGATAGTAACAACTTTAAAAAATCATAAGTTGTTAAAAAATTGATATTTTCAATAATTTTTTTTTTTAATTTACTCAGAAAAAAATAATCTTTCATTCTAGAGATACTTTTTTTTTTAAATTATTTATAACCCCTCGAGAAATCTGTCAACAGGTAAATTATTTTATACCTGCTTGGAAAAGACAGGTAAAAATAAAATTTCAACGCATATGGTCAGTTTATAAAATAATAAAAGAATAAATAAAAGAAAAAATTAATTTCATCGAGTGAAGCTGTTTTAATTCGGTCCTGAAAATTTTGAATTGTTCTAACTTTGTTATAAATAATTATAAAAAAAAAGTATCTCTAGAATGAAAGATTATTTTTTTCTGAGTAAATTTAAAAAAAAATTATTGAAAATATCAATTTTTTAACAACTTATGATTTTTTAAAGTTGTTACTATCATTCCCTACCTTCTAACCACCCTATCTCGGATAATTTTAATTTTAGCAAAAAATATAAAGAGATCATTTCTTTCTAAAATTGGATGCTCTACAACTTTCGTTTCAACTTTTTTTTTCTAGTTCTTACGGTTTCCTCAAAATTAAAAAAAAACACTCTTTTTATTTTTTTTCAACCCTCCCCGGGGGTGATTTAAAAAAAAACTTTCACAATTCGTTTTTTAATCATGTAAAGAAACTTATATCAAAAATTCAAGTATTTACCTCAAAATTCGTATTTAAAGGTCTATTTTCTTGGACTATAACCTTTAGTGTGGATTAATCCAAATTTTAAAATGGTGTGAGCTAAAGGATTATTTTTTTTCAACCTCCGATTGGCTATAAAGGAAAATGATTTTATTAACAAAAGTAATGTATAATCAAGGTTACTTCTCGACATAATCACCTTCATGATTGAGGTTTTTATCATATCTGTGAACAAAGCTTTGCAATACCCTCTTCATAAAATGTATCCGCCAATGATTTGAAGTGAGTTGTGACCGTTTCTTTGAGCTTTTCGTCAGTTTGGAAGCTGCCCCCCCCAAGTCAATTTTTCAATTTCAGGACATTGTCGTGGATTGGAGCAATTCCACAAGTTTTTGTAACCAAAAAGGTGTGTTGTTCGTAGAGTTTATGCAGTTGAAGACAACAATTACTGCGGATTCTTATTGTTACAGCGCTTACGGGAAGCTATTCAAAACACAAGAAGAGGCATGCTAACTTCTGGAATTGTTCTGATTCATGACAATGCCCTGAATTGAAAAAGTGGTTTGGGTGCAGCTTTGGATACTGTTTTATTACTTTTAATACTTCAAAGAAAGTAACGGACATACTTTTTTATAACCAAAATTTAATAAGCTCAAATTACAAGTAAATAGTGTGAAGGATCCTGGGACATTGTGTATAAGGACTGTTTTGCTTATTTTCATCAGAGTAACACGACGGAGTATAGCCAGCTCGACTTTTTGGAATACCCTGTATACATATATGCTCGAATCAATTGTAATTTGACACTTTACTTTTCATGAGAATATACTGTCATGACTGTTTTTATGTAACTTTTTACAGTTGAGCTTACAGTAAAACATTTGCTCTCCTAAATTATGAATGTATGTACAAAAGTTTCTCCTTTCATTCTTACATAACAGCCAAATTTCGTTTGAGGTAAAAATTCTAAGGAGAAAGGTACTTAAAAGCTTATAAAATTACTAAACACAGGCTCCTTTACGACGTAGATCATAAAGCAGATTGTAAAGTGCATTTCCTGCTTATAGTTAACAATAAAGTTTACAATTCACCTTAAAAAGCGTCACCCTCTAACTGCTTTGAAAAATTACAAAAGCCATAAGACATTAAAAATAAAACTGTAGACGTTGTTAATTGTCTCATAACAGATAAATAAAGTTATAAAAAAGTAAGACTTCCCTTTTTCTTTTGGAAAAAGGAACTTTATCCAAAGGGAAAAAAATATATCTACCGAGGTCATAAAAAAGATAACGGATGTAGTGCAGTGACTAAAATTGTTTCGATTTACGAGAAAAGTTTAGTTCATTATATTTTAGGATGTACCATTCGCCAGTCTTTTCTATAGAATAGAAGTTCTCCTCCGAATTTAAAACTTTAACAGAGTTATTAAAAATGAACCATATGGTTCCTACTGAATGACTTTAAACTTTCGTAACTTTTGAAATTTACGGTTACGTAAAACTACGTAGGAAAATGTATTAAATTTTAAAAGGTTCAGATTAATTTACTAATTATACTACACAATTATCGCTTTCGAAATTACGGATTGCGGTGATGTTGTTAGAGGCTTCAAACTTGTTACATCCATAAACGTCAAACAGAGTGTCTCGCAAATGCTATTTGTAACTTTGTAATTAAGGGATCGATTTACTAATAGTGGAAGATTTAATGAAATCATTAACCAACTTCGTTAGTGTGAGCTAGTAAACATGTACCTACTAAAATTGAAAAGTCACCTAAGACCCAAAATTTGAAAATCTAATTAGTAGAAAACCGTTTAATATATTCTATATTGATGCCTGTTTTTAAGATTGTTAAGGTATAGGTACCTACTATGT
Organism: Pyrocoelia pectoralis; assembly: GCA_036250285.1. Classification (NCBI taxonomy): domain Eukaryota; kingdom Metazoa; phylum Arthropoda; class Insecta; order Coleoptera; family Lampyridae; genus Pyrocoelia; species Pyrocoelia pectoralis. The sequence goes on from CM070080.1 coordinate 6,596,804, forward strand.
ACTTCAAATATAATGTTTATAATTGTCAAACAATCCTCACGTTCAATTATTATAATTATAATAAATAATATTGCACCTAAACTGTAGTAATACTTGTTAGTGATCGCTTTCTTTCTATATGAATTTACAACATGACGTATCCTACTTTAGATTTCGCCCGCAATTTTCCACAATTTTTTTTAAATTTTTTGGATTTATTGAATTGCAAATAACAAGACTCTGGTGACGGAAGTGAGCCCAGGCATATCCGAAAAATGTGGATGGTGATGGAACTACTTCAACATTTCTTGGTCTCTACGTATTCTTGAATTCCCTTCATTTTATTTGTGACAAAAGGTCTCTTGGTTGGTTCTTGTTGGAAAGCGATCACATTATAAGTGTGTTTAGCGTACGAAATGACCTTATTTCTATAGTGATAACTGATAACTGTCACATTGTCGTCCAATGTGAACTTGCCTTCCACAACTCTGACACACCCAAAAATGTGCGACGTTAGAATTAAAACAAAGTTGTCAGCGTCACCTACATGTCATATCAGGAGCCGCCACTGCATATTAAACTATTCTAAGTCTCTCACACGACTTGCAATAACATCACGTGGCTTGAGGTAAAACGGTTGGTCAACCGTCAGAAAAGGGGTTTCTGGCTCTAATCGTTTTGTTTTTGACACCATAACAGGTAGACGCCAAAGCACTTATGAAAGGCAGGTAAAAATACCTGATTTGGTATGATTCTTGCCTATAATAGTCACTTTCTTTTGTGACATCACTAACCACAGTGGCTAATTGACTATTTTAGATAGGCAATTACGAATCCTCGACATGAAGTATTGGATGACATCTGCGTTGCAACGTATATTATATCTGCTGAACAGGTGTCCAACTGTTGGACCAGCAGGTTCAAACCGGATATATCCAAGATTACAGAATTTTAACTCGATAGCTTAAGCTGAGATGTAAAATTATACAATTTCTGGCTACAACTGTCTGACTTATGACTTTGTTTCGCCTTTGGTTGGGAAGTTGTTTAACGTCTATGTTTAGAGATACCTTAGAACATTCTTCGTTCAAAGTATTAATTTGTCAGGTTGAACAATAATAATTTTATCGATTTAAGGCTTGAAAAGTAGTAGCTTTACACGAGTCCAAGTCACATAATTATAAAAACACTTGCGCAATTATTCATAATCAAGAACATTCAGTGTCGGACAGATTTGTAGCGTATTAACCCCCCAGGTGCAACGTCGAAAGACTGTCGCGCAATTCGAAAAACCAAATAAAAACTAAATCTCCCGCCAACTAACTGAAACCCCATGGCACGTGATCGTCAATAACAAAACTGTCAAATGGTAGGACTCTATGTTGTGAAACGAATTGCTCGAGATGTGTGTGTGTGCTAGTCTTATAAGGATCGATCAGGCAAACCTAAATAAAATACAAGAAATGAGGGGAACGAATTAAATTTAATAAACTCCAAGGGTTGCCCTCTCAAACTCAGTGTTTGAGATTAGCTCTGGGTCTTCGCTGATTACAAGGAGGGAAAAGAGCTACAGAAAAACCCTCCAGGATAATTACCTCACCTTCAACCTTCAAATCTAACTATAAAATTACACTCAATTTTACTATTGGTTGCTTTCAGCTTGTGCGATTTTCATCAGGAATTTCATCCCCTCTTTGAATATTACATAAATAATAAATTGGTAGCTTCTGCCATCACCTTTCAAGGTAAAGTCTCACTAAGGCTGTTATGTACCAGATCCTAACATTCACACCAGGGTTCCATGTCTTTGACATGTTAAGAGGTTGTTTACTATGAGACTCAGGGCGCCAGCCATCAACTGAACTTAAAACCCTGCCACGGTAATTGGAGTTTAGTTTGGTATCTGTTGTACCTTGTTTTTAGGACCCATCACATCAACAGTATTTAAATGCATAATATTTGGGGGAGGTAAACTGTAATCGCATTCGATGTTTCAAAATCAGATGGTAGCAGAACACCACCAAATCACATTGTATAACCACAAAGCCACCAAAAGGATATGCCATGCACACAGAATCGTAACATGATTTGGTTCTCGAAACAACCGAACACGCTTACCGCCGGATGAGGGAGCCAAAAGAGACTCACGAGCACAAACCGTCATTGTAATCATTTCAGCAGCATTTATGCGAAAACCAAATATGCTACATCCCAACATCAATGGCATAATCAATTAATAATCAATCATTAGGCTATCTAGTTAGACAAGTAAATAACAAGTCAATAAATGTATTACGCCCCCACAAAACCAAATTCAATGACTCAAATCACCACCAGCCGCGAACCAAAGTCACGTACAAAATGAATTATCGTTAAACAAACAAATACAATGCATGAAATTACGTAATCACGAAACAAATACGCGAAATAATCATGCATGCACTACAATTCAATTAATTCCACTAAACACGCTAAACCAACCCTAATAATATTTAGCAAGTAAAAAAAAGTTATCCCTAACTGACAAAATAATGTAAAGCTCAATTTCATATTACACACTTAAGCTAAGTAATTCGCGCTTGCGTAATCGGAATAAATACTGTAAAGTCAAAATTTGTATCATAAAAGAACTAGCAAAACAACACAGAAACACCTACACATGCTAAATTAAAATTCACCCTACCTAATTGGCTAATTAACAGTTACTTATTAAAAATAGCAAACAAAATACTTAAATTTTCTGATGAAGGCGATGCACTTATTTACACCGTAAATTACTTCTTCTACGATACCCCGAGAACTGTTACACTTCCCGCATTAGTTCCCTTTCCATCCCCGCTGTCCAGCTATCCAAATACGTCGGCCAGTCTTTATACATTCCATCACGTACATGATTTTTTTTTAATTAACAAAAATCAGTGGCGTAACTTTTGTTCAATACCATCCACCAAACGGACTAAAGTCTTAGCGGGAATCATTTAAAATCGAGCGGCCAAAGGCGGGTACATCACAGATTGAAGCTGCGGGACGTCGTAAAATGCAAGGTAATTTGTCAATTATTGCCTCGAAAACAAAACGTTTTTTTTTTTGAATGACATACTAATGGGAAATAAATAAGATGCTCTATCATAATCAAATGGACCAAAGATTGTCGATTAGAGTGGGTTAACATCGACGGTGTATAGCTGAAATTTCATGGCGGTAAGCTTATTCATCGTCGGGTTTCCTCAATTAGTTGAAACCGCACACCCATCCTGTGTACCGCTTTCTGGATGTGTGACCACAGATCGTGCCACACCCACCGTATTTTCAAGATGTTTCTCTTTCTTGCTGCTACTTTTGACAAACCATGGCGTGTCTGAGCAGTGCTTTTTATGAAAGAATTTTAAGTTTTTCGAACTTGAATCTTGTTACTATAAAAAAATGGGAAGAGCTGGTAGCTAGCGATGAACATTATTTTAATGCTCAATTTTTTATGCTCAATGCCTGCAAAATCTCCTGATTTGAACCCCATAGAAAATCTGTGGGACATATTGGAACAGTGGGTTAAATTTCGAAATAAGCATCCACGCAATTTGGTTTTTTTGCGCTATCAAAATCTCAGCGAGTGGCTTAAACTGGATAAAATGTACATTAAAAATCTTGTGGAGTCACTGCCGAACAGAACCCAGGCGGTGATCAAGTCCAGAGGAGGGATTACGCGCTATTAAATGATGCCTTTCATGATTTCTCCAGGGGTGGCTAATTTTTTGCACGGTGTGCCCATAACCTGATGCTGATGGAGTCGCGCTTGTATTTAATAACAACGAGAAGCAAAATGTATATTTTAAAATATGATTAAACATTAATTTTTATAACTGTCAAATTCAAAAACACACTGTTTACTTGGTTGAACACTATTTCATATTTCCAACACTCCCACTATTTTAAGTAATAGCAAAGCAAAAGAAAAATTAAGTTTTGGAGGGGTAGTTTAAGGGAGTGTGTTGTGCATTCCTCCTCCTAATGGTTTTATTTTTTTTTAGGAAATTCGTTTATAAAAAACACACCTTCATAGTTTTCCCTAATAATGTTAATTAATAATTCGATTTATAAGATTCTCTCATAAAAATAATCAATTCTTTAATGTCAACGTGACATTTTTATTTCTGCTCTTCAGAAAAGTTCTATTTTTTAAGATTTTTTAGACAGTGTAATTTCTGGTCCGACGATTGTCACCAATTATAAAGAAAGACATAATTATGAATTTTTCTTTAGTCTATTTTTAACTATTCTAAATTAGAATATTTCAAAATTCTTACACAAAAGTTACTCATTTCCGAAATTTACTAACAAAATTAAAGTAATATTGGCCATTGAATGTGAATCGTAATTGAAAAAAAAATTGCTGAATTCTTAAAAAAAATTGGTATCTACCTTCCAAAAACAACAACTTCAGTGGAGTTAAAACCAAACATACATCAAAATATGATCTAATTTTTAAAAAAACTTCAAGCTTAAATGATGATGCAAAAGGATGCGAAACAGAACTTATAGATCATAAAAATCTATACATTAAGTACGCAATATCGGCAATATCTAATTTTTGATGTTAAATGATTAAAAAACAAAATGTTGAAAAGGATTATGATTTCATTTAGAATCCTGTTAACAAGGCTCACGTTCGATTGTTTAATATTTCTCTATTTTTACCTTATAATTTAATTCGAGATAAACGAGATTATATTTTGCACATATTCGTAGGTAGAAAAATATAATCCGAAGGGTTTCTATGCATTAGTATAATAAACAAGTTTGAATTTAACATAAATGAAGTAGCGGCATATATTAAGTAGTTTGAACACAAGGGAGCTAATCTAAAACGTTTCATAACGCTTCCATTAGCATTGGAGTAACGCTGAAATGTACTCTCATCAACATCTTAGATGATTGTGATTTCACTTCTAACGCAAATCTATTTCAGTTTCAAGGTAACGTGTTCCCGTTGTTAGTTTACCATATACGAGACTTCTTGATGATGGTACAAAATTGATAGGCTGACATTTGCATGTATATTGGTTAAGTTGCGTGCATTTAGATAGAAATTTATTACATATTGAAATGTGGGGTATATTCGGTATTCGTGTTACAACGGTAAGAAGAGGTATTTATAATAGTATTTAGATAACATTTATGCTGAAATATTCAGTTTACGGATTGTTAAACTACCTTTCGTTAAAACTGTCAAAATGTGCAAATCCGTGCGCGTTTCCCTTTATTTAAGATAACGTGGGTTGGACGTTTCGGGATTTATCTTAAATCAAAATTGAAACGGATTAGATTATATCACGAACGTCTTCTTTGTTTAATCATTTATTTCGCAAGTTCTCGCTTATGTATATAATGTTAAGGAAGGTCGACCGAGGAAAATCTAACACTTTACTTGAATGAACGTATGACAAGCTCCATTTATTAACCTCAATGTTGAACATTTCATTATATAAACTAAGCATAACTTTCAGACAGTACAGTACATTATTGTACCTACAACAAATAACAACAGTAATTATATTTTGTATGAACACTTTCCTTGACATACGTTAGAACGTTGGAGCATGTCACGGTAGGTAAATCAGGTCAAAAAAATGAAATTTGTATTTTTTTTACCTTTAAGTTCTCGATACACCCTTCGCAGATAATATGACAAATAAAGGAATTTAGCTTATTTATATAAGGTATCGCTTATAATTATCTCAAAATGAAAAAATATTTAATAATAAGATGAAAAATAGAACAGAGAATCATAATAGTTGAAATACTTTTGATATACCTACATGTTCATTGGAATAAGATAAGTTATTGGAATAAGATAAGTTAAACGACCTCCTCCTGGGGTATAGGTACCATTCCACCCGATGTGGGTCTCATGATGAAGGTTTGACAGAGCCTGTGGACGATGAGGTAACGTAAGCAAGCTTCTACCCATATTATTCTGACCTGTTCAACAGGAGAAAAGCCCAAGGCAGCATATTAACTCGATTTCGTTGAAAACAATCCAATGTAACTTGTGGTCGCTCATTATCTTGCTGGAAAGGTGAGTTGGTATAAGAATCCTGCGGTAGCGAAGAACTATTTCTGGTATGTGACCCCCCCCCCCCCCCCCCATACCATGAGGACCACATTTCCATATAAAATTGAGTTTTTCACCACTTTATCTTCTTACCTTTACCCAACCATTGTGCATCAGCAGACGGAATCTGAACTCGCAATTAAAGATACAATCGTGTTCCATTCTTGATTCCACTGTAGTCATTTTCTGCACCATGCCAATCTGTTATGTTTGTGGCCTGTAGCGAGGGGTTACGAGACCAGCCCAAAACTTCGTATTCGGCGACGATTTTCAGGTTTTGTGATTCTAGAGCGTGTTCGACCTTTTTGAAACCCTCCCTAATACAACTAATCACAGTGCTGAACATTCTGTTGTCTCTTCGCCCTCTGTAACTCGCTAAGTTGATGAAAATTTGCATATCTTCGCATTGTAGTCATAATGAACAGAGAAACAAATTTTCTACCAATATATGTAGTGACAATCAATCAATCATTGGTTTATTGCAATCGTTTGACTTCTAAAACATATGAAAATTATATGTAGGTACCAAGTTTAAATCTGTAACTCAAAATGTTTCAAAACAGAAACATCAATAACAATAATATATTTCGTGCTAACATACAATGTATTCACACTTGTCAATCTATGTAGGTACTAAATTATATACTGATAATAAATTAAGGTATTCATTAAGACTATCTTAAATCTTATCTGTTTTATCGCAAGATTACAATTAATGGGTTCGGAAGTCCTGCATAGATTCAAAAAGTGCCGAAAGAACAACGTTCTATGTTTCAGTAGATCATTTTTTGAACAACAATCAAAATTTGATAACAGGGCAGTTTTTGAAAAAACCTCAAAAAGCTTTTAAGCTATACCATCTATATGTACGCGCAACTTCGGCTCTATTTCTAGAATCAGTGAAACGAATACAGATAGGCTGTGATCTCGTAGTGGATTAGAAGATGGGTTTGATATGGTTACAAGGACTTTTAGTGTAAGATCCATTACTCGCCAGTGTATTGAAAATGAACTTCTTCTTGTATCGAACTGGTTAAAATGAAATGAAACAAAGGTAACAATAGTAACAAAACTTTAGCAACAAATTGAAGAAGACCCCGTACAGTAATCTAAATTACTACCTATATTAATACTGAAAATGTAATAAAAAAGGTAAAAATTAATTAATTGGAATTTCAATACATACTATGTAGCCGGAATAGATGTGGATGTTATTAGTGAACTTAAATTAATCAATCAGTAGTTATGAATTAATAGATCAAACATACAACTTCTGATGAGTAATTTTGCACAGATTTATTTATTGCAACAAAACTTGTGACTAAGTAACGTAAGTCAAAATCTTGGGTAAACTATTATACAAAGTTAAACTAAAAGAAACTTGCGCTTACCAGACCATAAAAGTATAATGATCAAAGTTGAATTTCGAACATATTTCGAATAACAACATTGTAATAGGGCAAATCTCAATATAAATGTTACGAATTCGTCTTCAGATAGAAATTTCAACTCTAAATCATTAGTTAGTAAACATTAAATAGCTACGTGCGTTGTCAGGATCCTTATATGTATGAAACAGAAAGGACATAATTTTACGTAAGAAAACGTCAGAGACCTAAAAATCGATCGTTTCATTTAATTTTTACGCTTTTCTGGTCAAACATTTATGGTTCAGTTAACAATTTGGCATCCCAAATAAGTCTTATTTTACCGTCCATTTACTTACAATAATTAGCATGCAATACGTTATCGATTTCAAGCTCTAGATAACTCATCGGTCAAAGAAATCTCGCATTCACTCTTGCTGAGTGGATAAATTAGGAATTGAATCTCTTAATTTTATGAAGGCCATGTAAATATCGCAACTACATTTAAGACAATAATTTTCTATTACTTATGCCATTTGTTGCCTTACGTTAGAGATTGAAACATAAATGCAAATGCGATGGGTGAATAAGGTAACATTATTTGGTTTATCATAAAAAGTAATTGTAAGCAAAATGTTACGTATGACCGCATGACAGAACATTATTTGTACCTTCCATTAAAGATGAAGGTAGAAGGAAGATGGCGAGGAACCGACACGTGAAAAATGAGAACCACTTGGAAACAAACAATTATGGACTAATTGTGGAAATGGAAATATGGAGAAATCAACCGTTTTACAAAAAGAAAAACACGTATTCCCTTATTTTTTGAAACCTATAACAGTCATGACACGTAAACATGACGGCAGGTGACTTTTGACAACTTAAATAAGATCACTATTTTTGATGCACTTTTGCTCTCCATAAAAACTGTTTCCAAATTGCAAATTTCACCACCCCACCGTCGATCCGTGGAAATGGGGAAAATTGCACATGTCCGCAGAAAAACGGATCTTTGTTCCTCCAACATTATTTTTGTCATTTAAAAATCGTCCGCTACTCCCCCCCCCCCCCCATCACCAAGAATCAAACAAATCTGGAACGCCCATTCGTGCCAAATGATCCAATCTTTTCTTTCTATCCTTAAGGGAGATGGTGACGGACAATTTTTAAATCACAAAAAATGTTGGAGGAAAAAAAAAGTAAAAAAGATCGCTTTTCTACGGACATATGCAATTTTCTCCCTTTACACCCCAAAAAGAAGGTCGGTGGTTGGGGGTGCAATGTGCAATTTGAGAAGAGTTTTTTATGGAGAATGCAAAAGTGCAATAAAAATAGTGTTCTATTTTAAGTTTTCAAAAGTCACCCCTGGCCTACCCCCAGGGGAGTGAGGGTGATGTTTACGTATCATGACTGAATAGGCTTCAAAAAATAAGGGAATACGTGTTTTTTCTTTTCGTAATCGGATGTGTCGTTCTCGACTTTTTGGACACATTTGACTTAAGTTTAACCCCTTCTGTGTCCCAGATCACCACAGTTGGGCACCCAAAACCATGTTTAATGTTTATTAGACAACCTACACTATAAGAAAAGTATAATATAATTTACATTGAGTTCTGGTTAGCAAATAGTGTTCATAGTATGAAAGGAGGTCGGCCATAACTAAGAAGCTATTTCAGATTGAGCAGTAAAATAAAAAATGTTATAATAAATGCTGGAAATTATTTTTAATTTCCTATCATTGCTGCCAGAGGGCGTCTCACCGATTTCAATTTCAAATTCCCATTTTTTTGGGTAATTTCGGTCCGTGCGCCCATCGCATGGTTCCTCTTCTCAGTGTGATAGAGCAAAGTTAAAAATGGATGTCATGTGAAATTTTACGGTGATTTCAGATCTGTAATCAGCGTTTCGATATCTGTAATACTTTTTGATACAATCGACTTGAAAGTCGAAATATCGACGTAAGTAAATTTTGACTTTGTGAAGACCTAAAACATGGATTCTATAAAGACGTTTACGTTTATTAAGAAAATCAATGTCTATAATTCCGTAGTAAATATTCATTTGTTTGTTAACTTTTCGCACACATGTTCAGTAATTTCGCGGATTTCAATTAGTTTTCACTGGTATTGGAAGAAAAATTAATAAGGGAGTATTTAAAAAAAATTACGACAATAGCTCTTATCGAACTGAAGATATAGTCAATAATGTGGCAATATAACAGGCAATGGCAATGGCCAGCCTCCTTTCTTAGTTGTACACCTGGTACAATACAACAAACAAAAAAAAAGTGTTCCAGTTTTTCCGGCGTCGCTCAAAGGCTCAATATGGTAGAAAATTTTAAAGCTCGGTGACTACTCTACGACCAAGAAGTAGCATATTTCAAACCTAGGAAACCTACAGGAATTGCCATTTTATTCGTCAAAATATGGAGTTCCATAAAGTAACGGATAGATAAAATTAATTGTAATATTGCTGTATTTGTTACCCGTGCAGTCTCTTACAAACAAAACAATTCACATTTGAAAACATTTTGTCAACATCGACTCGCTATGCAACAATGTTATATCCCAGCAAACACACATATAAAATATACATACAACATATATAAGAATGAAGTAAATACCCCTACATATGCTTTTTATATATATATAAAGTATGTAAGTGTTCTTTAACCCTTGAATACTAACATAAAGGTAGGTATAATCATTGAATAAGACTTCACTCAACGATATAATCAAACATAATTTAAACTCGCGAAACAGCGCAAAGTTAGGAAGAACGAAATAAAAAAAGGAATGTTTCAGATTAGCGCAGTGGTACATGTCGGATACAAAGAAAACACATGTCGGATTTCGGAATTTGGCACGCCCACCCGCAACGGTTCGAATTCGGTTAAGGGAAACTTTTCAAGCAAGTATATAATATCATAATAAACTGTCGGCTTTCAGTTCAGGTAAAAACGGGTTCGTGCAAGAATTAAGTTAATTAAAAGTACAGTTGCACGTAAAAATGTAGTTTTTCCATTTTGTTGTATGAAACTGCTTAAATAATTTTTTACATTGGTAATAATTACATTATGCTCGTGTAGCTGCCATTTGGTCATCGCAACGCTTTTACAACTAATATTTTTTATGTGAATATTACATAAAATATACATAAAACGTATTATAAATTCATGTATTATAGATATAAAGAATTTACATCTAATAGACATTATTATTTTGAAAATTGCTGACATCCTGACATTAAATATCTCTTATTTTTCTTCCAGTTTTATATAAATCTAAAAAGCTCTTGTATAATTTATATGTATTTTATATATAAATGTGTTTGCTGGGACCTATTGATATTGACACATCACTGTGTGGCATGATACCCAAAAGTACGTGTTAACTAAATTTCCTGTACCTGTACAATGTAAAGCTTACAGTAATCATAAAATTCACAACAATAATATAACTATACAATTGTTTAACGTTTCCTCCACACACCGATAAAAATGTAATGTACTCTAATAATTTTACGTACGCCTTCTTGGTTAAAGAAATTTTACCTCTCTAAATCTCTTCTCAGAAGCCTTACCTTCGGCCTCCAAAAAAATTGAAAATACCTTACAATAGATGTACTTTCACTTTTTTTATATTCGGATTGTCTCATATAAATTACGTTGCATTTTAGAATCTTTCAGTTTTATATAATACGATTATTTTCGATAATGTAATTGTATGTATTGACCATTTTCGAACGAAGTCACGATTTGTAGTTGCTAACTTATTATCTCGTAGAATTCAGTCGAAACAATTCATTCTACTTTTTAATCAATAACTGAAGGTTTATACATACGAATGCAGATTTCCATTGAATTTTAGCGACACGATAAACCTACAGTTTTAAAATAGTTTTTTTTTAGAACAGTTCGGGTAAAATGACTATAGTGTAGATAGAGGCAAATAGTTCCTCTAAAAAATTAATAGCAGGCAGCTTGGTGTTAGTTGCTTAATGGGAAACAGTTACTCAGGTATACGTTGCAAACTACATAAGTACCTACTTACATACCGGAATTTAACCATCTAAAGCTACTTGATGACATAACTAATTAGGTATATACATATGTTTATCTATTAAATCCGCTAGAGTAACCAACGCTTAATAATTTAACAATTTTGCATTTATATTTCATAAATTATTTGGAGTGATTAAACGTACACCAGAATTAATTTTTGTGCTCTTCATTTACATTAACTAATTAGTAAGTACTTAAACCGTTATACACTAAAACCATCAACTGTTTAAAACTTTTCCATATTAAAACACACTAAGAGGAAGATTTCACTAAATAAAAGCCGCAAAACTAATTAACAAAGTTATTAAGTTAATCAGAAATTTAAATTAAGTAGTAGTTTATATTTAAGGGAAGGTAAACATCTAAATTCTTTTCTTTTTACAGTAATTTCCTTAGTTTTTAATTAATATCCAGACGCGGTACGCTGTACGAGATTAAAAGCGTTGCTTTCCTTGGTTATGATTAATTTACATGACAACACTTTTCTGCATAGACAAATATGCAAATTCCTACAAATTACTTGACCTTCGATCTCCCATCGCGGCTCTTAATTTGGCAAACGAAATATACATACACATACCTACATTTAGGGGCCGATTTCAGAGTATCGCCCACTTGCAAATTTTTCTCTTGTTACCAATTCTTTAAACGTCTCTTAATACAACAAATTATTTATTTCGGTCAAGTCATGCAAAAAAATAGTGAAGAAAGTTAACAAACTGTGTTTGCGTGATCCGAAAACTGTTGCAACATAAAAATTGACAATATATTTATTACCGTGGTTAAACTTAAAGTAGCGAAAATAAAACTTTGTTGGTAATAAATTTGGAACAAAAAATAGAAGGAACGTCAGTAATAGTTGTGGGATCCTTTTAGCGTAAATAATTAAATAGGAGTAAACTCACCGCTGCCTTAAATTCTAGGAAACATTAGCCATTCATGGGGCGGTTTCTCGTATGCATAAACAAAGGGGTCTGGGATAATGAGCATAATTACCAAACCGCTGTTATTTGCCGGTATCTATTGAATGAGGACATTAGGCTTCAGTACTCTCTAATCTAACTTTAAATTGCCTCTTTTAGTCCTGGGAATAGATTGGTAATTTTAAACCAGATTCGACACAGACCTGCATATTTTTGTTAGTCGTTAGGGAATTATTTAAATGCGTCGTCTTACCCGCCTCTAAACAAGTCAGATTGAAGTTATTATTTAGTTAATTAAAGAAATTAGCTACTCGAGTGTGGTCTATTTAGATATTGGATAGTTTCAATTAAACTTTATCAAAGTTTCGATTGAAATGGCTCTTGACTATACCGAAAGTGGTATAGGGCAGCTCATATCCCACTCCAGTTAATATGATCAGAATAAGTGACGACAAAAGGGGTTATTAGAAACTTGTAGGACTCGCTACATGCTCTTTTAGAATTGTAATAACCGTTTTATGTAACAACGATAAAAGCTTTCTAACCTCGAACACGCAATTTTAACTCTCGCATTTAATAAGTACCTAAACTGAAATAAACATTTAGGCAATATGTAGAATTTGAGTTCAGCTTCCTGTTATCCGCTTTCAGTCAAGTTCGATTCTAGCGAGACTCGCTTTTGACACAGCTTTCTTTTAAGGAATTTTGAGAATGTGTGTCATAAAACTGATCCAGTACTTGATCTGTGCCAGGAGAATTTGTAAAATTTTAATGATATTACACTAAGGGAAAGATTTTCAGGATACACTAAATCTGCGTCAATTAGTCGAAGAGGATATTGTGGTTAAGGGAGCCCTCTTGCTCTCATCTATCATATTTTTCTTACAGAGATGATTAATAGCGTATGAGGTTGCCGTAGATCATCGTGACACGCCTAAGTCGAACGGTATCATAATTTATATAAGTTTACGGGGTTTCGTTTGTCAAACATCGCGATCTTTTGATAGCTTATGTGAAGAAATTTGTAAATTTTAATAGAGTAGTTATTGATCCTTTTAACCTACATGTTGCAGTTTTGTTCGAGATAATCAATAAAGAGAGATTATATCCAGCATCTGGTACATTATGTCTAGAAAGATGTGTCACTTAAGAGATACAAACGGGTCCCCGAACAAGTCTTTTGGGATTACTATTGTCCGTCTGCTTAGAAATGTGGTTATTTGTCCCTTATCGCACTTGTCAGTTTAAATAGCGGAAAATTGCGCTACACTGGGACCGTGTAAATTTATTAGGTTTAAGGCAAATTACTCTTGGTGACAGTTTTTTTTCGTTAAACGGTTTCGTACTTCTCAACGCCATCAATATTTACTAACGCTGACGACTACTTGTTCTAGAGCCAATTTAAAGTAAAAAATTACTTAATCTGTCCCAAACGCATTATTGTTCATAAATGGGACAAATTAATTCTCATCTTGTTTCTAACTTCCAATTCATCGCATTTATGTTGCTGCCCCGTAGAATCTAAACCATGATCTGATATTATAGTCTGATGAGGTTGCACTTTGTCGTAGATTCACTGGAATGCTGTCATTGTTTGAACGAAAATGTTATTTAGCGAAGGATTGCTGTTTCAAATTAACTCGGCACTATTGCTATCTTTGTTATTACTGATTTTACAAAGTAGGTTAAATTAGCAAAGTAATAGTGTTTTTAGTGTTGATTAATATGCAATTAATAAAAAAAACAATTGAATAACGCATTTTCGAGAAAATCACAAATTTAGTACTTTTTTAATGGAACACCCTGTATATTTTTATTGTAAACGAAAGAGAAATGAATTCTTGACAAAATTCTTATACACTCTTACATCAAAATACTTAAGATAAAGTAGATATTGACAACTGTATTACTTAATCGATTTTTTCCAAGTCTGGAATGTTTAATCGTAAAAACATGCATTACTGGTCCCGATAAAATCCGATGTTAACTTATCCATCACATCAACAAACCAAGTTTAGTTTAAATTAATGTATGGTGTGGTTTGATTGGTAGTATAGTGTAGTTGGTCCTCTGTTTTATTCTGGATCGCTTACGGGAGCAAGATATATTACCCTTATGGAAGAAGAAGGAGTTTTGGCAGAATATCTACATGATGTTAATTTAGAAGATCCCAAATCATTTATTTCCAACAAGATGGAGCCCCAGCTCATAATTTCCGTGAAGTTGGAGCAATGCTGCAAAGACTTTTTGTAGACCGCTGGATGACTACAAAAGGTCCCATTAAGTGGCCACCTCGTTCACCCGACTTGTCGCCATTGGATTTTTTCCTTTTCGGGTAGGTTAAAAATAAGGTTTGTGAAAGAAGATACGCCAATGTAGCTGAATTAGAGAATAGCATTCGTATTATGTATTAATTCAACTGACGGTTGTCAATATCTACTTTATCTTCAGTATTTTGATGTAAGAGTGTATAAGAATTTTTGTCGAGAATTCATTGCTCTTTCGTTTACAATAAAAATATACAGGGTGTTCCATTAAAAAAGTACTTAAGTTGTGATTTTCTCGAAAATGCGTTATTCAATTGTTTTTTTATTAATTGCATATTAATCAGCACTAAAAACACTTCTACTTTGCTAATTTAACCTACTTTGTAACATCAATAATGACAAAGATAGCAATAGTGCCGAGTTAATTTGAAACAGTCTGTATAAGACAGAAAAAATCATCTATATGCTCCGAGCATTCATTGAAGTTAATGATTGAGAGGAAAAGTTTACCACGGCACTAATGTGAGGATTAGAACCAAATTGGTACCATAACTTTTTACCGATTCCATGGCAAGTGATGAAGACGATCCTTCGCCATCCAGCACATACCCATCATCTTCAATTGATGTAATTGAACAATAACAACGTTTCTTTAGACTCCTTTCTTATAGGTATACTTCTGACACGCAACAAACTGAGATTTATCTGCCGTAGATTAAACTTCAAGCAGTGTTTCTAGATATGCGCCGATTTCGAAGCTTACTATATCGGTAGCGTAGTGAAACAACGTTCGTAGAGCAATCGTTTCATTTAGAGTTTATCTAAAGGATTATTGATTTTCGATCAGTGACTAGGTTCTACCTTTTATGTACCAAATTCTTCTTTGAATTGAATTAAATCCCCGATATTTAAAACCGGGTGGGCGATGTGGTGGAGGTCTGGCCCTTCAACGCAGCCCGTCACCAGTTTACTCAGAGCAGTGGGAGTGGAAAGATGTTCTGCCGCGTGAAGTGTTTTTTTTTCGACTTTGTAACATGGCGCGATGGAGCGTTCGCTTGAACAGTGATACGCCATCAAGTTTTGCGTGAACCTTAGAAAGAATGTAACCAAATGCGGCCTTCAACGATGACTGCATTTCAAAGTCACAGTCCGGGAGGTGGCACAAGGCGTTTAAAGAGGCCAGGGAGAAGGTTGCCGACGAACTCCGTTCTGGACGCCCACCAACGGCCAGAACCGGCGAAAACGTGATCGTGTGCGCGAAGTTTTGCGTTTAGATCGTCGATTGAGCATCCACCAAATTGCTGACAGTCCACACGTGTGCACATTTGCGGTACATGAGATAGTAACCGAGGATCTGCAAATGCGGAAGTTCTGAGTGAAGTTTGTGCCAAAAGTGTTGACGGAAGCTCAGAAAGAACACTTCGAGTTTTGAGCTATCAAGAATTGCTGGATTTGATTCAAAATGAGCCGGACTTTCCTAACTCTGTCGTAACCGGAGACGAATTCTGATTGTTCGAGTATGACCCAGAATCGAAAAGGCAGAGCAGGGAGAGTGACACACAAAATCATTCCTTCGTCCTAAGAAAGCGCGAATGAGCAAGTCTTGCATCAATGCTGATTGTCTTCTTTGACGGACGAGGGATCATCCACTTTGAGTTTGTATCGCAGGGAGAAACTGACAACTCAAAATGGGAAGGGGTATGTTGTGATACACCTATTGAAATGGCGTTAATTTTGTTTAAAATGGCGCTTGGCATATTATAATGGACGGGTTTAGAGATGACAATAGGTTCAGAACCTCCAAAAAACCTACATAAGAATAAGAGAACTTACGTTATCTTGCCGGAAAACGAGGTTTGGTAGCTGCTGAAATCGTGGGGATTTACTATATTTTTGTCCCACTCTCATACGATAAAAACGGGAGTTACAATTGAAACCACCTTTTTGTTCCACTACACAGTCCCTTTTTCTTATTAGACATAGAAATATTAAAAAACCGTGTCTGAACACCATTTACCTACCACCATCACTCTTTGTACATCTTTTCTGTGCACATCCATGAATGGTGGATCAGTTTATAATCCCTACAATTAATAGATGATGTGCATATACCATGGGTAAGCCATGGGTAAGTTACTTCATATAGGCTTAAATCTCTCTCATTAAAGGTGTTGCCCATTGGGCAGTAATTTAATATTCAAGGTAGTACAAGGTGTAGGGGTTTTCTAGAGGCGTATTCGCTTGGCACTCGGATTAAAAAATGTAATGAATTTTAGAACTCCCTTCAATCAAGAGCCGTGCGCTTCTATCCCTTTAAGGCTGCACGGGAGCTTCCATTTTCCCTATATCGCGTAATGTAAACGCGCGCTACTATAACTTTTTAACTATTAACATTTTTCAAATTTTGTTTTTACATATGTGGTTGTCAATACATTATCTAGAAAAACTCCGACCAAATATTTTGTATTTGGAGTAGGTCCCTTAGGAACCTACAATAAAGTTTGTGTTTTCTTAAATTGACCTTAATTACAACAGCAAATTTTTTATTAATTCCCTCTGAGTTTTTGTAGAAATTATAATGAGAAGGTATGATTAAGGTATCGCCTTTTATCTATCATAATAAAAAAGTTACAGTGGCGGGCGTTTACATTACGCGGTATAGGGAAAATGCAAGCTCCCGTGTAGCCTTAAGAATGTCACA
This sequence comes from Pyrocoelia pectoralis, assembly GCA_036250285.1. Taxonomy (NCBI): domain Eukaryota; kingdom Metazoa; phylum Arthropoda; class Insecta; order Coleoptera; family Lampyridae; genus Pyrocoelia; species Pyrocoelia pectoralis. The sequence continues at coordinate 6,614,216 of CM070080.1, forward strand.
TATCAGTGTAGCTTATTCTTCCTAGTAATTCAAAAACTGCTGTTGTAGAGGATTTTCCGTTTTCAGCGGGCAAATTGTCCAGAATTAGAAACATGAAAGTTATATCGCATACGAGACCTGTTTTTATTAAACAGACGATTTGGAGACAATTTTTTTGACTATTATTATTCGAATAAATTTTGCTTTCTCGCTTATTTTGCGTCTGTGCAATGTCATATCTTCTATTTTTACAACATATGATATTAATAATTTAACGTAGGTAAATGTCTTTCCTTGCGCTTTGAATCACAGACTTAGCTCTGTTAGATTAGAACAATTTTAAATATTTAGTGACCCTACATTCTTTACGGCTAGTGCCAACTAGCACTACTTTCATAAAAGGTAGCGATGGAAACGTTCCCTAACGCTAGTAATTCAGAAAGCTTTGGGGATTGGCGCCACCATTTGATATATTACGATTTGGTGTGGCGTCATCACAAAGGTTTCTACAACTAAACTTGTTTTCATAATATTCCTTTTTCGTGTAGTGCTGTGAGAACACCAATGAACTGTATACTGACAGTATACAGTTCATTGGAGAACACTAACATCACCACTACAAAATTGAACTCTAAAGACTTAGTATCAGCTATTCAGCTTTCTTAGATCTACCTTGCGGTGGTACGGTTAACACGGCATCCCCAAATGTAAGTTTTATTATTAAGGCAAGGCTATATGGTATGGTATAGTGCTAGCTGACGTTATCTGTAGAGAATCTTTTGATAATATTCTTGAACTCAAAATCTAGCACTAATGTTTTTTAGCACTATGTTAATTTGTCATGAATTAGAGTGTAACATAGTGTAATTGCTTCATTACATGCTTTCTATTTAATTAGTTATTCTAAAATTTTAATAGAGTAACGAAATTGGATGTTCGTGTAAGGAAATTTTGTAAACCCCTCATTATTAATATAAACTCCATTGTTTAGTCAATTTGTATAAAAGATCATTCTCTTGGGCGCTGTAAATGCTTACCACCAGATAAGAGTCAACTAAATTCAAGATAACTCGTCTATCAGTTTGGTATAAATTTTTACTAGGTACACGCGTTTCCCGTAATTAATATTATACTCATGCTTGTTATAAATTCTTACATAGCACATTACACATTTTTTATTCAATTTGGACGAAAGAAAACGAATTTAAAGTAAGAAAAATGTATCTGTTTACATTTCAACGGGTTCCAATATCAACAGACCACTTTGTATGTAAATTTTAAGGGAAATGTAATAGCAAAACCTTAAGCTTCGATTTGAAAACAGAGAGAAGTTCAAATCTAAATTCTTAATCGGGTTTATGATTTTTGATTTCCTTTTATAGGTTTTATATGAAATACTATCGTATTAATTCTGAGATCTAATTAACGGTTGCCTTGTTTTCTTTAAAATTTGTTACATTTGCATTTTTCGCCTCATAGGCAAATATTTTCATTCATTTATGGAAGAAAATATAAAATTCGATCTACACGGTGTTCAAAGTGTAATTATTCTAATCGTTTTATATTGTTTTGTAAAATAAAGTTCAGCTATGTTAAATGATACCAAATTCGATCAAACTGGAACAAAGTTGGCAAATTAGAAGCTAATTGACGGAAATTAAATTTAAATGATACTATTCTATTTTCAAATTGATGGAAAATTTTTATTTCAGTGAAATTGAAACATAATGCATGATGGTATTTGTCGCGACATAAAACTTAGCGTAGAAACGAAATTCAACTTCTTCCTTTATGGGCGCCCGATTTAATTTTCACATTTTTTTAAAATCGAGCATTATATTACCATGTGTGGTTTATCTTCTAGTTTTTTATTCATTTAATATGCCGTGAAAAATTTAAAAATCCCTATCAGGAGAGCCCTACAATAAACCTTCCTCTATCCATTGACACCTTTTTTGTGTTTATATAACAATGTTTTATTTAAATTTTATGTATAGGTACAGCGACACCCATGAAATCAGTTTCAATTCCAACTTGTGATGGACTCTTAAGGCTTTTGTCGTTCGTTACCTTTTGTACCTCAGTTTTCCATTTCATAGAGGGGTACCTCGTCCTAGTTTCTGGCAGCGCCTATTCCAAGATTTTATTTGCCCCCCCCCCCCCCCCCCCCCGACTTCTATTACGAACCTGGCCAGATTTCTTATTCTCCTTATGAATAAACTCGTTAATTATTCAGTGCGAACATCTGTGAGTTCAGTTCAATTTTTATAGCTTTGTCTTTATTTGTATAATTTGTCTTTTGTTCTTCATCCTTTCATGGAGGCAATAAGGCATGTGATTTATTTCTTTGATATATGGTTCATTCTTCATTTAAACGATCTCAGAATTTCTATGTTTGCTTGGGAAGTTATCCCTTGCCATTTTTACATTTGGTCGTCTGCCATTCGCTGACGTACCAGTACCATTCTTCCCTTATATTCGTTAATTGATGTTCTATATTAAAACTTCCTCCTATGGTTTTTGTTCCTCCTTTTGTCAAATAACGCCTTTCTTGCCATTATTTTAATTTCTGTCGGTTACATCGTTCGTCTTTTTTTTTTGGGGTATTTGGCTTTATTTATAAACACTTTGGACCTTAGTGCTGCTTGATACACCCTCGCTTCCACTTTCTTCAGATGTTGATTTCTTCAAATTGCGGTTACTTAGATACACCGCTGCCCTGGTTGCGTTTCTTATTCATTGTGCTACGTTCGCTTCAAAATCCCCGGCTGCGTTCTGGTTCTCCCCACCTAGTATGCATCGCAGTGCGTTTTGAAATATTATTATGTAGTTTTTTGTTTATAATAATAACGATTATATACATACGAAAATCTAAAAAAAGTTTGCTGTATTTCAAATTAAAACAAGTTAACAACAATTTTTAGATACAGCAGTGTAGATTGATTAACAAAACAATATTTACTACGACAACGTTGTATTTACCGCATTGGCAGGTTTGTAAACTAAGGATTTCATTTAATACTATTACAGCATTATGTACAAAACTGCCCTCAAATGTAATGGTTTTGTGACGTGCGATCGTAAACGTATTATGCTTTGATCTCATTAATCCTTCAGTTAAGTACTCCACGTTGAATTTTGTTGACGACAAATTAGCAGATGAAGTAATTTCGATGTTCATTGCCATTCAGTAGGTACATTATAATGGCAACATCAGCAATCAGCATGGCACAATATGGCAATTTCTTTGTCGTCCATTTTGAATCCGTTTCTCCTTCGAACCTTCTTTATTTTCTCGTCTATTACTATGTTGTACAAAAGCTGTTTTGATGAATCTCCCCGTTAGTTCGTTATTTATATAAGTATTCTGTGTTCCTATAATGATATCTATGTCTTCGTTTCAGTTGTGCAATGTGTCATCAAACTCCACGTCATTGTTGCTACCTTTAGTGATGTATTGGTAGAACACTTCCCTTTTGAATAGTGTGATCTCTTAATCCTTGCCCACTAGCTTTCAAGTATTCTACATTGTTTTATGATTTTTTGGTATTGGTTTACATTTTTTTCTTCGACATTCCTCTAATGTTTCATGATTTCCCAGAGATCTGTATTTTAGATGGGCTTTCCTCTTTGGCACTCAATGGGCTCATTCTTGTCCTCAACATTGTTATTCATCACTATCGCGGCATTATGACACCAATTCGTGTTTCCTGGTTCTGTCGTCGCATCTGCTTTGATGTCTTGTCTCATGACCATTTCAGTATCCTCCAATGATCGTTCATTACGAACCTTTTTTCTTGTGTCTAAAGTCGTGTCATATTTAGTGAGGACCTAGTGGAATAAAAAAGATTTCTTGTCTTTGTCAGAATGCCGAAAACGATGTCCGGAGAATATCTTCGTTGCCAATTACCTTTTTCCTGGTTCTAGGAAGCACTTAGTCCGGTATAGTTCTATCAACATTCCGAGTAGGCCTGTGTGCCTTGGAAGGTAATTCACATATCCATTGAGAATGGATTGGAGTACTTCACCATCTGCTAAAGCACACGATGCAGAAGAAATTTCAAAACTGAAGTGGTCACTGTCGTACAATAAGGGACTGAACTAAATTATAAAATAGTGATTTTTAGGAGTCTTCCTTCCGAAGAATTCCTTCATATTATTGTTCGACTTCTTTTGATACTTTATCTGACTGTGGAGTAATAAATGTTTTCGAGTCAAATTATAATTATTTGACGACTTCACCATAGGTTGTTGGACCATCCCACAAGTCACCTACTGTCATGGCAAAACTCATAGAATTGCATTTTAAATGGGCATCTCGCATCCCTTGTTCGGTGGGCCGGGCATCCTCGGATTGTATCTTTTCCAGAAAACTAAAATAAGACGTGCAAATTCAGCGAAGGACTACCACAAGTGCCTAATTCGATAGTTGGACAAAATAGGTTACATAAACAGTATAAGAACCGAGGGGTGACTAACTCGTTAAATATTGTGTACACATACTAGTTCAGTACGTTCAGTACAAGTTCAGGATGTTCAATAAAAGTTCAGTATAATTCAGTAGGTTCCATACAAGTTCAGTATGAGTTCAGTGAATTCAGTACCATTCAGTAGAAGTTCAGTATTGGTTCAGTACATTTTAAGTATGTTCAGTATTCGAGTGTTTACGTTTGAAAACGTGATAAATCGAGCACTGTTTTGTCGCCGTCTCAAGATGTGATATCATCCGTGGCATATTTGATTTCTCCTGTGCTGATTGTGCGATTGTATTCAAGTTAATCATATGATATTTTGCTATATATAAATATACCGGGTGTCGAAAAAGTATGGAAACCCTTGAATATCTCGAGAACGACACATCCGATTGCAAAAAGAAAAAACACTTGTTCCTTTATTTTTTGAAACCTTTCAATCATGCTACGTTAACACCCCCCTCACCCCCCTGGGGAGTGGGGGGTGAGCAAAAATCATTTACTAAAAGTTTCTACGTGCGAAGAAAACGTACCAAATTATATAATTAATAAATGTGTATACTGTTTTTATTTAAACAAAAAATACCCTATTACATAATAAAGAGAGCACTTCGAGCAAAATATTGTAATAAACCTAATTTCGTAGCAAGTGGTTTTATGCATTCAGTATCTGTTCAGTATGATCAGTACGGGTACAGTATGAGTTCAGTATGATCATTATAGGTTTAGTACTAGGAAGTTCAGTACATTCAGTACGCATTCACTATCTTCGAAATAGGTTCAGTGTAAAAAAGTTAAATATAGTGTACGGATTTTTTGGGAGTGAGCCACCCCTCGATAAGAACATATTAGTCTTCTCTCATTAATTTTGAACCTGTCGAGAGTAACAAATAAACGAATGTTTTACCGAAATTATAAATTATCTAGATAAAACAAAATTCGAGGGTACTATAGTTATTGAACAACGTATTGAAAATCTTGTAACAATGTAAAATTCGTAATCATACCGATCTTTTCATACTTTTCTCAATTTTGCAGGCAAGAAAAAGAAGGGAAAGCTTTTTGTTCGCTGGTTAGGCGTTGACTATTACAATTTTAATAACCCTTAAAAATCTTTTAAGCCTCAGAAGAGACGGTTCAGTTCACAAAATTCAACGAATTATTCCATATATCATCCAAGATGATCCACCTAAAGTCATAAATTCTATTAGTTCGTCCTGTTACGTTTTTCCCAATTGAAATTGAACAATAACGGTCCATATTTATTATTATTCGCCTTTATTTTCTATTTCAGTTATGCAAAGCAGTTTAAATATTAATGCTTCCGGAGAAGGATTATAATTATTGTGTATGAATTTAAAATAGGGATAGGTTATGCGCGTAGTGGTGTACTCTGGAAGCGATCAGGTGTCTGTTTAACAGGAAAAAACCGAACAACTTGTACCAGAAGGGAATGAAAATCTCCATTTTTATCGAGAACGTTCGAATATTTCCCCTTCTTATGCGAGTTTTTTTATCAATAGGTACGACACGCCGACACGCGTTTGTAAATTTGTAAATTACTAATTTCAGCTTCTGCAGTGTAAATTGTGATATAAAAGCACCAATTGCGTTACCATTCTTTAAAATTAAATTTTAATTTAGTACACAAAGCACTTCATTAACTTCTTGTTATTCCAGCACTGCTGATTTTTCATGAAAACTGCCAAGCAATGACGATATAATCTCTTACAAGAAATTAGGGGAAAACAAAAACCTTGCAAGTTGAGCGCTTTATATAAAACGGGGCATCTGATTTTAGGAATTTTTTTTCTAGTTCGTCTACAAAACTTTCTCAACAGGAAAACAGTTAAAATTGGAAATTTATTGCCTCTTCTTGAATAATTCATGAAATAGGTTCCTAAAATAGTTCAAATATATGTACACATATTTCGATGTCAGACTTGAGTAGGTTTAAGAAATTAATTCTATTTGATACAACTTTTATTCAGAAAATCCTTTTCGTCGCTGTCATGCGGGCTGTTTTATTATGGTATATACGTATATTGGCTTCCTTTTCATATTATTCATGTATTTTTAGGAGGATTACGTAAATACCGGAACGGCAACTCGGATAACCTGAGTTTAACATTTTTCAACACATTGTTCGTACAGAATATGCGGACGAGATAATTATGCTTAGAGTTTATACTAATTAAGTAGGTAGTTAAAGTGCAATCAAATCTTTAATTTTTTTGTTTGCTACTTTCAGTCTCCTTAAGACTGTTTCAGTTGCTCTTCCTGCACTGGACATCATTTTAATGTTGCGCTACGTTTTTATTATTTTTTCTAATTCTATGTAGATTTTTGTTCTTAAAACTATATCTATGAACTCGGCAAATACGTTTATTTAACCAAACATTATAGCACCGATTTAGAACGGCACAAACCGATATTATTTAACTTAAAGGATGTTGGTGAAACTCTAACAAGCTAATTAGCTAACTGAAACATTAATTTTAATCTTTTATTGGATCACGTGATAACGTCCGTTTTGATCTTGAGCATTTTGTGTCTTAGACATTGATCGGTTTCGTTTCTTATTTAGGTACTTACTCCAGTTGTAGTTAATTTAGTTAAATAACCATATACCTGAATATCTGAATATATCTGATATATCTGAATTACTTAGTCAATTAAACTTTTTTGTTCCACGCTTAGAATCCATGAGCAAACTTACATTTTACAACCATACAGTACGAACTAATGCATTGAAAAAATCTCCACTTTATGTAATGACATATAATTTCGATAAGTTTATTGCAAGTTATGATTTTGTTACTTTATCAATAAGAGATATTCTAAATTCTGTTTTTCATCAATAATTTTCTAATTATATTTATTAGTTCACACACATGTTTATTTATATTAATTGTTATGTTAATTATATAAGACACAATAGAAGTACTATGTTGTCCTATAATTGGGTTCATTTGTAATCTGTTGGGCATTAAATGTTTATTATTATTATTATTATTATTATTATTATTATTATTATTATATACCTACTCGAAACAGTATTTTTTCTAAGTAACTCTTTGGTTATGGCCATCAGCAATACTAAAACCATTACTATTGTTACCTAACTAGGTACTAATAAACAATTTAAATTGAGTTTGGTTAATTCATAATGAAGTGCTTTAATAACAACGTACGGAAAAAGAAATATTTACTTATTCTATTCCTAATTAATGAAATAAATGTTTGTTGTTTATTGTAGCTCTCATCTTTTACGATTTTACTTGACATTTATTACTCCTTCATTTGCTAATTTATCTTAAATATCATTTGAAAAAGATAGTTCTAAGTTTCGCAAGTATAGTTAAAATATCTAATTAACCCGCGAACATTTTCGCATAATGATTTATTATGACTTTAAGAAAGGTTTGAGTCTGGGAAGAAAGTTTGAAATCAACATTAATTGGCGATGAAACCCCTTCCTTCGCAACGATTTACAGATGGTACAAGGAATTCGAATGTGCAAGAAATACAGTTGATATTCAGAAAGGCGCAGGCCCTCCCATTACCGTTGGGACAGAGGAAAACACTTCTGCTGTGAAGAAGATTATGGAAGCAGAAAACAGAACTACTGTCGGCGCCAAATTCGAGTTTGAAGCTGAATAAAAAAATATCCATTGGGCTGATTCGAATGAGCTTGGTATCAAATTAAAGCCTATTTATTTCTACGTTATTTAGAATAATAATAATGAATAATGATGTGTTTATTATAGCGTTGCTATTATACATGTACATACATCAACAAAAATATGATCTCTTTACAGTTTTAAAACAATAATACAAGTGTAATTTATTTTAGATGTACACATTAAATATTTACATTTTCTTTAATGTACAGGGTCAATTCTTTTTTGAAAGTTTTATAATTTTTACATTCCCTTAGTACAACGGGCAAACCATTATAAAGCAATAGGCCCATGCAGAAAAAAGAACTAAACGTTCTAGACGATGTTGTTCCTTCTATATAAAAATTGTCTCGTTGCCTAGTATTATACGAATGAACCTCATTCATCCATCTTAACTTATCTATTAAATATTTTGGGGCCATACCATTTTTAATTTTATAGACGAAATCTAAGGCTCTGTATCTTATTTTTTGTGCCACGCTCATGAAATTTAACACATTTAACATATCCCTGATTGGCGCATATCTGTTACACTGAATTATTATTCTCATTGCCTTATTTTGTATTTTCTGTAACTGTTGTATTTCGGCTTTAGTCATGTTTAAAAACAGCGTTGAACAATACTCAATATGCGGACTTACTTGCGATTTATACAATAGTACCCTAGTGGATACACACAGACTGCCTGACGTGCGTCTCAAAAAAAACACCTTGCGCGACATTTTTTTCATAACATATACAAAATGATTTTTAAAATTTAAGTTTTCATCTATAACCACTCCCAAGTACTTAATTTCAGTTACTCTATCCAAACCACTATTATTTATTAAAATTTGTAACCCTTCAGTTTTAATACCTTTCAATGTATGCTGCTTTCCTAGAATAATGTATTTAGATTTTTTAAAATTTATGCTTAACCTATTATTACACAGCCAGTCAAATACACATTCTAGATCATTATTTAACATTTTGAACATTTGTGTTATATCCGTTCCAATTATAAACATCATCGTGTCATCCGCAAATATTTTCATTTTACTCCTACTCGTACATCCTACAATGTCGTTGATATACAAAATAAAAATAAATTAGAGGACCCAAAACTGTTCCCTGTGGTACACCATATTTAGTAAAAAGGGGCTCTGAAAAACTGTCTTTAAACTTTACGATCTGTTTTCTTTTTCTTAAATAGCATTTAAACCACTGTAACACTGTTCCACCCACACCCATTTTCTTAAGTTTTTCCAGAAGCAATCTTCTATCTATAGTCTCGAATGCACGCTTGAAGTCTAAAAACACTGCCAAGATAATTTCATTCTTTTCTATACTTCTAGTCCATTCCTCACAACAATCCATTATTACAGATTCACATGAATGAAACCTCCGAAATCCAGACTGATCGTGGGCCAGAATATTATTTGTTTCACAAAAGTCTTTTAGCTGATCATGCACTTCGTATTCTAGAATTTTTTCATAAACAGGGACTATATTTATTGGTCGATGTTCTTCACATTTGTTTGTGTTTGGAACCTTAGGTATAGGCACTATAGTGGATGTTTTCCAATTTTCTGGAACAATTCCATTCCTCAACGACGCATTTATAGTGTTTAAAAAAAATTGGCCTACAACTTCAAAGGAGTCTTTTATCGCTCTTGTATTCATTAGTGTGTCTAGATCAGTTGTGTTTTTTAACCTAGATATATTCTCTCTTAATTTTTGCATAGTTACGGTTTGAAATGTCTCCCATTGTTTTACTTGTTTGACATTTACCAAGGCTTTTTCATAATTGACATTCGACGGTATCCCTGCAATTAATTCTTCAATACTATATAAAAAGTATTTATTAAATTTTTCAGCTATATTTTTTTCATTTGCTTCTTTAACTCCTTCAAATTTAATTACTTCTAGGGTTCTTATATTTTTTCCTGGTAGTAATGTTTTCAATTCCTTCCAAATACGGTTATTATTTTTGTTTTTAGAGACCAGATCGTAATAGTAATTTCTTTTGTTCATACGTATTTTTTCGGTTACCAAATTTCGATGTTGTCTATATTTTTCCCAATCTTCTAACACTTCCGTAAATTTAGCTTTTTTATATACATTATCTCTTTCCTTGATAAGTTCCATGACATCGTTCGTCATTTCCTTTTAATTTTTAAAGTTCTAATTGGACATATGTCATCCATAGTGCTGATTATATTGCTAATGAGTTGTCCCGCTTTATCTACATCTGATACATCCATGTCCCATTCTCTTTCCAATATCTTCTCTTGAAATATTACTGTATTATAGTTCTTTAAATCTCTTTTTCTGACGTTTATGTATTCGTCCTGTAGAGTTTCTCCCTGTAGATCGATTATTATTATGCAATGATCGCTTATTGTGGGGTGTTTGATGAATTTCAACTTTTTTTGTCTTGTTATTAGTTATCACGTAATCTATAATTGTTGCACTTCCTTTTGTCACTCGTGTATAGTTCACTAGTTGATAATATCCAAATCCAGCAATAACATTCTTCAGTTTTTGTGTGTAAAAATCCTCCTTTGCATAGTAACAACTTTTTTTTAAAATGCACTTTAAAGGCCATTTCTACGGCCGAACAATGCATAGTGCCCGTTTTCGGGATTTGCGACATGCTAGCTAAGTTTAGAGTTACATAAAAACAAAACTACTCGCTCAAATGGAACGAAATTTTAGTATGCTGTAGATTCAACTTTATTGTAAAATTGTATTATCAAATTTTGATTTTTATAGGCGCTACAGACGATATTGTAGCACATTGCATTCTCGGGAATGGTAGGTCGTAGGAGCATTAGACTTACACGAACGTCTTCGTTGTAATATGAATAATAAAATGAGACTCATTTAGAAACCAAAATTGTGTCACGTTTTTGGAAAACAATTTTTAATTAATTGAAGTTTTTACACCACCGCTTCGGCTACAAACAGCGAGCGTGTGGCGTGCCAGTTCATTAGAATGTTACGCTTCTCCCTCTAGGCGCCGGTGTATGCATGTATCTCTAATTTTATAATTTCCTTTGCTACTAAGTTGTTTTCACAATTATAAAAATTCGCAACTACCAGAAAAGATTGTCCTTGAAAACGAAACAGGAAAGTTAACCGAATTTCAGTAATTATTTTGGGCTAAAAAAGAACTTACGAGGAAGAAGATTTTTGTTTAGGTCGATAGTGTCCTTTATCATTGAAGTAAAAGTAAAAGTAAAATATTATTATATAGAGAAGCGAAAATGTTACATTCTAACACCTTTATAAATTATAATGATAATATTAATTATGTATTGAAGTATTAAAGTGTGAATGACAATGTTGAAGAAGAAATAAGCTTCAACCACAAAAGATTTTTAGAATTATAATGAAATAATTTATCTGACTCTATCTGAAACAATAGAGGATTTTAAACGTTTAATTGTGAGAAAAAGGATTACGTTCATTACATCCACAAGGAAAACAATCATAAGTAATATTATACATTTTTTACTTAAATATTGAGAATCTACTAGTAATTTGAAGAATTGAAATACTTGTGGCCGTTGACACAAACCTCACACCAAAAACCACAATAATAATTTACTATAACGTGCGTGTTTCGAAAGGGAAGCTGCCACCGTGGGTGGACAAAGGTCGTCATTTATCCCCCCAGACAACAGAGAAATAATCACAAAAATAACTAAGTGTGTAACAATTACTTAGCTAATTATCTCTTTTATGCTATTACTGAAATAATTATTTTGTCGTGGTTATTACTTCGGCTTACTCTTATATTGGCATTCTCACAAAACTTTCTTGCATGAAACTCGTAAAAGTGAAAGATTGTTAATAAAATAATAATAGATAATCGTTAGTAAGTCTGCACAATTTTTATTCGGGTTTCCCTATTAATTTTACGAGTATGTAGGATTATGTAAAGTAAAATCATCAATGTTATGTAAAGTAATGTAACGTTAAGCAAAAAATTCATTACATTTACTTCACTATGTTACAGTTTCAAAGAATCGAAACACAACCGGTGAAAAGTCACCGACACTGTATTGTGTAATTATAACTTTTTGCCGTTTATCTGATTGAAACAGAATCAAATTTAAGGAGAAGCTCGCTAAAAGAGTATTTTTAAATTTTGAAAATCGTTATTTAAGTCATAGACTAAAAGGAGTATTTCGGTGCAACTTATGTAGCAATAGTGTTGCATTATAATTGTCACATAATCACTAAAAAGACACATTTTCTTAGTCAATATTTTAAATTCAACCTAACGCATTTTGACACTATATTGCTCTAGATACATACATAGTCATTTTAACCTACGGAACGTCTTCAGGCGCCTTTTTAACAGAAATTGGTTACAATTTGATTTCCACCATTTCTAATTATTTTTCCTTTCCCAAAAATTTTTGCTATTTGGAAGTAAAGAAGTCGTCACGTCAATTATGTGGACGATCTACATTTTTAATTGAGATTGCTCGCAAAAGACGAAGAAGATGAAAACATTTTATAATGTGTGCAGTATGCGGGCGGGTATTCGTGTGCTCAGTAAATTTACTTGATGAAGACCGGAAAAATTTTGAAACTCTACCATAAATTAGAAGACAATCAGTAGTACCATATGTACAGTACATAGATTTTGTGTGCACAAGAAATATTTATCACGATGAGATTCTCGATCTGGATCTGTATTACGACATAGTGCACGCGTACTTAGACGAAAAGTTGGGCCCTTTGTACCACCTCCCTAACTAGAGTGATCCGACTCCGCAACGTCACTCAATCCATGACCCATCCCACACGTGAGATGAACCTGAGGATGCTGGAAGGGACAGCGGCTTTCGGTGAGATTTCGACTACTTACATGATTTACACGAATCCTTTTTAGTACAGATAAATGATTATTTTAAACCTTTTACCAAATATTCGACAATTTTCCTTAGATTGTGAATTTATTGAATACACTTGTAATATGGGTTAACCATTTTAAAAAAAAACGTTACTAGCATATAACGGTTCACGTAAAAGTGTTAAAATGTTAGATACATGACACCGTAACCTATTTCGTTTTAGTTTAAATGGCTAATATGTTATACAGAGTGTTCCGAGTTTATAAAATATTATTATACGCCACAGTAGTTATTGTTACATTCCTTGGAAGCAATTGGTAGTATATGACATTGAGTAAATGAGCACCAATTTCGCATTCTTGCAGCAGACAAGCCTAAAGTGCGCTTATTGCAAGTATAGGTGGTATGTCATCGGTTACTTGGTAGAAATACAGTATACAGCTTACTAAATGCATGCTCAACTGAACACCTAAAGGGCAATAACATTTGTTAAGCATAGATGTGTGCATGTGCTCCTCTCTCTTGGCATCGCATGTACGACGATTTCATGAATGTTCCAGATAATCGCACCCATTACCTTGTGTGACTTCTTTTTGTAGCAGTTAAACAACAGTTGCTAAGATACCGCGTTAAGAAAATCTTTAGTATATTATATTTTTATCAAGAATGCAAGGAAGAACAATATCCAATCCTCTCTCTCTCTCCCCGCGAACGGACGAAATGAGAATGAGCTTGAACTAGCAATATTAATAAGAATGAATTGTGCGTAGATCAGTGCAGTGCTGTGAAAAATATTTCACGTGGTAAAATGTTTACTTCATGGTCTAGTCTAGGGAAAACACATTTACATAACCTATAGGCATACCATACCAAAGAGCCTTAAAGGTTAAGGATTTTTGTTATGATCAAGAATAATAAGATCAATTTGCTCAATAATTAAAGGCACTCCGTACACATGGCTATGTTTATAAATTTCAAAGTCCTCTAAAACTTTTAATTTGGATTTTACATTGCAAATTTGATCTTAATGTGAAGTCATGGTGTAGGTAATTGTGTTCTACTAAATGTTTGGTATAGTTTGACCTATCTAATATCTTCTTTATATTAATAAAGAAATTGCAAGTTGTTTGACCAATCTACACCGAATAAATTGTAAAATGCGCTTTTCAATTTTTTAAATACCTGATTTCATCATGTCTCGTGTTTTGTTTTTAGTATTAAAACGAAATTTGAAAATTTTAGAGTTGCTTTTAAAAGTTACTTCATGGGTTTTAGATTTTTGTATTATGTTGGCAATTTTTTTTTGGGATTGTTATTACATTTAATTATGGAATTCCACAAAGTAAGTTTGGAGAAAATGAATTCTAAACCACTAACTGACGATAACAAATACCTTGTTTCTGTAAGTTTTCACGCAGAAAATTAAAAATTTAATTGACAAACTTCGCCAAGTTGTCAATAAACAAGTAGGCTACAGCACAATAAAACATGAATACACGAGTATACGTCGTATCTGTAAAATCGTTTGAAGTAAGTAAATCATCTTCTTACTAAAAGTAATGTTAGTCTAAAGAAGTTACTTTCTATATCAAAACGTTTTGCTTATGTGATATAAAAATCTTTTATGACGATTTTATGCGTTCTTTGTTGTCTACACTTGACCCTTCATAATCTTCCAACTACATTTTATTCCTATTATTAAATGATTTGAAATGTATATTACTTAAAAGGACGTGGTAACCGCGAGGTTTATTTTTAATAAATGTCATAATAATGTAACTCTTTTTTACTTTTCCTTCATTTGGGTTGAAAGTGGTTACAAATTTTTTTTCATTAACCTTAATCTCTTTTAAACATTACAAAGCGTAATAAATCCTAATGTATAAAACATTAAAGCGAAATACAACAACAACAGGAGGATAATTTTTAATCAGCGTATTAAGGGATGTGTAACAAATTAATTTGTTTGTAGTTATCTGGAAATATATGCACGTACTCGTAGATGATAATCTCAGCTCTCGGCGAATTATGTTCCGCAAATACCGGGCTTACGGCTTTGTACTTTATATGAATTATTGTCAAGAATTCCGACCTTACGTTGATGCGCATGGTTATTAATGATTTAATGGGAAATTTGCTAAAATGAAACCTGAAACCGTTTAGGAAATACCTAGGTATTATATAAATTATAGGAGATGGAAGGATTCCGATAGCTCGATTTACATTGCGTCTAGTAAATGTTATGTACATTCCTGGAATTTTGTTCAAATTTTACATGTAAGTATATGTTACGTAATGCATTATAATAATTGCAGTTGTATCACTCACTATTTGAAGACTCCAATTCTTAAATGGCAATGAAACACGTCAAATTAAAATACGTCTCTCTTTAGGAATTCACATTTTCATAATCTCGTTATGCATTGTTGATGAAGTATATGTAGATAATAGGTACATCGATATTCGATAAGAAGTAATTGAATAGGGTAAACTACCCGCTCATTGGCGTTGCTCCAACTACTGGCAACGAATAGATTAAATCGCAATAAATAAAAGGAAATGAAAGTTTTCTGCTATATTAACCGATAACAATTTAAACTGGCAACATCACTTTAACGGAAAGAATACGTGGCCATTGGTAGTAGTACTAACCTTTATTTGCATTATAAAAAATATATACAAAATATATAAGCATAAGCCAAAACAACAACAAAAAATTACAAATAAAATTCTGACTCTTGACTATGAAACTAAAAGCTTTTCTTTTTTTTCTTTGTTTTATTCCCCTCTTTCCCATTCCATAACCATCACTATTCTTAATTCTTCTTCTTTCTTCCATCTCCTCCATCCACCCCAAACCTTCCCCTCCCTCATTTAATATCTTCCCTCAACTTCTCTCCGTCCGCAGTTCCTCCCACTCATTTACCACATGCCTAATACTTTCCCTACCTAGCCCACATAGTCTACATAACCGTCCATCGTCGTCCCACTAGGATTAATTTTCCCTCTCCTTATTTTCGCATGTGTATCATGCAATAAATCTATTCCTCCTCATACGCACACCACTTTCCAGATACCTTGGTACACCCTCCGTCATTATTATCGCATATTTCCATCCTTTACTTTTCCTTGTCTTTCCTGGACCATCGCCTCTCTATCCCTTTCTACTATCTCTTCCCCCATTGTATCACCAAACCCTTCTCCTCTGCACCTCCTTCGTCTCATATCCGCCCCCCATTCGTAATAGTAGCCCCTGTCATCCTGATCATACAACCGTACCCTAGCCAGTGTCCGGAGGAAGATACTAAAATAAACGACTTCCTGGAATCTCCCTTCCAAATGAGCCTTCCCATTAAACCATTCAAGCGATGGGAAGTACAAGAAGTAATTAGAAAAGAAATCAACATCAAGAAAGCACCAGGCTTTGATCTTATCACTGGAAAAATTCTCCAGCAGTTACCTGAAACTGTACTACAAGCAATCACTCAACTTTACAACTCTATCCTAAACAACAGATACTACCCAAGCGCCTGGAAAGTAGCACAGGTCACAATGATCCAGAAACCTGGTATGCCACCTACTGATCCTGCTTCCTATCGTCCCATCAGCCTCTTACCCATATTATCAAAAGTCTTTGAAAAATTGTTCTTAAAACGCCTTCAACCAATCCTAGATGATTTAGAATTGATACCCAAGCACCAGTTCGGCTTTCGACACTCACATGCAACTATTGAGCAAATACATCGACTGGTACATCAAATTCATACCGACCTAGAGGAACACCGATATTGCTCCGCTGCGTTTCTAGATATTTCACAAGCGTTCGATAAAGTATGGCATTTGGGCCTCTTCTATAAATTAAAAAAATACCTACCATATCAATACTATGAAATACTAAAGTCTTACCTAACGGACCGATACTACTTCGTTAATTACCAAGATGAACACACGAACCTTCACCCAATACTATCGGGAGTTCCCCAAGGCAGCGTGCTAGGACCTATTCTCTACTTACTCTTCACAGCTGACTTACCAACTACAAGCCTAACTACAACCGCCACTTTTGCGGACGATACGGCAATTCTAGCTTCGCACCTAAATCCGTATACTGCAACTTCCAACCTGCAAACCGCACTGAATAAATTACAGAAATGGCTCAAAGTATGGAGAATCTCAGTAAACGAAACCAAATCCCAACATATAACGTTCACCTTGAACCGTGATGATTGTCCACCAATCTCACTAAACGGACAACAAATAAAACACGCAGACTCGGCAAAATATTTAGGACTGCATCTAGATCGACGACTGAACTGGAGAACGCACATATTCAACAAACGCAAACAGCTAGGGATGCAATATAGGAAACTATACTGGATGATTGGAAGAAACTCTGTACTCTCGCTAGATAACAAGTTATTAATTGCTCTATAAGGTGATTCTATAACCAATATGGACCTATGGTCTATCACTATGGGGAACTGCCAGCAACACCAACTTGGCCATCATCGAGAGGTTCCAGAATAAAGTGCTTCGGGATGTAGTTAACGCGCCGTGGTATGTACCGAACAAAGTGATTTTAAGTGACTTAAGTGTTCCAACCATTAAAGAAGAAATAGAGAAAATTGCTCAAAAATACAAAGACCGATTAACAGCACACCCGAACGTCCTTGTACATTCTCTAATGAACGAATCAGATCGCCCAAAACGACTAAAGCGTTTTAAACCAAACAAGCTACCAACGCGCTTCAATGCCGTTCTTGAACATTAAGCTAGTCCAGTGACATTCCATTAGTTATAAACTAGTTAATTACAAGTACCTTAAATCATATTATTGTTCTATGCTTAAATACAAATCATACAAGTGTATTACTACAGGGGGGATTACTGGAGCCTGACCCTGCATGCCTATTGCAAGTGTTGCTCATTGTATACACACCAACAACTTATTGTCCATATGATTGGGACAGATTGTAAATAAAGGGGTTAAAAAAAAAAACTTTAACGGAAAGAGTACGTGGCCATTGGTAGTAGTACTAACCTTTATTTGCATTATAACAAATATACATATACAAAATATATAAGCATAAGCCAAAACAACAACAAAAAATTACAAATAAAATTCTGACCCTTGACTATGAAACTAAAAGCTTTTCTTTTTTTTTTCTTTGTTTTATCCCCCTCTTTCCCGTTCCATAACCATCACTATTCTTAATTCTTCTTCTTTCCTCTACCTCCTCCATCCACCCCAACCCTTCCCCGTCCTCATTTAAGATCTTCCCCGAACTTCTCTCCGTCCGCAGTTCCTCCCACTCATCTACCACATGCCCAATACTTTCCCTACTTAGCCCACATAGTCTTCATAACCGTCCATCGTCGTCCCACTAGGATTAATTTTCCCTCTCCTCATTTCCGCATGTGTATCTTGCAATCAATCTATTCCTCCTCATACTCATACCACTTTCCAGATACTTTGGTACACCCTCCGTCATTATTATCGCATATTTCTCATTATATCTTCCATCCTTTACTTTTCCTTGTCTTTCCTGAACTCTCTATCCGTCTCTAGTATTTCTTCCCCCATTGTATCACCAAACCCTTCTCCTCTGCACCTCCTTCGTCTCATATCCGCCCCATTCGTAATAGTAGCCCCTGTCATCCTGATCATACTTTAGCTTGCCCTTCTTCACCTCTTCCCAAAAACATTGCAACAACTCCCCCCTCTACTCCACCTCCAGACCCTCCTCGTAGCTCATCGCTATTTTCCCTGCCTGTACTCTCATTTTTTCTCCCTTCACCCCCTCCATCATAATATAAACAGGGGTCTCTCTCTCTCTAATCCCATTACCCATCTCCAATATCTCTCCTGTACTCTTTCAAACACCCCCCACTCCCTCCAACCGCATAATTCCTCACCATACAACATGACACTTTTCACTAGCTTTTCATATAACCAACCTCTCCTCTTCACGTCCCTGTTGAATATTCTCTCCCATCACCCATATCTGTCTTAATGCCTTATTCCCTTTTTTCCCTGAATTGTATGAATTTTCTTACATAGTTTCTTGTATGCACGATTGTGTCCTGTATCGCCCGATATTTGTTAATACCGATTACCGGTAAATTTTTCCAATTAATTAATTAAAAGTATTTTTAGTTAAAACTATTAAGATTCTCTCTGATTTATTTT
This sequence comes from Pyrocoelia pectoralis, assembly GCA_036250285.1. Classification (NCBI taxonomy): domain Eukaryota; kingdom Metazoa; phylum Arthropoda; class Insecta; order Coleoptera; family Lampyridae; genus Pyrocoelia; species Pyrocoelia pectoralis. Next base: position 6,633,390 of record CM070080.1, read on the forward strand.
GGGCTTCAGGGCTGGGCTAACTACTGCTAATGCATTTAATACCTACTATAATACAATGGGAAACTTTTTTATTCTTAGTTTTATGAAAAAAACTCATTCCTTATAAAAAGTTGTGCATGGTCTAAAACTTAAAATTAAACTATCAGATATCAAAATTTTTGATCTGTATACAAGGTTTGTCAAAAAATATGAATTTTACTGGAGAGGAAAGTACCTACCTTTATTTTTCAGAATATTGACAATTTTGTTACTATAAAAAAAGTTGATCATAATTGAAAATTATTGTCAGACATTCAATATTATCCATCTCCGTGAAAAAATAATTTTTCGTATTAACATACGAAAATTTTGTAATCGCCTATTTTATTGAAATACATGATAACCTTTCGATTCATTATTAAGTGATGTAACAATGTACATTGTAATTGAATAGTTAATGCATACTGGGCTGGTGTTACATCACTTAATAATGAACCAAAAAGTTCAGAATGCTCTTCTAGGATTACCATACACCAAAAAAATTCGTTAACCTGTATACCTTTTCAATACCCTCGTGTAGAGGTTTGAACCATTTTTTTGTCCTCATCATAGTTTGGGAACAATGGTATAAGGAAAATAAGTATTTTATTCATTTTCATCCTTTCATCAGTACGTTCGGCAGTCAAACTGCAAACCTTAGCACATAAAGCCTTATTTTAGCTCCTAATAATATAATCTACTATTATTCTCTATTACAAAATGCTATGGTTTTAAGAGAAAAGTGTTTAATATTGTCATGTAAGCCATGCCCTATTTCTTATAGGGGCCCTGTAACAATAAAATTAAAGAATCAATCTCAATGTGGAGGTGATCGAAATGTAGACGTTGAACGTCTTAGCGGCATCCTAATCATAATCTGGCGTTTTCGTACCATAAGCGCACGCAGGTTCGTTTTTCTTGGCATGAATACGGTGAAGGAACGAATGAATACCTCTATTCAGTTTGTTCTGTACATGTGGAGCAGTACCACTCATTTGTAGACTTGAACTGTAGAGGTAAATCAAAATGATAGCATCGGAATTGTTGAAGGTAGTAAATTGACAACGGCGTATTTGAAAATTGGTCGAAACTTTTTACTATTTGGTACGGCGCGGCGTACCTACCCCAGGACGGGTTGTCGGTACAGCAATAAAATCAGATTGGATCTGAATTGAGAAAAATTATTGGCTTTAGATTAACTTAAAAGAGATGTAAGCGCACCTTAGTCTTGGTAACTATCATGTTTTGGCAGACATAAAACTCTTTTTCCAATAGTGATAAATCGGTCTCTTCGCAACTGAATATATTTACGATCACTTGTTTTGGTATCTGATGATAAAATATTGGTGTTTATATACGTTAGTAGCATAAGGATAGTCTACAAGAACGAATTGGGCATAAAAATATTATGCGCCATTAAAGTAAGAAATCGATGAGCAGGGATAATGTTGAGCCATAAAAGAATTTATTGAAATTCTACAAAACCGTCAAATTTACTCCTTACAGAGTATTCGAAGTTCTCGCGAGCTTTCTTACTGTGCTGATGTTAATCAAGGAATGAAGTTAAATATTTAATTAGTCAAGTGAATATTTTTTTACTTTGTGTAAGAGAGGACTGCTAGAGGAAAGTTTTACCATAGTTCAGTTACATAAATTAACAAGTTTGCATTCAAATTTAAAAAAAGTAAATATTTTTCGCAGAGTGCGTGTAAACAAAAATTATAATAAAATAGGTTAAATAGCTTATGTGTACATTTTTATATTTACGAATAAATTTCATCCAAAATGAGGTAGGTACAATAATATTTCTGATACAAGTATCTTTTTCATATACATTTATACCTATAGTGGGGAGGAGGTAATCCTCTCGTCTCTTTAATTGTGCATGTGCAGGGTGGGCAGCGAGAAATGCAAAAATCTTAAAAGTCGTAGTACTATATTTTCAATTGTTTTTGAAGTAAACGAGGATTTTATAAAATACCACCATACTCGACATTAGATATATCTTCTCCCCACTAGCTACAGGACGCTCGAACGCAAGTGCTACTCTACTTGGTTATAATGCGAAAATCCATGGTTTACTTAAACATCACCTCTCATCCCTTCTGAACGAAGTCCTTAACCTTAAGGGTCCATCACCAGTTGAAATTGAGACTGATTTCATGGGTGTCGATGTATACATAAAATTTAAATAAAACATTGTCGTATAAACACAAAAAAAGGTATCAATGGATAGAGGAAGGTTTATTGTAGGGCCCTCCTGATAGGGATTTTTAAAGTTTTTGATAAAATTTGTTTGAAGTTGCTTAAAATTCATTCACTTTCAAGAATATTTTACAAGAAATACAAACAAAACTGAAAAATTCTAATACACGAGAGCCCTACAATTTGCAATGACATATTATTTTGTATTTTAATAAACACTATTTATTATTCAAATTTTATGTATATTTCTAAACCCATGCAAGCCTTAAAATTTGCATTGTGCGTTGGTAAAAAAGTTAAAAAATCCCTATCAGGAGGGACCTACAATTTCTTGTGATTATACAACAATGTTTTATTTGAATTTTACATATACATTAAAAACCCATTCAATTTGGTTTAATTCCAACCGGTGATAGACCCTTACCAAAAATCTGCTCCATCACAACTGATTTTTATGCAGTTATTCTCAGTTGCTTTCTTTTATATCGTACAATTTCTCACAGGTTATTCGGTTATTCGTTTTTCATTCCCAATTCATTCACTTGCCTCTTTCAATTTTTCATAATTCATTTATTTTCTCTTTTTCCTCTATTGTGCTTGCATTTTGGAGCGAGTTTGGGTACTTCAACAAAAACAATTTTACTGTACCAAAAAACAATAGCCCTTGAATACTGCACTACATACCTCATTATTAGTAAGAAATATCTTCTTATTTTCCACCCCCATTTCTTATGACCTGCGCCGTTTAGCTTTTCATCATACCAGCTGGGTCTGCCTTCAGCGGCGAGTTGTTTGCTAATCACAACAAATTTTAATAATCCATAGCACCCCCCCCCCCCCTTCTTCTACCCATTTTTATGCATATTCCATCGTAAATGAACGTTGCAGCACCTATTCGCGCCTGCGCGTTATTTTAAATAGCGTTTTGTAAATCCTGAAGTATTATGGAGAATATTTAATCCTATATGATAGGTGTTTGTGGCGCATGGATATTTATTTTATTTTGACAATGCTACATTACAGCATAATGGATAATTGCTAGCTAGCATTAATTAATTATACAATCCATACAATACATCAGTCCCATCATAACTATTCGAAAAACATGCCTAAATGAAAGAAATGGCAAATTTAACTTTAAACGATTGTTTTATCTACAGGGTGTTACAAAAAGGTATAGCGGGATATAATGCATATCCAGATTCTACATATGAAAATAAGTCCAAAATGTTCAGTAACATTTTATGATTTCAGCCTTTTTAAGCCGTAAACAACGATTTTGTATATTCTTGAAAATAATTATAATTTCAAAAACCCTTCAACATATCTTTATGAAATTTGGCAAATGTGTTCATTTCTCAGAAGTCTACAATTTCCAAAAAGATTTTTTTTCAAAATTATCAAATTTCGAAATGGCACGACATTCAAACATTTTAAAGTAAAATTCCATGACAACTACTGAATAAAATTAAATTGTGCAAGATACAACATTTTTAGTACTTTTATTGTTAATACTGAATTTTATTTATTAGTTTTCATTTAATTTTATTTTAAAATGTTTGAATGCCCGTCATCTTGAAATTTGATAATTTTGAAAAAAAAAAATCATTTTCGAAATTGCAGACTTCTGAGAAATGAAGACATCTGCCAAATTTCACAAAAATATGTTGAAGGGTTTTTTAAATAATAATTATTTTCAAGAAAATATAAAATGGCTGATTAAGGCTAAACTAAGCCGAAATCATAAAATGTTACTGAACATTTTCATTATGTAGAATCCGGATATGCATAGCCCGCTACACCTTTTTGTAACATCCTGTATATTCGACACTCTTATACCGAATTCTTCAGCGGAAAAAGGAAACATTGGGCAAGATATGTAGCGCTTGCAATGTATTTAGAATGTAGCAACCGACTTCGATGGCTATTCAAGCAGCAGCTTCAACACAAAATGTTCCAAAGAAATGGTTAAAGCCCTTAAACGGCCACCGCTGGATATTTAATTCGAAAATAACTATTTATACAACTACTAATCGGAGTAAAAATGCAAGGCCTCTGACTTTAAGTGGTCATAACGAAAAAACTGAGGGGTGAAATTTCTTCATTTTTGGGCAGTACATGAGTCATTTATACATGTGTAAAAATCAAATTGGTAGAATCAGTTGTTTAACTTTTATTTTAATTAACAGCAATAAAAACGCTGTATTTAGTATTTTCCTGGCTGACGGTCAGTTTTAACTTATCATTAAATTGTTATTGTTTCATAAATTGTTACCAAATTTACAAATGTTGTACCACACATACTTCTCAAAAGTCGACAGTCAATAAATGTTGATTATTCATATAATTAACTGGTTTTATAAGCCCTAACCGAAAATTTGATTATTTTGCAATATACGGTAACTAAAGAAAAATTCTTGTTTTTAATGCTAAATTTGTATTACTCAAATCGGGCTGCATTATTGCTTTATTGAAAACAAAATTTGTTTTCTTGTAAACCAAAGTAAATGTTATAATTATCGCGAAAGAAAGACCCACATATTCCTGCGAGAGGTAATCTACAACATCGTAAATCGTGAGCGGCAAACCACAACAATGTGATTATTCTTTAGCATTGTACAAAACCATGCGCTTCATAGCAATAGTGTACGACACTATCGTCCAGCTCGTACCGCACTTCGCCCCGCAAATCCAATCATCCATCCTTTTTTCCAAATTTCTTTTAAACAAAACATGTATACATGGCATTATTTTTGTGAATCGTGTTAGACTACAATATAATTGCTTTAACCTTGTTATGTTACTATCAATATTATTAATATCGAACTATCAGGTACTCAGTTACACAAGATGTCGTTTTTTCATTATAGCTTTAAGACTAATAAACCAATTGGCCTCAAAAGCATCTCACATTAACAAAATAGTATACATTTTTCAAATATATAAGTATCTACCACTCAGTTTCAATAATAGCCGTAATTAATTTTTAAAGTGGAGCGCTTATGCGATTTGAGTCATAATTAGCGCTTTTTCGCACATAAATTAATACAGAAAATTAACGATGTGTTGCAAAAATCCAAAACTGTACACCTTTTTGTAGGAATAAATGATCTTTTAAATGCACTTTATTTCATTAAATTATGATTGCTAATTACTGAGATAGAAGCTTCTAAAGTCAGAGGCCTTGCATTTTTACTCCGATAGTAGGGGTAAAAGCGATACTTTTTATCACCAGACGTGACATCAGGTCGCGTCGTGTGATAAAAAGGTGCTTTTATCTCGTGTTTTATACAAGATTTTTTCCCATTTTGTTGCAAAATGAATGAATGAACAACATTTTTCCAGTATAAATTGCTGATAAATGGTATCTAGACATCCAGAAGATCCGTTGCTATTGCAATTTATTTCAATAGTAACGAAAAGTAAAAGCATTTTATCACTAGTTACAAAAAGTAAAAACAATTTATCACTTTGACTTTTCAAAACTACAATGACATTCAAAAAGTTAAAATTTTGCAACAAAATACATTTTTATAAAAACGAAGAGAAATCTTTTCGAAAACGCTTATCATTCGCACTGCAATTAAAGTTATCAAAGGTTGGGCAAAATGTAGATGCGCTTCGTCCTTTGATTATCTCGTTCAGAAACGAAATTATGTTCTTAAAACAGCCTCTTGGAAGGTCCAAAACAGCATGTTAGGTTTGCAGTTAGGCTACGGTGCAATATCGTGTTTCATTAATAAAGGAAAAATTGCTAAGTAGTTCATAGAAGTGATTTATCTTGTTATATCAATAAAGATTTTAACGACGGACGATCAACCCAGAATACTGGCTACACTTTTTTCAACATCATCCTAACTTAAGAAAAGGTACACTCTGGAGCGTAATTCGATCATTCGTCATTATAATTCAGTATCACCTACCTAACACTGTGAATCAGTAAATGGCAGTGGGGGATGCTAAAAAGAATCACGTCACAAAAACGGTTATGAAATAAGAAAAACCGACGGCGTCGTTTCTGTCATGAGGCGGGGGTTGCAAAACATCAGTAGAGATAGTCACGATGACGGAATATGATACCTTTCCCGTGTGGTGGAAGAGGATAGACACGGATGAAAGGGAAGAGACATGTATTAATTCTTCAGGAATATAATTTTCATAATCTCTATTAGTTTTCAGGTGTCATTTTGTTTTGTGTCTCGTTCAGTAGTAGCAGAACTAATCAAAACGGACTCCGTTGATTCTTTAGGAAGCACGAAACTTTCGGTTCATTCGTGTGATTGAATAATCCTTATTTGAGCGAATGTTGAACCACGAGTACGAAATGTATACAAATTATATTATATGTAAATGGAGTGCCTTTACATTTCTCTCTTAGAGTAATTATAACGAAACCTTTTAAATTTCTCGAATTTTCTCATTCAACATTTCCGAGGGATGTTACCTAACGGATACATAATGCAGATGTCTTTTGTATTTACTTCAAAGAATGTATACTTCGCGGATTCCCTTTGACGTCTTTTACGATGCTAATCACGAAGCTTATTTTAATGTATCTCGATTGTGGGCGGAACGATTCCCCATTGATTATCAGTAATCCCTATAATTCAAACGTAAGGGATGATGAATCGGTACATGAAATTAGGGCTTTAACAAGTTTGAATAAAGTAAGCATTTTGACCAAATGACTTTTAATCAATCAATTTTAACCCTACGTGAAATATCGTGTAAACGCTCCATACTTAAAAGCACGAAATTTAATCTCTGTAAAAGAAGAAATATGTTTTCGTTTTTTTTTCTCATAATCCACAAGATTATTATTTTTCTTATAAGAGTTTCGTTAGACTAATGGATTGCGGTAGCGCTGTTTTGATTTCGTGCGCTAACAATTTGTTACCAATACATAACATATTATTTTCGGTGAGCTGTGTCAAATTACTTTTAATTGACAACTATCAGTTATTCAATTGTAAGTATTTCTAGTTTTGTTTTTTTTTTACTTTAGATTGTCAAATCTCGAATTTAGAAATTAATGTTTCCCTGTAATTTATTTTTGCAATGTATATAGCGTCTCACTGCTTCGTTTGATTAATGACTCAAAAATGGGAGGAGTTTATTGCGATATTCAAATGAAATATTATACATAAAACGTGTTTGGCTTCCGAAAATGTAAAATTTTTTTAAATTTATAAAATTTAATTCCTATTACGGTTCTGACAGCGTTGCGGCCCAAAGATTGATTAGTTGTGGGTTTATAAATTCGTGATTTGAAATATCGCTATCATAAAATGTTGTTTATAGCTACGAATTTTCTTGAAACACAATTTCAACTTTCGTCTATATCATACTTTAGTAATGAATTATGTACTTACATATTGCCATATTAATGCAATGTACAAATAACTGCTTTTAGATCGAAGTGAAGATGTAATTACATACGTTGAACATGGTGAGTAAAAAAAATAGCGTAAAGTATTCGTGGATAAACAGGTCTTTAAAACATTTGCTCTATTTCAAGCACTCCGGCTGCGCCGTCGTGCTTGAAAACTCGCGCGTGTTTTAAAGACCTGTTTATCCACTAAAAAAAGAAAAAAAAATCAAATATTTTTCAAAGCAATTGTTATATTTACATTCCTTACATTTTTCTCTCTTTTTCTACATAATTTCCATATTTATTTAAATATTTATCACATGGTTCAACAAGCTTTTCAATGCCTAAGTCGTAGAAATCGGCCGCCTGCGAGGATAACCAGTCTTTAACAGGTTCTTTCACTTCATCAGCTGTGTCGAAGCGCTTGCCGTCAAGAAAATCCTTTAGGTAGCGGAATAAGTGGAATTCACTTGGCGCCAAGTCCGGACTATACGGTGGGTGGTCCATCTGTTCTCATCCAAGAGTCTTGATCAGAGTTTGGGTTTCTTTCGCAGTATGGGACCTGGCATTATCGTGCAACAGTAACACTCCAGATCACAATACTAATCTGCCGATGAATTTCTGCCGCTGAAACGTTTCTTGGAGACAAAAAACGTATCACTGTCCTCACTTCACAATCGGCGGGCCGATCAATTGTCTTATACAATGCGAAATGACACTGTAAATAGCACACAGCGACAGTAACTACGATAATGGCGGCGCTTTATGCGCAAGGCATGCCGGCAGTCGGTGCGCATGCATGTTTTGATCTTGGCGCAAAATTCAAATATCTACGGTGAATCGGAGCTTGCTTTTGGAATAACCCTCGTAATTTTCATTCGTGGTGGTGTGCATACTGGCTCCGGAATTTACGTATTTTTACCGAACATTCCACTGAGAAAAACTACACTAAAAGCGTTAGATTGTTTCTTCTTCTCCGATTTCTCATATAACGACCCGTTTCCTTGTACTGGTAACATGTTATAATTTTTGTGTTTTTAACGTTTGACATATTGGATGTCTAGTCTCCATTTTTACTAGTTCTGCCACCGTTACAAGTTTTTGTTTTCTTCCAACATTTAGCAACTGCTATCGGAGTAAAAATACAAGACATAATAAAAAAACTGCGGGGGGGGGGGATTTTTTAATGCTTAGACAGTATATTCGTCATTTGTATATGTTTAACATGTTTAAAAATAAAAATAGTAGAATTAATTATTTAACTGTTATTTTAATTAACAGCAATAAAAACACTGTATTTAGCATTTTCTTCGCTGACGGTAAGTTTTAACTTATCATAAAATTGTTATTGTTCCATAAATTGTTACCAAATTTAAAAATGTTGTAGCACACATACTTCTCAAAAGTCGAAAGCTCATAAATGTTGATTATTGATATAAATAATTAACTGGTTTTATGAGATATAATCAAAAATTTACTATTTTCCAATGTACGGAAACTAAAGAAAAAATTCTTGTTTTAAATGCTAAATTTGTATGACTGAAATCAAGCTGCATTATTTCTTTATTGAAAACAAGATTTTTCTTGCAATTCAAAGTAAATGTTGTGATTATCGCGAAAGAAAGACGCACATATTCCCGCGAGAGGTAATCTACCACATCGTAAACAGCGAGCGGCAAACAACAACAATGTGATTACTCTTTTGCATTGTACAAAACCATGCGCTTCATAGCAATTGTGTACGACAACAGCTTCCCCGCGCACTGCACTTCACCGCGCCAATCGAAGCATCCATCCTTTTTTTCCAAATTTGTTTTAAAAAAACGATGTATATTTTTTCGAAGTGTCCACTATTTACGTCACGTAATTCGTCATATTCTCACCGTTTTCTAATCTTATGGAAATCAAATAAGGAAGCAACGTAATCCTCCTCGAAAATCCTGAATCGTTGAACAAACTCTTCAATTTTTCAAACAATTCCTTCGTGGTTTTTGTTTCCTTTATGTGCACAAGTAGCGATGGAACTATCGTCAAAATCACACAAAAATAACTATGAACTATTACTTTTAGTACAGAAAATATGGACCTAGGCCCATGACTTAATAATACGCGTTGTTAACGGTTAATGTACAATGTTTTATTGGACATAGATAATAGTTTTTTTCTATAGCAGATGTTAAACTGTTACTTACTAATATTGGTTGATCACAATCCCTTTGCGTCGATTTAAAACGAACAAAACTCACCTTTTTTGAATTTCAGCGTTTAAGAATGACACTGGTAACGAATATCGAAATTATAATATTTTCTCAAACGTTACTTGCTAAGGTACACCGAGTTGTCTTGGTACATTCAGTTTTCTTATACAATCATTTAAGGGCTAACAGGGAAGAGGGGCTCCATTTCAGTTATTTTTTAATTTCAAACATTACTACTCGGGTAGTTTTCATGGAATTTTGCTTTAAAATGTTTGAATGTCCTTCATTTTTAAAAATAATTTTGGAAATTGTAGACTTCTCAGAAATGAAGACATACGGCAAAGTTCATAAAAATATGTTGAAGAGTTTTTGAAATTTTCAAGGAGATACAAAATGGCTGATTACGGCTACACTAAGCCGAAATCATAAAAATGTTACCGAACATTTTAGACTTATTTTTATATGTAGAATCCAGATATGCATTTTTTTGTAACACCCTGTATTTTGTGAATAGATGTTTTATGATAAATAAAAACAACATATTAACAAGAAATACCAAAACATCTATTCATAAAATATATTTACCTTTCCTAAGCTACAAAACTTGACGCTTGGCCCGAAGATGGTCCTTGACCGAAATATTTTGTAGAAGCTCCCGTTGTATGTAAATCAGTGCTCAATAAAATATCTGAAGTTGGTGCGCGGCCCTTAACAGAGACAAAAACACAATTTAGTTACTTTGAGTAGCCTTCATCCTCTTTTTGACTGACAATATTCCTTTTTTACCTTATAGGTATTCTCTTCGTCATTTCTTCGTTTGTTTCCCTCAACCTGCATTGCTTAAAAGATACTGTGAATAAAACTGACAGTAGTTTAAGATCAACTACCCGTACATTACTTTTCATGTCAAAAAGTTGTAGATGAAAGAAAAAAGAAAAGAAGCATTCTGCTGAATGGAAATAGTTTTGTGTAACAGCAGAGGCATGTCGTCTAATTTTGGTTATCTTTCCCATTTTGAAAAACTACAATGCTAAAAATGTTTATAAATATTTTCAATTTGAATTTCTATGGTTAACACTGTTATTTAATGTTTACTAATAAAACGAACGAATCTTTTCGAAAGGTATAATAATTATAAATGTATTACTTTCAATGGACGCATCCTATTTGTTCATTCAACTTATTACATATACATTAAGCTGTGACTATCCCAACTTAATTTTTGAATTTTCACAGATATTCTTGAATATTTTTAAATATTTCGCATACTTTTGGATATATTTACATAAGATTGTACATTTTATGCTGATTGGTTTATCATTCGCTTAAAACTCCTTCCATTAATTAGGAAAGAAAATTTTAGTGACCGTTGTCTGTGTAAGTTTTAGTAAGGATTTAAGGAATGAGGTCATTTTACATGTTTCAGTGCAGTTTCACTAATGCAAAGGTAAATAAAAATTCTTTAAGTTTAAGAACATTCCGCTTCGTTAAATCGGAAATTTTTCAGCGAGATTTTAGAATATAAAACGATAAAATTGTAATTACGTTTACTTGAACAGTTATAAATGGAGAAGATGAAAGTGTAAAGAAAATGAAACATACTGTCGCGTCGGTTTTAATAAATTATTTTCATTTCGCTGGTTATAATCTCAGTAAATTATTTGATGTGCTCTTTTGAATTTTAATTTCATTTGAAAGGTACAAGTATTGTACATTTGCGGTACGTTTCTTTCCACCTTCCGTTCTTTAAACCCAAAAGAATATTAGATGAGAATGTATCGTTTTATCATCATATCTCTGGTTCTTTATAACAAGATGGTAGGTATATACTTGATATCACTTCTGATAGCCGTCGAGAGAAGGTGTAACGATTCCTTGGAACCGTATTAAATTGGTAGGGTAACCGTGGATCGTATCGTATAAGGAGTAGATGATAAAAATTTTGAGCTAAAATAACAAGCAGAAACGGCCTCTTAATTTGGCGTGTTGGAACTGTGCGACGAATTTTCTCTCTTTCTAGTCGAGCGTATTTCGTTCAAGTCACATTCTTGACCTTATTTTCTTTTTGACTTTCATACCGATTTTTTCATAATTACATATTTAATGTATTTTTGGAAAATCAAATCATTCGGAGTTGAAATTACGAATCGTCGAAAGATCTACATATTGCGTAAAGAAAATGAAAAATTCCTTGAAAACGGAAATTTAATTTCTTTCCAGTTTTAAAGCTCGTTAATATATTTAAAAATGCCTTTTGCTACATTCATCACTTTATGCACACTTAGGGTTCTTTTATGACTCCGGCAAATAACTTAAAATCTCTTAAGGGTGGTTTATTTATATGGGGTGTGAATACATTTTTGAAATTGTTTCTAAATATTATGTCACATTCCGTTAAAAGAGAAAATGAAAATCACATTGATCCTTACTAACGCTTCCTAAATTACCTGTTTTATTATTATTTTCTGCTGTGAACATAAAATTGTTGAAATTATCTAATGGAAATTGTGCAAAAATATTTCACGAGAATTTTTCGCGGTATTTATGAAAATGGAAACCCACAGTTGTAGTATGTAAAAGGCGCGTAAATTGTATTCCCGTGCTTATTTATTTCTACATCAACTTGATAAGGGTTTCCTGCCTAATCATATCTACTTTTAATTCTAAATAAAATAATCCCTAATAACATGTAGGTCTCTTGAAATATTAAAGCACACTACCTTTCGCTATGTATTGTTATTTATGCTAAGCTTTTTAGTTGTCTGGGACAACTTAATTACCTGAACAATGTTTTTGATCAGTGTCTCCAACTTTTCAACAACCTTCACTCAAGAAAAGAAGTCAATAAATCCCTAAATTTTCTAGACCTAACTATCTCCAGGCACCCCCATTCCCTGGACCTTTCCATCTTTAGAAAATCTACCACCACTGATCACGTTATCCCTTTCCACTCTTTTCACCCCCTTTCCCATAAATTGGCAGCTTGTAGATTCCTTTTTACCAGACTCCTACAATTACTCCTCAGTCATATTAGTTTTCAAAAAGAATTAAACATAATCTACTACTAAGCCACCAGAAATGGTTATCCTGAGAACCTTATTCACAAGCTTTAGGTACATTCGTCTCCGTCGGAAATTTAATTTGAAAAATTTGACCACGTTACAACCGATCACAGAATCTCCTCAATTGAAAGTTTTCTCACTCCCCTACATAGGACTATCGACCCTTTTCTTCAAGAACCTGTTCAAAATGCACGAGATTAATACCTCCTTCACTTCCAACCCCAATTTAAACAACCTCCTGGTCCACACTAAGGACAAAATAGATGTACTGGGTAAATTTGGGGTGTATAAGCTCTTCTTGCGATACTTGCAATGCTTCCTACATTGGCGAAACTGGCCGCAAGTTTAAAACAAGATTCGCTGAACACTATTCTTGTATCAAGAATAACAACCTTTTCTATTCCAAATCTTCCTTTGCTAATCACATTTTAGAGTCAGGCCATTCCTTCGATCCTAAGATAAATTTTCAAATACTACATGTCTGTGGGAAAGGTATCAAACTTAACCTGCTTGAAGGTAGAGAGATCATAATCAACCACAACAAGAACTCTACAGACTGTCTAAATGAAATCATCAATATTAACCAAAATTTACTTATCTAACTTGAGTTTCTCCGCCCTATATGCTTACACCCTGTATATTTTCCCCCCTTTTGTTGATAATTCAGATCCCTGGTCGACCATGTTATTGTAATGTCAATTTTCACCACGTTCTTCACGTCTGCAAATATACAGACATATATTATAATACAATTAATCTGTAACGTTGTAGGACCGTTTGATTTCGGTTTACCTACCGCCATGGATTGATTCTTTCATCCTTATTTATTCCCCGTAAGTATCCAAAAAATGTTGTCTGGATTATACATAACCTCTTTACAGCATGTTCATTTTCGCTTTCTGGTTTCAACCCTCATTGCTCATCCCCCATTGTTTGTTATCATGTTTTGGTAAGTTGGTTTACTGTAGTGCCAAACTGACGCACTTGTTTTTAGGGACGTTTAGTCTGGACGTCTCCAGCTTTTACATACATTCACAATTTTCAACTTGAATCTTTGTTCACCATGTTATCAACCTATTTCATTGTAAGTACTCAATTTGTAGCAAATGACCTATGTTAATGTGTATAGTTTTAGTAATGTAGTAATAAGTAGCGGCCTGAAGATGATAAATTGTGTTTATCGAAACTAGTTGCCGCCTATGTAATCCTCCGTTTTAATTTTCATTCGATAAATATTCTTCCATGGGGAAGGTTTTGTCAGCTTATTACCCATCTTTGGTGATATTATAATTTGCTACCCCATTTCGAGCTATATTGACACTTCAAACTTCGGAATCAATTAGCCACTTCGAAGGTTGAATTTAATCTACATCCAACTACAAGTTATGGACCCACCAAGTTATGATTTGCATTATTAGCGATATAGTAATGTTTAGGGCGATTATGTTAATCATTGTTGAGTAATTTATTTATTTTTATTTAGAGATATATATATAAAAATTGTTTACTTATATTAACCGAGTCATTCTCGATCCGCGGGTATTATATTAGGTTGGGGATCACTATTGTTCTCCCTATAGTAATTATTTATTTGGCCCCACCTAATGTCTCCCTGCAGATGAACCTTAACTATGGTCCTGAGTCAATTGCACAGGCGATTGAATAGAATCCTTATCTGGTTTTTGGGATGGTCAGGGATATTATGGTTGAATATTTTGAGAATCAGTAACTGGAGAATACCATTCCACACTAATTATTATTTTTTAATTAATAATAATTAATAAATAATAATAATAATAATAATTAATAATAGGGGTTTCCATTTAAGCCCCCCCCCCATCCACCCCCCTGGGTGTCGGCGGGTGAAACTTGTTACAGAATCAGACGTTCCTCTCCAAACCATCAAACTTTTATTCGGCAACTTTTTTTGTCAGATGTACTCATTTCGAGAAATTTCCCAGGTGAGATTAATATGGGACACCCCGTTTGCAGCGCCACCTGTTGCAAATAAAAAAAAGTTTCCGAATAAAACCAACATAGTTTTCTACGCTCTTTCCGAATCTGCAAAAAAAATAGGGGTTCCCATTTAAGATTTTTAAGTTGGAACCCCTTTCCCACTCCCCCTGGGGTGGGGTGGAGCCATTTTGTATGAATCCGATGTCCCCCCCAAAACTATGAAGGTTTTGATTCGGCACACTTTTTGTTAAGATGCATTTTTTTCGAGATATTCAAGAACGTAATGTTAAATGGGACACTCGTAGTTTGAATATAACAACATTTTCTATGATTTCCTTTTTAATTCCATGGTAAGGCCAAGAATTTGTCAATACGCCCTCGTATATGTATACATATTGCGATGTGGTAGACACTTTGGCTATATCACAAATGATTAAATTCTTGTTCATAATTTAACCAACCAAACAGCTATTGCCACTGCAATTATCTATAATCGATAGAAGTTTTTTTTTTAATTGTATTAATTTTGTACTCTCACGAACAATGGACACAATGGAAATAAATAATTAACTCGACGAGTCTATAACGTTGAAAATATGTAAAACACAAAACTGCAATCGGTTAATTGCGTTAGAGTATTGTGTGTCGGTAAGCACGTAAATAGCTTAACGCTTTCGATTTGCAAATAGCAATTACTATTTTAATTACCATATTTTTCCGTTTGAACGCATTGAGCTTAACCCCTACATAACCAATCCACTCTAACTCTTTTATCACCTATTAGATTAAATTTTTCAAATAATACTTAATTGCGTACAGAATAATTCACTTATTTACTCAATTTTATTCTGTAATAACACTTAGCGGGTATGGAACGATCTCAAAAGGTAACCGGTGAGCATTACATGAAGGCTTTAGAGGAGTTAATAGGGGAATTCTAGTTTACTGGTGGTAGAGTTTTAAAAGGCCAAAAGAATTGGCGGAAGTCGTAATGACCAATTAATTCACGGGGTTGTTCAATAATTTTTGTAGTTGCCGCTGCCGATGAAGCGCAAAGAGTTTCTGAATACAGATCCTAAAAGGAAAGGTAGGTAATTTTGAATGCTCTGTATAATCTGTGATAGGTTTTGCAAATGCATTTTGTGAACCCTTATGGTTTTACTGCGTGTTTGTAAAGTATGAATGTTTTGCATTCAAAGAAGAGCAAATGGTGAGCTATTAAACATCCCTCCGCAAAACGCAAATTTTTCAAAAAAATCATAATATCTTAAAAACAGTTGAAGATAGGTATAGGATAATCTAATACAGTGTAACGCAGAATTGATTTTATAATCCAAAAATGCAATAATATACAGGGTGTTCCATTTAAAATAAGAAGATGAATGGCGATTTCCGATCCTTCCGGAAGTTGTACAACATCGACAATATTTTAGAACAAAAGAAGGCTATGGGTTATCCTTAACCTGAAAGTTTCAAATTCATAAGTAGTAAGGGACACCAGAAACTTCTAATGAACGAGTTCCGTGATATACCCTGTATAGCAAACCGTCCTCGTTTAAGCGTTGATTGAATTTCAATCAACGGTTTATAGTCCAGTAAAATTAGACATGAACCTAGAAATTCAATAGATAGAAGTGGCGATGGTCCTGCAATGTTCAATACCCTCCCGATTTCACGTCATAAAAAGTCCCAGAGATTTGAGCGTCGGGTTTGAGAAGGGAGGGGAAGGGAGTGGTCAAAAACAGCTTTTTTTCAGTTTTTCGAGAATATCTCGGAAGGTATGAGGTACAGAGCAAAAACACCTCAATACAAAAATAAAGGGAACCAAATTCTGTACAAAAATGATCCTCTTCAATTTTTCGGTAAGTTCAATAGTTTAGGAGAAATGAAGAGGGTAAATTTTGGTTTAACTTCGCTGTTTGCGGAAATGGTCTTATTTCATCAATTTTCGACTCGAACAGATTATATTTGCTATGGTGATGTTAGTAAATATTCATCTCTAACGTACTCCTCAAATGGTCAAAGGTGGCGTGTTTCAAAATTTTTCCTAAACAACACCCTCACCTTAGTTAATCTAGAGCGTGCTTTTCATGGTGGCGAAAAAAAATTGAATAAAACTAATTTTCATTCATACTTTCGAATAGAGAATTAAAAGACGCTTCAAATGAGGGGTCGCTCGACTCCCTTTCCCTATTTAAATTCTTGAGTTAGGGGTTGCTGGGGCTAGGGGGTTGATCTGACAAAGTCAAGTTTGACATCAAAAGTTGTCCCCCAAAAATAAAAAATCGACGTGTCCGAGCGTTTTTTTAAGAAACTGGTCTAAGTGTCCCAAAACAGGCGTGTCTCCTTTTCAATGGCCCACCCTGTATATAAAGTATCAGAACAGATACAAAATTCATTTATTAGTACTACTTTCCCCAAATTCGGGTTCTCTTAGAACATTTTGAAAAACATAACTTGGTACCTACCTACCTACTTGTTAGTGTCCTTTAATTCTTTCAAAGCAGCACCCCTCCCTTTCATCCACAAATTGCAATTCGTTAAACATGCAGACACCTACCTATATTTGTGATGATGAATATTTAAATTATTCATCATTACCCTATTTCCAATCGATTTGAATGAAAACTTGGGACAATAAGGTGAATTTAATCATTTTCGTAAACATCCCAATTGACCGAAATTTAACCGGCCATTTCTCCTAAACTATTGAACTTACCGAAAAATTGAAGTAGACTATTTTTGTAGAGAATTTGGTTCCCTTTATTTTTCTATTGAGGTGTTTTTGCTCTATACCTCATACCTTCCGAGATATTCTCGAAAAACTGAAAAAAAGCTGTTTTTGACCACTTCCTTCCCCCTCCCTTTCCAAACCCGACGCTCAAATCTCTGGGACTTTTTATGACGTGAAATCGGGAGGGTATTGAACATTGTAGGACCATCCCCATTTCTATCTATTGAATTTCCCGGTTCTGAGGTTTTTTGGTCTAATTTTACTGGACTATTAAGGCAACCCTGCCGAAGAATGAGTTGAGTTTTGATGACTGTGACTAAGTACTATTTATGTGTAAAACAACTAACAAAACCGGGACAAATACTTTTAGCTCAGTTAACTTGTGCTATTGGGACATTGGTAAATGGAAATTTATGTACCGATAGGTAGAGCTTATTGTTTATAAGCGGCATTGTACTCGGTTACATTGAGAAGTATTACATGATAATTTTTGAAAAGTTCAAACCATGTTACACAGCTGTAAATGTTTTAATTTATCTCACGCGATAGGGCTTTCGTATTTCATTATTACTTTGCATTGTATTTTTCTCTTTTAATTTAAAATAATGTAGGTATATAAAAATCTTTAGCATCCAAAGTATAAACTGTCTAAACAAGGATATGTAAAGACAAAAGCACTAAGGAGTTCACGTAATTGCGTTCTCGGTTCTCTAAAACCTTCCCAAAGTTTACAAAAATTAAGAAAATTAGAATTAAACTTTAAATTTGTATCAACACCTTAAAGTTGTACAAACTCTTTAATTTAGTGTCAAGTACATCATTGAGTTTATTTTACATTTATGCATGCAAAAAACTTTTTTGAACCGTTGTTTTAGCCATTGTGAAATATCAATTTAAGCAATCTTGTTCTAATTTTAAATTTGGCCATAATTTTTCTTTTTGATTCGTTAACGTCTTAACAATTGTTTCAACAAATGATTAGGGGGTCTAATCTATAAATTTTCAGGTGAACAAAAATTTTTAAAACGTGTATCCATACTGAATGAATGTGTTAATTTTAAGGTTAACCCTTTAACGGCTAGCGTACCCAAATGGTAACACCGACAGGCGCACGTATTTTCACTTCCTACACTTTGTTTACTCCGAATAAGAACTGCCTTCTTGCAGTTTATTGCAGGCACGTGGTCCATAGTGTGAAGTGATATTGTTGTAAAGTAATCAGAAACCATATAAATCTGTTATCAGTGTGTTGTTTTAGGACAAATTTCTACTTCTAGAAAATCGTGGACATAAGATTTGTGTAAGCATATTATTTTTGGTATGAGTAATTTTCTCCGTGGGCTACTTCTATATTACCTAGAATATACTCTAATCTTCATGTATTTGTTTTCAAATTAGTTGTTCCTCTTATAGTTTCCCGGTAAATCGCCCTTATTTTTTACTGTTACCGTACGGTAACGCTAGCGTAATGTGATATCAAAAATGGCAATTTCTTGTACAGGCGAGGACATACACTAGAATAAGCACTGATTTGGACCCAGATGAAATCTTCATAGAGCCACCTGCTGCGGAAAATGTTTTGACGGACGAAGACTCTGGGGATGAAGATGAAAGTGGTTTGCTAGACAACCTGAGCAGAAGGCAGCTTACAGCACTGGCTGAAGTTCATTTCGTTGGTGGTGAGGATGGTGAAAATGCAGCTGCAGGTCGACCAGGGAAAGAATACATTACGTGGGTTGACGGAGATGTGATGCCTAGAGCAAACGTATTCCCGATTAGTAACTATGG
The DNA here is from genome assembly GCA_036250285.1 of Pyrocoelia pectoralis. Classification (NCBI taxonomy): domain Eukaryota; kingdom Metazoa; phylum Arthropoda; class Insecta; order Coleoptera; family Lampyridae; genus Pyrocoelia; species Pyrocoelia pectoralis. Next base: position 6,652,722 of record CM070080.1, read on the forward strand.
TGAATTCAAAAACCTAACCCCTCGTGGGTGTTCGAAAAGTTCATTGATGACGACATAATTTCATTCCTCGTTGAAGAATCGAAATTATATGCATTATTTGGCAATCAGCCGAACCCAAAAATTACTCCTGATGAAATGCGATGTGCTATAGCCATTCTGATTCTCCGTGGTTACAATACACTGCCAGGCAGAGATTTCTACTGGGATTCGAAAAATAATTTAGGAAATATCATGGTCATAAATTCAATGAGGAGGGATAAATTTAGGCATATAAGAAATCGTCCAAAGTTATCTAGCCATGTTCGGAAAACCACTATGCGATGCTGGGAGGCCATCCACATGTAGGAGCAGCCTTAGTGTCAACAGAGTGTCTGACGATGTGCGCTATGATGAAAAAAACCACCTTCTGGTCCATACTGAAGAGACGCAGATGTGCGGGGAGGGTTGTTCATCAAGCGTCCGAAGCATGTGTATAAAATGTGGCGTTGGGTTATGCATAGAATGTAATCTCATATTCCATACCAAATAAAAGATTGATTTTTGAGAATCTCATATCTTTGACTCTTCATCTGGCTAGCGTTACCATATGGTAACGCTGGTTTTTTGTAAATAAAAATTATATTACTATGAAATTTGAATTTTTTTTGCCTGAATAATAAACAATGATACAATCCCCATATACATTTGCACTTGACAAAAAAAAATTTCGCCGTTAATGGGTTTTAACGAAAGCGAACGTGACTAGGTTTTGGGTTTATACTATCTCTTGCAGTTTTTAATTAATCTAAAATTTCTGTTTGCTATATGAACTGCTAGAAATGCTTCTGGATGTTTATAAAAAACGATTTATATACAGGGTGTCCATTTAGTAGCCCGTTCTTCAAGTACGGCTTTATCGTTAAATTTACTAAAAAATATACGAAATGGCAATTAGGTTGGATGAAGCGCATTTGTAAATTAGTGGGACACATACAGAGTGTCTCCAAAAAGTATGGTGCATAAAACGTTTATTTTTTAAATGGAATCACCCACTTTTCTATTCCTTACGGCATCGGCAGCAGGTAGTGGCGCGTGGACGAGGTAACGCATAGGCAGGACGCTCGAATCGAGGATGCGGCGAAATAAAGTAAACCGATACCGATCTCTCCCATTTTATCCCAAAGGAAATCCGAATGATGTGTAAATCTGTTGTGTATAGCATAAGAAGTATTGGGATAAAATGGGAGAGATCGGTATCGGTATGTACCGATCTGTTCCTTTTTATCCCAATATTTCTTGTGCTATACACAACATATTTAAACATTATAACATTCAGATTTCCTTTTCCAATCAACACACTTTACGTAGTTCCCTTGTTAGAAATAAAGACAGTCGCAACTTACTTAATTCCTCCGGTATATATCAACTCACTTGCAACTCCTGTTTCTCCATTTCCATTGGCCAGACAGGGAGATCTTTCGTCATTAGATTTAAAGAACACTAATGCTATTAAGAATAATAACGTGGATCACAAATCTGCGTTTTCAGATCATATTCTTGCTTGATCGGAACTCGGATATCCGTATTTTACATAAATGTAAGAAAGGTCCTCTCCTCAATGTTTTAGAAATGTTCGAGATCACTCGCAACAAACAGAACCTTAGTTTGCTCAATGAGATGGTAGAATTTCAAAATAATCATATTAGTTCACTTTGTATGTCTGGTTCTTAGTTTCTTTTGGGTTTCTCTCTGTTGGCTTAAGTACAGTTGGTTACCTGCGTGCGCCATGTTGTCTTCCATTCATATCTTCACTTGCTGTCAACTTTACTGTGTTCCATAATTTTACTCATTTATTTAATTCACCCGCATTTTGGCCCTTCAGGCCCATCCCGGCCCCTCATTGTGAGGATCCCTTTAATTTGATCAACATTAATGTAGTGTGATTTGTAATTATCAACTGTTCTGTTGTTAATTGTTTACATTTGTTTAACTTAAGGTGAGTTGCACATCTGGTTTTATTTTTCTAATGCACCACATTTTGAGCTTTTTAACGTTTAAATTTGAAACTTAAAATATGGACATTTTTGATATACTTAGCTTGAGAATGGGAGCAGAGAATCCTGAAACATGTCGCTTCTAATTTTAATTAATCAATAAACTTCGTAATTAAGGGGAGGTTGAGAGTATTATTCCTCTACTAATAAAGCCGTACTTGAAGAACGGGTTACTAAATGGACACCCTGTATATCTATAGGAGAAAATTCTCCTTTTCTTCATTGCTGTACACGAATATAGGGTTCAAATTCTATAACAGAGCTTTTCATGCCCTAACAACATTAAGGAATATCACCACTTCCAATAAAGTCAGCGCAACTTAAGCAAATCCGTAACTAATCAATACGAGGGACAAGCCATTATTATTAGAATAAATACTCCTGTCCGAGTACTGGAGTGCTGTAAAAATTGTAGTACTGATTTGTCTAACCAACAGAATTGAGTAAAGGACATATAGAAGAGTCAAAAAAAGTTGGGTAGACATCACCATATTCTGGACCAGGTTTTTTAGACGCCATTTTCTAAAAATACCGATACGCATTTGATTGTGCATATATTTCCGCTCCTGTGAAAGTCACATTCATCATTTTGGTGTCTAAATACACCTCTCTTAAGCTGGCAGGACCAAATCGGCAGAATCAAGTCGGACTTATTTAATTATTTAGTACTTATTTTGTACTAATTTGTACCACTAATAAAAATTTTGTACTCCTTGCCGTTTTGAAAAAAACAGTGGCGCTGCTAGCTTCATATTAAGCTAGCAGGACCACAAGAAAAAAAGACAAAACACGAAAGATCGAGGCAGCAACACAAAGATCTGAATTTGTACTAATTTGTACCACTAATAAAAATTTTGTACTCCTTGTCGTTTTGAAAAAAACAGTGGCGCTGCTAGCCTCATATTAAGCTAGCAGGACCAAAAGACAAAAATAAATAAAAAAACAAAACAAAGGCTGATACGCAAAGATCTAAATTTGTACTAATATGTACCATCAAAATAAATTGAACACGTCCAAAAATTTCTCTTAAGACAACACCCAAATGATATGAAGCCTATTAGGGTCAAGAGTAAAGTACTCTTTGCCACAAGCAGAATCAGTTGATACTCGTACCATCGAAGCAAGATAATTTGTACCTCTCAAATACGAAGTTTCGAATTTCGTACCCGCTTCCTTCCTTTGGAATCTACCCCCGATCACTTTTGGGCTCAAGAGTAAAGTACCCTTTGTCACGAGCAGAATCAGTTGATACTCGTACCATCGCAGCAAGATAATTTGTACCTCTCAAATACGAAGTTTGGAATTTAGTACCCCCCTCCTTCCTTTGGAATCTACCCCCCATCACTTTTGGGCTCAAGAGTAAAGTACCCTTTTTCATGAGCAGAATCAGTTGATACTCGTACCATCGAAGCAAGATAATTTGTACCTCTCAAATACGAAGTTTCGAATTTCGTACCCGCTTCCTTCCTTTGGAATCTACCCCCGATCACTTTTGGGCTCAAGAGTAAAGTACCCTTTTTCACGAGCAGAATCAGTTGATACTCGTACCATCGAAGCAAGATAATTTGTACCTCTCAAATACGAAGTTTCGAATTTCGTACCCCCGTCCTTCCTTTGGAATCTACCCCCGATCACTTTTAGGCTCAAGAGTAAAGTACCCTTTGTCACGATCAGAATCAGTTGATACTCGTACCATCGCAGCAAGATAATTTGTACCTCTCAAATACGAAGTTTGGAATTTAGTACCCCCCTCCTTCCTTTGGAATCTACCCCCCATCACTTTTGGGCTCAAGAGTAAAGTACCCTTTGTCACGAGCAGAATCAGTTGATACTCGTACCATCGAAGAAAGATAATTTGTACCTCTCAAATACGAAGTTTGGAATTTAGTACCCCCCTCCTTCCTTTGGAATCTACCCCCCATCACTTTTGGGCTCAAGAGTAAAGTACCCTTTGTCACGAGCAGAATCAGTTGATACTCGTACCATCGAAGCAAGATAATTTGTACCTCTCAAATACGAAGTTTGGAATTTAGTACCCCCCTCCTTCCTTTGGAATCTACCCCCCATCACTTTTGGGCTCAAGAGTAAAGTACCCTTTGTCACGAGCAGAATCAGTTGATACTCGTACCATCGAAGAAAGATAATTTGTACCTCTCAAATACGAAGTTTCGAATTTCGTACCCGCGTCCTTCCTTTGGAATCTAACCCCGATCACTTTTGGGCTCAAGAGTAAAGTACCCTTGGTCACGAGCAGAATCAGTTGATACTCATACCATCGAAGCAAGATAATTTGTACCTCTCAAATATGAAGTTTGGAATTTAGTACCAACCTCCTTCCTTTGGAATCTACCCCCCATCACTTTTGGGCTCAAGAGTAAAGTACCCTTTTTCACGAGCAGAATCAGTTGATACTCGTACCATCGAAGCAAGATAATTTGTACCTCTCAAATACGAAGTTTGGAATTTAGTACCCCCCTCCTTCCTTTGGAATCTACCCCCCATCACTTTTGGGCTCAAGAGTAAAGTACCCTTTGTCACGAGCAGAATCAGTTTATACTCGTACCATCGAAGAAAGATAATTTGTACCTCTCAAATACGAAGTTTCGAATGTCGTACCCGCGTCCTTCCTTTGGAATCTACCCCCGATCACTTTTTGGCTCAAGAGTAAAGTACCCTTGGTCACGAGCAGAATCAGTTGATACTCATACCATCGAAGCAAGATAATTTGTACCTCTCAAATATGAAGTTTGGAATTTAGTACCAACCTCCTTCCTTTGGAATCTACCCCCCATCACTTTTGGGCTCAAGAGTAAAGTACCCTTTTTCACGAGCAGAATCAGTTGATACTCGTACCATCGAAGAAAGATAATTTGTACCTCTCAAATACGAAGTTTCGAATTTCGTACCCCCGTCCTTCCTTTGGAATCTACCCCCGATCACTTTTAGGCTCAAGAGTAAAGTACCCTTTGTCACGAGCAGAATCAGTTGATACTCGTACCATCGAAGCAAGATAATTTTTACCTCTCAAATACGAAGTTTGGAATTTAGTACCCCCCTCCTTCCTTTGGAATCTACCCCCCATCACTTTTGGGCTCAAGAGTAAAGTACCCTTTGTCACGAGCAGAATCAGTTTATACTCGTACCATCGAAGAAAGATAATTTGTACCTCTCAAATACGAAGTTTCGAATGTCGTACCCGCGTCCTTCCTTTGGAATCTACCCCCGATCACTTTTTGGCTCAAGAGTAAAGTACCCTTGGTCACGAGCAGAATCAGTTGATACTCATACCATCGAAGCAAGATAATTTGTACCTCTCAAATATGAAGTTTGGAATTTAGTACCAACCTCCTTCCTTTGGAATCTACCCCCCATCACTTTTGGGCTCAAGAGTAAAGTACCCTTTTTCACGAGCAGAATCAGTTGATACTCGTACCATCGAAGAAAGATAATTTGTACCTCTCAAATACGAAGTTTCGAATTTCGTACCCCCGTCCTTCCTTTGGAATCTACCCCCGATCACTTTTAGGCTCAAGAGTAAAGTACCCTTTGTCACGAGCAGAATCAGTTGATACTCGTACCATCGAAGCAAGATAATTTGTACCTCTCAAATACGAAGTTTGGAATTTAGTACCCCCCTCCTTCCTTTGGAATCTACCCCCCATCACTTTTGGGCTCAAGAGTAATGTACCCTTTGGCACGAGCAGAATCAGTTGATACCCGTACCATCGAAGCAAGATAATTTGTACCTCTCAAATACGAAGTTTCGAATGTCGTACCCGCGTCCTTCCTTTGGAATCTACCCCCGATCACTTTTTGGCTCAAGAGTAAAGTACCCTTGGTCACGAGCAGAATCAGTTGATACTCATACCATCGAAGCAAGATAATTTGTACCTCTCAAATATGAAGTTTGGAATTTAGTACCAACCTCCTTCCTTTGGAATCTACCCCCCATCACTTTTGGGCTCAAGAGTAAAGTACCCTTTTTCACGAGCAGAATCAGTTGATACTCGTACCATCGAAGAAAGATAATTTGTACCTCTCAAATACGAAGTTTCGAATTTCGTACCCCCGTCCTTCCTTTGGAATCTACCCCCGATCACTTTTAGGCTCAAGAGTAAAGTACCCTTTGTCACGAGCAGAATCAGTTGATACTCGTACCATCGAAGCAAGATAATTTGTACCTCTCAAATACGAAGTTTGGAATTTAGTACCCCCCTCCTTCCTTTGGAATCTACCCCCCATCACTTTTGGGCTCAAGAGTAATGTACCCTTTGGCACGAGCAGAATCAGTTGATACCCGTACCATCGAAGCAAGATAATTTGTACCTCTCAAATACGAAGTTTGGAATTTAGTACCCCCCTCCTTCCTTTGGAATCTACCCCCCTTCACTTTTGGGCTCAAGAGTAAAGTACCCTTTGTCAAGAGCAGAATCAGTTGATACTCGTACCATCGAAGAAAGATAATTTGTACCTCTCAAATACGAAGTTTGGAATTTCGTACCCGCGTCCTTCCTTTGGAATCTACCCCCGATCACTTTTGGGCTCAAGAGTAAAGTACCCTTTGGCACGAGCAGAATCAGTTGATACTCGTACGATCGAAGCAGGATAACTTGTACCTCTAAAATATGAAGTTACGAATTTCGTACCCCCCTCCTACCCCTTTGGAAACTACCCCCGATCACTTTTCGGCTCAAGAGTAAAGTACTAAATATGTTTACATTGATATAATAATCATTTTATTCAATTTCCAGGGGCTCTTGCACCATTTAAATATTATTGAAGGATTACCCTGTATAAATATTGTAGTTCAGAAGGTTATTTCACGTATTTATAACAAAATAATTAGTAGAAAACGCTTGTAAACATTTTTAATAAGTACACCAAGAGAAATGAGGGAATGAATTTTAATCAAAAACAATAAGAATCAAAAGGAAAATATTTGACTGATTTTAGTAATATATAATTTCAAAAAACAAATTACGAAACTGTTTAGTACTTAAAAGAAACGTAATAATTATTCAACAAGCGTTAGTTAATAAAAATACTTTTTAAATGAAATAGTGGAGTGACACCTTGCATCATTTTTAAAAGATTAAACCTATCCTAAGATGTTGTGACAATATTATGTATTGCACGAAGTGATCGGGAGTAGATTCCAAATGAAGGAGGAGGGTACGAAATTCAAAACTTCATATTTTAGAAGTACAAATTATTCTGCTTCGATGGTATGAGTATCAACTGATTCTGCTCGTGACAAAAGGTACTTTACTCTTGAGCCCAAAAGTGATCGGGGGTAGATTCCAAAGGAAGGAGGGGGTACTAAATTCCAAACTTCATATTTGAGAGGTACAAATTATCTTGCTTCGATGGTACGAGTATCAACTGATTCTGCTCGTGGCAAAGAGTACTTTACTCTTGACCCTAATAGGTTTTATATCATTTGGGTGTTGTCTTAGAAATTTTTGGACAATTTATTTTGATGGTACATATTAGTACAAATTCAGATCTTTGCGTATCAGCCTTTGTTTTGTTTCTTTTATTTATTTTTGTCTTTTGGTCCTGCTAGCTTAATAGGAGGCTAGCAGCGCCACTGCTTTTTTCAAAACGGCAAGGAGTACAAAATTTTTATTAGTGGTACAAATTAGTACAAATTCAAATCTTTGTGTTGCTGCCTCGATCTTTCGTGTTTTGTCTTTTTTTCTTGTGGTCCTGCTAGCTTAATATGAAGCTAGCAGCGCCACTGTTTTTTTCAAAACGGCAAGGAGTACAAAATTTTTATTAGTGGTACAAATTAGTACAAAATAAGTACTAAATAATTAAATAAGTCCGACTTGATTCTGCCGATTTGGTCCTGCCAGCTTAAGAGAGGTTCTAAATACAATGTTTTTAAGGACAAGGAATCGATTAAGATGGTTTGTGAAGTTAACCGAACGCCATTTTCCAAAATGGCTGACACCGATTTTCTTATGCTTGCATTTTTGCTCCCCTGGCAGTCATACTCATCATTTTGGTGTCTAAATATATGTTTTTAAGGACAACGAATTCATTAAGATGGTTTGTGAAGTTGCCCACAAAACACTGCTTTCGAATGTGGAAAAACAGAAAAACTCTGGTGAACACTACTCGAATGTAAACAAAACAAACACGCATGGTTTTCTTATGTGTTTCCTGCTGTTTTTATGAAAATAGAACACTGTAGCCGAGAGCCGTGCTAGAGAAAGTGTGTAGTGTGTGTGAATAGGAAGTTGGTAATCTACAAAATCCACGAAAAATTTTTCAAATACCTTACGTGGTTCGGCCAAGGCGGCCTGTCGTCCAAAAGCTGTTTTTTTTCGCTATTTTTTGACTTTCAGCGCACATGCAGCCCAAACGCCTGAAAATTTCCAAAAAATTTTAATTTTTTCAAATTCAGCAACATTTGTTTAGTAAAACACAAGTGTTTTCAAAACACAATCATCGCACAGAACATAGTGGTAAACAAGCTCTCACGCACTGGTCTGTTTGGCCAACTTGGTCGAGCGGCGCACATTTTGGGCCATTGGCCGGGTCTTGGCAGTCGAATCGAGCTGAAAATTGGTGCTTCTCTCTCTCATAGCGGTAATGTAGGTCTTCCACGTCCGAATTCCTTGTACCATCTGTAAATTGTTGCTAAGGAAGTGGCCTGATCGCCAAATTTTGATTTCAAACTTTCTTCGCAGTCATACGCACTTAAACCTTTCTTAAAATCATAATAAGTCATTATGAGATAATGTTCTCGAATTAATTCGATATTTTCACTACTAGTACAGTCAATTTAAACACAAAAATATACAAACATTGCAAAAAATCCTATGTTAGGTTTGCTTTTTTCATGGTGTTAGGTTCGGTCCCAGTAGTAAATACTCGATTTTGCAACTTCGAAAAACTTGTGGAAACTGGGGGGGGCACCAAAAACCGCGATTTTTTCGGACTTTTTTCAGTTTTAGCCTCGTAGATCAAAAACTATGAGTTGTAGTGCAAAGAATATGATTATCTTTTTTTAACTGGACTAAATTTTCTACGATTTGAGCCTAACCGGAAGTCTGTGAGTAAAATAGTTTCCGAGATACAGCTCTTCAAAAATAGACATTTTCCCTAAATCTGTTTTTAACGTATCATCCATGATTCGAGCCAGATATTGCCACAACGACGTGCCCTACGACCCTTGTCATGGAGAAAAAAATTGTAGGACATTTTATCACTTTTTATTTAAGCTTAGATGCATTCCTGTAGGCCTAATAGTTCTCGAGAAAAAGACGGAAAACCGGAAAATAGTGAAATCGCTACGACTCCACATATATGTAATAGCATTAATATGATTAGAAGACATTTTGTGATTATTCTTATTTAGCCTAGCGAACGAACGCTCAAAAAGGGCTTGTAGACAGACTTTTTGATCCTAAAGATTTTATTTCTGGTATGTGTTTGGTGATGAGCCAGCAAAAAACCGGTTTTATAAATTTTAGAAGCGTACATACGGAACCTATACCTATGAACTTGACCCTTAATAATGACAATGTAAATCACTTATTACAGGAGAAATTCTTAGGCGTTACATTAACGGACACCCTACGTTGGTCGTCACACATAAATAATGTTTGCAATAGGCTGAATGGCGCAGCATTTGCAATCTTAAGTATAAGAGATTCCGTGAGCTTTGAGACACAAAGAATTTTCTATTTCGCCTATGCGCAAAGCCATATACTGTACGGATTAATATGTTGGGGATGCAGCTCTGACACAAACAGAATTTTACGTACACAAAAAAAGATAATACGTCGTATGTATAATGTGGGCTATCTAGACCATTGCAAACCTTTGTTTGTTAAAGCCAATATAATGACTGTAGTTTCTTTATACATCTACACTTGCTTATTATATGTTTTCAAAATTTTCATAAATTTCAATCAAATGGGGATATTAGCTGTCGTGAAATATCGAGACATGCTTTGAATCTATGCATACCAAATCATAGAACAACGCAATTTGAAAAATCGCCCTACTACATGTGTGTAAAACTGTTCAATAAATTACCAATCAATATAAAACATATGAAAGGTATTTCATCTGTTAAACCGGTTCTACAACGATTTTTTGCTAGGAACCCTTACTATCATGTGTCGGAATACATAAACTCAAAAATTAGTGCAACCGATTTCGCTTTATAGCTGCACGTAGGTATATGTCATAGATGCCTGTCGCTCTCCTTATTATACTGTTTTAATGTTTTAATTTATTTTACCTATAAATATAGAATCTATTCAATGATGTCCCAACTGTCTTTTTCATGTACTGGTATTGTAAAGTTTTAAAAATTATTTATACCTACATTGTATGTATAGTATTGTATATGTATGATCTGATGACGAACCGATATACTCTGTATCTTCCGGTAATAAAACTATTTATTTATTTATTTATTTATTTATGATTATACGAAAAGTAGCGTAACAAAATGTGCGGATTTGTTTGGTTTTCCGTTTACATATCTTGAACAGGCCATCGTAGTGGGAAATGGCCAATTACAAAAAAAAGCTGATTAAATTTTCTACAAGTTTGCTTCTATGCGTTTTTTCTCTATCTCTATCCGTTGAAGAGATATTCGCTGTCAAGAATTGACATTTTTTTTTGAAAATCGCTTTTACACGACGTTTTTCGGCAAATATTGTGTCCTAGCTCCTAAATTATTGGGTTTATAGCAAAAACTGCTGAAATAAAAATTGTAAACCATAAAATTTCCTATAAAATACATATACCGTTTAATATTTTATCTCAAATAGATTAGATGTTATAGTTATTTAAAAAAAACGTTGAGTTCAAGATGGAATAGATGGCACTAGAGAACAACTAATTTTGTGGGAGGTTTTGAGCTAAATCTGATATGTGAGTATTAAATACAGATTACCTGCATCCTTGGCCAAACAATTTCAATCTTATGCGCCACCATGTTTAATGGTCTCTAGTCTTTTCTTAATACATTTATGATAGGGTTAATGTTTGACCAAAAGAACAAAAGCATCTTCTCAAGGCAGCTTTTATTTTATAATTGGCCATTTCCCACTACGATCGCCTATTCAAGAGATACAAAGGGAAAACCAAACAAATCCGCAAATTTTGTTACGCTACGAAGTTAGCTCATACGGTAGAGCCGGGGACTTTTCGTATAATTATCACCAAACACCTCCAAACACATCTTAGAAATAAAATCATTAGGATCAAAAAGTCTGTCTACAAGCCCTTTTTGAGCGTTCGTTCGCTAGGATAAATAAGAATAATCAGAAAATGTCTTCTAATCATACTAATGCTATTACATATATGTGGAGGATTTCACTGTTTTCCGGTTTTTCGTCTTTTTCTCGAGAACTGTTACGCCCACAGGAATGCATCTATGCTTAAATAAAAGGTGATAAAATGTCCTACAATTTTTTTCTCCATGACAAGAGTCGTAGGGCACGTCGTTATGGCAATATCTGGCTCGAAACATGGATGATACGTTGAAAAAAGATTTTGGGAAAAATTGCCTATTTTTGAAGAGCTGTATCTCGGAAAATATTATACTTACAGACTTCCGGTTAGGCTCAAATTGTAGCAAATTTAGTCTAGTTTAAAAAAGATAATCGTATTCTTTGCACTATAACTCGTAGTTTTTGAGCTACGAGGCTAAAACTGAAAAAAGTCCGAAAAAATCGCGGTTTTTGGCGCCCCCCCCAGTTTCCACAAGTTTTTCGAAGTTGCAAAATTGAGTATTTACTACTGGGACTGAACCTAACAACATAAAAAAGTCAAACCTAATATAGGATTTTTTGCAATGTTCATGTTTAAAATGACTGGACTATACTTACACTTGCGAAACTTAAAACTACCTAATTTCTTAATATAATAATGGCCTTTCTTCGTATAATTCTCAAATTACACAATAAAGCACTTAAACGTAGTATTTTTCTACGTGAATTTGTCCTTTCTTTATGTTGTTTTTTTCCCTTTTGATCGTTCCTAAGTCCTAACCTTGATTTTTGTGTGAATGGCGAACAACAAAAGTGTCTGGTAAGGTAACTGTAGCACACGGAAGATAATGGCAATTTTTATACATATATCAAAAACTGAAAAGGGGGAAATTAAAAACGTGTATGTAATGGGTAAAAGAGAGAGATAGGGTAGGAAAAGTTTAGCGGAATATAAGGAAATGAAAATGATTTTGTATAGAAGAAAAAAGTCTTTAGATAAATTAGGAAACCGCAAGGAAACGTTTGTAACGAAGCACGCACCACACAATGAAACGTAATGGAGCGAAGAAGTAAAAAACATAACAGGTGGCCAAATGGCTTATTCTACCCATTTTATTAACGTATTGGTCATATTGAAAAGGAGTTTTACCTATAATGAAAGTTTCGCCAATTTTTTGTATGAGTAGAATAGGTTTGTTTATGAAAGAAATCGCAATTAAGATGTGTGTTGATCATTTCTACCTTTTGATATTTCGGTGAATAGGGACTCGTGTTTTAATTAATACCAATTTGCGTTAGTTATTGATTAGCTTCATAGACGAATGAACTTCGCATACAACTGAAAAAAGCTGATAAACGTGACCCACTTTTGGATTCATAAGCAATAATTGATTACGTAACTTCAGCATAAAAAGCCCTTAATTTATACGAATTCAACTCTTATTTGAATTACGTCACATAGATTTGCTGACCATAACCGAGTTTAGTCGTGCGTGTATTTACCTATTTTGTAAAAAAAATCAGATCACGTCGTAAGGCGATATTGTGTCTTACGCCATTGTTTTAAATGGTCCTGAAAATTGGATTTGGAATTGCAACAATCTTATTATCGTTCGGAAAGCAATATTTGAAACGCTAATTTTATTTTTTTCTTATAGCTAAGTTATGTATTTGTTGTGTTTTGTTTTCCTTTTGGCGGCTTTCAAGAATACATATTCAGAGAAACGGCTGCTGTTTAAGCGTAAAATATAGACAGTGGCAGATTTCTAGTTCGGGAATTGAATTTTAATGTATCTGGCTTGTGTATACACCAGATTTTCATTTTGTGGCATATTCGTGTCCAAATTCTAATTGTGGTAAGATGTGAATATTTGAAGAATGTGTACGACATTCATGAATTTCGTTTGTACCAACTGCATCGTAAATATACTGCAGACTTCTTTAGATGAAATTGTAGAATTTGTTATTTACATTGATTTTCAAATAAGAACGGCGCGTGAGCATCAAATGCAGCGATCCAATTACTTTCTTCATAGTTCGATAAGGAAAATTTTAAACTTAAATAATGAATCTATTCTTATAACTTCGATATACAGGGTGTTTCAATAAGTCATAACGGGCTATGCATTACCGGATTTTTGACTTATTTTCATATGTAGAATCCGGTTATGCATAGCCCGCTATGACTTGTTGAAGGACCTTGTGAAAGAAAGTAACATTGTAGATGCAACAAATTAGTGATTGTAATCACAGGAAAACTTTACAACTATCTTTAAAGTTTTTAAAAGTTCATAAAACACAAAAACGGGTTGAAAGGTAAAATAACAATAAAACTTAAAACCTCCCCTTAGAACAGTATATTGTAGATGAAGAAGATGAGGATGAGAGATGAAGTTATTTTTTTTATTAAAAAGTACAACGTACTGAAACTTACTAATTCGGGTCGCGGACAAATTGTGTCACAGAATCAAACTCTCAATTAACCACACTCACTTCACCCCCACTAACCCCACCAACAACTCATACTACAAATCGCTTACTTTCTACCCTCAGATTTCTCTTACTCTGAAAAATATCTTCAAGAGACACCAAATTTGTATTTCCTTTGCCAACAAAAACACCTTGAGATCTACCTTGGTTATTAGTCTTGTCCTTCATTTTACATAGGTCAAACCGGCAGATCCTTTCGCACTCGTTTTAAAGAACATTCCCTAGCTATCAAAAACAACAACCTCATCCACAAGTCCACCTTCGCCGAACATATCCTTACTACCGGTCATCTCTTTGATCCTTCCATTGATTACAACACTATCCAATTTTGTAATAAAGGCTTTTTGCTTAATATACTTGAAATTTTGAAATATCTAAATCTAAAAACGACCCAGATTTAGTAAATGAAATCACCGACTTTTCATTTACCCGTCAATTTTCGTGAGACTATTAATGTGCGTTAATCATGTTTGCACTTATCCTGTTCAATATAGTTTGTTTAAATGGGTTTCCCCATATTTATGGCTCCCCTTAAGGGTTACCTTTAACTTAAATTAATTTATATTAATATTTTTCAATTTTTTTGCGTTTTCTGTTCTAGTGCGTGGTAACACTCTGTAGCGAGTACCAGAGGCCTCGCATATAAAGCGGTAAAACCGCGGATCGAAAATTCCAATAAAAATTGATTAATCGATCAATTTGAAATTTAATTAAATAACATGCGCAAATTATTACATATACATCTAAGAATGACGTTCTTAATCTACAAGTTGTGCACAATTATATATTATAAATTTATAAGGGTACGTGGTGAGCTACGGTTGTATTAAGTATTTTACGAATCAAACCCAGATGAGATTCCTGGACCAGCACCGAAACAGCCGGTGGCGGGGCGCCCCTGAGCCTTATTTACCAATCATTCACCCAAGCTGGCGATCCTTAATATGATCGTTTGGGGGTAGTTGGTGGCTCGGTCGAATAATGTCCACACGTGACTTTCCCAATGGGTTATACTTGTCTGGGCGGTGGTAAGACAGCTCAAAGCTTCACCTACGTTACACATCAAACAATTACAATCACGAAACTACTAATAACAGGTAATTACAACTCACAATAATCAACATAGCTAAAGAACAAAACAACAATTAATAATAATTAAGTACTTACTTGCTAAGACATGCAACAAACTTTAGCGAACAACTTTGTATAATCATTGCCAATTGCCAACGAGCAAATGAATTTGATTTCAACTTGTATTGCGCTTATGCGATACCCAATCTAATATCTAATATTTGACCGTAACCTTTGCATACCTACACATATAGGGTGTACCGTAACAACTCGTTTACCAGCATAAGAGACCTCGCCTTTTTCACTAAAGTCGGATTCACCGGTTTTTAGGTATGACTCGTCGCTACAAATCGTATGCATAAATGCAGACGCTCGGTATGTCGTAACTAATAAATAATTCCTACTGTCAATTTTTGTGTAATCTGTCAATCCAGTTCGATCAGCTGTTTCAACGTACGGACATACGTTTCATTGCTTGCACATAAAATAAACGGAACGACATACGTTTCTCAATTGCATTTTACTGATACTTTTATTTACAGAAACAGAACACAATGTCACGTCGATTATCATACTGTACTGCAATGAGTCATACCTAAAACCCGGTGAATCCACTATACTTGACGTTGAATGCTAAATTCAATGCCTTCGCTTTCATTCACACAACTGTCATCATGGTCTGCTCTGAAAATATAGTGAAAGGTGTCCCGAAGGAGCCTCCATAACTGCTCTGGGGATTGTTATCTTCAGAGTATGATTCAAGATTATCGTAGAATAGCTTCCCATAGGAAACATAGGCCTAATGATAGCAATGCAGAGCCATAAAGCATCCCATGGAGATGAACTTTCATGCGTGCCAATCACCTATTCTTCTTTAATGTGTATGTGCTTCCTCCAGGTCAGTTCGCTGACTCTGAAGACTGAAAATCCCTTTGAAAGCCCCTAAGCTCTTTGATACCTTTCTTTATCTGCTCAAGAGCGTTTCATACCATTGCTTTCTATAGGAGTGCTCTCCCCTTATTGAAAACTATTTTATTATTTTGATATCACATCCAGCTCACAATGAACAAGGGTTGGTGTTACACAGTCAAACCCTGGTGACTTATATGTAGTGAACGACTTCGCCTCACAAGGATTATCATCTTTGCCGAGATTCGCTAAACAGTAATTACGATTGTGTTTTGCTTTTGCTTACGCAGAAGATAGAGGAGCTCCCAAAGCTATTCAAAGATCTGTTCTTGGTTCACGTTTTATAATTAAGAATGCAATCGGTTTTCCTGGTTAATTTTTCGACCTCCGCCTCTTCTTATAGTTCTCTGGCTCCTTTCGTGCCTGGGTGTGATCGGTTCTAGAAGTTATAATTCGGTATAATTGGGTCATCTCTTGCTGAGTATCCACGACCTGAAGCTGGGATGGAGGTATGTCCTGGGTATGATATTAATACTTTCTTTCAATAACTACAGTACGTTGAATCATAGTGATTGTATTTTTCTAGCCATCGATCAACTAATGATGAAGCCAGCGCTATGACAAAAAACAGCAGTAAACATACCCAGTATCGCTTACGTATAGCTCTTTGAGGAGTTCGTAGGAATCAACTAATTGCTACAATCTTCTAGATAACTGCCGTTTGTTGGTATCATCTCCATCGGTCAAAGATGCTAGCATCATAAACGGCTCTATTGATAACTAGAAATCGTTCATAATTTCCAGTTTTATTGCACCCGTAATGAAACTACCATAGAAACAACGACGTCATCTTTACTTGCTCTGACATATACCACACCACCTTTATAGGTGGTGTTGCATATACGGTATTTACACACGACACATAGCAACCAACAATCGTATCCAATGAAAAAAATAGCGTATACAACTCGTTATAATCTTGGTGTTAATTGCACTCGGGAAATTTAGCGTGACTCGCTCGCTGCGCTCGTTCGTACGTTAAACATTCTCTCGTGCAATAAACACCAAGATTATAAACTTGTTGTGTAATATACTATATAAGACGCAAAATATAGTGTGTAACTATAGTTACCAACAAAATTGACAAATAAATTTCCTAGTGGGAGATATTTTAACAATAAATTAACAATTTGTTCTAATATAAAAAATTTGTCGACCGAAAAAGTTTTGTGCATTACACGGACACGGCCAGAAACTGTTTTGCAAGTGCGCGCATTGTGGGGGCTTCGGCCTCTGGCCCCAATATTACTCGCACTTGCAAAAGTCCAGCTTCTAGTCTAGTGATACAAATAACCATTAATTTACTTGCGATTAAAGTTCGTATTGTCACCTAACTCTAATATTTCCCGCCCGTTGCAATACTTAAATTAATAAGCTTTTGGTATATTAAAAAGAAAATAATAACAGTTTCGGTGTTTTAGAGATCTTACAGTAAAAATAACGATTGTTTAGGGAATTTCGCTTTGAACCCATTCCATTATTGCTTGAAATACTATGTTTTGAATTTGTTCTACTTATGTTGTCGTAGACGTACATTAAAAACCTTATTAGAATCACAATTTTAGGCTTAATAATTGCAAAATTGCAGTTTAGTCAACTCGATACATTATTTCAATACTCTTAGCAAATAGAACCAATGGTTTCAAATGTAATATGAGAACATTATATAGCTGTATAAATGTACTTTTTCTCCCTATTTTTGCCGATTGTTCACCAAAAACGCTTCTAAAAGAGATATTTTTGTTTTAGGTAATGAATGCTTGCGCGCCGAAAGTACTGGTAAGTGTTAGATATTATGCTATTTATTTTCATTTAAAATAAAAGTAAGCATTGGAATTAAATATTTCTCAGTTTTACTGTTTCGAGAATAAGACGTAAACTTATACGAGATTTATCTCTTTAATGATGATAAAGCACCACTTTAGGGAATTAAAAACTGCTG
Organism: Pyrocoelia pectoralis; assembly: GCA_036250285.1. Lineage (NCBI taxonomy): Eukaryota > Metazoa > Arthropoda > Insecta > Coleoptera > Lampyridae > Pyrocoelia > Pyrocoelia pectoralis. The sequence goes on from CM070080.1 coordinate 6,670,469, forward strand.
TAATAAACTTGGAAAGTCGATTAAGCTTTTAATAAATTAAAACTTAATTATTAGTTTATAAATTAAATGTAGTAGTTAAAAGTTATGCAGGTGGAACTTTATTATGAAAAAAAAATACCGTTTTTATAAATAAATTTATTAAATTTAGGAATGAAAATCACTATGGAAATAGTAAAAACACTATTTCGATCTTGTAGAACATTTACCAGAATATCCATCAAAAATTATTTCGTTAGCATTTTGAAAAAATCCTTAGATGAAAATTTGTGTGTAGGTAGATAATAAATTCACCTACACGACAAGGTTAATACGTTTTAGCTTTAGATGGAGTTTACAGAGTAAATTCGGGGTTAAAAGTTAATTTAAATTTCAAAATCGATCATATAGGAAGTGACACATTTTAATAAATGAACATGCATGTACTTTAACCTGATTTAATTTATTTTAAGCGTAATTATTCACTTGTTTTATCTTTAAATACGAATATTTAAAAACATATTTGATAAATGTACTGTAACATAATTTGCAATTTAAATGAGCCAGAAGACGATTAAGGAAAAAATTATGAATAGGTATAGTACATGGGTCAAACAGTGCCGGGCTTAACCACTAGCTGGCGCCTCTAACGAAATATCGTATGATATTTCAATAGTGCCAATCAAAAGATATATTATGTCAAAATTTCATGACAATCCCATCTTTAGTTTAGAGGTTACAATGGTTTAAGTGACACTACTTTTGTTATTTCACTTAAAGCAATTTCGTGTGTTGATTAATCATTGTTGTTTAATGGGGAAAAACACCGTTCAGCTGAGGAATGGTCAATGGCTTCAAATGTGTTACCCGGACTCTGCTCTATCAACAACAACCATCAAACGTTGGCTTGATGCTGAACGTTCTGGACGTTCAAATGAGGCTACCAGTTCTGAAAACATTATGGGTAATTGCAAAGGGAAGTTGTGAGAGATAGATGTTTCCAAATCGACAGTCATCTGAGTTGTGAGCCGGTGAAAGCCGTCCAAAGCGACCAAACACGGAACAACCCGCTGGCAAGGTTGTGGCGTCCGTATTTTGGGATGCGCAGGGTATTTTATTTTATTGCCTACCTTGAAGAGGGAAAAAAATCCACAGCGACTCAATATAATGGGTTATTGGAGGGCTTGAAGATCGAAATCGCTAAAAAGAAGCCACATTTGGGGAAGAAAAAATCTTGTTTCACCACGACAATGCACGGTGCCACAAGTCACTGAAAACGATTCTAAAAATCGAATAATTGGGCTTTGAATTGCTTTCACAACCACCGTATACTCTATCGAATACGACTTTTTTACCTCACTCACCATGGGAAGAGATTTGGCCCAGACAAGGAAGTGATCGCAGAAACTGAAGCCTATTTTGTTGAGGGCAAAGATACATTTTTCTACAAGGGCGGCATCGATTTAAGTTAGAAAAGCGATGGAATTATCGTATCGTCGCACCAAAGGAGACTATAATATTAGGTATATTGTTGAAAATAGATTAACTTTTCGCAAGAAAATGTTGTGTTACTACTTAGGACCGGGACTTTTTGACCCAAGTGTTACGTACTCAAATTCATTGTACATATTGACGGTAGGCATGTGGTTTTTTTGGGCATAAATCTGTAAATTGCCCTGACATAAATGTAAAATATAAATAAAGGGGGAAATAAAGTGAGTTCCCTTTGATCGATACAAGCAGTGCTACTAACCTGATACTTACGATCACACGAGAAGTCGTTGACACGCAAGTAAAAGAATGGTTATAACAACTTAAACAATTAGGTACTTGCAGAGAAAGCAGTGTTACAATTTTTTAAGCGGAATGTTGAACTAGGTCTTACAATACCGGAAGAAATTTTGAATACCGGTTTTCGGTATTGAATCAAGTGAATCCCGGGATCCCGGTATTGACTTTTTTACCGCTGAAACTATAAAAGAAAAAGAAAAAACGCATAGTTTAGAAATTCAAAGTTCAAAATTCCAAATTCAAAGTATTCAAAGATGTAAATACAAAATGTAAATTAAATAAATCAATATACAATTCAAAAATTTCGTATTCAGAATAGAAATTTGAAATAAAAAATTGAAACTCAAAATGTTAATGCTAAAGAATCCTAAGTTATAATTTGAAAATTCAAATTTCAAAATTCGAAACGCAAAATATTACTGCTACTTAAAGTTAAGAAGTTTAAAATAAATTCAATTGGAAATAATAAACTCGCAATTATAATTTTGTAAATCCATAGTTCAAAAATTAAAAACGTAATAAAAAAAATTGGCAATGCCATATTATGAAAAATCAACTTACCGTTTATAGAAATTTTGTCAATTAACGTAGTAATTTCTCCGAACATAAGAAGATTTCGTATTTAACCGTCCGGTTTACGCTAGTACATTTCATGTTTTAATAATATCGCATCGTCACGGCCTTCTAAGCTTTGTGATCTCTGCGATATTCAATTTTGTGGACACCTGCGGCCAAACGATTCATTTTAAGTACGATTCAAGGGAAAACATTTTAGATTTGTAGCCTTACCATATCTCATGAAGGAACTTTCGAAATCTTCATTAATAAACCCACAGTCTTCCATCCAAATACTATTGACCCACCCTGAATACATACAATATTTTGCACTAGTTATAAATATCATTAGTCCAAAATATTTTCTACTAAAATAAAATAAAACCAATACCGAAATACCGGTTTTAACTACTGTATCAATTTTGTCCGGGATCCCGGTTTTCGAAATTCCGGTATTGTAAGCCCTAGTAGAAATAGAGTTCCTTACCAATGCGAGTTAAGATGGTTTTGGTGCAGACATGTTTCGAAGATGGAAAATTACACCCTTTTTAGTTTATCTAGAACAAAAATACTGATGCTGAATGAAAATACTGCAGTTAAAAATTAGAAGTTCTGGCAATGATCGAATCTTTGAAACAATTTCGAGTGATTGTGATGCTTTCCAAAAAGTAATGTTGAAAAAAATTAATCGCGCGTGTGCCTCGATGGAAATTACTATTAGAGGAATTTGATTACGTCATAGAACACCGCACGCAGTATAAAATGAATCATTAAAGCTAAAAAGCTATATGGGAAGAAAAAGGCTACGTAACGACGTATGGTATATATGGGATATGTAGATTCAAATAATTCGTAATGGTTACGACCAAGGACATTTTACTGCAGTTAAAACCAAGCAAGCGGTCGAGCAGGATTTTTTTATACCGAAGTTGCCTCAAAAGATCGATAAAGCTCTCCATAGATAATCTCACAGAAGAATGATCCAAGTACGTTCCAAAAGTTCAGCAAATTCTAAACTCGAATATCTCAAGAAGGCACAGGAAGATCAGCTGGTGAATTGCTGGTTTGGTGTGAAAGTACGATGCAAGGAAGATCAAAATATAAAGACTATCTTAGAAGAAGAGATGTGTAATCAGTACATATAGTATAGAAGTGAAGAAAGGGACGAAGCAAAAAAAGGTAGGTAGCGAGAGCCTTATTATGTAGTTACAACCTGAGGAGAAAACCAGCTTATCACGTACGAGTGTGGTGATACAGAGAACCTAATTTGGTGTTGGACTAAAGTTAAATTAAACAAAGTCTCTTGGAACTTATATACAGGGTGTCTCACGGTGACCGTCGGTTAGAAGTATATCAAGAACTGTAAAAGCTAGAAATTTGAAATTTTGCCCATGCGACATGGAGTGTTTAATCTATTAAATAAAAATATTTTCCAAATGGCAGCACTTCCGGAAATACCGGAAGTGACCATCAACTTCTTTATTTTAAATACAAACCAGGCAATTTTTTTTCACATTCTGATGTGTAATAAAATGCTTAGTAAGTATGCTTAAAATAATCGGCGTATCAATTTTGATTGTTGAGAAAAAAAATGTTTTTCACTGAAAAATGTCAAAATCGTGGTTAGGAAATAAAAGTGAAAGTCGAACGCGGTAAAAGTTAGGGAAATGGGATTTTAGGTTCTCAATGTCAAAAGATTGAGATACAATTGTCTGTCATGGATTATAAAAAATTGCCCTCGGTTACGTATCTATTTGACGTTATTTCCAGACTTAAGAAAAACTTTAAAAAGTCTATTTTTTTAAATGGAATGCCTATTTAATTATCGGCCCATTCGATGCAGAAATAAATTTCCTTTAAATTGATATACCATGTTCCTATACCTAAAATCAATGATTACTGAGTTATTTACATTTTTCTAATTAAATTTATAATTACATACTTTACAAAACATGGTTGGCTTTGAAAATTTTCAAAAAATTTTTATTCAATTGTTTCTTATGATGACAGTTGTCAGTTAGCTATCAGTTTGAAAGTTTACGCTACATTTACGTTTGTTATCAGTGTTATCTGTTTGAATTTTGATTTTTGCGCTTAATATTTGTTTTTAATTGGGAAATATGGAATACACAAACGCTGATATTCTAAATTTGTTTTACATTCATGGCGAGTCTGCTCGTATTACTTTTCGGACCTGCAGAACCTTTAACCATTGAATAAAGAATCACTCAACACTTTAACGAAAGATATCCGCATTTACCTACAATGACAGAACAAAAAGTCAGGATGATTGAAAAGAATATTCTAAATTTGGGCGAAGTAAATACGCCACGAAATTTGGGAAAGCCAATTGTCCCCAATGAAGCTGCAGAAACCAATGTATTGGGATATTTTAATGTTTTCCCTGAAAGTTCTGTTCGTTCTGCGGAAAGAGACCTTGGATAGTCAAGAAGTTGCATAGATAGAATTTTAAATAATCATAAAAGCATAAGAAACATTTGAATACAAATTTTTTGAAAATTTTCAAAGCCAACCATGTTTTGTAGTAATGTAATTATAAATTTAATTAGAAAAATGTAAATAACTCTGTAATCATTGATTTTAGGTATAGGAACATGGTATATCAATTTAAAGGAAATTTATTTCTGCATCGAATGAGCCGATAATTAAATAGGCATTCCATTTAAAAAAAGAGACTTTTTAAAGTTTTTCTTAAGTCTGGAAATAAAGTCAAATAGATACGTAACCGCGGGCAATTTTTTATAATCCATGACAGACAATTGTGTCTCAATCTTTTGTCATTGAGAACCTAAAATCCCATTTCCCTAACTTTTGCCACTTTCGACTTTCAATTTTATTTCCTAAACAAGATTTTGACATTTTTCAGTGAAAAAAAATTTTTTTCTCAACAATCAAAATTAATACGGCGATTATTTTGAGCATACTTACTAAACATTTTATGACACATCAGAATGTGAAAAAAAATTGCCTGGTTTGTATTTAAAATAAAGAAGTTGATGGTCACTTCCGGTATTTCCGGAAGTGCTGCCATTTGGAAAATATTTTTACTTAATAGATTAAATACTCCATGTCGCATATGCAAAATTTCAAATTTCTAGCTTTTACAGTTCTTGATATACTTCTAACCGACGGTCACCGTGAGACACCCTGTATGTATAGATAATATGTTGGTGGTTTTTGGTTGCCGCCAAATATATGAAAATGTGGCTAAACTATGAAGATCCCCAGGCGGTATCCGTACAGGATGGCCGAGATGTGGGATCACAATATTACCCTCGTCATTCGGAGTAGTAGTCGTAGCGGTACATCTAAATGTCTGTCAAATTGTGCGGGAAGTGTGAAATTAGGTACACTTATTAATTACATCAAAATAAACGATTTGACCCGCAGCACCCCTATTTTCAACCCTTAGTTTTCAAAAGTGCCCCGTATTTAGTTTTTTCCATCCCCTAACGGTAACTCCTTTGTTTACAACTTTTCGAAAAAAATATATTAATAAAAGTTTTAGGAATTCTTATAAGGAACATTTTATATAAGGATAAAATTTTCACAAATATCAACCCTTATCGAGATATGTGGGAAAAACTGATTTTTGCAGTTTCATTACAAAATCGGTCATAGTTTTCTTGTTTATCGTTTCTCAGAAAAATTATTCAAATAAAAGATGTAGATATTAATATGATCAATATTTTAGGTATATATGATATTTTCACAGAAAGCAACCCTTAACAAGTTATTTCGATATTTCTGAAAGTAAGCAACCCTTAAGTATGAAATCGCTCGTATCTTTTTTATTTGTAACTTATGAGGAAAAACATGTGAATAAATATTATAGAAAATTATCTTTTGGGCATTTTATGTAGGTATGAAAATTTCTCAAAAGTCAACTCCTAACGAGATATATCGAAAAAACCAGAAACTGTCAATTTTCACATAAAATCGAGCATAACTTTTCTATATTTCACTACAGTGACATTATTGTTATATAATTCGGTAGGTATATGGATGTAGAAAATATAAGTAAGGGGTAATTTTTTTACAAAAACTCACCCTTAGCGAGATATTTTGACAAAAACAAACTTTCGGCACTTTTTAGAAAAGCTTTCGTAACTTTTTCAATTACGATGGTTAATATTATTTCTTCGCGGTTAATAATAGCCAATTACAGTGCGTTTCATGAAATCATAGTGATTTTGCACCATATCACACTGGTGCGGGAATTTTCAACGTACAAAGTGTAGGGTTTATTCGCGATAATATAATTAAAAAGAAACAATCTAATTGTACCCAAAATGCAAACATAGGTCGATTTTTATATCAAGGAAGACATATTTTGATGTTATTTTCTTGGGGGTGGTTCTCACCTCCAGCGCTTCACAGGGGGTGATATTGAAATTTCAAATCGGAAGGCGGGTCATGTGATACATCATTGGAAAGCTAATTCCTTGGCCTTTTCATTTTTGCATTTTTTTCACTTTATATCTATCAGTAGCTAAGTAAAATACTGAAATATTTATTTAAACACATTTGGCTTAGGTCGCGAGCTCGTTACGTAGCGGGCGTCGCGGCGTATATGGTTTCGCTCGGGTGTCGCATCTCCTTTAGACATTTTACATGCGAAAATAAAAGGTAAGCACTTCAACAGCAAGTTAGTATTATCTCACCGACTCGTATTTTAGTGAGAACAACCAAATAGAAGACTAAAGAGGAGATGCGACACCCGAGCGAAACCATACGCCGCGACGAAATTTCAATGTCACCCCCTGTGAAGCGCTGGAGGTGAGAACCACCCCCAAGAAAATAACATCAAAATATGTCTTCCGTGATATAAAAATCGACCTATGTTTGCATTTTGGGTACAATTAGATTGTTTCTTTTTAATTATATTAGCGCGAATAAACCCTACACTTTGTACGTTGAAAATTCCCGCACCAGTGTGATATGGTGCAAAATCACTATGATTTCATGAAACGCACTGTAATTGGCTATTATTAACCGCGAAGAAATAATATTAACAATCGTAATTGAAAAAGTGACGAAAACTTTTCTAAAAAGGCCCGAAAGTTTGTTTTTGTCAAAATATCTCGCTAAGGGTGAGTTTTTGTAAAAAAATTACCCCTTACTTATATTTTCTACATCCATATACCTACCGAATTATATAACAATAATGTCACTGTAGTGAAATATAGAAAAGTTATGCTCGATTTTATGTGAAAATTGACAGTTTCTGGTTTTTTCGATATATCTCGTTAGGGGTTGACTTTTGAGAAATTTTCATACCTACATAAAATGCCCAAAAGATAATTTTCTATAATATTTATTCACATGTTTTTCCTCATAAGTTACAAATAAAAAAGATACGAGCGATTTCATACTTACGGGTTGCTTACTTTCAGAAATATCGAAATAACTTGTTAAGGGTTGCTTTCTGTGAAAATATTATATATACCTAAAATATTGATAATATTAATATCTACATCTTTTATTTGAATAATTTTTCTGAGAAACGATAAACAAGAAAACTATGACCGATTTTGTAATGAAACTGCAAAAATCAGTTTTTCCCACATATCTCGATAAGGGTTGATATTTGTGAAAATTTTATCCTTATATAAAATGTTCCTTATAAGAATTCCTAAAACTTTTATTAATATATTTTTTTCGAAAAGTTGTAAACAAAGGAGTTACCGTTAGGGGATGGAAAAAACTAAATACGGGGCACTTTTGAAAACTAAGGGTTGAAAATAGGGGTGCTGCGGGTCAAATCGTTTATTTTGATGTAATTAATAAGTGTACCTAATTTCACACTTCCCGCACAATTTGACAGACATTTGCGATTTTCTCGATGTACCGCTACGACTATAGAAAAGGAATCGAGTTAATTAATTAATTTTCGTCAATTTCTTCATTTTTCCAATTCTAATCCCACATTTATCATAGTTCATTGAATATTAATTTCGTGATATTAATTAACAAAGTTGACTTATAACCCGATGTTTGAATTAGCTAAAATTTTTTTGCAATTCGCTAATTAATCTCAACTCTATTGTTAAATCCAAAGCTTTTCAAATATGTACGACCAGATTAAGTAAATACGCCTACCGCAGACCGCAGTAGACTGGGCGGTTTAAGCACAAACACACATGCTCAATTATACGTAATTGGGTTGTAGTAGACAATCTGGTGTAATAGAATAGAAATGGAACTATCTAGGAAACTGTTTAACTTTATGGATTACTGCACACATCATCCCAATAAAAGGGGAAAATTTCTTTTACCCTTCCGTCTAAATCGAGAGTTTTTCCGTTTTACTAACATTTTTAGTTCGCAACAAATTGAATATAATACCGTTACTAGTTTTGGTTGTCAAACAAAGGGACATCTGTTAAATACAAGCGTTTTGTTCGAGTTCGCAATTGTAAACGTTTCAGAAGAGAATTGGGGTTTCTCCCCTTATCTTCGTACAAAGCTAGATCTGTATGACATTCATCCAGAACCTATTCAGTTTTAGAGTTGCATCAAAAGCATAAAGCAACACTCTATTCATTTTAATAATAATTGTAACTGTTTTAATTTTGATGTAATTTGATCAAGTTGAGTAATTTTATAGAAATCCCTTATATGTTTTTTAACATTTTTTGTAGTCATTCACGGTTAGCCTTTCCATTATGATACGTATGATACACACAACTCTGTAATTTTAGCCAATTTGTATTTCGCTTTCAGCGTTTTTAGCAGTAATTCGTCCTTAGAGAAACGCTATAAGTACATATATTTAAGTTTCAAATTAAACGAATCTTTGCGCCCATTAAGCGACGAGCTTGATGTTTAACAAAATGTAACAAAAAAAGAATACAATTAACTAAATAGTAAGAAATATTACTTTTAAGGAATCTAATGGAAATGCAAAAAGTGTTCACGACAATTGTTAACAAAAATATGTGTCTTTGGACACGAACAAAGAGTTAAAATTCTGACTCATCCAGCCTGCATTATGTCCACGAATTAAAAATCGGCTGAATTGTCTCAAGGCATTTTACTTTTAGCACGGTTTTCATTTTTGGGAAGAGGCCAGAAGTCGTATACGACTAATTCCGAAGAGTAAAGCGCATGCGGACACACAGGAACCTTTTTCGTCAGAAAACCTGAGGATCGGGTCATTTTCTTGCAGTACGAAAAAAAACCAATGAGAATGACCTCAACGTTCGACTTTAACTTCACACCTTCTTTGTGTGAGCAGACCCGATCGTTTTCTATTGAGAACTCCGAATTTTCCTCTCCCTGTCATATCCATACACTCAACTTTCGTCCCCACTTACTTATACTATTGGATCGAATCTGCTTCAAAACGATCCTTCAGTTCCGTGCAAACTGACACACGTTTTTCCTCCCGTAGAAAGCCTGGGAACAAATTTCGCAGCCACCGCGCCGCCCCATTTGCATATTATACATTAAAATGTTTTGCATGGACTTGGACTTGATGTTCGATTCTACGTTAACCTCTGGAACTATTTTGCCACTTTTTTCCACATTTCCTTCTATTTTTGGTGCCAAATGACGTCCTGACTGTTACTCTCATCCTCAACTCAGTCACTTGCGCTTTTAAATTGCTCATGCCACTTCCACATAGTCATCAAATTATTGGCATACACTAATTTTAACGTTTGATGAGCTTCTTTGGCACCATTTTGCAATTTAAAGCAAAACTGAACCTTAACTCGTTTTTCGAAATCTATCACTGACATATTACTTGTTCAAACTTGACACTGACTATTTGAACAAGTCTGGCTATCCCACTTAGTACTTTAAATAGATTTAGAGTCAGTAGTTCCTGCTCACCATATTTTTTTATCACACCTCGTATGTGTCCTTTTGTCTATTATGTCACAGTAAATTTGAGAGCGCCGCGTTTTGATATAAGGATCACGTAATTGGTTTTAATTACTACATTATTCTTCATTTACAACTCCCTTTTAGGCAATTTTGGAAAATATTAAGTATCCCGTCAGCTCCATTTTCAGTAGATGCACTTCCAATAGAATTATGCTGCTGTGTTTTATCGTCACATTAGGGGACCTACCTACGTCCATCTTAAAGTTAAGCAGGCGAAGATAAAACTTGCGACAGAAATGGTCACGGGCCACTGTCGCATAAACAAACACCTGCACAACATGGGACTGACTGAAAGCCCGACCTGCAGGGGTTGTGGTGAGGCAGATGAAACGCCCTATCACGTCATTTGCCAATGTGAGGCATTCATAAAGGCAAGGGAACACCTACTTGGAAATGAAAAGATTACACAAGAGGAAGTAACGAAGATTCGCCCTACTAAAATCCTGGACTTTGTGAAAGATACAGGTATTCCTGAAGGGTAGACAACACCGGGGAGCACAATAGACCAAAAGGTCGCAGTGCGGGAACCTATTGGGACCACCCCCAGAATGAATTAATTAATTAAATCGTCTCATTAAATTAAGTTTTGCCATTATCATATCTATAGATAAGATGTTATGAAAGACTATGCACATAACAGTAATGACGACAACCGCAAAAATGCAAAGCAATAATGCCGAGGCAAATGCTCTCCTTGATGACGTAATTTAGAAGCGTCCATGTCTGTTCCAAATTATTCCACGTAGAATCCGAAAAAAAAGAATCTTAGACAAATATTTCGTGGGGGAGTTTTTATATAGCTTTCATAAACAGTCTCATTGTCCAATTAGGCAAGAGAAGAGGAAGAAGTTACAACGCTCGATACGAAATTTTTATTTCCACAAAAAAAAGCCACAGGTTTTCACCAACGAAATTGAAATATTAACTCAAAGTTATTCAGAAGATCTCGAGGAGGGGAGTTCTCTACAAGAAATACACCTTTTCAAAATGCACTTAGCAGAATGGCGCCCAGCAAACACATTTATATATAAAATACATATAAATTATATGAGAGCTTTTTAGATTTATATAAAACTGGAAGAAAAATAAGAGATATTTAATGTCAGGATGTCAGCAATTTTCAAAATAATATATAGGTATGTCTATTAGATGTAAATTCTTTATATCTGTAGTACATGAATTTATATACGTTTTATGTATATTTTATGTAATATTCGCATAAAAAATATTAGCTGTAAAAGCGTTGAGATGACCAAATGGCAGTTACTCGAGCATAATGTAATTATTACCAATGTAAAAAATTATTTAAGCAGTTTCATACAAAAAAATGGAAAAAACTACATTTTTACGTGCAACGGTACTTTTAATTAACTTAATTCTTGCACGAAACCGTTTTTACCTGAACTGAAAGCCGACAGTTCATTACGATATTATACAGGGTGATTCACCACTATTCCCTCGGTCTCTTGTGCCTAAAGGGTACAAGATATCAGCTTCATTTTTTGGTGACATATGTAAATTGATAACGATTATTTTTTAAAATTATTTTCACTTATACAGGATGCTTCACAAAATTGTAATATATCAAAGTTAGGTTTTTTTAAATGCAACCCCCTACATTTTATTACATTTTTAGATTATACGTTAAAAACTAAGGTAACTTTATTAAACGTTCCCTATACCTATCGCTTACCAATTTTGAGAAAATTGTGATTTTAAGAAAAATATTCAATTTAAACAACCTCTAATAACACGGAAACCGCTGACTTTTAGTAACGCAAATTTATATCGACTTATCTTGACCTTTAAGGCTTTTATTTGCACTACGTAGGATTTCGATATTTTGTACAGGGTGTTTAGAAAAAGGATTCATATTTTATATTTTTCAAACATCAAAAACTCACTTAACTTAAATGGAACACCCTGTATGTTTTTATTCTATGTTGAATAACTTTTCATTTTCTATCAAAAACTATGAGTAATTGATATGTCTAAAATCAACGATTAAAAAGTTATTAAGATTTTTCTCTAAAATTTGTATGGAAATGGTTTTGTTTGCATTCTAGTAGGCCATGATTTTTTTTATTGTAGTTGATAATTAGATATGTGATCAAAACTTAATTAAAAATGAAATTGAAGCAATGGAAAAAATACTGTAGTACCTAAATGCCATTTTTCCTATGCATAACCGCACTCGTTTTCAAGAGATCTTCGAACCTTATGGTGTTATAGTAGCAAACGCATCCTTTATTCCAATCTTCATGTCATCAGCAGTGGTAGGTGGAGTGTTGTAAACTAAATTTTTAATGATAATAATAATAATAATAATATCTAAACAAACTTCATCAAGAAGACTCGAAAACGTGTTGTTCTAAAATCCGTAAAAATTTTACTCCGTGTAAGTTTCCATCAAAAAATCAAAATTCTCCCAAATACTAAAAAATAAAGTACTTGATATGTAGCTAAAATCTTTATTACGAGTTTCTATGGCGATCGATTTCGGCAAGTTTTGCCATCATCAGGCCTAGCTGTAAGTACATATGGTGTATACACCATATGTACTTACAGCTAGGCCTGATGATGGCAAAACTTGCCGAAATCGATCGCCATAGAAACTCGTAATAAAGATTTTAGCTACATATCAAGTACTTTATTTTTTAATATTACCAAGCTAAAAAATGGAGAAATTCATACAACTAATCTCCCAAATACATTGAGGCTCCACCGGTTTTGGCGGTCAACAGTGCGATACAGGTGACGATTTAGTAATGGAAGTTATGTGGGTTTACCAAGGCGTTATGTTGTGGAAAGTGGATTCGTCGGTAAATAAAACATATTTAAACAATTCATCTTCTTCTCCAACTTTTTCGAGACTCCATAAACAAAAATTCAACCTTCGTTGAAAGCCTCGTCCATATAAATTCTGGTGAAGATGAATGTGATAAGGATGGTATTTATGTTTTTTCAAAAATATTTAGATAGACAATTCCTCAATAAATGGATTGTAAGGAGGGGCCCACAACACTCCACCTACCACTGCTGATGACATAAAGATTACAATAAAGGATGCGTTTGCTACTATAACACCAGATATCCTGAGAAACGTTAGATCTTTTTAAAATCGAGTGCGGTTGTGCTTAGAAGAAAATGGTCATCATATTGAGCATTTACTATACCATTTTCTCCATAAATGATTACTTCTTGTTATTAATTTCATTTTTAATTAAGTTATGATCCCATATCTAATTATCAACTACAATAAAAAAAATCATGGCCTACTAGAATGCAAACAAAACCATTTCCATACAAATTTTAGAGAAAAATCTTAATAACTTTTTAATCTTGATTTTAGACATATCAATTACTCATAGTTTTTGATAGAAAATGAAAAGTTATTCAACATAGAATAAAAACATACAGGGTGTTCCATTTAAGTTAAGTGAGTTTTTGATGTTTGAAAAATATAAAATATGAATCCTTTTTCTAAACACCCTGTACAAAATATCAAAATCCTACGTAGTGCAAATAAAAGCCTTAAAGGTCAAAATAAATCGATATAAGTGTGCGTTACTAAAAGTAAGTGGTTTCCGTGTTATTAGGGGTTGTTTAAATTGAATATTTTTCTTAAAATCACAATTTTCTCAAAATTGGTAAGCGATAGGTATAGGGAACGTTTAATAAAATTACCTTAGTTTTTAACGTATAATCTAAAAATGTAATAAAATATAGGGGGTTGCATTTAAAAAAACCTAACTTTGATATATTACAATTTTGTGAAGCATCCTGTATAAGTGAAAATAATTTTAAAAAATAGTCGTTATCAATTTACATATGTCACCAAAAAATGAAGCTGATATCTTGTACCCTTTAGGCATAAGAGACCGAGGGAATAGTCGTGAATCACCCTGTATACTTGCTTGAAAAGTTTCCTTTAACCGGATTCGAACCGTTGCGGATGGGCGTTGCACAATTCCGAAATCCGACATGTGTTTTCTTTGTATCCGACATTTAGCCCAGTCAATAAAGGCCGAAAAGTGCCATTTGTCGCAACAAATTAGGGGAAAGCTGAATTTTTTATATGTGATACACCGTTATGAGACATGTATTTTCTCAAAAGTCCCCGCCTCTCCCCCTTGTGCTTCTCCCCCAATCACCCCTAACAGCTTACAAATGCATAGTTTCACTAGATTGCTTACAAGTTCTTTAATATTCGTCGTAGAGAATTAATTTTTTTTTTATTTTGTTCCTTAATACCCATAAAAAGTATCTTATTCTTATAACCTTTTCGTTAAAGTTGATATTAAGGGACCTATAAAACAACAAACACAAAAAAAAACGGTTTCTCGAAGCACGTGAATTTACTTTAATACCTATATTTTGGTTGTTAATTAAAATACACAAAAATGGTTCAAATAAAACTTTTAGTGTGTATCTTTAGCTTCAAGATGATGTGGTTCATTGCTTGTTTAAGTTTATCGCTTGCGCTTGGGACGTCGTCATAGAGAGCGCTTGCACTCCGCTTCAGTGGTCCGACGTATACGCTTAGCCCAGTAAAATGGGAAAATTTGGATGAAATTAATGGTTACAGCTTTGAAAATTTGGGAACAGGCTTGTTTTGTGATCCCTTTGAAGTGTTCAAAAGTCCCCATCCGTACCCCCCCTCCGAGAGAAATGGGGGGCGAAAAAGTGTCAAAAAAATAGGATTTCGTAAATAACTGAAAAAGTATCAATTTTATCAAAAACAAAAACGTTAAGAAAGTTGTAGCTGACAAAATTCCGCACATTTTCATTTTTTATTTTTGTCTCTACGACCAATAGGAGCCGAGATAGATTTTTTTTAAATGTCGACTGTTTTGCGGCGAAACGTTAACACGGGCGCGCATCGCGCGTATTTCGCGTATATCTCGAGAATGGCCATGCGTATCGCGTATCGCAAAATTCTTCAAATAAAAGTTGTAGAGAATTTAATTACGAATAACTTTCTTTTTTAAACATTTCCGTACGATTAATATTGACAGAGATATAATCATTTAAACCTTTTCTATGACACAATCGCTGCTCGTTTAGCATAATAAAATCAATAATAAGTCGAAAACTATTGATTCTACGTACTTAGTGCATATAATGAAAGTTGTAGAGAATTAAATGTTGAATCTATATGTATACACGAAATATCATTTTGGTGATCTTTATAAGGCGATGGAGGAAGAAATAATGAAAAATTCTCATTTTCAAGCGTTTCTTTGCAAATAACTATGTTTTGACTACTTGTAGACAGTAAAGTGTAAAAAATTGTTTTGACTTTTCCAAGTATCAGAAGTTATTCTCTGATCATTTATGAGTAAATTAAGATATATTTTTACAATAAAGTGCAACTTGCGAACGATTTATTGTATTGTATTACCTTTGTACCTATATATGTATACATATAAAGTACTGAAAATAGGATAAAACCAATTTTTAACAAAAATTTAACGGCCATTTTTAGCGAAAATCGGGTTTCTTAATAAAATGTCAATTTTTGAGTATAGATACCTTCAAACAGCTGTAACTAGCGAACTCTATGTCGTACGAACTTCTGCCGACACTCATTTTACAGGTACGTTAATTATCTTTAATTATCTTTAAAAAACTATACACGTTACTGTCTAGAAGTAGTCAAAACATAGTTATTTGCAAAGAAACGCTTGAAAATGAGAATTTTTCATTATTTCTTCCTCCATCGCCTTATAAAGATCACCAAAATGATATTTCGTGTATACATATAGATTCAACATTTAATTCTCTACAACTTTCATTATATGCACTAAGTACGTAGAATCAATAGTTTTCGACTTATTATTGATTTTATTATGCTAAACGAGCAGCGATTGTGTCATAGAAAAGGTTTAAATGATTATATCTCTGTCAATATTAATCGTACGGAAATGTTTAAAAAAGAAAGTTATTCGTAATTAAATTCTCTACAACTTTTATTTGAAGAATTTTGCGATACGCATGGCCATTCTCGAGATATAAGCGAAATACGCGCGATGCGCGCCCGTGTTAACGTTTCGCCGCAAAACAGTCGACATTTCAAAAAATCTATCTCGGCTCCTATTGGTCGTAGAGACAAAAATAAAAAATGAAAATGTGCGGAATTTTGTCAGCTACAACTTTCTTAACGTTTTTGTTTTGATAAAATTGATACTTTTTCAGTTATTTACGAAATCCTATTTTTTTGACACTTTTTCGCCCCCCATTTCTCTCGGAGGGGGGGTACGGATGGGGACTTTTGAACACTTCAAAGGGATCACAAAACAAGCCTGTTCCCAAATTTTCAAAGCTGTAACCATTAATTTCATCCAAATTTTCCCATTTTACTGGGCTAAGCGTATACGTCGGACCACTGAAGCGGAGTGCAAGCGCTCTCTATGACGACGTCCCAAGCGCAAGCGATAAACTTAAACAAGCAATGAACCACATCATCTTGAAGCTAAAGATACACACTAAAAGTTTTATTTGAACCATTTTTGTGTATTTTAATTAACAACCAAAATATAGGTATTAAAGTAAATTCACGTGCTTCGAGAAACCGTTTTTTTTGTGTTTGTTGTTTTATAGGTCCCTTAATATCAACTTTAACGAAAAGTTTATAAGAATAAGATACTTTTTATGGGTATTAAGGAACAAAATAAAAAAAAATTAATTCTCTACGACGAATATTAAAGAACTTGTAAGCAATCTAGTGAAACTATGCATTTGTAAGCTGTTAGGGGTGATTGGGGGAGAAGCACAAGGGGGAGAGGCGGGGACTTTTGAGAAAATACATGTCTCATAACGGTGTATCACATATAAAAAATTCAGCTTTCCCCTAATTTGTTGCGACAAAAAACCTTCATTGACTGGGCTAATTGTACCACTGCGCTAATCTGAAACATTCCTTTTTTTATTTCGTTCTTCCTAATTTTGCGCTGTTTCGCGAGTTTAAATTATGTTTGATTATATCGTTGAGTG
This sequence comes from Pyrocoelia pectoralis, assembly GCA_036250285.1. Lineage (NCBI taxonomy): Eukaryota > Metazoa > Arthropoda > Insecta > Coleoptera > Lampyridae > Pyrocoelia > Pyrocoelia pectoralis. Next base: position 6,687,701 of record CM070080.1, read on the forward strand.
AAGTCTTATTCAATGATTATACCTACCTTTACCTATGTTAAAAATGACCAGGATTTAATTTATTTTATATTATTTATTTTCTACAGGGTGTCTCACGGTGACGGTCGGTTAGAAGTATATCAAGAACTGTAAAAGCTAGGAATTTGAAATTTTGCACATGCGACATGGAGTGTTTAATCTATTAAATAAAAATATTTTCCAAATGGCAGCACTTCCGGAAATACCGGAAGTGGCCATCAACTTCTTTATTTTAAATACAAACCAGGCAATTTTTTTTCACATTCTGATGTGTCATAAAATGTTTAGTAAGTATACTTAAAATAATCGGCGTATCAATCTTGATTGTTGAGAAAAAAAAATTTTTTCACGGAAAAATGTCAAAATCGTGTTTAGGAAATAAAATTGAAAGTCGAAAGTGGTAAAAGTTAGGGAAATGGGATTTTAGGTTCTCAATGTCAAAAGATTGAGACACAATTGTCTGTCATGGATTATAAAGAATTGCCCGCGGTTACGTATCTATTTGACGTTATTTCCAGACTTAGAAAAACTTTAAAAAGTCTCTTTTTTTAAATGGAATGCCTATTTAATTATCGGCCCATTCGATGCAGAAATAAATTTCCTTTAAATTGATATATCATGTTTCTATACCTAAAATCAATGATTACAGAGTTATTTACATTTTTCTAATTAAATTTATAATTACATAGGTACTTTACAAAACATGGTTGGCTTTGAAAATTTTCAAAAAATTTTTATTCAATTGTTTCTTATGATGACAGTTGTCAGTTAGCTATCAGTTTGAAAGTTTACGCTACATTTACGTTTGTTATCAGTGTTATCTGTTTGAATTTTGATTTTTGCGCTTAATATTTGTTTTTAATTGGGAAATATGGAATACACAAACGCTGATATTCTAAATTTGTTTTACATTCATGGCGAGTCTGCTCGTATTACTTTTCGGACCTGCAGAACCTTTAACCATTAAATAAAGAATCACTCAACACTTTAACGAAAGATATCCGCATTTACCTACAATGACAGAACAAAAAATCAGGATGATTGAAAAGAATATTCTAAATTTGGGTGAAGTAAATACGCCACGAAATTTGGAAAAGCCAATTGTCCCCAATGACGCTGCAGAAACCAATGTATTGGGATATTTAATGTTTTCCCTGAAAGTTCTGTTAGTTCGGCGGAAAGAGACCTTGGATAGTCAAGAAGTTGCACAGATAGAATTTTAAATAAATATAAAAGCATAAGAAACACTTGAATAAAAATTTTTGAAAATTTTCAAAGCCAACCATGTTTTGTCAAGTATGTAATTATAAATTTAATTAGAAAAATGTAAATAACTCTGTAATCATTGATTTTAGGTATAGGAACATGGTATATCAATTTAAAGGAAATTTATTTCTGCATCGAATGGGCCGATAATTAAATAGGCATTCCATTTAAAAAAAGAGACTTTTTAAAGTTTTTCTTAAGTCTGGAAATAACGTCAAATAGATACGTAACCGCGGGCAATTTTTTATAATCCATGACAGACAATTGTGTCTCAATCTTTTGACATTGAGAACCTAAAATCCCATTTCCCTAACTTTTACCACTTTCGACTTTCAATTTTATTTCCTAAACACGATTTTGACATTTTTCGGTGAAAAAATTTTTTTTTCTCAACAATCAAAATTGATACGACGATTATTTTAAGTATACTTACTAAACATTTTATGACACATCAGAATGTGAAAAAAATTGCCTGGTTTGTATTTAAAATAAAGAAGTTGATGCTCACTTCCGGTATTTCCGGAAGTGCTGCCATTTGGAAAATATTTTTATTTAATAGATTAAACACTCCATGTCGCATGTGCAAAATTTCAAATTTCTAGCTTTTACAGTTCTTGATATACTTCTAACCGATGGTCACCGTGAGACACCCTGTATATAAATTAGACGCATTTTAGTCGATACGGATCTAATATTAAAGGTACGTGAACTACAATTTTTGGCGTTATAGAAAACCCTCGCGTGCGATTAATTATGCGGTGCAAATAGAAACGGACTTTTATTTTCGACAATAATATATGTAATGATAATTTATAATTATATTTACAGAAGTCATACATAAAAAATATGTAATACTTCTTACATATAAGATTTTACATATAACGTACATAAATCTAATCATATAAATATGATAGCACATAAATTTCATGGGTAATATGTAATTATCTATATATATATTATATGAATTTCTGTATACTTTATTAAAGAACACTTACATACTTGATATATAAAAAAGCATATGTAGGGGTATTTACTTCAATCTTATATATGTTGTATGTATATTTTATATGTGTGTTTGCTGGGCGGGATTGCACGTGGCCACTATGTAACTACCTATGTAACTTTAGCGTACTTATGGCTACTTGATTTCTTAGTCAACCTAAAGTTGAGAGATTTTGAAACATTTTTACAGTTTTGCGTCGAAGTAGACGCCTAGTAATATGGTCCTCAACTATGTATTTATGTCGATTCTCCTCTTGCTAAAGTTACAGACGTCTATGTTCTTGAGGAAGTAAGGTAGAAACTTGGTTTCACTTTGGTTAACAATTACATTGTTACACCTGGTCAATTCGCTTACTGCTCTGCTGCACGTGTTTATCTGTAATAACATGTCTTCGGCGTTGCTGTTGTTTACGATGCATGGTGCATCGTCGGCGTAATGGATTACTTTTATACCACGAAAGCCCTTTAAAAGCGGTATAAGATCGTTTATATACAATACAAACAATAGCGGGCCCAACAAGCTTCCTTGTGGTGCACCGTATAAAAGTAGAACATGAATTTAATATTTCACCTAAGTCGACTTTCCATTCCCAATCCAAATTGCGCTTTGTTCACTGTATTGCACATAAACGTACGTATGTGGTATGGACCAAACTTACAATTAGTTCTTTTATTGAGGAATTTTGGTCGCAAAATGATCCTTTTACAATGTTGGGTATTATTAACGTTAATACCTCCGGATATGGATGTTTGTAAGTGTATAGGGCTAATGACCACAGCTGTTGATGGGGCGGAAATGATATTAAAAAAAAATTATTAACGTTTTATTTTTATGTTTCACCGTTGTCCTTACAATTTACGTTTTTCATTCCGAATTAACAGTCACTTGGTCGCAGTTAACTGGAGTAAAATACGTTAGAATGAAATATAGAGCGATTACATTTTGTATGCAAGCACTTCAAACTTACACCTCATCAATGATGTACATACAAATCAAATATATAGTAGAAGTGCGCACTCAATTTCATTGCGGGCATGTTCAAGGCGCCAACCATGTCTGTTAAATTTTCTGTAAGACGTTTCAATTCAGGCGAAACACGACCATCTATTACGGTAAGGAATCAGACACTTCTACACTTAATCAAATTCCAATTAATAATCCACAACCCTAACTGGCCGTAGGTCAAATTAGGTCAACAGTTAACATGTACAAACGCAATTACCCATTTCGAACAATCCCATCTTGATATAGGCTTCGTATATTATTTGCATCACATTTAAAAAGGAAAATTCCAATCATCTCAATTTTATATTCTTCATTTTATCATTAAATATGAAATACCAAAAGCTCTTCAACCAATTTTGACGAAATTCTTAATATTTATTCGCTCCTTTTTTCCGTTTTTAGAATAAAAGCGGCTTTGAATCCTATAGGATTTATTATATAACCTTCAATTCTTTTCGCCTAAAAAAGAAAATTAATTTTCGTTTACATCTTTATTCGAATGAATAGAAATGTGGTATTTTACTGTGAAGTGGTTCTAATATTTTTCTTTCAATCATATATGAAAAGTGGAAGCAGTAGAATGGAAAAAATAACCTCAGTGTACCTCCTCTTATATATCCTTTCGCCTACGATTGAAAGAGCAGCTCATGCTGCCTGCGCGAAATTTAAACATTTCTATTGCCCTAAAACCGTATAATTATTTTGTCTTCTTTGGAGAAACGAGCCCTTCTACAGGTATTTTAATACTACGAACTCTGACATTGTTTACTGTTTGTAATTTGTTCTTATCCCTTCGAGTTATGTATATTTAAGCAAGTTTGTCGGTATTCATTAAAATTAGGTTAGTTTACTGTGAAGCTCGCAGCTCGAGATATAGAAACGTCAAAGTAAATACTAACACAGATATGACTCGTTTAAAGATCACTAGGTAGAATTTAGTCTCATAATAATAACTGATAACATTATCATTGTAAATGTACCTATAGTACCTCGTAGTTATTTATGCAAATATATACAAATCTGGGGGTGCTATGAAAACGTGATAACCATATAGAATGTGAACTGTATCCTATTAAACAATTATTGTTTACGTGCCTTTTGCGATCAATTTAATGTGCGCCTGTTCGGCCACTGAAATAGATAAACAAATTAACATTTCCGAAGAGAATATCACTGTGCACAATCTGATATGCACGTTATTGGGAATTGAACTCTGTTAGACTTTCCGAACATCAAGAACTGTTACTGTAGAATCCGTTGTCACAATTTGTTTTGCCGTAAAAGTTACAGTGTCATCGAGATTAGAAAACTCTAAGGAGCTGTTTTGTAAAATAAGAAAGTTAGGTATAATAGACAAAATTCAAAAACACTGTTGTTTGTTAATAAAATTTGTAGTGGAAGCAGTCGAACATCGCGAAATTTTAGCCAATGATCCATTGATAGTCGTAGTCGATGAGTGTTCAACCCCCATGAGAACCCTGAAAAATGACGTACAAAGTTTCACTTTCAGGTACTCTTAGCTGAAAATAGTGCCTTTTTTCTGATGACTGAGCTCTTTGATCTTGGTCTTCTGTTCTCTGTCAAAAGATACGCGAAGGTTTACTCCACTTACTACACAAAAAGCGTTTATCCTGCAACGCCTCGCTCCGGAAAATAAAACATGCTGGAGCCCTTTCCAGTGCAGCCTTTGAGTTGTCAGTTTCTCATCTATCAAACACGCTTTACTTACTCCCGTCGCCAGGGGCAGAAAGTTTACATTTTTCAGTCAAATTTATATTCATGACAATAAGCACCGATGGACTGGTCTAGCGATTGCCACGCTTTACTTCCACCTCGACTGATCGCTTTGAATTTTTTCCAGGGTATTTTTTGTACACACCTTTGGCTTTGTGTTAGTTATTTTTGTTTACTTATCTTTGTATTTCGATTCATTCGCTGAAACGGCTTGACAAAATTTATCGTAAAATGCCTTCGTCTCTCTTGTACTCGTAGATAACGGAGGAATGAAACAAAAACCTTTCCCTTTTTTTTACTATATTTACTATATCCATGTAGATTGTAATTAACGTGAAAATTAGCAGCCCTTGCTTGCACTATTTTTGTATCTTAAATTAGTCATAATGAGGATATACGATTTGGTTATAGAATAACTAGGGAAGAATTTGCAGAAAGAGGTAGGGTGCGCATTGTTCCCTAAGATATACCAACAAATCCGCATTGATGGGAAGTTTTCTTATAAGGTCAACGTTACTTCTGGGGTTCCTCAAGGCTCGGTATTGGGTCTTCTATTATTTATAATTTACACCTCCGAAATAATCAAATCCTTACATGAGTGCAACGTTATGGCAGATGCAGATGATATTCAGACATACACAAGTTTTCATATAAGTCGCTGGCAATATTCCTTGCAAGATATTAATAACAACGAATCAAATATAATTAAAAAACTGTGTAATCAATTTGGTTAAACCCTTCAAAATGTGCATCCAAAATTCAAAACGATTTTGTGGTTATAATAGACCATTTTGTTATTCCATTAGTTAATAACTTGTAGAAAACCATGCTTCTCAAAATCTTCTGAATAACTTTGGGTTAACCTTACAACTTGTTTGGCCAGACCTTGTAACTTATTTTTGTGGATATTTCTCATTGAGCATTGAGAGCGCCGTAAATCCCTCTTCTCTCATCTAATTGGACTATACTATTAGACTATTTATGAATGCAGCAAAAACTCCCCTACGAAATCTTTCTTTAGGATCTGTTTTTTTTCGGATTCTACGTGTGTTTTTCCATCTATAAACGTAGTTCGTTTTGTGAAATCTCATAATTTGGAAGTCAGCTTCGTCTCAAAATTACCAAAAGAGTTTCTTATCCCGTTAAGATGCAAGGATGAAGTGTGAAGTTCTTTAGTAGTACCACGCAGGTTTTTTCACCTTTCTGCAAAGTCACTCTTTGTACCTAAATTGTCGTTCGAAATGACGGGTAGTAGTATTGTCTCAATTTCCAGAATCTATAAGCTGTTACGTATCAGGAGTCTGAGTTTGGTCATTAATTAGTGGATAATAATGTGGATAATTGTCAATGTTTGTGATATTTGCCCAAAGGGCGGAGTGGAGATTGGATTTTTGAAATAAACACGTGTCTGTCTACTTTTACACCAAAACTTCATTAATTAGTACATTTCCTTGACAATCTTCTACAAATGGTAACATCTTTAAGAATAATTTTAAACAATTGACTACACCACTGCATTCTTATCAAAAAAGTGCCTGTAGAACGTAGAAATTATTTTTTTCTATTTTCATAAATAAGCGAGATATGGCCATACGACGAAAACTCGAAAATATGAATTTCTCGCTATAACTCTAAAACAAAAGACGTTAGCTAAATTTGAAATTAAGTCTTTCTCAAGAGAAGAGATCGAGGTTGCGAGGTTCCCTATTAAAACATCGAAATTTGGCCACCCTGTACAGTATCAGGTACTGTTTTATGTAGATAACTATATTGAATTAACAGTGAAAAGAAATCTGTATTGTGGATATTTTTAATTACGTCATTTCATTACGTATAATTTGAGTTTAAATTTAAGTCTGTATTTTAATTCAGAATTGCTTAAATGTCATGTACCTATTTCTGGTAAGCAACAAAATGGCCAGTTAAGTAATTGTTTAGGTAGGGATTCAGTTTTCGTTTGCTTAGTAACCATATTAATTGTTTAATTTCAAAAGTAACGTTAATAAGCGAATTTATTTGGACCATTGAATAAAGCATATACAGGGTAACCCATTACTACGAGGAAGTTGAATATTTCATTCAATATCATACGGATTGTATCAAATAGAAGTTCTAGGATACGAACCATTGCATATTTGTAAAATATTTATAAACCGACATGAATTGGATAGATTGAAAAGCTTTATCGGTATACATAGTAATATACAGGGTGGTCCATTTAAAATAACAAAGTTTTTCCTATTCGTAATTTCCAAAACTTTACGAATTATTGCAAACACCCTGTATAATTGTACCGACAAATATTTGTATATTCACTAAGGAATGACCTTTACTAACTTTGTGTACCAAAAATTGACACAAAATTTTAAAACTAAAAGAGCCTAAGCATTTTTTAATCAGACCATGTTTTTTCAGAAAAATTATGAAAAAAATTTATAACTTAGGAACGCTGCATTTAAAACAAAACCATGGTCATAGAGCATTTTAATAGAGCAATCGGAATATGACATCAAATATAGGGTGTTCCATTAAAAAAAACAGGTCGGCACGGAGCCACGATTATTCGAAGCACCCTGTATGTTTATGAATATTTTACAAATACGCAATGGTTCGTATCCTACAACTTTTATTTGAAACATTTTTTAATCCGTATGATATTGAATAAATATTGAACTTCCTCGCACTAATGAGCTACCCTGTATCTTTTCACTCAACGGTTGGACTGAATTTATAGATTTTGTCACATTCATAATCAGATTGTAAGGAGAGCAAAAACGTAATTTGTTCCAAAGCGACGCTAAATGAAAGTTAAGAACCGTTTCAAACTTACTAGTGTCATCATAAAATATTTAATTTGCAACTAAATGTGCTAATATTGCACCAAATTAATTGATAATTAAGTATTAGGATTGTTATTAGCATTATGGTGAAAGGGGAAACTTGTTAAAATCTTTCCTTAATTAACCCTTTTATTCTGAGCTAGCCTGTGAAGTAAAAAGTACGAAAGGAAAGTCCAAAAGAATTTTGAATTTTGAAGTAACGGATCACCGAACATTGCAACCAACCTGAGAGTTTGTATCAACTACAAAAATAAGAAATAAAATCACTGTAGATAATACTTCAGTTTATTTATTAGATAGTTCATAATTCCATGGTAGAGTCAGAGGCTCACAAAGGGGGTAGTGATTGAATTAATAAAACAACTTAAAACCTCCCCTTATATTATATTATATTATATTATATTATATTATATTATATTATATTATATTATATTATATTATATTATATAATATTATATTATATTATATTATATTATCCATATTGGAATTCGAAGTAGTTCACGAAGGGGTTAAATAGATTGGTACAAAAATAACACGCAACCTCCCCTTAATAAGTTGTATTTTTATGATAGATGAACGATGAAACTTTAGACAATTTTCATCATGGCAACATGTTTCGGGATAACATATCCCATTATCAAGCCAAATAGTTATACATCAAAGTTATAAAATATTGTTTCTAAAAACATAATTGTTAGTTTATCCTAATTAACATCAGAAGCTTACCTTAAGGGATCCACAATTAACATATCACAAATTAAATTTTATAAAAATCGAAGGTTAGGTTATTATATAAATATTACGTCAATCAACAGGTAAACATTTTTTTAAAATTTAAAAGGCCCCACAAGCGGGAAGCCTGAAGTAGCCAGAAGGGCGATGGATGATGGGGGATGAGGGATGAGTAAAATTATGGTAACATTAGGTGAAAGCAAGCGAGGATGTGATGAATGGCGAAGAATGACAGCGGCGATAACGTCAATGACACCAACGGCGCCGGCGGGCAGGGGCAAAGTTAAAAACACCAACAACCGGTATTAAGTACAAAGTGAACAAATAAGAGTGTGCTGGAAATCTACGACCTCATTCAGCAAGCCAGGGTTGTCTTTCTTGCGGGTAATTTCGAACATTTCTAAGATGTTAAGCAAATGACCTTTCTTACAATACGTTGTGTTTTTAGCTGTTGGATTATAAATAAAAGTTGGTGTTGAAGAAAAGGATCAGCTAATTTATTAAAAAATTTTGATGAATTATAAATCTTACAATTCTGACGTTTCGCCCTTCTAAAGAGGGCTTATTCATAGAAACTGTAACAAAGGGACAACATTAAACATAGGTTAATGGAAAATGAAATTATAAATCGGTGAAGTTAAATACAAAAAGTAATTAAAAAAAATTTAACAATAAAACTGAAAGTCAGTGCCAGATGTTTGTTTGAAGGTATGCACAGGAACAACTTACCAAAGATTTAAAGTAAAATTGTTGATGAGTCAATACGTTGTAGAAAGTTAGGAGGGAATGGGCACCTCCAGTCATAAGATAAAACATAAATTCGGTATTAAGAGTAGTTGAAAACTGTAAACGACTTAAATTTAGCGTTAACGCAGTATTTAAAATGGCTGTTAAAGATATGAAAAGGCGAAAGGTAATTAGTATGAACATGCGCAATGGACTGCCATCTAGTGGTTTATATACAATTATGAAGTATTTGGACGTTCGTATTAGGGTCAAAATCATGACCGGTTTTTAATATGTGTTCTGCGAAGGCCGATCATTGACGTTATCGCCGCTGTCATTCTTCGCCATTCATCACATCCTCGCTTGCTTTCACCTAATGTTACCATAATTTTACTCATCCCTCATCCCCCATCATCCATCGCCCTTCTGGCTACTTCAGGCTTCCCGCTTGTGGGGCCTTTTAAATTTTAAAAAAATGTTTACCTGTTGATTGACGTAATATTTATATAATAACCTAACCTTCGATTTTTATAAAATTTAATTTGTGATATGTTAATTGTGGATCCCTTAAGGTAAGCTTCTGATGTTAATTAGGATAAACTAACAATTATGTTTTTAGAAACAATATTTTATAACTTTGATGTATAACTATTTGGCTTGATAATGGGATATTTTATCCCGAAACATGTTGCCATGATGAAAATTGTCTAAAGTTTCATCGTTCATCTATCATAAAAATACAACTTATTAAGGGGAGGTTGCGTGTTATTTTTGTACCAATATTATATTATTATATTATATTATATTATTATATTTATATTATATATTATATTCATTGTCTAAGGAGAGGTTTTAAGTTGTTTTATTAATTAGATAGTTCATAGAAAAGCTTTAAGAAGATTCGGTAAATAAAATTGAACATCCGTTTGATGAAAATAGAAATTTGTACCCTTCTTCGCATGCTCCACGTTATAAAATATTTGAGATTTAAAGAAATATTTCGTGACGCACACTATTGGTGTTAATAATAACAATAATCGTTATTTTATTTCGATTCGTACGGTTAGTTAACCAGGCTTGGCCTGAATATCCATAGGATCCGAAGTACAATAATAATAATAATATATTATCAGCCGGAAACGTTAATAACTTATGCTGTATAAAGGCGTTACGGCAGTCATCACAATAGGTAGTTTAACCCTGCCAACACACGGACTGGCTTTCGTTGCAACTTAAAAATTTTAGCCCATGAACAACACTGACCCCAAGTCAAAATTGCGTAGTTCAGTGTGCTTTGTATTAGGTCGTAATACGCGATTTTCGTGGTGGTGATGAGAACACAGTTAACAAGTCTTCTTAATAAAAAGATCGCTTCACTGATTCCTTTGGTTATTAACTCACAGTGCAGTTTAAAGTGTGAACGTGTGTCAATAGTGCAACCCAGAAATTTGGCGCGTGATACTAAGCTAAATGCTGAGTTGGTCCAAAAGATGTTCAATCTAAAGCGCATTAAGGCAGTATTTGTCGAATTGGATGAAAATTAAAATAAATGAGAAATAACAGAGGTCCCAGAATGGATCCTTGAGGTACTCCATTCGTTATCTGTAGTTTTTAAAACCTGGTTACTCACGCGCACGCACTGGAATCTTTCCTGAAATGCATAATACCGAAGGCTGCTATATGGTATTTGAAGTAACATCAAGTAAAGGTGAGTTAATAATAGTCACTGTAACCCCCATTTTGAGATACATTTATATCATCGTATATGGATCTCATCAACTGTAACATCAAGTCCGAAAGAGTAATACACTTACTGAAAAGAGTAACGCTCAGTTCAAAGGTTAATAGTAATTACCAATAAAAAACAAAATATCTTATGCAGTACCTAATCATTGAGTTATGACAAACTTTAAGAATACAAGCAACTGGACTGCCTTAACAATATTTTTATTCTTTTCATGTACTTAAGCATCCAAATAAAAAATTAAGCGTTCAAATCCCCCCCCCCCCCTCTCTTCCTTTCTACTGTTACCAGTTTACATGGGTTGCTTGTAATTTAGTATTAAGCAGCTACAGTCAATACGTCACGATAATGTTTAGCACATGAAATAGTAGTGTCACTTGAAAAATCAATGGTACCATAAAGGGCCATCATTTTGTGTTTTAGATAACGACTTAAATCTGCTAAAATTACTTTTTGGAAGTATAAGTCGTTTTTCACCTGCTTTTCTAATCCACGAGGCTACCACATTTGCAAGTTTTAAAACTGTCGGATGCACTTAGACGTCATCAAACATTCAAAATTAAATATTTCAACAAAGGGGATGGATTGTATGCACTTGCTCATTTTTTATACTTTGTCTTCATTATAACAAAAAAAAAGGTTGACGGTTCAACAAAATATTTAAAATTACACACTAACGAGCTCACCGAGATTTGCACTATCACAGAGGTAATTCAATTTAGAGCTAGCGTAAAGGTGTAAATTTAATTAACGCTCTATAGTTAAATTGCATTAAATGAAAATAGTTTTCTATGAGCGTACGATTTATACAAAGTAATTGAATTTGTTTTTAATCTTATTTTCCTAGAGAACTAAAGACGAAGAGGGCATCGTTTTCTTTAACCTAATAAATAGATTTTCGACCAATTCCAAATATAACAACGGATTTTAGAAGGGCGCAGGATATAGCGGTAAAAAGTGACTGTAGGATTGACCGATGTTTGTTTTTCTACATGCAATATAATTCCCCTCGCTAAATTATTTAGGCTTCCACTTTTCTTGAGCTCTTCTAGATTTATTAAGTTTTATTTCGCTCAGACATTTGGTATAAATTAATTTTATATAGTACGTTTTGGTATCTTTCGGTTTGTGTATTAAATTTACGCTGGTGTGCACTGGTACGGTGCGTAAAAAATAAATTTAATACGGCTTGTTGGCACCACATTGGTATAATACCATACTTGTTATGAAATGGGCAAATTGCCATGTCCGCGAGAATAAAGTTAAATAAGTAATGACTCTTTTTTCGACTGAACCGTAAAAAGCTTCGTTTCAAAGTTCAAAACATTTTCATCACACCCATATTTATTTTTAAGTATAGTTATTTATAACCGTACACTATCAACTATACCTATAACTAAAGAAAGTAGATACATAGTTGAATACCTGAATTAAAGCGAGACGTTTACAAAGGAGCTTTTATTTAACGTTCGTTTTACTAAATCTTTTCGTATCGTCTTAACAAGAAGAAAATTTCCCCCAATACTTTTCATGAATAACACATTACTTTTCTTATGATATCGTTTATAAATGCATAAACATTAAATTAAAAGCAACGACATTAAAGGGCGATTATTATTTATAACGATCTCCCTCGTAACATTTTTTTGTGTTCACTGTGAAAACAAACAGTCGAAGTGTGAATATTGTTTTCGTTTAATTCCAAGTTAATCATTTTCTTCAATGATCGAAACGTGTAATTCGGAAAATGTATAAAAGTTTAATACCTATTCATTAGTATCGATTTGAGGATTTCCGAAAACATTTTATTGGAACCATATTTCCACAAATGTAAATATCGCTTTCATTCGAAAATTATTTACAATCAATGTAGACACATGGTATGTTAATTTAAATGATGGTTACTGCCATTGTTTTAATATTTAAAAGCCAATTGGGCTTTATAACCCATATAAGAACAATGTATCATGATAATTTGTTGTCAAGCTGAACATGCCGATGAATATATTAGGCCATACCCAAAACTCACAGGTAGCTCTTAATTTTCCTTCTTGCAATTCTCCGTACCTTTTGTCATCGTTGATTAATAGTTGCTACGGGTTTCGACACAGAGACGATCATCAGGCTAAATTGTAGGGATGGCTAATAAAAGATACACATAAGTTATTGTGCTAGCTCAGTTGGTGGGTCCCACGATTGCAAGACGTAGGTATAAGGAAAATGTGAGTTACGAAGCCATGTTGCTGAAGCTTTAAAGTTACAATTTTAAATTGAGTTGAAGCCTTTATTTATGTAATATGACTATTTTACAAATGAATTCGTACGCCCTACCCCTTACAATAATGCCCCAAATATACCCAATTTAAAATAAAACGTTAAACAATATTAAAATAAGAAAAAACATGAAAATCAAACAAAATACATTTATGATAAACGAAATAATCTTCTTCTAGCTTCCACCTCCAGCTCCCCTTCTTCTCCAGTTCCTTATTTACTTACTGCCTCACAATGTAAATGTTATCAACCTCCTTCCCCTCCTAAATCCCGCATGCCAATCCCCTTCTCCTCCATCACCCCCTCTAAACGCTCCTGGCGTAAACCCTACATTCCACGTTTGTCACGCTAATCCCTCTATAATTTTTAACTTTTGTAAACGGGGCACACCACCATCTCAGCCCACTGCTCGGGAATCCCTTCCTCCCTTCCAAATTAGGTTTGAAATGGTTCTGCAATTCTTCCTCACCCTTATCCTCATATACCTCCAACTCTTCCCTCTCTTTAGTATATTTAGCACGTTCCCCAACTCCTTCTCCGTTATCCCCGATTTTATATTTTGTTCTAAGATACATAGTATGAAGTGCCGATCCAATTTCCTCTAAAGGTTGTCACTCGCATAGTATTAAGTTAACAGATTTTCCATTCATTAGTAACATGTAGAGTTTGTCCAGTTTAAAGTGTAACTATCGTTGCTCTAATTATAAATTTCGCCGATTTAAAGGAAAATTGGCAATTTTCAAAAAACTACTTATAAAGACTAATTAACCATTCTTAGTCTTATACTCAAAAAATTATTCATTCTTTCCTGAACGGTTCTGAACGTCTTATGTTAAACGCCCTTTCCACACAAGGTTTTGGCAATTGAATTCTCATTTATCTTACTCAGAAAGCTTCATCCATTACTGTATAATTCTGGAAAAAGTTTATGTTAAAGGAAATAGTAACTACGCTATTGTATTGAAATATTTGTGTTAACTGCCAAACTGGGAACGAATTTGTGTTTGTAGCAGTAATATTTTGACCGTTATAATCGCTAGCATAACGGCTTTTATGGTTACAACGATCACCTAGTTGGCAAAGGCCACACATCATTCAAGATATTTAGATTTCTTGCTGAATAAATGATTACTTGTTTCATTACTACTCAATACTTCCGCTTAAAGATAAAATTTCTCTATAGTTCAGATAGTTTTACTCAACATAATGGCGAATGTCATCTCCACAATTTTTTAATCACATTGTGCAATTGCTCATAACAATATTACTATAGCATTAAGTGCTGTCCTTATTATCATATTATATTATTATTGTGTACTATATTATTATATTGTATGAGTTTAGGCATTCGTTGTAGAATCTGTGAACGGCAGTGGACCTGTGAGCACTTATAATCGCGTTAAATTTGTGCGAATATAATATCTTAAACTGAAAAACGTATGCTTGTGCGCCTACGGGTCAATAAAGAAAGTGAACTGTGAATCTTTCAAATTTGAAAGTTTTTTGTAGGTATAACCGCTAAGTGGAAGATTTATAAAAATTATAACGAAACTTTCTTTTGACAATAAAGGGTCCTGTGCGAATAACGTGAGGAGTTGTGCATTTGTTTGGTACAAGGACGTCACATGTTTAAGTAATCGTTTTGTAGTATAATGTGAAATCTATTTAAACAAGTATCAAAAGGCGTGAATTCTAATTTCAACCAAAAATATATGTATATAACTACCCCCCCCCCCCCCACAGACACAAGCACTCTGGATTCTGCACAAATGAGTCATTGTTTTTCTTCCCATCCTTAACGGAGATGAGAGCGTAAAGGGCGACGGACAATTTGTAAATCACGAAAAAATACCAGAGGGAAAAAAAGTAAAAAAAGATTTTAGTCTGCGGACATGTGTAATTTTCCCCCCTTCCACCCCCAAGAAAGGGGCTGCAGTTGGGATGAAATTTGCAATTTGAGAATAGTTCTACAGGGGGTTGAGGGTGATGTTTACGAATCATGACTCAATAGGTTACAAAAAATTAAGGAAACGTGTTGTTGTTGTTGAGAGCGTTATTGTGAATTCCCAAAGTACCGCCTGGATCAGCTATATTTTTCTAAAAAGTCAAAATAACATAAATACCATAAATTATAGATATTGACATGTGGGTATTAAAAGAGTTAAAATTTCACGTAGAATCCAAAAATTCAATAAAAAATAGAGGTTGCCGTTTAAAATAACGAAGTGACTAGCTACCTCCGGCATTTCCGGAAGTGTTGGTGTTTTGAAAATATTTTACATCGATTCAGCGTTCAGAGTAACTCCCAAGTACAAATTTTTAAAAACCTATGAAACTTTCCCAGAAACGTTTAACTAAAGCTATCAAAACAAAACCCTGTATAGGGATGAGAAGCGATTCCCAATGCAAATATGCAAGCACCTGTTGAGCCAAATGCTGGTTTATCACTCTCTGAGAGAAATTGACAATAGTAAGGGGCTTTGGTAGTGCATCTTTCCCTTAAAAAATCAACAACAATAACACCTTGAACGTCCCAAAATACGGTTTGTCTGCTGAAGGGCACTTTTTTGCCTTTCGAAGCTTAGGCGAAGTTATGTAGCGCCATTTTATGTCCGACCACTTGAATTCTGAAACAAAATGGTGGTGAACATAGGTTTCATCGCACTTCACTATACGCTTCAAGAATGTTTAAGCCTTTCACGTTCATATAACGGAGAAAAAGGGCGGTTGATACCTCAACCTGACGTCGATGGAGAGTTTCGGGATCCGCCTTGCACAAACTTTACTGAATTTTAACACTTTGTGAACATTGCGTTCAACACTTATCTGAAAAGATTTATGGTACAGAACTTCGCCGATCATTGCGAATCAACTGAATGTTTTCCGGAGTTACCGATGTTGGAGCACCCCTGATGTGCGATAAGTTGTCCACATGTTCTCGCCTTTTATAATATTGTTTCAAGGTTTCACTTGGATACACATCTAGTCTTGCTAGAAATATGATTATAATGCGTTGCGTAACTTGGATTATGAACTATATTCCTTTGGTCATGGGGAAAAATTATTGAACTAAAGCTATGACAACAGTAATCACGGATCACAAGGTGTCTAGATCGTCTATTACACAATATGTAACAACGGTTTTTTATTTCATCAACCATTACAGTGTAAAAGGGATCAATATTCTCTGCGGATTTGCAATAAATACGTCAATAGCGATTTAATACCGCATTACAACTACTAAAGTTTTATTCCTGTCATCATTTTGTGGTAATCTCTTCAAACATTCACCTTTTATTTTCAACTCACTTGGTGCATTACATACATATTTTTAAAACCATTTATATGTCCATAGGCTTTGGGGCGTAATACAAAGTAAAACCACAAATCATCCTTAGATGTGGAGTACCTACGTCTTAAATAATAATTTATTCTTCATCTTTATTCCGTAATATGAGTGTTTTTCCCTTTTCAACCTTTTTTATGTAAATTTTTCACTTCAAAAGTAAATAGAGAATCCTGCCTGCGAGTTAATAAAAGGGGGATTATTTTTTTAAAGCTTTCCTCGTTAGTTATTTCCCTGCGGCTTTGATTAGGTTAGGTAGGTGGTAGGTACATACATACATAACAAGAGATGGTGTTATCTAGAGCAGAAGTGCTGATGACGGTGAACGATGAGCAAACGGATCGATACTCCTCAGATCTCGTACGCTGCAACCCCCCCTCCCCCCTTACCTTTCACATCTCTTGTTCTAATCTAGTTAAGATCCCAGAAAGGAATTATACAGAAGCACGATGTTATTACAGGTGAACGAACAAAGTCAAACATTAGCAGTTTCCAGTGGTTTCACTAAATAGATTTTCGCTATAAAATTGGGTTAGATGTATTTACAGCACGATACTAAGACATTTGAAATCTTTTTGCTGGCTCGTAACTTTCAACTAGAGATATTCTACGGAACAGCTCAAAAACGAAAAAGTTTAAGGCTGAAAAGTATTTTCTGTGATCAAGCGGTAATACCTTCCTGTCAGTTCGAGAAGGTCGAATCGGCATTAGTCTCTCGGAACATCAATAAAGTCCTGAGAAGTATATAGGAGGATGCTCTAAGATTTGCATTTACAAAGTTTCAATTTTAACATGTTTTATTGTCGAAGAACTGCAAGTGAATTAACAGATTCCCATAAGAGCTAAGTTAATATAAAATACAACGTGAAATTTACTTCTCTTGTTTTCGAGTACAGTTATATTTTACTTTATCTATCTCGAAACATTCACTAAGGATAAATTTCATAGAATATACCTTCATAATTCATGTAAAAGGAGCTTACTTCTAATTATAAGTTATAAAATAAACATGGATACGTAAATATTCCACTGCTATGAAAATTGATAGATCAAGGAGAATAAATCTCAGCAAAAATACTAAGTTGTAACACCCGAAAATGGCAGTTAGAACTCATTGAAACAAATGACTTTTCTTAGCTACAATTTTTGATTATTGGCGTTTTTTTGTTTTTCGAAAAATCGTCATTACTTCCTTAGTTTGAGGAATATTTAAAAAATACAAAAACTGTCAACATTTGCTTTCGGTTTTCTAAAACATTTGTACTTTGTACAATTATTTTCTATTTTATCAAATATCAAAATGGCGAGCGATCAAAATCTTCAAAACCACTCGATCGATTTTTGAAAATAAAACATTTATAAATACCTTATACTATCTACTATAGCATTTTTCTGAATCATTTGTTTCGTTCTGTCCCAAAAAGTAGGCTTACTGTCATTAAACAAGAAAAACAAGAAACAAACATACAAACAAGAAAAATAAAATATCAAGGAAAGGGCTAAATTTGACTTTCAAAATGGCGCACGCAAATCCGGCAGCGTGTTTTAATATTAGAAGAGACGCTTGCAAGAGCTGCCTGCTTGTCTTTTATATCTTCTACTGCAGCTACTAGTCTAGCTACCAGTTCTAACTCGATATCTACTGGTATCTCATATACATTATCTAACCCCAGAAAAAGAAATGTAGGGGAGTTAGGTCGGAGCTGGCCTCTCAATCCACTTATTGTGGTTTTCTCTATTTAGCAGTGCTATGACTCCTCGGGTTGTGTGAGCCGGTGCTTCGTCATGTTGAAACCAAAGTCTTCGTGTCATGTGTAGCGGTAAAGTATTCAAGAAACTCTGGCAGAACGTTATTGTCACTATTCAATCGGTAGGGTCCAATAACATGCTCCCCTACTATTCCAGTCCATAGGTTTATCGAAAAACGTCGTTGTTGTCCGTATGTATTTCTAACACCAGCTGGCCGGGATTCGAACCCGACACCTTTCGGTGTAGGTACAGGGAGATCCATTATAAATTACCCAATGCATATTTTCGTAATTATTGCAGATAGATGCCTATATTAAATGTAAAAGTTGTAGGATAATAAGCGAAGTGTCCTAATTTATCATGAAATACACAGTGGCGTACCGCAGCTAAGAGATATAAAATATATTATACTTTTTTTAAATGGAACACCCTGTATTTTATTTTATTTTCAGGAAGCCCATATTTTTCTGATTTCAAAAATATACCATATGATACCCATGGTTTGAACCGTTTTAGAGTTATTAGAGGTTGAATGTCGCATGTATCAGTTAAGCTATTTACTATTGTTATGGAAATAAATATTTTCCAAGTAGGCTATGAGAATGAGTTGAAAATAAAATAAAATACAGGGTGTTCCATTTAAAAAAAGTATAATATATTTTATTTGATGGTGGAAGAATAAGAAACAGCTAGTGGTGTGATGTAGTATTTATTTAAAAATTATAGATGAAGGTGTTGACGACGTTTCGCTCATTTTCGAGCTTATTCATGTCTTTTTATTATTTAAAAATTATAGATGAAGGTGTTGACGACGTTTCACTCATTTTCGAGCTTATTCATGTCTTTTTATTATTTAAATTATAGATGAAGGTGTTGACGACGTTTCGCTCATTTTCGAGCTTATTCATGTCTTTTTATTATTTAAAAATCATAGATGAAGGTGTTGACGACGTTTCACTCATTTTCGAGCTTATTCATGTCTTTTTATTATTTAAATTATAGATGAAGGTGTTGACGACGTTTCGCTCATTTTCAAGCTTATTCATGTCTTTTTATATATTTAAAAATTATAGATGAAGGTGTTGACGACGTTTCGCTCATTTTCGAGCTTATTCATGTCTTTTTATTATTTAAAAATTATAGATGAAGGTGTTGACGACGTTTCGCTCATTTTCGAGCTTATTCATGTCTTTTTATATATTTAAAAATTATAGATGAAGGTGTTGACGACGTTTCGCTCATTTTCGAGCTTATTCATGTCTTTTTATTATTTAAAAATTATAGACGAAGGTGTTGACGACGTTTCGCTCATTTTCGAGCTTATTCATGTCTTTTTATTATTTAAAAATTATAGATGAAGGTGTTGACGACGTTTCACTCATTTTCGAGCTTATTCATGTCTTTTTATTATTTAAAAATTATAGATGAAGGTGTTGACGACGTTTCACTCATTTTCGAGCTTATTCATGTCTTTTTATTATTTAAATTATAGATGAAGGTGTTGACGACGTTTCGCTCATTTTCGAGCTTATTCATGTCTTTTTATATATTTAAAAATTATAGATGAAGGTGTTGACGACGTTTCGCTCATTTTCGAGCTTATTCATGTCTTTTTATTATTTAAAAATTATAGATGAAGGTGTTGACGACGTTTCGCTCATTTTCGAGCTTATTCATGTCTTTTTATTATTTAAAAATTATAGATGAAGGTGTTGACTACATCACACCACTAGCTGTTTCTTATTCTTCCACCATCAACTAAACCAACCACAGCTACAACAACGGTATAAAAATATATTTTATATCTCTTAGCTGCGGTACGCCACTGTGTATTTCATGATAAATTAGGACACTTCGCTTATTATCCTACAACTTTTACATTTAATATAGGTATCTATCTGCAATAATTACGAAAATATCCATTGGGTAATTTATAATGGATCTCCCTGTACATAATATTGTATATACCTACCAGGTGAATGATTTAACTTGGAATTTTGTAATATTTCGAAACGGTATAGAAATCCGTTAGTACCTACTAAATTACGTCCACATTACACGCAAAAAACGAAAGGGAACAAACCCGGGGCTTTTTTTCGATACAAAAATCGCCGGGAAACTCGGAAAATTGAGGAAATTATTACAAACTGGTAACAAATTAGGTTCATCAATCCGACGTACGATTATTCTTTTATTACTACCACATAATGTCCAAAAATGCTTTGGTATATTTAAAATAAATACTGAAGTGGAACTGAGGTTATTATTAAAATTTAAACCTTTGGAGGAACTTTACTTTCCTGGTTTCCTTCCATTTCCGGTAAGGAATCATCTCCTAAACTTCCTCACTTGAAAGTATTTTGTATATTAGTATAAAATTAAATCGTTTAAGGTGAATGTCCATTTAATAATAATCGAAACACTTTCAACAAATAAAGCATAAACATTTTCACTTTTCCTGAAACAATCAAATCACTATGAAGGCATTACCTAATTTCGAATGTTTTTAATGATTAAAGCATAGTTTCATTATTTGCAATAGTACTTCAAAAGATCAAATTTTGAAAACCTTGAACACCATGCCTGTTTTCATTTCCAAATGTTCCCTAATTTTAAGATTTGTAAAATTTCTTGTGTGTAAACCTATATAAACTTGGGGAGAGTGGAGGTAGTGAAAAATCATGAACGCGTTGTACAAAAAGTTTTATAATCAACACACCCTGTATATTTGGTGGGTGACCATTTAAATTGATATTGCCCTGTATAAATATGCAGCAATGTAGTAGATAACTAAATTTATTTATTTTATTAAACATTATAGTATCGCTAATACCACGATTTTATAGATAAGAGCCGAAAAGTACAGAAAGTAAGGAAGAAACAATTTTTACAATATTTTCAAAATTCATTCACTTGGTCCAACTGTTTTCTAATGACTTTCTATTCGTTCGTAAGTTTTAGGTTCTAGAATTTTTCTCCAATTCCTTAATTTCATATTTCTTGCCATTGGGAAAAAAAATTGTTTTCCTTGATCTGTAAGTCACTCAACATAATAACTTCATTGCTCAAGAAAATGGGTTCCCTAAGACGATATTACTATTGTAACAATAAGAAATACACACTCGGAGGCTATCAGAAAATTTCAAAACTTGTAATGTGAATTTGAAGACATTTGGGAGATTATGAGGATGAAACTTCTTCCTTTGTCTTTCTGTAACGGTATCGCAAATTTTTGGAATTTGCTTAGTATCACATTGTCCTTTTTATTGTCCAAATGAATAAAAACGACCGCTTCGTTAGTCAGAAAAATGGTTGTCAGGACCTTTTAGGCCCAGAACGTAACCTGAAACGTTCGTGAAGGCGGTGAACAGTTATGCCTTAAGACCAAAATGATGAAATTAATTGTCATCTACCGTAACAAGTATTTTCAAAAATTCATCCGGATCTCTGTGAATTATCGTAAAATTAGTCCCAGCGGCAGTCTGTCTCATGCGTTTGTCGCCCATTTTAGGAGCTAAATGCCTTCAACCTAGACTCCTGCGATCGCTGAAAAACCAAATTTTTATTCTTGGTGGTCGAGTACAAGGTGTATCTTAACAGGATTCTCTTCCACATTTAAAATCTGAATACCAACTTTTAGTTTTGTTTGTCTTATCCTTATGAATTTATGAAAAATTTATGAAAAAGGGAGAGAAATAAAATGGAAAAAGTGTTAAACAAATTTGTTGTACCTACATTAAATGTCGTTCCAGTTGCCTCTCTTGTCCCATACGATATCGTGAAAATAGTCGCACAAAATTTAGAAAAACATATATTGAACCTTGAAGCTTCATCATTTTTTGAATCTCTCAACTCTTTTCCTAATTCTGACGGAACATACCTCAACTACAAAAGCGACACTTTTCCAAAAATATACTTAGTGGTATGTAAAGATTAAAAAGAGCATGTAACTGAATTAGGTCAGTCGGTATTGAATACCGAAATAGAAATAGAAAACGTATGGTCCGCATCGTAGTAATAAATTCTTTGCTTTCACCAAATGCCTTAACTCACATTTCGCATTTCAAAGAAACAAAAATATTGTAATTTAAAAGGAAAGCTTCTGCATAAACTAAGATTGGCTTTCAACAGGGAAATAAGGTTACATATTCTGTGTTATTTATGTGCGAGGTTCGTCTTTGGTTTCGACAAGAAAAATAGCGCTTATTTATATCCACCAAGAAATACAGCTGTTGTAGGTACACTAAACATTACTTCGTATTAATCTAAATCAATAAGTGTAGAAACAATATGAATTACCGAACACGACATAGAATAAAACGTTGCGATAACTAAATTTAAACTTCAAACTTAATTAAATTCGAAATTTATCGGTCGTGGCATGTAAATTGTTTAGAATTTAGGGGATAGTAGCTGCGATGGACGTTTATTTAATGTATGGGAAAATAAACAAGAATTAATTATGTATTGACTTTTAACAGGAACTGTGTAACAAATTTTTGATCGTTATACAAACTTGAGAAGTTAAAACACCGATTTCCCGACCTCACTTGAATGGAAAGTTAAAATTATGTACATTAATTTACATGTGAAATCGTGGATTCTTTAGTTATAAATTTATACATACCTTCTGAAGGAGTTTTCACAAAAATTTTCTTAGTTTTTGATTTAAAACATAATTCAAAGTTGTATTTCGAGTTTGCTTGTTAAGTAATATCGAAAACTATTGCCGTTTTGCATTTTTTGTTATGTTTATTATTGGGGGGGGGGGGGCAAGCGCATAGATCTTAAAATTAATTTTATGAAAAAAATACTCATGGATCGGTAAAGATAAAGGCAAATAGAAGAAGCAGGGGGAGGCACACATTGACGAAATAACTGAAAAACAAATCAGAAATGCGGCAAAAAAAAGAATAGAAAAGCATGAAAGCAGAAAAGAACGAAATAGAATAAACAACGCAAGATTTCTCAAACTTGTAAGTCGCTATGTTGAAATTTTGTATTGATTATCACTTATTCATTGTTAACGCATAATTCTATTGATTTTTCTCCCTTTCTACCATATCCATATTTTCATTATTCCTACTCTTCAGTTTAAATTTCCCATTATTTTCATATCCTTCATCGATTACTTTTACTATATCTCTATATACATCATCTTTCTTTTATTTTCTTGTATACTGCCTTACACCACAAGCTATTATTTCTATATTCTTCTTTAGTTATTTTCTCCTTCAAATTATCTAGTGCTATAAATAATTAATCCTGTTCTTCTCTTTCATTTAGTTACAGTCATGACCAAGATAGGAAATATTTTCGTATTATTAT
This sequence comes from Pyrocoelia pectoralis, assembly GCA_036250285.1. Classification (NCBI taxonomy): domain Eukaryota; kingdom Metazoa; phylum Arthropoda; class Insecta; order Coleoptera; family Lampyridae; genus Pyrocoelia; species Pyrocoelia pectoralis. The sequence goes on from CM070080.1 coordinate 6,711,466, forward strand.
CCCTAATACTTTCTTTTTTAGCTGTATCTTTAATAATTCTTTACACCTTTCTTTTTTTTTCAGTTGGCTTTTCGTTTATGTATATTACCTTTTGTTCTACTTAATTTATGTTTATTTTTAATTATTTCCACTTTTTTCGTTTTGATTTCATTTCCAAAACGGATTTCGTCTCACCAATTTTTTGTGTATCTTTTACTTTTACTTGCATTGCTTCTTTATCTCCTAATTTACCTTTATCCTCAACCTTTAGTCCTGGCGAGCAAGTATATCATTCCTCTTCCTTCCCTCCTTCAATTAATTTATTTAAATTCGTAGTTCACCTAAGTAATTCTTTTCATTTACTTTTTTTAATTCCTTTACATATAATTATATGATATTCCCTATTTTCTTTTCTCGTCCCCTTAAATTCTATCTTTCTATCTACACCGGTGGAATTACTGGTTCTGATTATATAATTTATTGGTTTTCATAATTTCATTGCAAAACCTACACTAACTGTTATATTGTGATTAATATGGGGTTTATACAATGTGCCCCAATTTCCACAACTCAATAACACTAAATTAAGCTTTTCGAAATTGTGGGTTCATTCCGTATATCTTTTCATTTTATCTTATCTTGTTTGGTTTTTTGATATTTTTGAAAAACAATGAAATCTGCCGATTCCGTTTGTAGTGGCCAACGTCAACGTTTGTTCTTTATTATTCGCGCCTTGGATTTTTTCAAATTGGTTTTGTCGGCAATGTTTCACGAAAGACACATTTTGAAATTGAAACGAACCTATTACTACGGTCTTTTGTTTTCGTTACCAACTTTTATTTTATGGTGGCCACCTTGGATTCTTATAGTTTAATGTCTTTTCAATGATGTCGCCAAACTATTTTAGATTAATGAAGGAATCGAGGAAAGTACGAGTACGCAAGGTGCAAAAGTACATGAACCACGTTTGAAAATTAAACAAATAGATTGGCATTAATACACTTATTAGAACACGAACATTTGCTGAAAAGGTCATGAATTCAATGTTTTTATCCACATAAAGCCGCTGTACGAACTCGTGAGGTGAAATAGGAAAGGATAAAGGAAGTAGATCGGAGAAACAGATAGTAACGCAACTAGAAGGATTTCATTGAATATATATCCCAAAACCCCTGATTAATGTAAAGTTGTTTGAAGATATGTGAATATAGAAGTAAGGAAAAGGGTAAATAATGCAAAAAGTCATACTGAAAGCATACGTTCATATAGACGAATGAATTATTTCGACTTTACGACTTCTCTAGACGAAACTTTCTTGAATTTTAACCGCTATTGAGAACAGAGAAACGTTGCTCAAATTGTACAGACAAATTAATGTATTATTAATATACACCTCCTATGGTATTCATTAAACAAATGTCTCATGTATTCAACGTACATTTGCATTGAAATTGCTCGAAACTCTATTCAAATTTAACTCGTGATTTGAAGCATTTGTAAATAGGCGGTTGTCAGTTGCATAAACTGTCGAGTGATGCACATTTCAAACCCCTGTGTTATAACGATGCAACATTTAGTTAAAGAGCTGCCTCTATACCGTATTAAATTATTCCATCTTACAACCGTTCTGTCAAGTACAATTGCTTAAATAATGAAGGTCCCTTGAAAAGCTATTGTAGAAAGTAGAAAAAAATTCAACTAACGTAAGTCTTACAATTTCATTATAAGAACAAATAATTCCACTTCCTTTTTTTATTGCAAGATATTCCAACGCGTTTAAAAATAATCAATTTTGATTGATTAATGCGAGGTAGGTTTTTATTCTTTCCTATGTTTTAAGTAATTTAACTCTATTGACAAAATTGTTTATTAAAATTTGTTGAAATACTCTGGCGACATGTTTCGGGATAGATGCATCCCATTATCAAGCCTAGTAGCATTTATAAGAAAATTATATCATTACATTAACAAAGTACCTACTGTCTGAGGGGAAAGAAAATGTGTTTGAAATAACATATTATATTAAGTTAACATATTTTAAAAAATTTTAAATCGTAAGGTTTGATTCTTAATATTTAACAAAGCCCCCTACAAAGGGAACCAAAGATACGCCAGAAGGGCCATGATTGTAAATCGATGAAAGAATGAATAAAATTATGGAAAAAGAGATTTTCACTTGCAGTCATCTCTTTTCCAATAATATTATTTATTGTCCTTCTGGTGTATCTTTTTGTTCCCTTTGTAGGGGGCCTTGTTACCTTTTAATAATCAAACTTTCAATTTAGAATAGGCTTGATAATGGGATGCGTCTATTCCGAAACATTTCGCCAGAGTATTTCAGCAAATTTTAATAAACAATTTTGTCAAGGGGAGGTTGCCACGTTGCCAGTTTTGTTTTTCTCAATCGACTAATAACCCCTACGTGAACTTCGAACCTTAGCATAATGTAATTTAACTCTTCTATTCATCACAAATCTAAAAAATTCAGTTTTTACATACTTGTGTTATAAAGTTTCCATCAGTGTTGTAGTGGAGCGGGAACGCGTGGGAACGGCGTTCCCGCTGCTTTTTCCAAGAATCCTATATATTAATAGGCAACCCGTGTTTCGGGTATTCTGGATCGCCCGATGTTAGTCAATTCCACAATTCTCAGAAGATGGTGAGCGTTCCCATACTGGAAAATTTACGACTACACCACTGGTTTCCACAAAACTTGTACACTGGGTTTGTGCGATTTTTAGAAAAAGAACATGTAGAGTTGCTATGCATTACCATATTCAATATCGCCTTGCGATGTTTCTCTATGTGGTAGGTACTTGTTAGTTCAAAGTTCTGCGTATACTATAACGAAGTTCTCCGCAGTCTGGCAAAGTGACACCCAAGTCCATGCCAATCGCCAAGCTCTTATCGAATAGTTTTTGAGAGACTCTTCCATATTTAGTTTTTCTCAAATAAGCTGAATTGTCTGACTGTTGTCATCTTTTTGTAACTCATTAGCACTTGCTTTAATTACAAGTTGTTTGTTTTTAATTACACCGGTGTAAGTTTTTATATTATTTATTGTATAATACAAGGTTATATCATAAACCCTCCATATACAAAGTCTACGTCCCTACTTTCACCATATACGAGTAGTTATCCTCCTTTTTCCTTCTTCCATCCATCCCAATCCCCACCCATGCTCTTCCAGCACCCCCCACTTGCTGCCTTAGCTCCCAACATTCTTCCACCATATGACCGATATTCTGACTTCCCCGCACAGTTTACACAACCGCTCCTCCTCGTCTAACCAGTATTTATTGTCCCCTTCCTCATTTCCCAGTCTGAACCGTGCCACCGCTTTCTTCCTTCCTCCCCTTTCCCTCAAGTTTCAAGCACCTTGTCTCCAGATCTCTATATTTTTCGTTATACCTCCCCTCTCGAATCTTCCCTTGTGTTTGAATCTGTTCGTCTCTCCTTATTATACCCTCAGCTGTCTTCCAACCCAAATCCCTCCTCATCTCTACTTCTTCCCTTGCGTATCCCACTCTTTTACATACATAGCATCGCCTTCTTTCATCCTGCCCATGACGTAAACTCGTTCCAGCAGCATCTCAGAATTCCCCCTTCCTCCACAGACGCAATTGTTTACTCACTACTACTTGCTTTTTGTCTTGATGACATTTTCTTACCCATGTTTTTGTTCTTTCGCGTTTTCTTTGCTACGAAACGTTTTTAGTAGTTAGCGAGATTTTCCTCTCTGCAGTGTACACAATTTGGTTGTAAAGGTTTCTGTTTTCCACCATCTTTGGTTAAGTATACTTGCCCGTGTATTTAATATATCTTCGTTTCTTGTGGAAAAATTTTTCAGTGTTGGTATCTGTTACAATGGGATGTAAGCTTGGATTTTTTGAGTGGACGAATTTCAATTCTACGCATCCTAGGATATTTTTTCTGAATTGAAGCATAAACACATTTAATGACTTTTATTACTGGACATAAATTAAACGACCAGTAAACTGGCACACAACTGTCCCGTGTTTACTAAAATGACGTATTAAATAAAATAGTTTTTGCGTAATAAAAAAAAATAAAATAAAAAAATATATATAGTGTATACTACACACTATATGTATATTATAGTTGTAATCAGAAAATGATTTTTGATTTTCTCCTGAAATAATATACAGGGTATGTCATAAATATTTTTAATATTTTGTTAAATTCCGATTAGGCCGGAAGTAAATTGGTATACTGATTATACTCAATTAAAAGAGTCTTATGCCCTCTATTTCACTGTACAATTATATTTCTTCATCTTTGTTAACAAAAAAGTTATAAATTTTTAAAGTTTTCATCTTCAAACATTCATCCCCTTCCCCTATGGGAAATAGAGAAATAAATGTAGTGTCAATAGTTTTTCATGAACTATATGTATAACATTTCAAAAAATAAAAAAAAGCTTGGAGCAGATGTTGAGAAAATCGATTTTCAATTTTTAACCAATTTTGGGACCAATAAATTGACTACCTTACATTTTTGTTAGGCTCCACAGCCATAACGTACGCACCCACAGACAAACATTTTTCAAAGATGGTGATTTTGGACTCAGGGGGACTTAAAACGTCGAGATTGATCAAAACCTCGAGTTCGATTTTTTTCGATTTCCTACATTACTTTCCCTATTTTTTATTTTTTATTTATTTTTATTTTCCAAGATAAGGAGGGCCACTATGGGGACTTCGGAAACGGTAAGAGATAGAGGTTCGGTTAAATGGGAGAAAAGTTGGGCAATTTTGAGTTTAGTAAAATAACATTTTCAAACTGACGAAATTCCAAACCGTTCCGAAGTTATACGACAAAAAGCGAATTTTCAGGATTTCGTTTTTGACAAATTGTCACTTTGTCGTTGATGTTAAATAAAAACTAAAAGAAGCTTCTACAGGTACTTTTTAACGTTCTTTAACATGGCATAAATAGCAAATTGGAATCCAACGTTTCGTTTTCAAGTAACCATCAGCAACTTTGTTTTTTTAAATACGGTCCTGATTTTTTTTATACATGATATTAGAGGAGCTTTTTATTCTGCATTCAAGCATGTATCCATACTTTATGGTTTAATTGCTATTTTATACGTCCTTTACGATTATCGAAAAAAATCTAAGAAAATTTTCTCTCCTACTGAATTTTCGGTTTCTTACATTTTGTTGCCGCCAAAATGGTATTCACAAGTGGTCTTGAAGTAGACATGTATCAGGAAGATTAAGCATTCATTGAGAAATACTGCGCCCATTGAACTTTTTCAATGTCACTTTGAAAACCGTAACATTGAATGGATTTCCAAATCCTCAAGGCTTAAAAATGATGCATGGATACTTCCCCAATTTTTTTGCAATACGAAAATTATTGCTCCACTTCATGTGAAGGTTTCCTCTTCCTCAAAAATGTCGAATTTCTTACGATAACTTTGAAACAGGTGTATAGTTTCGCTAAATGGGTTTGCTAATTAAAACTACTAGGGTTTTTTCAAATCTGCTACGCATTGTATAACCTGTGCTCAAGGTAACTTCCATTGGTCCAAGTTTTTTTTTATTTTTAGACATCTTAAGTTTTTGACTGAGTGCAGTATTCTTTCGAAAATAAATTATACGCAAAAGAAGGGTTTGTTACTTCATCAAGATACCATTCGTATAGTTTATAATGTAAATTTTCCTATCACGGGTATCTACACAGAAAATTGTACGCCCTTGTGTAAATCCATTGATTGTGTTACCCAAGTCTGCACTTGTAATTAATAAAGTGTTGAAATAAATCAACGTGTAACTGCAATAAATACGTTTCCTTATGTTATGTGAGAAAATAGGAGTTCGCTTACTGCTTAAGAATAAACAATCGCTAATTACATAAAATCCTTTAACCGAATTTACAAAAACGTCCGTTCATCCTTAGAACATAAATTGAAGAAGTATTAAAAGTGTCATTTATGCTTTAAAAGCAACACTGCTTATTACACTCGTCTTTAGTAATATTATTTCAACTTTTGAGTACAAAAAATTACAAAATCCGATTTCATACAAATACGTAGAAATATATCTCTAAAATCGTAAATAATCGTTAAAGTTCAGCGAACATGTAGGATAAATCACAGCCAGAAAATTGCAATAACCGAAAATTCGTTCCAGAGATGAAAATCGAATTCAACTTTCAAGAAAAATATTTTGTAGGTAAACTCACAGCATCCCTGTCATACTTCACTTAACGGCAACGTATTCGATAAAGTCTGCAAAAATATCGCATAGTTACTAAAAATAGGAAATTTTCACATTTTCTTTGCTTCAGCAAACTTTGATACATTTCATTCGGCTTCTCGACGATCCTATGTTTGTTTTTTGGGGGACGGGAGAAATACTTCAAGTGAAATTTACGTGCCCTCCTCTGTGATTCTTAGCGGTTAAAGTCGAAAATTTAGTTTCGCATCTCGCCTCGATTGATTTACGAACCCCCGTCATTATTAAATCTATTTTAAAATAATTCAATTTAAATCGTTTGAACAATTATTGAATTTTTGGAATCTTGAACTCGCGAAAGAAAATTCAATTTATAAGGTAAGTTTTCTAATTATTACCTGACAAAGTAATAAAACTTTCGAAATTTTTGAGGATTCAAGTCGTTGAACTGTAATGAAAAATAAATGAAAAGTAGAGAAGCTGTGACGATTCATATAAATGCCGTCTTTTAATTTCCATCATTAAGAGTTTTATACAAATGCGGCAATGCATAAATTTACTCAATTTGAGTAGACATTTTCGTTAATTAAGTTTTTAATGTTTTTTACCGAAAGTCCACTTTCAATTCAAACTTATACTTCTAAAGTCGCTACTTATTACGATATTATATTTGATTGGAATTTGTTTAATTCGTTATTTACAGTGGAATGCCTGCGAGAGATAGTCCCTTAATGGGTGTAATTAGCGGGATTCAAATTCTAACTTGTTAAAATTATAAAGTTCTTAGTATAGAAGCTCGATTACGCATTTGAAGTTACTCTAAAGTAAGAAAGTACTGCCCCCTGATATTTGTGATAGGTAAAATTACATTTTGCAGATACATAGGCTCCATTAGAAACGTTAAAGATATATGGCGAGACAATCTTAAAACTAAATTGTGTACAACTGTACTTTAATTTTCGTTTCTTGTTTAGATCACGTGAGAAGGTGTTCTTATTTTGTCATTACTTTTAAAAATTCATTAGTGGATTGATAAGTGTCACTCCATGTGAAGGTATTGTGATATTAATGATATACAGGGTGTTTTTTTGGGAGCTTTAGTTAGACATCTCTGGGAAAGTTTTATATATAGGTTTTTGGAAAATTTGAACTTAGGGGTTATTCTGAAAACCGAATCGATGTAAAATATTTTCAAAATGGCAGCGCTTCCGGAAATGCCGGAAGTAGCTAGTAACTTAGTTATTTTAAATGGGAACTCCTTATTTTTTATTCCATTTTAGGATTCCACGTGAAATTTCAGTTCTTTTAATATACACATGTTAATATCTACAATTTATGGTTTTTAATTTATTTTCACTTATTTAAAAAAAAGGCGGATGTAGACGGTACTTTAAGAATTAATTACCTACATGAAAACCGTTGTAGCTATGGCAACCGAGTTTTCACCAGCGCATAGAGGAAGAATAGGGCTTTCTTTTGGTGTACTTAAAAAAAGTTATGTTGCGTACGACGTCACCTATAAGGCTCCAAATATAAGAAAGTTCAAATACGAAAAACTATTTTTTTTAAAATGAAGTGAACGTTTTCTTGCTATGATACCAATAGCACAGTCAATCTGTCGTGAAAAACGGCTGTTTTCGCAAAAAATTGCTAAGTGGATTTTTTTTCCATATTTCATTAGGGGGTCATGAGAAAAGCTTAACGCCAGATTTGCGAGGTCCTGGCGGCCCTATTGAATTTTTGAGAAATTAAAAAAAGTTTTTGAAATGCATTTTTCTCAGAATAAGTGCGTTTTAGAGAAAAATTTTATTAACAAAAAATGTAGAGGACCTTACCGTCTGCAATTAATGTTATTGAGTTGATGACGTACGACTTAAAATACAAGCAGTAGGTGGCGCTAAAATATAAAAATATAAAATAAAAAAATGCATTCTAATTCATTTATTTAAAAACAATAGTAATCAACAGATATTACTGTTAATCAACTTACAAAAAATGATATACCATTTATGAGCAACGCACCAATCGTTACCGTACTTCTATTAGCCTTTATAGTGTTAATGGTACAATTTTCACACTTCGGCAACCTATAGCTCTAAAACGAGAAGTCGAAGAAAAAAATAGTTTTAATGGATTTTGTAGGTATTTTTGAGAGGAACAACTATTCTATTCTATTTACAGTATTGGGAAAAAAAATTTGTCTTGGCAAAAAAGCAAAAAAACAGTTTTTCTGGTACTTTTTTAACGTCACCTACTGCTTAAATTTTAAGTCGTACGTTATCAACTCATTGACATTAATTACAGATGGAAATGCCCTCTACATTTTTTGTTTATAAACTTTTTTTCTAAAACGCAGTAATTCTGGGGAAAATGCATTTCAAAAACGTTTTGACTTTCTCAAAAATTCAATGGGGCCAGTACCTCGCAAATCTGACGTTATGTATACATAAAATTGAAATAATACATTGTTGTATAACCACAACAACTTGTAGGGCCCTTCTGATAAGGATTTTTTAATTTTTTACAAAGTTTATCAACGCACTATGCAAATTTTAGCGCTTGCATGGGTTTAGAAATATACATAAAATCATTGCAAAGAGGAAAGGTTCTTGTAGGGCTCTCGTGTATTAGAATTTTCCATTTTTGTTCGTATTTCTTGTAAAATATTCGTGAAATCGAATGAATATTAAGCAACTTCAAACAAATTTTACAAAAAACTTTGTGAAAAATTTAAAAATCCCTATCAGGAGAGCCCTACAATAAGCCTTCCTCTATCCATTGACACCTTTTTTGTGTTTATACGACAATGTTTTATTTAAATTTTATGTATACATCGACACCCATGAAATGAATTTCAATTCCAACTGGTGATGGACTCTTAAGCTTTTCTCCTGACCTCCTAATGATATATGAAAAAAAAATCCACTTGGCAATTTTTCGAACAAAAAAATACAGATTGACTGCACTACAAAGCTGACAAAGCTGGTCATCATGGATAAGACCAATAATTATGTTGAGAAGGTTAGTGATTTCAGCGATACTCCGTCGTTTGTTAAATTGTCTAACAACCCTTTGATTAATTATACAAAAAAAGATCGTAACCTAATTCTTAGTCATAGACATGCATAAATAACTATTACGGCCGTATTTAGGTACTTTACAACCGCTTTTTGTTGTCCAGGTGATGGAGCAAAGCACTCTATAAGTGACATGAATAATCAAATATACATATGATTGTATTTGTCAGGTATCTGTCACTGTCAAAATTATGAAATTGATTTTTAAATTAAAGTTTATATCTTTTTGTGATAGTCGCCTAAAAAATGTTGTGTGCACCTCGGTTAAAAGTTCTTTTTTGGCCTCATCTGATTTGTTAGCCTCGGCTGCAATCATCAGATTCGGCCAAAAAAGATTACTTTTACCGAAAACCCACTACTACTGACCTTTTGATTCCAATCATCCCATAAACTGGCTGGCCTCCACTCTCTTATTAGAATAATGTTTTCGATCCCCATGCCTTCCCACAACTTTCACAATGAATACAACATCATAAAACAAATTGCTTTGAACAATGGTTATCCCATCACTACTGTCTCCAGTCTTTTCCGTAAAATCAAACGTTCTTTGAACCCTACTTCTCTCACTGTTTGTAAACCCTCTAAACTTAATCTCACTTACAGATCGCTTACTTACTATCCCTTTGTCTCTCACAACATCAAGAACATTTTTAATAGATTTAATATCCAGATTTCTTTCTCCAACAAAAACACATTTGTTAAAAATAAAGATCCCATTGACAAACTTGATAAATCTGGTATCTACAAGCTTAATTGTCAATCCTGTTCATCTTATTACATAGGCCAAACTTGCACATCCTTGTCCACCCGGTTCCATGAATACTACACTCCTCTATCAAAAAAAATAACCTAGCTAGATCATAAATTCTCTTTTTCGGAACACATCTTAAGTACTGGTCACTCGTTCAATCCCTCATTAGACTTTCAAATCATCCATTTTTGTAAGAAGAAAACTTCAAAATTTCTAGACATAAGAACGACACGCATTCAGTTAATGAAATCACCGACTTTCGTAATGACTACATTAGCTCGATGTGTATTTAATAATTTTTGCTTTCACTCTGTATTTAGTTGTTTTCATTTCTGTGTTTTAATTCTTAGTTGCGCCACCTACATTAATCGTTTCTGCACTTTACTTGTCATTTTGGCTTGCACATGTCTTAATGTTGTTTAATTTAACTTAATCTTGCCAATCGATGGTCTTAGTTACAATTTGTGAGCTCCATTTGGGGTTAATTGTGATAATGTCTTTTCTTATTTTCTCTTTTTCCCCTCAGGTGATTGGATTGATATTAGTAGAGTTTCGGAACATGTCGCACAATTCCTCATTTTAAACCTTGCAAATGCAATAGTAAGACAATGGTCAATTCATTTAAAAAATCTGAGTTTTTAGTCTTTTCCTAAATTTAGAGCCCCATAGATGAAGGTGGTACGCAACTTAAGTTTCTTGTTTCTTTAAGTACACCAAAAAAAAGCGTTATTCTTCCTTTATGCGCTGGTGAAAACTTGGTTGCCATAGCTAGAACAGTTTTCAAGTCATGAATTCTTAAAGTACCGTCTGCATCCGCCATTTTTTTTAAATAAGTGAAGATAATTTAAAAACCATAACAATTGATATGTGGATATCAAAAGAACTAAAATTTCACGTAGAATCCATAAATGCAATAAAAAATTGGGGTTGCTCTTTAAAATAACGAAGTTACTAACTACTTCCGGCATTCCGGAAGCGCTGCCATTTTGGAAATATTTTACATCAATTCGGCTGCCAGAGTAACCCTTAAGTAAGTACATACATATTTTCAGAAACCTACCTATAAAACTTTCCCGGAAACGTCTAACTAAAGCTCCCAAGAAAACACCCTGTACTATGGTCACAATTTGGATCTTTCTTGGGATCATTTCCTTGATTTATCAATGGGAAAAATAGTTTCCAAATACCACCAACAGGTTGTTAAAGAAAAAAACTCCACCGTCCACTTCCAATTACGATGAATGGATTCAAAGATTATTGAAAAAGTTAAAACATTAAAATCAAATCTAATCGATTCAGATTCAGACGAGCGTTCATACAAGAATAAGAAAATATTATAATGAGTTTTAATCAACAAGGGCGACCTAAGCGTAAGTCGAGAGCCAAAGAGTCATTAAACGTGTTTATGCTTCAATTCAGGAAAAAATATCCTAGGATGCGTAGAATTGAAATTCGTCCACTCAAAAAAGCCAAGCTTACATCCCATTGCCAACCAACACTGAAAAATATTTCAACAAGAAACGAAAAAAAAAAGAATGGTGAAGTCGATGTACGAGCTGCCATTGTGCCTCACGCAGATGGCTTCTTTTCGATCCTTGAGCAGCGTTAGTCAGTTTGCCGGCATCAAGTCGGTTACCGCGGTCCTCCTTTCGTCAGTTACTCACCAATGACCACCAGATTTTGTATAAAACCGCCAGCAATCATCTAAAAAATACCGCATCATGGTGAAAATGTGTTTCTTGCCCCGACTGTCCACAAAGAATGCTGAGACACGCATATTTGTGTGACTATTGCGCATAAATTATATTTGGGGTATTGGGGGAAGATCTGCTACAGTACCCCAACATGTTGAGGTAATGGAATGGAACCAATGCTTAATTTGCAAAAATATTGATTACAGAATATTTAAAAAATAGGATTTCTTACCTATATAACGTGAATTAAAAAAAATGAAAATTACAGGAACAAAAGCCACCATTCCTTCAATTTTCCATATATTTAGACGCGTAAAGTCGAGGACGTCATTTTTCGTGCTGATATTGAAATCGTGTTCAAAATATTCACCTTTTTGGGTTTTCCATAAATGAAATTCGTGTTATTATAGAAATTGATAAGAATGGCCACATGTTTGTTGTCTACGTTAACAGGTGTAAATTTCTAATTTCTTAGTGAATATAACTAAATTAATAATGTTCCTATTAACACGTGTTCACTGACGTCAAGATTAGCAACAGTCTAATTGGAGACGGTAACAGGCGCATAAGCTCATTGGCTAATATTCAACATGCGTTTAAATAAAATTAATTTGTACCTGATTTATTTTCTAACAAAATGACACGTTTAGTTCGCGTCGACGTCGGTCGGAGTGAATAAGTGTGGAAGTGTAGAAAATAAAATCCGTTACCTACCGTACTTTTTTAAATTTAAAAGTGCTAATAACGCTGGTTGTTGGTCAATGGAGGATGGAACTAATCCACGTTGCTAGCAGGGTAAGTTTACAATAATTAACCTATTCGTTCATTTTTCCTCCAAATTTTCAATTTGAAACTTTTTGAACGCGTTACATTAAGCAAAACTCTGGCGTTATATATGAGATGACGTTGTTTTTTTGTATTACAGATCTTGAACGACACGCCGAGATAGCAAAAGGTAGGTGGATTTTACTGTGTTAGTTAATTTTGGGTTAATAAGGATACCAAATTATACCGAAAGGCATTGCGTCACAAATTCTTAAAACGGTTGTAAAATATTAGACTTTTCACTTTTCCCCTTTATGGAACGCATTAGCTGACTTATATCATATTATGATATCACGTCTGATTACTTTGTTACAGAAATAAAATTGCTTTTTTGAAAGTCGAAAGTTTTTTTTTTGGAAAAATTTGTTAACATGCGTTCCAGAAAGAAAAAGTGACTCATTGAAAAGGTCGCCATTTTGTTATACCTTAATCGAATGTTTTCAAATTTGGGATTTGAATTCCCATTCTTAAGAGCTTTCCAACGATGTGCCACATGGCCCCCTTTTTCATTTAAATTTCTTTTATAAAATGACTTTTTGGTAAAAAAATTTTAGGCTAAAATGCGCCCAACAAAAAATAAAAATCGACGTATTTCAGGATTTTTATCTGAAATAAATATTTTGCAAAATAATGAATTTGTTCCATAATTTAGCCGCTCACTGTAGAGTAGAACTCAAAAATTGGTTTAGAATGTTTGAATTTTTTCATCGAGTTTTGAACATGCGATATAGCTGATGTGTTTAGTGCAGCTTATGATTCGTTGAACAGCGTCCTGAATTAATTTTAAAACACCGGATATAGATACTCAATCCGGAAGCAATTACCATCATTTATCAATATCCACGCAAAAACTCCACGTTGTGACAACCTTAAAAAAATATTCGTTTGAGATCTTCCTTTTAATTTGCACAGTAAATCGCTGCAATATTTTTGTGTTCTCCATTAATTTATTAATGTTTCTCGCACTTTATTTTCTCTCCAAGAATTTCTTTGTGAAGTAATTCTTTTTGTTTTCTGTTACTAAACGCATAATTCTCTACGATTGGGGTGAAATAAATGAAATATTGATGGCGCAAGATCTTTCACGAAAACGCTTTAAAAATTCTTCACCAATTTTCTTCTTAAACTTTTTTGTATTGCACGATATTTAATTTTCCACTATACATCATATTACTTGCTGTTTTCAAAACATGACATTTTCACAAAATACAAGCAGAAGCTTATTGTTATAGCTGTGTTTGACATATCGTAACGTTTCAGAGCTTACCTACTCTAGCTGTTTCAGAATATAGTGATTATTCTCGATTATATAAGCCAATAACTGATAAAATAACTTGGTATTTTCATGCATGGAAGTATTACTTTGTATCTACATATTTTATAGTACAAAAAGCGTTCTAAATGAGCTACAATTTTACGAGTAGGAACGCTTGCCATAAACAGATATATTGGGTATATCGAAAAATGAGTACCTAGTTTATAATAAACTGCCAAAGGGATTATTTGCGCTGTGTTAAGTTAAATAACTTGCAATTGCGACATGATACAAATATATTTTAGTAATTTAAATTTAAATTAATTATGTAATGTCGTAACTGTATAATTGCAAAAGAAATTATTTTCTTTTATATTTCAACTTTCTCTTCAATAACAAAGCTTTATCAAGTGACTTTGTAAAAATGTTTTTCTTTTTCCGAAAAAGTTTTAATTTATAGAAGTATATATTAACATTTTTCGTACCCTGCAAACTGTTGCCTACTATTAAAAAGATTAATTGTTTAATCTTTTATAATAAAACTGACATCAAGGAAGATATATTTTGAAACGGTATTAAAAAAGCTCTAAGAAAGATTGTCGAAAACATGGATAATTACGTCAGTTTAGAAATGTTTTATTTTTATTAATCACACTTGAGTTTGTTTCATTTTTGGATGAGACATCGAAATTTAAGTGGAAATTCATCGTAAGTCTTCTTTTCTGTTTACAAACGACGTCGTTTTCTCACAGAAGCAAGTATTTCATAAATGCCGAGTACGTTAAATAAAGTTGATACAAGTAGAATCGATACATATAACAGTTGATTACGGCCGTGACTATAAGTAATTAACGAATGTATCAGATGTAGCGGTTAATAACGCGAATTTTGTAATCAAAGGAAACACGATACTTTCAAGAGAAGCATTAAAACACATTTTCTTCATCTTTCCTATAATTTATGCATCGAAGTTTTCTTGTTTTAAGACAAACCCGTTCAAAGACCTAATTATACTGGTTCTCATACTTTTTGAGGTGCTTCCAGGAAAGTGTATGTATCATTGAATGAGAGAAGTGTGGAAAAATCTGGCAAAGATTGTATGTGGATTAATACTTCCCAGGGACGACCTGTGCATTCTAACGAGGGATCCTAGGTGGGTGTGCTAAGCCGATCGGGACCAAACTTTGCATTCAATTAGAGGCCAATACCACCCAGAGCGTGATTTTGAGCACTTTGAATTTTCCATATATTACAATACCTACATGTATTTTTAGTTTAATGGCCACCATTTTAACTTTACTTGAATTGGCCCAAATGATGAAAAATGATTGCATTATGATAATTATTATTAATAAAACTATTCATATTGTGCGGAAAAATGTGCAAAAATTATTAAAAATTGCATATTACTTACTTATGGTTTGTCTCAATTTATATTGTCTTGAAATTTATCTCGTAAAAGGATTTATTTTCAAATCTGCATTGTTAGTAGATAAACACGTTGTAAATGCCTACCTGATTGACATAAAAAAGGGGATCTCTAGGTATTTTATGACAGGGCATCAGAGGCGGACTAAGGTAAAAATATTAATATAGCAATTTCTTTTCAAGGCATCCGTTTTATTTTAAATAAATTACGAGTTTTAAACTAAATTATACGATATACAAATTACTCGTATTATACTTACAACAACGAGGATTCTTAACGACTGATACTAATTAGTAATTATTAATTTGAATTGTTATAGCACTGGGTGACGCATACCTAACCCAACCCTGAGTGGGCAGGTAGGCATTTACAACGTGTTTATCTACTAACAATGCAAATTTGAAAATAAATCCTTTTATGAGATAAATTTCAAGACGATATAAATTGAGACAAACTATACCTAGGATCATTTGTAAGTCAAATGTCCTTTCGTCCTTCACGGTCGTATCATGGTAAATAATATTAAAGAAGTGCAACAGAAGCGTCATCTTTAATTTTATGTTTGAGTTTGCCTTGTGTTGTTAATTGCAGGCATTTTTTAAAGAGTCACGTTTTGAATAGTTTTTTTATGAGCTTTATTTTTTACCTTTCCTTCATTGGTATTTTTGCTCTGCATGTTGGTATTAGCCATCTTAACTTTGTTAATATCATTCTGTGACCACTACTTATGTTTCGATAGTTTAAGAGTTTTTACTGTGACTACCCGGCTTGGTTTTATTTGTCTTCTTCAGATCACGTAATCAGTGATTAGAGGCTCATAATGCATCCATGATTCCACCAAACGTGTTCTTTCGAAGCAATTTGGCCTTTCTACTAATGTTAGGTAATGGTTGACCTGAAACAACCCATGATGTTTATAAGGATCAGGATTTTACAAATAAATCCACTTTCCTCGTGAATCACAATTCTCCTATTTCTTTTCGGTTTTTATTCATTTTTTCCCCCTTTCAAATCCTTCCCTTGTAAATGAACATAAATTGTATTCTGAGCAACGTTTAATCTACTTGAAACTACCACAGATGGCGCAAGAATCTTAAACGCATTACAGTGACTGTATTACAAACAGTGACGACAAGCGTGGTATCGATTTTGATTGGCCGTGGTATATTTTGCATCTTAATGGCGGCCTGACTGTGTTTACCTTTGATCAGCGTGTGGTTGCTAGGATACCACCGTTGAGTTCATATAAACCCGCCCACAATTTTGCCTCTTAATGGCGGATAATCGCCGCTTGTCGTCACTGTTTGTAATACTTTATCAAGGGTAACGAGATTGTAACATAGTCTTTGATTATATTTAAAAATAAAAATTTGAGTGGAATTACTTGTAGGTATTGCGTTCTCTAAGGTCGGCCGCAAATTGAGCGCAGCACAGCACAGCACAGCATAGCACAGCGCAGCAGAGGATTTTGTAACCCATTGAATTAAATGGAAATAATCCTCTGCCGCTACTACGTCTCGGCTGCGTGCAATATGCGGTGTTCGCTTTAATTCCATGCGTTACAAAATCCTCTGCTGCGCTGTGCTATGCTGTGCTGTGCTGCGCTCAATGTGCGGCCGGCCTTAATCATAATGTTTATTATTAGCGGTCAAACATCTACCTGCAAGTAAGGTACTTTTTTACAATTTTAAAATTTCTTAACGGCACCAAACCCACGGGTGTGAAGTTAGTCGCGTAATTTACGAAACTGAGAACATTTTTTATTTATAATCGTTTGTTGGCTATTTTTAAACATTTGTTGGTTTTTCGCATTTTTAATAATTATGATGAAGATGTGAAGTTAGTGCAGAACTTTCGAAACCTCCAATTTTTATTTTCAATCGTACATACGTCCGTGTTCCCTATTTTGTTAAAGCGACTTACGACTTTTTTCAGATGAAAAAATGAATATTATTTGCAATATTGAATCTTATATTATATTGTTATTTGAAATTAAAAATATTTGGAGTTAATAAAAATTTTCAGATAACTAAGACATTATCGTTTTAAATCATACTGTCGTCTTTTGTTAACAATAGAAACCTACATGTCTACAAACAAAATATTTCAATATTTTTATTTAAACTTCCACGAAGTATATTATTATCAATGTTCATTATTTCTGGTAATTCGTGTATATTTTTATTACTTAACTAATTTATGTCTTATAGATCAACCAAATTCATTGCACCCCAAGACAATTACCGTTAATGTTTCGAATGTAAATAATCCAAATCAGTCAGTTGCTTACATTGGTCCTATGACCAGAAGTAGGTAGATCTAAAAATAGTTAATTTTAGTTGTAATTGTAGTTACCTTGTTCACATTTCATTTATATTTGTCATTTTAAACTTGAAAAAGGATAAAGAGTTTTCTCTGAAACGTAGTTAAATAAAAAAATATACACCAATTACCAGAAATAATGAATATTGATAATAAAATATTTTAATGTAGGTATAAAAATAATATTTAACAGAAATATAACAAGTGATACATCAAAATGAAAAAATGTAGATTTTTCCAAAATTACCTATCTTCAAAAATAAGAAAGTTATGGAGCATTAAAGAAATCGAACATTCGAGAAACGCCCCCTAGCGGCCAAACGATTAAAGATAGCTGAATTCTGTTTGCGCCAGTGATTTTCTCATTAAAATTGAGCTCCAAACACCTTGGCCCATTTTTTCTCTCTTAAAATAAAGGGTGTTGCCATAAGAAAGTGTCCAATTTGAACCACCCTGTACAATATTACTAAATATTAGAAATCAATATTTAAGAAATACAACATATATATTTGTAATATTTAGTAAATATTCCTATTTAACGTAAATTCAAATATTGATCGCACAATAATGTGCCAATATTGCGTGTACAATATTACTAAATATTGAAAATCTATATTTAAGCAATATAGCATACATATTTACAATATTTAGTAAATATATAGTTTAGTAAACAATATAAAGTCAATATTTATTTATCAATAACATAACAATACTGTGTTTTCAATATTACTTGATATTTAAAATGAATGAAAAAGATATTCACAAATTATAAGGTTATGATACTTTCTCAAAATCACCCGTATATTAATTTTCGCCGATTTAGAGATATCCAAATAATCAAAATATAATATGCACGTCCTCTTCCCCATCAATTTTAAATTCCCAAATTATATAAATTTGACTGACTTCTTAACCGGCCGATTGATGGTTCGAGTCGAGTCGAACTTGAAGGAAAAGGTTTTTTCAGCATCACCAATCTTCTCAGAGCGTAAACGAAGTGAATGTGGTCCCTGGGAAAAATTCCCTCGCAGCAGTTAGGGCTCTGGGGGTGGCCCAGGTCCTCCCCCTTTCTTACTATTTTGGGACACATTAAAAATATTGCATAAATATTTTCCCCAATATTGAAAGAATATCGTTTGGTAATAATGTAAAATTGTTCACATTTCAATGTTGTGCCAACATTGTACATTCATATTCTACCAATATTGTAGACCGAGAGCCAGCAACGTATTTTGAGTTGTCATTTCAACAGTCATGAAAAGTCACTCAGTGAATCTCTAATATCTGCTGACAAATAAAAGTTACTTCTGCCAACCCACTCCGGTCGGGTTGTACTACCCTAAATTTTCAAAAGGGGTAAAAAATAAGGCTCAATGTAGTTATAGTATCAGTCATGAAATTTCAGGAGGTTATTCCCACTTATATTCTGGATTTATCAGCATGTTGACAGAACATTTCCCCCCTCACCTAATTGCTGACAGAACGCCCTAAACTCTAAGTATACGTATATAAAACTACATTTACAAAGAGGGTAACAAATAAAGGTTCAATATGGTTAAAGTATCAGTCATGAAATTTCAGGAGGTTATTCTCACTTAAATTCTGGATTTATGAGAATGTTGACAGAACATTTCCCCCTCCACCTAATTGCTGACAGAACGCTGTAAACTCTTGGTATATGTATATAAAACTAAAGGTCCTGACTCACATATCAACGCCCAGCCCATACCCCTGGACCTAGATGGCTGAAATTTGACACAGAGGTTGGTTTTATGATGTAGACAAGGGATAAGGCCGGATATTTCAAAATTCAACCCCTAAGGGGTTAGAATAGGGGATAAAAGTTTGTATTTTAAGTTAAATCCATAAAAATCGGTATATGGCCTTTCGGTTAGAAATTGAAAGACGTGTTTCAGGATTTTTTGAAATTCAACACCTAAGGGGGTAAAATGGGGATAAAGCTTTACACGGAAATTCGTCATTTTTTAAGGTACATACATAAAAATTGGAATTTGGACCTTCTGTTACAAGTTAAGAAAGACGTATTTTAGGCTTTCTCGAAATACGTTGTTGGCTCAAATTTTTCTGCAATTACCTACAGAAAATTACCACAAAAATAGTAACGTCACGATTTGGCAGAAATAAATTGTAACTGAGGGGAGTTTGTTCATTTGTTGCAATTGATTGTCGAAATACCACGCTTCGTAGAAAAGTAGAAATAAATTCATCCCCATTTTACCGCCTTAGGTGTTGAATTTCAAAAAATCCTGAAACACGTCTTTCAATTTCTAACCGAAAGGCCATATACCAATTTTTTATTGATTTAACTTAAAGAATGACGAAGTTCCATATAAACTTTCATCCCCTATTTTACCCCGCTTAGGGGTTGAATTTCGAAAATTCCTGAATCACGCCTGTCTTAAGTTCTAACCGAAAGGTCATATACCAATTTTTATGGATTTAACTTAAAATAATAATAATAATAATATTTATTTATCTTTCAGATCAGAAAACTGATATAATACATAATAATAATATAATACAAACTTTCATCCCCTATTTTAACCCCTTAGGGGTTGAATTTTGAAATATCCGGCCTTATCCCTTGTCTACATCATAAAACCAACCTCTGTGTCAAATTTCAGCCATCTAGGTCTAGGGGTATGGGCTGGGCGTTGATATGTCAGTCAGGACTTTTAGTTTTATATACGTATACCTAGAGATTACAGCGTTCTGTCAGCAATTAAGAGGGGGGGGGGGGAATGTTCTGTCAACATTCTCATAAATCCAGAATTTAAGTGAGAATAACCTCCTGAAATTTCATGACTGATACTATAACCATATTGAACCTTTATTTGTTACCCTCTTTGTAAATGTAGTTTAATACACGTATACTTAGAGTTTAGGGCGTTCTGTCAGCAATTAGGCGGGGGGGAAAATGTTCTGTCAACATTTTCATAAATTCAGAATTTAAGTGAGAATAACCTCCTGAAATTTCATGACTGATACTTTAACCATATTGAACCTTTATTTGTTACCCTCTTTGTAAATGTAGTTTTATATACGTATACTTAGAGTTTAGGGCGTTCTGTCAGCAATTAGGTGAGGGGGGAAATGTTCCGTCAACATGCTGATAAATCTAGAATATAAGTGGGAATAACCTCCTGAAATTTCATGACTGATACTATAACTACATTGAGCCTTATTTTTTACCCCTTTTGAAAATTTAGGGTAGTACAACCCGACCGGAGTGGGTTGGCAGAAGTAACTTTTATTTTTCAGCAGATATTAGAGATTCACTGAGTGACTTTTCATGACTGTTGAAATGACAACTCAAAATACGTTGCTGGCTCTCCGTCTAATATATTTACAATAAAACGCCAATATTGAACCAATATTAAATGCTACATGGATAACAATTCTACAGCGTAAATAATTCGAACTTAAACTTGAATTAATGAATTACTCGAAAAGTTTGTATTCAAATTGGATGGTATATTGAAAACATTAATTTATACACGTGGTAATCCTAAAATCACGTTTATTTATCCACCTAAAGCTAATATATCTAACGTAATTTAATTGATGCCTTTGATGGTTCACATTTGTTACAATAATCAATTTTAAGCGTAACTCTTCCTGAGGTCGTTTCCATAAATCTTCCTTCTAAATAAATAGATTCCGCACATAAAATGTATATGTAGTTGATTTACACGGATGAGTTACGCGACAATCTTTTCAGAACCTACCATACCCGTGATTGTATATTTTGCACAACAAAAGCTTAAATCAGCTTTGAATAAATGAAATCCATAATCTTTCAGCATTCCATTGCAATTCTGAACGCGGACAAATTTAATGTACTACGAAAATTAAGCGGAAGTCGATTCTAGAAGTACCTAGTATAACCTAGTTTCTCTGTTGTGTTGTTGTTTTAGGAAATTGGTCCACATTCAATTTTTGATAAACTTTAATTTCGTGCACGAACCTCTCGAATTCATTTTCAATAAACCGCGAAATTGCCGTAACAACGTTGGTAAACGTTATTTTGAGTTATTTTAAACTCGATCGTTAGCAATTACCCCGGTGCATTCGAGCGTCTTTGATCGAATTTTCCGACGAAATAGACTGAAAAAAAAAAACCGTGCAAGTTGCACGACAAGAAAAGTTACCGTACTATTTACACACATTTCTGTGACAAGCGTTAGACGCTTAGTATTGAAATAACGAAAGCAAACAAAGTTTCAAAAAATATTTCAAATGTGAGAACACTCAAACAAGATGCGAAGAAATTATTTGCAAACAAATTCGAGTTTAGAATTTTTTTAGCTCACAAGAAACGTGGAAAACTCAATTTTCGAGTGGAGTAGCTTTAAGTTTTTTTTTCACCCCGTACTTTTTTTCGTGTATAGCAGGTGCTTTCCTTCAACATATGTAAACTAACTTTCGAAAGAATTATTTTCACTTTGACACTTTTCTGTCAGTATTAGTCTATTTTAAAGACAAAAGGAAAGAAATGTGCAAAAAGTAATTTCCGACTTTCATAACCTACATTTTTGATATTTGATTGGAAAAATGTCGAAGGTCTCTAAAAATAATCGGTATTAAACTTTAAAAAGGTAATAAATCCAAAGTGGCATCTGTGACACGCTTAATATCTTGATTTCCTTTAGGAAATACGAATTCCCTTCTTTCCCTTCGCCATTTACTACTACACACACACACACACACACACACATAACGTTCGTCTTTGGGATTTCCATCAAATCTTTCATCTCATCTAACACTTCTATAAGATTTGTAGACGTTTCAATCTAAATTATATTTACACTTTTTGTGAGATTGCTGTGGTAGCACTTAGAGATTGGATGATGTCCCACCTCTTATATATTTTAATATTCGCTCCATTCTAATTGCTTTCTGCTAATTAAGTGGTATCTTCAAAGTTGAAATGTTTATCGTTCAACACACAGCAAAGATAAAAGGCAAAAAGCTGCGTAGAAACGGAAACAAATTTTTCACGGTCTTTAACAAAGTGTTATCAATTTTTGCACGACGCTTCCTTTTCCTGTACCCATCAACACAACTTTATTAGTTACGAGAAATTTTTGTTTTCGGAACCACTCTCCAATTTTTATGTTAATATTTTTTTGCTTGGTCGCACTTACTTAACTAACTAAGTACGTGTGTAACAGCTAATCACTATATAATAACCGAAATATGTATGCGTTGCTGTGCACTTTTCCGACAGTCGCCCAATCCTGACGAATGCGGATGTGATATTTTAAAGCCAAAGCTATTATAAATTTATAACCTACAAATTAATGCTACAATTATAGAAACCCCCGCAAACCACGTAAATATCTGCACTAATTTTTTTCAAAGTAATTTTTAAACATTTTAGTATAAAAGTCCGTCATCTTATTCAAGCGGTATTTGTGTCTAAATAGGTATATTTTCTTTACTTAGAAAATACGTTCAAAGTTTCCTTATGGAGATTACGTGTAAAATAGAATTCGCTATTTGTGCTTATTTTTGGGTGAAAATTTTGTGTAAACATGCAAAGTTTATCTGTCCGAGGTCCTTAACCCATTTCGAACATTAAAACAATGCCAGAAAGTATTTTCGCGAAAATTTTCAAAATGACAAGTATCGGAAACTTTTTCTCGATAACATGGAAATTTAATTATTTCAAGTTGAAAAGTTATTCAAATGATGAAAAATGATTCTATTATGCCTCGCGTTAACATTTTCATCATTAAAATGATGTAAAAAGTAGTAACAGCGTTCATCGTAGACTAATTTATGTGTCCCGATACCTTCTTTCGGTAGCTTTCGAAATGTACATGTTTGTGTGCTTATTTCGAATTTACAGATTTTGAACGATGGACGATGTCGTCAGTAACATATCATAGTCGAATGTTTTCACCGAGAAAAATGTTTTCGTCTACATATTTAACTTAATATCTATTGATGAAAGTTGGTGGCAAGTGTATTGTTACCTTACACTATACCAAAGAGAATACCTATACTTTGACTATACTTCTAAATATACAACTTATATTGTAATTAAGAGTAAGTAAAATCCATATTTACTGCTGTACATATACGTGTAAATGATGCCTTTAGTTAGTGAAATAAACAAAAATTTGAAACTGTTTAAGGTAAAGAAGGTCTTTCTATAAAACAGATGTTATGCAACGTTAGACCAGCTTCTATTTGTACATTTTATGTTTTATGGTATTTTTAGTTTTACTATTATAGTTAAAGATGAATGTTAAAACGTTCTCCCTAAGGCCATTCGTATGCCCAAAAAGCTGCCAGTGTTCAAATTGAGTTCTTTTACATTCAAAATTAATTCTAAACTATCCTTATGAAGTTCACACCGAATTTGTTATATTTTCATTAATTTTTGGGCAAAGACTATGTTCAAAGACGTAATTAACATTGTGAAAGGGCCATTATGTATTTTTGGTCTCAAATCTATTCCAAAAAGTTTGCATTTTACATTTTTTTTAATAATTGGTAAAAATTTACTATAAGTAGGTAGGAACGAATTCGTATATCTTTACCAAATATCAACCCATTTTTGTGATTTTTACGTCAAATGTAAGTAAATGTAATCCTTTATTTTAGTTACTTTAATAACTTGCTAAATTACAGATACCCACAGGGTCAAAAATCTGAAAAGGTACAAAAATGTAAATTTTGTTTCTTTTTTCAAGCAACTAAGCCAGCTCAACAAGGTGTGATATTTTAAAACAAAAGCTATTACAACCTACAATCACATATCCCCCCCCCCCCCCCCCCAAAGCACGGAAAACGCGAGAATCGCGTGTACTTTTATAATTAATATTCATCATCATAACTTGGGGTTTCGAATTTGATTTAATGTGTTGCAGTAAAATTTAATTTTCAACCATCTTCAAAAAGTTGGTTACTAAATTCGTCCGGATGTCTGTGTGTCTGTGTGTCTGTGCGTTGGTCGATGTTACAGGGTTTAGAAAGCTGGATGTGATGTCATCTTATAGGAAATTCTTCACTGATTCCAAATCGCTGGTAAATTTTTTGATCGGATCACCCGTTCGCCGTCGGGACGCCATTAAAATCAAAATATACACCCTTTAATGTCTCAAGAACGACACATCTAATTACAAAAAGAAAAAAATACGTTTCCTTTATTTGTTGAAACCTATTGAGTCATGATAAGTAAACATCACCCTCAGCACTCCTGTGGGGTGGAGCGGGGGTGAGTTTTCAAAACTTAAATGGGAACACCTATTTTTTATTACTTTTGGATTCTCCATAAAAAACGATACTCAAATTGTAAATTTCACCCCCAACTGCAACCCCTTTTTTGGGGGTGGAAAGGGGGAAAATTGCACGTCCGCAGAAAAACGATCTTTTTTTACTTTTTTTTCCTCTAACATTTTTTCGTGATTTGCAAATTGTCCGTCACCCTCTCCTCTCCCATCTCCCTTAAGGGTGGAAAGAAAAACAATGACTCATTTGTGCAGAATCCGGCGTGGTTGTGTCTGAAGTGGAGAGAGGGGTAGTTATATACCTACATATATATTGTACAGGGTGGCGGAGACCAAATGACCACATTTGAAATGGACACCATACCTTTAATTTTCGAGTTATGGGGATGAAAAAATCACACTGTAGCTAATAAACGGAAGTTTTACTGTAATACAGACGAAAATGTTCAACCTACTTAGAAATTGAGCGGTTGTTTGAGAGAGTTGCTCGTGGAGCGAGGTTGAAATGTGTCGGGAAGGCGCGACGTGTGGCCGCAAAACAAAAAACGCCCCTACAGCGAACGCACTATGGTGACTTTCCCAACGCGGCATGGTCACTAAACTTCCCACCTTAAGCTACCAACTGCGCTACAGAATGACTTTCCCCATTCTACCCACTTTAAACCACGCCTTTTACAAATGTGGTCATTAGATCTCCGCCACCCTGTAGGTATATGCCATAATTAGTTACAGATTTGAAGTTGGTTGAAATTAAAATTCTATAAGAATTTGCGCCTTTTGATACTTGTTTAATTTAATTTCCGCACTTTAACATTGAGCATTTGACAAAAAGGCAGTACAAACTGAAGCTAATTACATAATATGTGGAAACTAAATACTCGAAAAGCAAATTAGAATCCTAACAAACTTTTCAATCCTACTGTGCACTGTGCTTTTAGAGCATTTTGTTGTCAATAAAGTGAAAATTTGATTAACATTTAATTGATCTAATTCTCTAGGACACAATTTGTATTGCGCGAGTTCTAGTCGGAAAGCTTTGCTTTTTGCTCTATTCAAGTTTACTTGTAATTTATGAATCTCTACAATTAAGGGTGCGGCCCTAATTCATAAAAGTGTCGTTCGTTCAATTCACGTGAATGTCCGAATTAAATGTAGGAAAGTTACTACATCTTGAAATACCACATTCAGATCGCTACTGAAATAAATAATAAACAATAAATATGATGTTTGGGGGGGGGGGGGGGGTATTCTGGTGTAGCTACTTTGTTTCCATGCGTTTCGTGGAGTAGGCCATTGAGTAAACTATGGATGAATTTGTTACACCAATTAATAAGCTGTTCTAATAATGATATTTCCCTCATCGCATACATCGTTAATAAATCAGGAACGCACAAGCGTCCGTTGGGAAATTATTTATTTTTTCTGTGCTCGTCACATATTCATTGCAGTGTAATAAGAGTTTTGGCATTTGCTAGTTGTTGTTGCAGATGTTGTAGAATGTCAAAAAGTCGAAGCTGCTTGTTGTTACCCCCTTGCACGTATATACTGGACAGGGTAATAATATAGGGTAACATAATTTGCATACTCACCGGCCACATCCTGGAGATTTTTAACATTGTAGTAAACGCAGACGCATTATTTAAGTAACCCTTGCTTCGTGGAGAATTTCGAAGGTACTAGCAACTATGTAGTATCGGAGTAAAAATGCAAGGCCCCTGACTTTAGAAGCTTTAGCGATCATAATTTAACGAAATAAAGTGCATTTAATAGTATATTAAAGTATTCGTGGATAAACCGGGTCTTTAAAACACTTGCTCTATTTCAAGCACTCCGGTACGCCGTCGTGCATGAAAACTCGCGCGTGTTTTAAAGACCTGTTTATCCATGAATACTTTACGTTATTTTTTTTATTGGTTCACTTTGAAATCTGGTATTAAAATGGAAATAAGAACTAATAATGTGAAATGGTTGAATTCTTAATGTGAAATCAGTATACCTTTCGTTGTCATGGAAATGAAAAAAACGGAAATTGATTTGCAATCTGTCATTTTATTTGACGGAAGAAAGTACTCCTATCAGATCAATAACCAATAGAATTCAGGTTTTTCAAATTGGTGATGTTGTCATGGCATCTTTAAAACACGCGCGTTTTTGAAAGTGCGATTTAAACACGCTGGGGCGTGGTTTAGAAAGCTAACATAGAACACCAATAAAAAAAGATCATTTATTCCTACAAAAAGGTGTACAGTTTTAGATTTTTGCAATACATGGTTAATTTTCTGTATCAGTGTATGTGCAAAAAAGCGCTAATTATAACTCGAATCGCACAAGCGCTCGAGTTTAAACATTAATTAATTACGGCTATATTGTTGACACTGAGTGGTAGATACTTATACAGGGTCCTTCAACAGTACGTCGGGCTTGTATAGTAGCGAGACCAAAAAAGTTAGAAGTCTAATTCAAACGCAGTTGTTAATTATTGTTAAGGGCGCATTTTAGGGAAATATTTTGACATGTATAGGGTGCTTGAAGAATAAGTGGCAAACAAAAAAAAATTTTTTCAATGGAACCCTCTGTGTAATTTTACATGTTGAGTACCTCCTTGGACGCCTTTATTATTTATTCCGACTTTTAAACGAATAGTTTAGCAGCAATAAATTATTTCTTTAAAAAAATTTAATTTTCATTACTTCCTCTAAAGGCGCGGCATTACCATACATATAACTTTCATGTTTTATGCTATGGCAAATGTTCAACATTTGTTCCATTCTAAGCATAAATTAATGCGATTATCAAATACTATTTCTACTCTCCTTAAAGTCACACGAGACATACTGTGGTGTTGGTGGCTCCCTAGACAATATCTTTAACAAATCCCCACACGAAGAAATCTAGTTTGGTTAAGTTCGGTGACCTTGCAGGTGAATTAATGGGTCCATTTCGTCCAATACAACGGTTTGTGAATCTCATATTAAGATATTCCCTAACATCTCGTGAAAAATGGGCAGGAGCTTTGTCTTGTTGTAGCTTGTAGCCACTACGGTGTCTACTTTGAAAAGGAATATCTTCTAATAATAAAATTGTCAGAAATTCTAGATAGCATTACCCGGTTAGACGATTGTTGAAAAAATACGGACCCCCAATTCCTCAATTATTTCACCTCAAATATTTAATGGTCATTGACGTTGCTGATCCATTTGTGTTAATATTCGCCGATTTTCTTGTGAATAATAATGAAAATTGTGACGATTTACAGAGCTTTCGATACACTACCAATCTCAATAATCTCAACATGTAAAATTATACAGAGGGTTCCATTAAAAAAATTTTGTTTGTTTACCACTGGTTCTTAAAGCACCCTGTACATGTCAAAATATTTGCCTGAAATGCGACCTTAACAATAATTAACAACTGCATTTGAATGAAACTTCTAACTTTTTTGGTCTCGCTACTATAGAAGGCCGACGTACTGTTGAAGGACCCTGTACATTTGAAAAATGAATACTTATTTGTCGGTGTGAGATGCTTTTGAGGCAAATTGGTTTATGAGACTTAAAGCTATAATAAAAAAAACGACATCTTGTGTAACTGAGTACCTGAAAGTTGGATATTAATAATATTGACAGTAACATACAAAGTTAAACCAATTATGTTGTGGTCCAACATGATTTTAAAAAAATGACATGTATACTACATCCTTGTTATTTGGAAAAGATTTGGAAAATAAGATGAATGCTTTGGTCCGCGCGGGGAAACTGTTGTCCTACACTTTTGCTATGAAGCGATGCGGCACCGCAATGCAAAAGAATAATCACATTGTTGCCGCTCGCGGTGTACGATGTGGTAGAGATACTCTGTGCGCCTTTCTCTCGCGATAATCATACCATTTACTTTAAATTACAATAAAACAACTGTTGTTTTCAATAAACTAATAATGCAGCTTGATTTCAATACTAGAAATTTACCATCTAAAACAAGAATTTTTTCTTTAGTTTCCATATATGTATTTCAAAATAATGAGATGTTCGGTTATACCTCCTAAACCCAGTTAATTATATCAATAATCAACATTTATGGGCTTTCGACTTTTGAGATGTGTGCTACGACGTTTATAAATTTGGTAACAATTTATGGAACAATAAAAATTTTATTTCTGTTTTTATATGCCCAAGTCCATGTTTTAATATGACGACCTTTCGCCCCTTGAAAAGCGGAAGTGACCTCGATCTGGTCAATGGTCATAAACCACCCCAGGGTCATGTGTGATACTCATCAAAAATTTCAGCGCCCCAGCTTTTACGGTTTTCGAGCCTATTCGCGTCATAGAAAAGTAACGTACGGATGGACACACGGAGTCACGGACCGACATCCACTTGCGCAATTTTCATTATAGCCAAAAGTTTTGCTTTGGGCCAAGGGCCGCAAAAGAACCGATTTGTGACATTCACCTTTATACAGGGTGTCCCAGGTTTAATGATCAGGACTTTGACATTTTGTAGAGAAACACATTTTAAGGTGGGTTGCTCCTATATACATAGGTCCTAAAATTCTTTGTTTCTGAGATACAGAGTGCGCCACAATTTTCTAAAAAATAAAGGTTTATTTATTTATTTTCGAACTGTTCAAACTGTTCAAACCAAAATTGGCACACAAGATACATGGACAGAGCATAAGATCCATGGCAACCATAATTTTTGTACACAGCCAAAATACATTTTTCGTGAAATAAATGACAAAAATCTAGTTTGCGGCCGCACGGTAACAGAAACGAAAAAAAGTCTAGAGACATTTTTTGTTCAGAATTGAATGCTTCATCGAAAAGTATATTTCGAGTATTTAATTCAGGGCCGTACTCTTTTTATTTATCAAATTAGTAGAACGAATTACCCATATCTCCGCCACTGGTTGATTAAAAAAATTGATATTCTTCAATCTTGTTGCCCTCTGTCCTTGTATCTTGTGTGCCAATTTTGGTTTGAATTATTGCCACAGTTTGGAAATAAATAAATAAAAACTTTATTTTTAGAAAACTTTAACGCCCTGTATCTCAGAAACAAAGAATTTTAGGAACTACGTCTATAGGAGCAATCCACCTTAAAATGTGTTTTTCTACAAAATTTCAAAGTCCTGATCATTAAACCTGGGACACCCTGTATATTAGATGAATGCAATATTAAAAATCATAGTAAATAGTCTCCAAGAATTTGACCACACCGTTCCCGAAAAATGTGTTTTCTTTTCAAAAACGAATGTCTTATTTTTAATTAATTCAACTACATTCTCAAACAGCTCTCCAAAATTGGTTGCCATAACCATCCCCGAATGGACATTTTCCGTATTACTTCTGGGATAGCCCTCCTTACGGATGGTGGACAAAAAAATGATGTTGGAACAGACTTATATTTTGTTTAGTGCGAGATTTACCCATTCCCACAGCATGTTATTCAGTTCGCAAATAATGGCTCACCCAAAATTACCTTTGTGTGAAATGAATAAGAGTTTTTCTAGAGCATTCCATCATTGAGTAATGCAAGAGGAACAGTAACCATTTCCAAAGTGATTTTTAACATTCTGCTGTCCTTTTTAAATATTCAGACCAAATGTTCCAAAATAAATACTATCTACTGAATGTAGAAGTGTAAGCCTGAAATCTGTAAATGATGATTAAACTTTTGTTGTTTTGTAGTACCTATAATTGAATTTCTCTCAGCTTAATTGATCGTAAAGGGAATACACAGATAGGTATATGGAAATCCAAATAAACAACCCATATATTTCAAATAAAAATAAAACTTTGCTTAGAAATAGAATGCGGGACAAGTTCTACAACAAAATCACTGTTACAGGTTCTCATAAACAGAATAATATGTAACTTTTGCCCCTATAACATCTAAACTTTCATAAGCAGAAAAACTATTCAGCACTTCTTTTCTCACTCTTGCTAATTACTGTATAATCCTCTAATTAATTAAAATAGCAAAAGGAACACCCCAAAAAAAAAACATTTGAAATGGACATCTCTGTCTGAATGTAAGTACTCCATAATAAACGTGTGCAACATTTTATAACTCCTTATTGAATCATTAAAACTTTACTTACCCTTGCAACACCAACAAAACTAGAAACTACTCCGAAAAGTAAACTTAAAACTTTGAAAACATAAGTACGAGGTGACATCATTTAGAAGTTGTGTAACTTTAGTCTCTACGATTCCCCTATTTACACCAGATGATAAACTTACTTAATTTGGCCAAGAGTTAATGAAATAGATTTTGTTCTCTCAACATTTGTGTATTTCCAGCTAATTTATTAAAAACCACCACGTCTACTGTTGGTTACTTTATTGAATGAACTTTAGACTTTTAACTACAACTTTGTCATTTGTCGTGTTAATTATAAGTGAACGAACCATTGGGATGTAAAATCGTTAATTTTTGACTCAGTTTCAGTTAAAATTATAGCACAAAAGCTATTGTTGAAGATACGGCATAACGAGTTATGAAATTTATGTTAACTATCGTTTCAGAAAACTAAGTATTACATGAAATTTAAATTAGTACACCGTAGCAATGTACAATGTAGTAACAGTACCTGTTTCATCATTTACACGTTCCCAGCATAATTTAATATACGCGTAAAATGTATATAACTTTTCTAACATCTATGTCGCTAAAGTTAACACTAAAGTTAACAGTATAGTCTATTGTGCACGGAACAAATCCTTGTATTTTGCGTAAAATAAAATAGAATAGTTTGGAACACTGCAACAAATACCTAACAGTAACGCTGTTATCATCAGAGAAATGGAAGTGACATAACTAATTTCAGTGAAAGTTTACAACTTCTGATAAGCCTAAAGGACCTGAATTATCATTATTCATTAGAAATCGTTCGATTTTGCGAATTTCCCAACCAAGGAAATATTATCTACTATTATCTAACGGCAGATTTGTCCCATTAATAGCAAATTTTGAGTGATCTTTTAGTTTGACCGATATACACTTGGTTGAAGCCTTTACACTTGATTTTATATTTTCCGGACTTCTATTGAGTTTTTGGAGTTGCCGAGAAGCTTTGGTAAACGACCTCCTGAACTTGTGACCGTTTGTAAATTTACTTCGGAAGAGATTTTAGGCAGACCACTTGTATATGAACGATAATTTGGTAATTTAATATACTTTTTATCCTATCTGTTGGAACTTTCCCCTAACGTAGGTAGTTTAGATATCTGATATTCTTCTTTATGTTTTCTAATTAAATTCATTCATGGAGAAACCATAGTATGCACATGCAGCCATTTCTTTGATTGTACGTCATTCTTTGACATACTTTAATTGATTAATCTATGTGCATAAAAGTTGAAAGAAGCATGTTTAGGCTGTATGCAAATGATTGCAATCTTTTGATAGTGAACCTCGTAGTGCTAGTTTCCTTACGGTAAATATCTATTTCTAAGTAAGATCTGTCCCTTGAGACAAGAGCATCAAGGGACGGTAGTCTATTTGTTAACTTCCATTTCATATGTAATTTGAGATAGACGAAAATATCAAATTCAGTGGAGCCGCAAAGTCCCAAAGATAGCAAATTTTAGTATTGGGAAAGGAAAGTTTTTTCAATAAATTTGGTAGAAATTGGAAACACTACAATTTTGTTTTATCGAATTTCTCCCTGAGATGTTTGGAAATTGCGTGGGTATGTTGAAGAATTTGGACACAACACAATGATCCTTTTCAGGTTTATGTAGCTTGTCACTAAAAATTCGTGGGCGGCCCAAATCAGTAGGTTTTCAATATGGCGACCGTTGAAAGATGGCGTTTGGTGAATTTGCGCGTAGTTAATGAACGTTTTATGGGATTGCAATGGTTTTTTTTATTTGAAAGCTCATTAAATTTTGTCGTTCTTATTACATTATCAATTTACTTCCTATTTGAAATATTTCGCGAGGCGCTCTGGAGGGTAGTTGGATAAAGTGAGAGAAACGTAATGTCCCCTTTAATATCAAATTTGACATGTTTTGCCGTTTTTGGATACAAATTTAATTACAACATTTTTTAGGGTGAACTCTGAACTGTTTTCCCTAGGACACCGTGTATTTAAGCCTTTTAGTTGATATTTTGTTGACAGGAAATGGTCTATTTTTTAAATTCAAATAAATATCTTCATTATCTTTCGAAATGCACTCTGCGGTGCGTTTATTATAGAGACAAGTACACCTTGGCTGGCAGCACAATATGTTAGCGTATTTAAAGCTAATGTAAATATGCATTACCTCTGGAGTATGATCACTACCCGTCCATTTTCTTTCAATATGAACTATCTACTCATGACCTTCAGTTGGAATAGGAATACGCTTGCTCTTGCTCCCCCCTATGGGCGCCCATGGCTTCGAACTTCCACAATCATCATAACCATAATTCCGAAAATGGTCTTTTCTTAATTTCTCATATACATAAGGATGTGCCAGTCGTAATGTAATCTATTATTCTATCTATTATATCTATTATTCGTGTAATTATTTGTATTATTCTTATAAATACTATCAAATACAGAGTGTTTTGTTGGTTGCGGCGATATAAAAAAATAAAGTTGATGATGGTTCCTCGGAGACGAATCGTCGAATAAAAAATTTGACAACGCCATCTAATAGAATTCAAAAAGTGACAATGAAGAAGTATCGTTGGTTTTTAAAATCTTTTAAAATAAAGGTAGGAATTACGAAAAAAGAAAAACCCAAAAATCGCATTTTGTTTTAAATCTCGGAAACGATAAACAATAATGAACTTTTGCAAACTACATGTGAACATGCCCTAAATTATACAACTTTTCTCTAATTTAACCGCCTTCGTATCTCTTACCGTTTTCAAGATCCCCATGCTGTTCATCCTTATCTTGGACACGTTGTATAGTATGTTCCGTAATTTCCGGACACCCTTTGTGTTAATTGTTTGCATTATTCCAATACTTATTTTTTATTTGTATTAATTTCCGAACCACAAAGGGGGCTTGAGGGCATCATTAACCCTATATGCTTACAAACATCCATGTCCGGAGGTATTTTTATCACCAACCGATCGGGATTCGAACCCGAGACCGCCAGGCGTAGTTTATTGGTGTACCAACGGTACATCCACTACACCATGTACGGCCACTCCAATACTTATTATTTCTTTTGTTTTATATATTTTTGTTGTAAATATATTTTTTATAATCTTCCTAAAATCAATGGAAAAATCGTAGAAAATATATATAAAACAAAGAAAAAATGAAATTCTGAGAGAATTCATCTGACCACTTTTAACGCAACCAAACACGTCTTGAATAGGATAGTCATAAAGTAATAAAAACATGGTGGAAGAACTTGGTAAAAGACATATTATGTGATACAGCGTCAAGCAGCTATAATTACTTAGTATAAGAGTTTAACCGTGCAAATAAATAAGTGAATTAAACTCTAGTTAGTGAAACGCTAAAGCGCCCTATAATATTCCATAATGAATAATTAGGACTAATAATAATAATAAAAATATGCACGAAAATTTCAGTTAATATGTTTCAAAAATTCTTGCCTTGAAACGTGGGACAGTACCTATATAATCTAAAAAAATTGTAAATGCATGAAGAGAAAGTTGCATCGCTTCCCTTACGTTAATTGGCATAAAATTTTATCTCTCATAGCCCATACTTCCTTAATCCACATAATTGCTCATTGAATTGTATAATGATCGGTTAATAGCTTAAAATTGTGACATTTTCTCGTAATTTATTGACCCTTTCAGCTTTAATCTTTGTTAATATCAGACGTATACAAGAATTATGGGTATTGAATGTTTGTTTCCGCCTTAACATTACACAAACAAGAGATTTACGTCGTGTATTATTTTGTATTATTAATTCCCAACGGACTTTATCCCTTACAACGCATACATTTTTTACTCCTCAAGTACCGTACTCGCTAGCGCGCACGTTTCTTGTTTATGGCACTTTTCCAAACAACACACAAATTCAATAATACCATCTCGCTATAAGATGAGTGCAAATAATTTTATACACGTTGAAATTGTATGCTTAGGTGTTAATTATATATAACATACATTATATTCATACGTTATAGAAAAGTGTAATTATAAATCTTGCAAGTACCGTAATTAAACTTGATTTACATGGTCTTATGCAACAAGCGAATTGTATTTTATATAAATGATAATATTCTTTATGCTTAACTACGGTATTATTTCACAAATATCTTGGAAATCATGGAAATATCTTGAATTTGTACGCAAAAAGGTTGCTGAACACTTACCATTTCATATAAATATAATTCAAACAAGAATTGCAATGCAATTACAGGCTTCCCTCAATATACAGTGTGTTTACGGATTGGGTTCATTATAGGTGTAAATGACCAAAAATGTTAGAATTTTTTCAGATTCGGTCCTGCTTCATTGGAAATGAATTGTCATCATATTTTTAATTTTTTTAATTCAAAGCCGCCTTGGTGGTGAAGCAAAAACTATTTCCTTTGCAGGTAAATTAGGTACCTACATACCTTTTTTGTGTATTGTAGAGCAAAATTTTTTATTAATGAAACCTGTTCAGAATCGAAAAATAATAATAACTGCAAAATTTGTAATTAATCGGCACAATTACATGAAACCAATATTTTTACAATTAAAAATATGATGAAAATTCATTTCCAATGAAGCAAGGCTGAACCTGAAAAAATCGTTTTGAAATTCCATTTTTGGTCATTTACACCAATAATGAACTCAATGTGTGGACACACTGTATAACGTCTATTAGATTCAATTCACTGATTCGTTCTACTAATATTGCAGCTCATTAAATTTAATACCGTCAACATAACGATTCCTTGTTTTGAAGGGTAGATTTGCTTCGTAAGAAGTGAGATACACAGAACTCGATAATGGTGTACTTTTAGGGGTCACATAGTTAAAAAATTGCAAAAAAATGAATGCAATATGCAACAAAAATGTTCCAAATATGCACTTTATACGCACTTCATTTTACTTACAACAAATTTTAATTAAATAATAAATGATTACATTTGATGACTTTCAAATGTAAGCTTCCTTCTGTTGTTTGTTAAAATATTTTTGTATTGAGAAAAATTTCTTGGAACATCGCATGACACAATTGGAGAGAATTTTAGATTTTCTATTTCTATAATATTTAAATGATCCATGATCCAGAGTTTTTATTTAAAACTTCACTTATTTCATTCATAACTCGGGAACGTTTTCTAATGTATGTTTCTTAGAATTTTTAAATTCGGTTGGATTGTCCTTAGCGTCCTTCCAAGTATTTATAGCCTATATTTCAATTCATCCCTAAAATTTCCAAATGACTTGCTAGGCTATCTAACGCACTATGAGATAAATTACTTTTTCCA
The DNA here is from genome assembly GCA_036250285.1 of Pyrocoelia pectoralis. Taxonomy (NCBI): domain Eukaryota; kingdom Metazoa; phylum Arthropoda; class Insecta; order Coleoptera; family Lampyridae; genus Pyrocoelia; species Pyrocoelia pectoralis. Next base: position 6,747,676 of record CM070080.1, read on the forward strand.
ACAGAAATAAATTCATATGGAGCTTACTTAGTTTCCGTATGTACAATGTTAAATAAAAAATATCAAGGCAGTAGGTATCCATAAATTGTTTGAATACCTAAATCATTTTCGGACTGTTCTTGTGTATTTTCCAACGACTCTAACACTTGATGATGGTATGCTGTGGACTTTAATTGTCTAATACCTAAACAGACCTTTACATTTGAATCTTGTTTAAATTCAATTCTGTGGGTAATTGGGATATAAGTTTCTCGTTTGGTGTTCAGAATAATATATTTATCCGCAATTGTTTGCAATTTTACTTTAGAGCAACAACATAATTTGAATGGCTCTGCTTTATACAAAACTATTTGCGGCTTAGCATTCTCTTGTTTTCAAGATACCTTTACGCTGTAGTTATTGTCAAATTACGTATTGAATAAATCCAAAAAAACTTTCAGTTGTGCTACAAGGACATTGAAAACTTTAATTGAACTGGTTCTGCGCTAAGAAGAAAATTGATAGTTTTAGTTTAATTAGATCTAAAAGAACGTATGGTTTATTTTTCCTTTTCGTGTTATATGGGTTGATCCCACCCTTTTCGCTGACTGTCTATATAAACACGAGAAAGGACACACTCCTCGCTCCCTGTACACTTTCTACCACTCGCCGACCCTCACTAAATCTTACTTATATTCTCTTTTTAAAATTTTTCATGAACTAAAGACGTTCATTATAAGAAAAACATCGGAATGAGTAAAACCAATCAAAATTTATCAACACGATAAATAAATGTTAAAATATACGAGGCGTGTTTTTAAAGTGACTATATACTGTTTGAAAATTTTACCGCTCTAGCGCTGCGGTCGGCATTCGGCGAATGCACGATGGGTATTAGTCGACCGTGTTTACGTTTGTTTGTGAGTATTTGAATGTCGCCGACTGTGAAATCGCGTTGTGATTCGTTTTCTTAGTACTAAAGGCGTGAAAGTGGCTGAAATTCATTGTGAGACCAGTGAAGTCTACGGAAAAAACATTATGAGTGATGGAATGGTACGGAAATGGGTGGGAGCTTTGCATGAGTGCATGATGAGTAACGAAGTGGACGGTTTTCAATCATTACTGATGATTTGGTGCAGAAGGTTGATGAAAAAGCGCCGATCTAGCACCCATTGACTACCCCAGCAAACAGGTTTATATATAAAATACATATAAACTATACATATAAAACTGGAAGAAAAATAAGAGATATTTAATGTCAGGATGTCAGAAATTTTCAAAATAATATATATGTCTATTAGATGCAAATTCTTTATATCTGTAGTACATGAATTTATATACGTTTTATGTATATTTTATGTAATATTCACATAAAAAATATTAGTTGTAAAAGCGTTGCGATGACCAAATGGCAGCTACACAAGCATAATGTAATTATTACCAATGTAAAAAATTATTTAAACAGTTTCATACAAAAAAATGGAAAAACTACATTTTTACGTGCAACTGTACTTTAACTTAATTCTTGCACGAACCCGTTTTTACCTGAACTGAAAGCCGACAGTTTATTATGATATTATATACTTGCTTGAAAAGTGTCCCTTAACCGGATTCGAACCGTTACGGGTGGGCGTTACAAATTCCGAAATCCGACATGTATTTTCTTTGTATCCGACATTGTACCACTGCGCTAATCTGAAACAATCCTTTTCTTATTTCGTTCTTCCTAACTTTGCGCTGTTTCGCGAGTTTAAATTATGTTTGCTTATATCGTTGAGTCAGTTGAGTGAAGTCTTATTCAATGTTACCTTTATGTTAAAAATGACCAGGATTTAATTTATTTTATATTATTTATTTTCTATATAAATTAAACTCATTTTAGTCGATACGGATCTAATATTAAAGGTACGTGAACTACAATTTTTGGCGTTATTGAAAACCCGTGCGTGCGATTAATTATGCGGCGCAAATAGAAACGGACTTTTATTTTCGACAATATAATGTATGTAATGATAATTTATAATTATATTTACAGAAGGCATACATAAAAAATATGTAATACTTCTTACATATAAGATTTTACATATAACGTACATAAATCTAATCATATAAATATGACAGCACATAAATTTCATGGGTAATATGTAATTATCTATATGTATATATTATATGAATTTCTGTATACAGAATATCCGTAAGTTTATATACTATTATGTAAAATATACGTAATCTGTTACATACGGTTTATATAAATTTATTAAAGAACACTTACATACTTGATATATAAAAAAGCATATGTAGGGGTATTTACTTCAATCTTATATATGTTGTATGTATATGTTATATGTGTGTTTGCTGGGTACCATTTAAGCAGTATCTGGATTGTCGATGTAGATGTCAAAACGACCTTGCTGAAGTGGTTGTCCAATCAGGCGACAGATTTATACGAGGATGGTATTGAAAAACTGGTTGCACGATATGATATTGGTGGAAGTTACGTTAAAAGTAGATTGTTGAAAGTCTACTTGTTTTTTTATATTTCAAAACGGTACATACAGATTTTTACTTAGGCCAAAGTAAGATTTTTGGCAATGATGAAAAGTGCGCTCGTACATATCGCTCCGTCCGTCACTTTTCTATGACGCGATAGATTCGAAAACCGTAAGATCTGGAGGGCTGTAATTTTTTATGAGTATCACATAGGACACTGCGGTGGTTCATGACCATTGAGTTCCGGTTTTCAAGGAGTCAAAGGTCACTATATGAAAACATGGACTTGGTGATATACAAATAATTCCTATTTGATATAGTTCGGCGAGTTGAACATTTCTTATACATATGTGTCAACTTACCTCACTGAATGGTTTGGCCACAATATCTCCGAGAAGTAGAAAAACCGCGGACGAAGCTTCGACTATATGCGTCGTTTACAACAAGAAAAATGCGAAAGGTAGCAACCTTCCTCTCCGCTAACACTGGATTGTTACCTTTAGTTCACACATAGGAATTTGCATTCCTCACACCTAGTCGTTCAAAACAGTATGACGGAGGAAACTACATTACCTGGTAGTAATGCCTTACGGCTACTCAGTGGAAAAAAACCATTGCAGCCTTAATCGCTAAGTAGCCGCTTCCAAAGCCGACTTAACCCACAAAAACCAACTCAGTCCTTGGATCTGCAAATAAAAAAAGTCTTGTAAAGGCAAAATCGAGTTAAACACTACATAATCAATAGATATCAATCACCTAGCTATTTTTACACAGGTCACGTTAGCGAAAAATTTGTAGGTACTACAAAGTGCCCCTGCGGTAGAGTTATTCTTACACCACCCCTAGACGTGGATGATCTAATTCAATATTGAAATAACTAAAAATCAAAGGTTCATATATAAGAGAAATTTTTCGCTTTTGTAGCGTGCCCCGTGACACAATTCAATTTTTGGCGCACAGAAATAGCGATTCGAGCTGCTAAATCTGCAGAAAGCGTATGTTTCGCAATGTTTTTCTTCTGTTTTTGTTCACCATTCACCACATCATATTCTATTGAAACAGTGACGTACATTTTTTGAATGATCACTCACAGAAACCTTCTAATTAATGAAATAAACTTGCACCACAATATGGGAACTGTAATATTTCAAAAAAGTGGTTAGTGGCGCTATACGAACAGATTGATTTTACGAGCTATACTTACTCGAAGGAAATTAATGACTTACAGAGGTAATTGCAGGAAAATATTTGTAAATCTACATACGTAAAAAGGTTTTAACCCTTAACGTTGGTCCGCATCGAGTATTTAAACTTCCAACACGATGTAACTTTTTGCTAATCACGTCATTGAAGTAACACTGTGAAGCAATTTGCAATATTTCGTACAGTAAAGCGTCAAGTACACGGGGCGAGTTTACAAGCTAACAAGCTGGCTTGTAAAAAGCCGGCGAGTCGGCGCGTGCGCTAGTAGTCGAGTACACACAAAATTTCCCACTTGCTCAATAGCCAACTAGTTGGCGTGTGGAAACCACGTGTTGTCGTCTAATTAACTCGTTTGTGCACAAGCTACTGTGAGTACACGTAGCTAGTTTACAAGCTAGCTCGCTCAAAAGCCGGCGAGCGGCGTGTAAAGTCGCCGGCAGTTCAACTTTTTCCAGAGCGTTTTTACAAGCAGCTAACGGAGCGAGTGCATCGAGTACACTGGGCTAGTTTACGAGCTGCTTGTGAAAAAGCCGGCTTGTAGCTTGTAGCTTGTAAACTCGCCCCGTGTACTTGACGCTTAAGCGCAGTTTTTATTTTCGTGTCGCATTTTCTCGCAACATGATCATCATTTATATGTGAAATCGGTTTATTCCAGTAAGCTACACATTCAATAGTTTACGTCCCAATTTTTAACGGCCATAAATTTCGCGCGAGAGAGATATTTTCAATTTAAAAATTTAACCCCTCAAATCCCCTTCTGAAAGGCGTATTAAAATGTGTACGTTTATGTGAACGTTTTGAAAAGCTGTTTTTACATATAATACGTAGATAATCATAAATGTATCTCAGTCGTAAATTTGAGTACCGTGTTAAGCTTTTCTTCATTTAATAGAATATCGTGTTAGTTGTGTATGTGAATAAGGTGTAAAGCACACAGATAGGCAGAAAATGAGCTTATAAGCGTCGGTGTGAGTCTGATATCTATTTAAATTTGAAAGAGCGATACTCAATATACATCACCGCACACTGAAAAGCCTTACCGAATTTCATTGCTTTTTAGGACTCTGCGAAGGTATTCATATTGATATCGTCTAACCCAAATATATATTATGTACTCCTTTTTTTGTAACAAAATAACCCATCAAGCATATTGTTTTATTTACTAATGGTGGGACGAAAAACGTTTAGATGAGAAAAGGTCGAACGAGGAAAAAATTTTGTACGTACTTTTTGTTACTTCCTGAGAACATTTCGAACGTATTTTTTCCTGCCTTCTATCAGTTCTTTGTAAATTATACTTTATCTAAAAGGAAAAATGTCTGGAAACTAATCTCTGGCCTTATAAATAACCTTAGCCATTAGTTTCACCAAATCAGCCACGACTGTCTGGAAACTTTATAACTTTCATTCGTTATCGTTCGACTCCCATATGACAACTTTAATTTGAAAAAGATTTAAAAAAAAATCCTAATTTTTTTCCGATACTGTCACTAATTTTATAACAAACTACGTACAATGTTGGACCATAAATTATATACAGGAGAATGAAAACGATTCGGAAAATATGAAGCAGAAAAATCGCTATTGTGCTCCTACTTCAACCGTAATTAATCTTCCACTTCGAAGTTACTTTGTGAAACTTAATCAAAAATATGTAAAAGATTAATCTGAAAACTTGAAATATTTTAAACGCCACAAATTCTGTTTTGACTTGCAGCGAAATAGTGTAATAAACTCTCTTTGATAAGTCACTCGGAACTTTCAACTCGGTTTAATTTTACATCCGTCTAATCACAAGAGGCCTAACCTTTTCGCCTCCGAAAAATTGATGTTAATTATTTTTTTTTAGTTCTATTTAATTTTTCGGAAAAAAAACTTCGCCAAATCACCAAATGTATATGCTATCTCACGTATGTAATTAATAAACGTTGGAAGATAAAAGGCGCATCGTGACAAAAGCTCGATAAATCGTATTACGTTGCTATAATCTGATTATTTTGGTAAATACGGAAGTAATTACCATTGGCGGAAAATCCACTTTGTTAATTTGACGTACAATATTTTGATTCCAAATCAAATGCCATATTTCATTTTCGCGGAGCGTATAACTCCATTTTAATTTATAAATTAGTTACGGAAACTTCAATAACGTTATATTGCACTGCAAATGGTTGCGTTTAATATGGATTAATCTAGTTTGGAAACGCAAATTATTATTATAACGCTACGATAATAAACCATCGACTAATATAATTGTAATGTTCTTGTTCAACCGTAATTTTATTGTTAAAAGCTCCAAATCGGAAATACAGCGATAATAAATTTGTAATGTAGGTACAGGATGTTTTTTAAATAATAAATAATCGGGCAGTTATGAACAAAATTTTTATTTATAATTATTATTATCCATATGTTGCATAAAGTATGCAATTTGAACACATTAGAACTTCAACTTCGTTGTTTGAAAATTACATCATGTAAGATGGCCTCCTTTTGTATGGTCACAACGTTGAAGACGTTCCTTGAAGCTTCGCATTGAATTTTCTCTATAGGGATGCTGTTGATTTTAAATGCCCCCATCTGGAATTGTAAGGTCTGGTGAACGGGAGGGCCAACGAGAAATTACTCTTCCAGGGAATGTTGGTTTGAGAATGTTCATAGAAATCCGAGCAGTATGGGTTGTTACCCCATCTTGCTGAAACCATACATCGCGGATTGTAATGCGTCGGCGGCGACGCAGTTCGGGCAAGAAATAAGTTTCCAACATTTCCACGCACCGTTGTGCATTCACCGTAACTGTATTACCATTGTTGTCTTCAAAAAAATAAGGACCGATGATCCCTGCTTTACTAACCGCTCACTTACGATTGGTAGATTTGCTGGACACCATCAAAGTCAAAAGTTCCGCTTGTTTACAGCGCTCATAAGAATTACAGCTCCGTCGTTAGGTTAGGTTAGGGCTCTGCACCGTTGCAATCCCTACTTGATCAACATTTTTCGGGGTACTAACTGTCCTTGCTGGTCCCGGGGGTTTCTTTTTCAATTATATATTCACCCTTCCACAATGCCACCGTGCCCAACTCCCACCACTTAATATTTTCCGTGTACTACACAAGTCGAAAACATGCGTTTCCCGATAATCACCCTGTATAGTAATGCATAATGACATTAAAACTCTCCCTTGGTCGATTCTTAAGTTTTTGGCATTCGGGAGCTTATGTTTTGTGATTAGAAATGTGAAACTTAACACTCTCTTTAATTAGATCCACCCTTCCTCTTTTATTGTTTATTATTATTTATTAAACAACGAAGAAGATATTGATATTGTTAAGCTAAATAACACAAGCAGTTCGTTAGATACAAAAGTAAATACATGCATAGGTACATAAGATTCTTCGTCCAGCCAGTACATGGAATTTTACATAATGATCAGTCTCATCTAAGAAATATGAAATGTACATCAGGGTGAAACTAAAAATAAATCGGCGCTTTGGCACACACATGTTTAAAGCGCTACAAGTTCTTGGTAATTTTAACTTGGAAACTGCCCTAATCTGCACCATATTTTTGGAATTTCTTTTTTCTACAAAATAAAATTTGTTGTTTACAACCTAACTGTCTTATTATTATTATTATTTGTTCTGGGGGTGGTCCCAATAGGTTCCCGCACTGCGACCTTTTGGTCTATTGTGCTCCCCGGTGTTGTCTACCCTTCAAGAATGCCTGTATCTTTTACAAAGTCCAGGATTTTAGTAGGGTGAATCTTCGTTACTTCCTCTTGTGTAATTTTTTCATTTCCAAGTAGGAGTTCCCTTGCCTTTATGAATGCCTCACATTGGCAAATGACGTGATAGGGCGTTTCATCTGCCTCACCTCAACCCCTGCATGTCGGGCTTTCAGTCAGTCCCATGTTGTGCAGGTGTTTGTTCATGCGACAGTGGGCCGTGACCATTTCTGTCGCAAGTTTTATCTTCGTCCTGCTTAACTTTAAGATGGACGTAGCTAGGTCCCCGTTTGGGGTTTCCAGGAAGGTCTTGGAATGACTCTGTCCTGGGATTTTCGACCAATGTCTGCAATGCTCTTTCGTGAGTATTGCTTGAATCTCCTTTTTGACTGTGTTATAAGTAATCCCACAAGCCGGTTCGGGTCCTATGAATGGTTTTGCGCTTGCCATTCTCGCAAGCTCGTCAGCAACCTGGTTACCTGCGATTCCCGCATGCCCAGGTACCCACACTAGTGTGACTGAGTTGCACTTACCTAGTGCGTTTAGCATTTGTGTGCATTCAAGGACTAGCCCTGAATTTACCACATATGAGTCTATTGCTGCAATCACTGCTTTGCTGTCCGTCACTATAAAGATTTTCCTTTTGATGAGGTTCTCTTTTAATAGTTGAGCAGCCGCCGTCAGGATTGCATATACCTCGGCTTGGAATACGGTCGCTTGTTGTCCTAGGCTTACAGAAATTCTGCAGCCCCGTCCATTGCTCCCGTATACTCCAGAGCCGGTGCCCTTTGTGGTTTTCGAGCCGTCTGTGTAATACACGATTCCATTCAGCTTCGCTTTACTGGAATTGCTCTCCCAGTCTTGCCGAGTGGGGATTGTTGTCTTAAACAGTTTGATAGGACAAACTGTTTTGGGTATCCTCTCAGTGTTCATACTAAGGGTTTTGTCTTTGGAGATTTCGTCAAAGATGAGCGAGTGCCCCGCCCTTGACGATCCCTCCTCGCCGTTAACTCTCAGCCGGTATGCCCCTCTGAGCGCCTCTGCCCTAATTGCTAGGTTTAGTGGCGGTAAGTTCAGGAGGGTCTCCATAGCTGCCGTAGGGGTGGTTATCATTGCCCCCGTGATGCCAAGGCAAGCCCTACGCTGCACCTTGCTAAGTTTCTGTATGTTCGTCTGGGTGGAGGTTTTATGCCACCACACCAGTGAGCCATACGTAATGATCGGTCTGATCATTCTGGTGTATATCCAGTGGGTCATCATTGGAGATAAGCCCCACTTGCTTCCGAACGCTCGCCTGCAAGCCCACAAGGACTTTGTGGCTTTGTTCGCTGTCTTCTCTAGGTGCGGTTTGAAGATTAGCCCTTGGTCTAGCGTTATTCCCAAGTATTTGCATTCTCCCACAACCTTCACCTTGGTGCCATACATTGCTATGTCTTTTAGCTTTGTCGGCCCTTTTCTTCGTGAGAAGAGAATGAGGTTCGTTTTTGTTGGATTAACCGACAGACCCTCTTCTCCGCACCATGCTTCCACTAGATTTAAAGCTCCCTGCATCACAACTGATACGGTCTCTTCAAATCTGCCACGTACCACAATTGCTATGTCATCGGCATAGCCAACCTAACTGTCTTTGTCTTTGTCTTCATCTTGCAAGATGAAGGAGATGGGAATTAGTGGAAAGAGGCAAAATGGAATTTGGTGCGTTTAAGATTTCCCTCAGGAAATAGAACTTACGTCCCGGATCCTTTATGATGCAACATTCATTTTAAGTTCATAGAATGGTTGCATTTAATGGATGGAAAAATATCTTTTTTTAAAACTGCCTTGGAAAAGTTTTTTTTTAAATAAAATGAGTGAAGAAAGTCATTTGCTTACACAAACCATAGGAACTCAACCCATATCCTGTTATTAATAAAATTTAATATTTGTAATCCTTTATTAACGTTTCAAGATTGAACAAAACAGCACTCGTGAAAAACGAATTCACTCACTTATGTTCCTTTGCACATTCGATTAGCGCTTCGCGAGCAAAACTGGCACATGTAAGAGCGAAGCTCGTACTGTAATATACTAATTACTTACACGTAATATTATAATTTCAAATTTCATCGATACGCCCTTCAGACATGGAAATCTAATTGTACTCTTCCTATTTATAGACGAACACCGAAGCGTTGATAGGTAATTAAACTTTAAGATCCTTTTTGTAATTTGCCTTCATTTTGATTCTTTAATAGACATAATTATTAGCGAACGCGACGTCATCATCGGCGATGTCCTTATGGTCATTAATTCACAGAACATTTTACGAAAACTTTTAGGTTGGCAATATGATTTTGATGCGGAATTATATTGTCATGCATGGCAGTTTAAATATTACAAAATGTGTCAAAATTGAAAGCAAATTTGCGACCCTATTTTTGACAAGTTCACATCATTTTCAGGGGGGGTACATACAAAATTATCTTGATTATCTTCCATATTCGTGTTTTGTCATAGAATTTGGATAAAACAAAAGACGACTAGACCAAATTTTCAAATTTTAAAATTAAGAAATTACCAACCACCACAAAAATCCCTAAATGGACTAAAGTAAAAAATTTTATTTAAAAGCTGCATAAAAAGGGCAAATTACAAGAAATAGTATAAAAATCACGTTTCGTAAGACCTTGAAGTATTCATTCTTTAAAATAACTCGTGGCTACGCCACTCGTTTTTTAAACTTAAATTCGTGCTTCAAGATTAGTCTTATGAAACTTGTTTTTTTAATACACTATTATGCTCTTCAATCGATCTATAGACACATCATAAATTATTAGCATCCTGGGAAACTCGAAAAGCAGGAAAATGACCACAAACTGGCACCGTAATTGAAAATACATATAGTTCAGTAATATAAATGAAATACCGAGGGGTGGCTCACTCGTTAAATATGGTGTACACATACTAGTTCAGTACGTTCAGTATGTTCAATAAAAGTTCAGTATAATTCAGTAGGTTCAATACAAGTTCAGTATGAGTTCGGTGAATTCAGTACCATTCAGTAGAAGTTCAGTATTGGTTCAGTACATCTTAAGTATGTTCAATATTCGAATGTTCACGGTTAAAAACGGGCGCTGCTTTGTCGCCGTCTCAAGATATGACATCTTCCGTGCCATATTTGCTTTCTTCTGTGTTGATTGTGTGGTTGTATTCAAGTTTATCATAATAATGAAATTTTGCTGTAAGTATATAAATACATATACCGGGTATCGAAAAGGTATGGAAAGCCTTGAATATCTCGAGAACGACACATCCGATTGCAAAAAGAAAAAACACGTGTTCCTTTGTTTTTTGAATCCTTTCGGTTATCATACGTAAACATCACCCTCACCCCCCCTGGGGAGTGGCGGGGGTGAGTTTTGGAAAGTTAAATGAGAACACTTATTTTTATTGCACTTTTGGATTCTCCATATTACACCGTTCTCAAGTTCTGTACAAATAAGCCATTGTCTTTTTTTCATCCTTGGGTGGTGATTGGAGTGGAGAGCGTGACGGACAATTTGTAGGTAAATAACAAAAAAATGTTGAGGAAAAAAAGAGTAAAGAAGATCGTTTTTCCGCGGACACCCTTGCCACCTCCAAAAAAAGGAGCATGAGGTGGGGGGTGAAATTTGCAATTTGAGAATCGTTTTTAGGGAGAATGCAATAAAAATAGGTGTTAATATTTAAAATTGTTTTATTACTAACAATTTTTCGAACTTAATATACTAAGATGCTTATCGATGATATCTTTTTTTAAATATATTTGGTAATGGGTAATGGGTGTATTTTTATCTTAACTTTTTTAATATACTCTATTTACTACTATTTTTATTTAAAAAAATAATACACTATTACAGCCGTACAACAATTTCAAACAATAATGTCTACTGTAGAAGTTTATATAATGTCTTTTGGATGGTACCTTTTCAATTGCAGTGAGAGTATTATTTTTGATTAGGAGAAAGCTTATATTTCCTAAAATTTATTTTCTGTGACATTTTATTACCTCCAGAAATGAAGCACTAACGGCTATAATATTTTCGATGCTAAATTCACACAATAGACTATAGTTTCGTCCTTATCTTCAGTCTTATTAATAATTACAGTTTTGCTAAGAATTATAATGATATATAGTTAACAATTAGTTACATGACTGCTCCATTAAATTTGGGGAAGTTTGTGTAGCACGGGTTAAATTTAATAAATTTCCCCCGGCCTATTGAGCCTGAAAATGGCTAATCGTATCGAAACGAGTCGCAATTTTGTTTAATAATTTAAAATATACGAATGTAATGTGCGACACTTAGTAAAATTAACTCATTTCACATACAACGTTATTTAATATTAATATGAGTCCAAGGTTTCATGCTCTGTGAGGACCATCCCTAATTTGCGATGCGACCAATTAGGCTTGGACTATGTTTCTAAAATACTGAGTCGTTCAACTGTCTTGCTGGTACTCTTTCGTTTGAAAACCTCTTGTGTTTTAATGTGTATTTTTGATAGTTGATTGGCCAACATTTGAGGTAATCTCCACCATTTTCATTTAAGATTCTTTCAATCGCATTTCCTGTGCAATATATAGATTAATATAAACAGTAAGTATAGAATAAATACTGTCAGTAATTTAAATAATTCAAGACAAAACCGAATTTTTCTATAAACAAAAACAATTAAGATTTTTAACTCTAATTTGGTTCCATTTTACGAAAAATTAGAAATGGAATGTAATTTTGAGGATTTTCTTGTAATACTTAATTTAAGTAAAGGAAAACGTTCATAATTTTAAGTAAATCATTGTATCTTTTTATTTGAAGATCAAAGTTACTTTTCAAAAAAAAACGCGAAATTTCTACAGCTTTGCGTTCAAAACCTTAAAATTTTATATTTGTTTATATTTAATTTTTAATCAATTCATAACCCTTGACAATATGACCCAAGTGACGAAAAGCGATACCATGGATACCATCTAATAAAGTGTTATTATAACATGAGAATTTAGGGAGCTTCGCAATGAAAATTTGGATTAAATTAACAACGAAAATTAGATTAATATATAATCCCTTGAGATTACAGCAATTTATTTTTTACTTGTTTGACACATTGTTCGCGGGTCATTTTTTCTATTTCAGTCTTATCCTAGATTCCCCGTTTTAGTCAATATTTCCCTTTGCAGCTACAGTTAGACACTTTAGTGTGTCACACCTTACTATTTACTAATTTACTATACAGGATAATACAAAAAAAGGGATTTAAAGCAATTGCCATAAATTGGACAAATAAAATTTACTAACTAACCGTTATTTTATGTAGCGCATAAAAATATCTACAAGTTGGCGTTACAATTTATTAAGGGAATGCCTTGATGAAATCCCCTAATTCCACAAAAATTTATTGCGAATTCGTACTCTCATTTACGAGGAATGGAAGACAAAATCGTGTCACAATAAACGAAACCGAGCCTTTTGTGATCTAATAACCTTCACTTCGTTGTTCCCTGACGCTTCATTATCCTTAAGAGGAGAATTGTTCACCATATGAGCCAGAGAATAATGATGATTCATTAATTATTCTTGTCGGAGAATATCACAGAAAATTTATATAACTTTGCGAGTGGAACTGTTGCTCAATAATCCTTGGTATTTTTATCGTTTTGATGAGATTTGGTCGTGCATACTAATTAGGTAAGAAGTATAACTAAATTTTAAAGGGAAGAAATATGAAGGGTAAGTGTAAAGGTTTTATGACGTTCAGGTAAATTTACCTTCGCGTAACATTTTGACGTGAAAAATATGATATATTTTATGGTATTGCTGAATATTTTACTGCTCGTTCCTTACGAGAAAGTAACTCCGGTGGGAATATTCGGGTATGATTGAGAATATATGTTATTGTGTTAACTTTTCCAACTCATAATTTTACTGACAATCCCTGCCGGGTTAAACTTGATGTATGATGGGCTCGAGCACTAGTGCTATGTAAAAATTCGGTATTTTTACTTTTTTTTGTAAGAAAATTTAGTCATCATTAGACGTTTTGAGGTTGGTACGTTTCTAATATTAATTGAGTTAAAATTAGACTACGTGTAAGCTTTGATGCAATTACTGGTTTACGTATCCACTCTTAAAATAAGAACATGCCGTGCCCAGTGCTACCACATCAAAGTATTATCATATTTTAATTTTGAGGTAATCGTATACCAGGATATTATTCATAGAGAAATTTTTGAAAATTTACGCTAAATTACGAACTCAATTTACATTCCAGAATTTTTTAATTAAGAATTACAAATCATATATGAAATAGAATTGCAGATTAGATCACTTGTACAGTAATGTTTTGAATTGCTTATCATTGCAACTGTTGTGTTAAGAAATCAGTACTCGTGTGAGGTATAATAATCTATCTTCCCTTCTTTAGAACGCTATTGCTTTTAAAACACTTATTTTGATATTTTAATTAACAAAAATATGTAAAATTATATGAAAACAGCAACCATGTTCTTTTCACCTTGCCGAATAGCTATGAAATTAAGGGGCTCAATCTCGCAATATTCAGTAAATCGAAGTAAATTATCAAAAACTGTTTCTTAACACCCATTCCATTATCATTTCAAGTTTTTTTTGTGGTTGGATGGATTTTGTTGCCGTGGTTATCATATTTTTGACACAAAACCGAATGATGGAAGTTACTCCATAGGGAATATCGATTCTTAGTAATAACTTTATTTGTGCGTTGAACAGATTCAACAGTCCTTTGGACAACATCACGCTATCGTTGATGAAGTTGTGGGCTTGGATAAATGTTAGGTCTTATATGCTCTCATTTTTGATGCAGGAGGTACCTACCTTACTTCGTGTTGTATAATGTTATCTTCTCTTAAAAAGCATGCGTTTGAGCATGGGAAACCGGAACATACATGCACTTGGTCCTCTTCTGCTTCATCCAACTCTTAACCATGCAATCATGGTACCATACATAGTGACCCGTCGAAAACAGTCCAGCAAGCTTTGTATATTATAAAAATTTAAATAAATCATAGGTATACTTTTATTTTCAGGGAGACACATTAATTCCATCTTTGTAACTTAAATCCCTTAGCGGCGGTGGTATCTACCCTTATTTTTTCAAATGGGAAGGAGTATTGAAAAAACTAAAAACTCAAAGTCTTCCCACAATTTTTATTTTTTAAGCTGACATGTTTCGGCTCAAATACGTTTCGCCATTTTCAAAGCCTATACATACATCTTTTCAATGAGCATTAAATTTTCTTTAAAATGGTGCTTCGTTTTTTAAATTTGTGTTGCGGGTTCTCGAGGGGAGATAAATCGGGTGATCTTGCGGGTCATTCGACGTCAACTACTTTACTGAAGATAAAGGCCAATTGCCGACTGAAATTTGTTAGTTTAAATACACTTTTTGCTCACAAACCTATTTGTAGATAAGAGGTCCAGTAAAATGTTTGAAATTCCATTGCGAAGCCTGGCTTAAATTTAAAAAATTCTGGCAAGTTGCCACGAGACTTCCCTCGTATTAGCACCTTTTTCAAAAAATAAATTTATATTGCTGAATTCAGAAAAGATTCTCTTTTAAACTGCATAAAAAAACTGCAACTTTATATTATTAAAAAAATGATTGCCGTCATTTTAGCTTATACCGGAAGTGACGTCATCAAAGGTAATATCAGCATTTTCGTCCTTGGCCCGAATGCAATCCATTGGCGAAAACCGCATTTCGATAACTTTAATAGTTTCTGAGTATCGAGCGTTGCAGTCGATTTTTAATAATTATTTTTTTTAACACTTTTTTCAAAAAATAAGTAAGCACAATATATATTGCTGAATTCAGAAAAAAATTTTCTTTTAAACTACATAAAAAAACTGCAACTTTATCTTATAAAAAAGATGAGTGCCGCCATTTTAGCTTATACCGGAAGTGACGTCATCAAAGGTAATAACAGCATTTTCGTCCTTGGCCCGAATGTAATCGATTGGCGAAAACCGCATTTCGATAACTTTAATAGTTTCTGAGTTTAGAGCGTTGCAAGGAATGTGTACGTACAGACTACAGACTACAGACTACAGACGACAGACGGGAAATTTTTTTTTGCATATTTTGAATCTACGTATTCGGAAACGCAAAGATATGTAAAAATTTCTATAGGTCAAATTTTTTTTTTTGGAAAACTAATACAATTACTTCCCTTTCACTTCGTACTCGGGAAGTAAAAACGAAGCGCCATTTTAAAGGAAGTTTAATGTCCTTTCAAAAGATCTATCACAACATACCCATTCCCATTTGAAAAAATAAGGGTAGATGCCGTCCCGCTAAGGGACAGGAATAGAATTAATGTGCAAATATGTCCGCCTGAAAATAAAAGTATAGGGGTGCGAGAATTTTGCAATTGTTCCGGGTCAAAGTGTAAATTCTATTTTGATCTGTTGAGGGCTCCACAACTGAAAATAAGCTATATTAGACATTTTTTTCTCGGAAAACACTACATCAGATGTTGTGTACCTAAAGTGACTTCGTCTTCTCGGAAAGGAGATATTTGCATTTCTGGTCCAAAAAATCTTAGAACTATATGAGCGATGCGTTCCCCTTTTTTCTTTATAAACTATGAACTTGTTTATTCCAAAAATTGTGACCACCACTCTTCGGCCCTCTCCTCCGAATCTGATTTTGTTCGTTTACTTTCATTACTATCACAGACTTATCGTGTTTTGAACCATCTTAGTTACATAATAATTCTTTCTTTTCATTACCCAATTTCATATGCTTGCCTTATCTATTGGTACGGGTTATTCTTCAATTTTTGTACTGTTTCTTATGGAGATGAGAACAATACGTATAAATCGTTCATGGGTGATGCTGCCCTGTTAATATTTGCTCATAATATAAATCTTTGCAATGTTGCATTTTTTACGGTAGACGACGTATTCTTCCCTTACGATTTATTTTTCCAGTGTAGTTATCCTATAATCAACCCATAACAGGTTGCAGCTCTTCGGGTACATTTCCCAAATTGACCACCGCTTCCTTCACATCCTGGATGTCATCAATTAAGTGTGATGCTATTGTTGACAGTTTTTGATCTTAATGGTAAAAGTTTCTTAGAATTTTAAAACATGAAGAAACCACTTTGGTACTTTATGATGAATTGGAAACGTCCTTTTTTTCATTTCCAAAATTATGTTGCATCATCCGCCAATGTTTGGTTTAAAATGTACTCATAGCCATTATCGACGAATTTTCGTTTGCCATTTCTTCCATTATTCAGGGATATTATGTGTAAAATATTTGGTGCAATAACGAGATTCGCCTAAAGGATAAGCTATGTTAATAGTTCATCTGAAGGAATGTACTTAAATACCGTTTCTCATTATATCTAGATCATTGGAGCAGATCTTCGCACACATTAGAGAGGGTTTTCAGCTCAGTATTAAAATATTAACCAACATTTCCTTAATTATTAAAAAATTGTTAGTAGGGTTATTTATACCATCTACTGAACAAACCCCTTCATGAAATCAATGACTGGATAACTTGCAACAGAATTGGGCTCCATACAATTGCCATCGATACGTTGGGTGATTTCTTATCAACCAACTTCAAAAAGTTGGTTACTAAATTCGTCCGGATGTCTGTGTGTCTGTGCGTTGCTCGACGTTACAGGGTTTAGAAAGCTGGAAAGCTGGAAAAATTGCAGGAAATTCTTTACGGATTTCAAATCACTGGTAAATTTTTTGATCCGATCACCCGTTCGCCGTCGGGACGCCATTAAAGTCAAAATATACATCCTTAAATATCTCGAGAACGATACATTCAATTACAAAAAGAAAAAAACACGCATCCTTTATTTTTTTTAAACCTATTGAGTCATGATACGTAAACATCACCCTCACCCCCCTGTGGGGTGGAGCGGGAGTGAGTTTTGAAAACTTAAATGAGAACACCTATTTTTAATTGCACTTTTGGATTCTCCATAAAAAACTTGTCAAATAATTACAAATTTCACCTCCAACTGTAACCCCTTTTTTGGGTGTGCAAAGGGGGAGAAAAACGATATTTTTTTCCTTTTTTTTTCCTCCAAAATTTTTTCATGATTTACAAATTATCCGTCACCCTCTCCGCTCCCACCTCCCTTAAGGGTGGAAAGAAAAACAATGACTCATTTGGGCAGAATCGCAGGGGGGTAGTTATATACATATATTGTATATGCCATAATTAGTGTTATAGATTGGAAGTTTCTTGAAATTAGAATTCTATAAGAATTCGCGCCTTTTGATACCCAAAATTTATCTCTACCTTAAAGATTGATAGATTGTATTCACTCCTAACCACCAAGGTTCCCTAATATTGCCTTGTTGATTTTCTTGTGCAATTTACTACCACTTCTGCAAACGACATTTTATAACCTAAAAGAGCATATTTGCGACGAACTCAGGAATACATATCAGGGTGGCCCAACGAAAAGGTAACAGACGGGTTTCTGGCCAGAGGGAATTTTTTTTTGGGAAACGCAAAAACACGTCAGTTTTTATATCAAGGGGGACAACTTTCGCCATGATTTTCAACCTGAAGTGATTTCATCCCTTAGCGCTGTGAGAACAACCCCTAAAATTTAAATAGGGATGATGGGGCAAGTGATACGTCACTTGAAAGGTCTTTTTGTCCTGAATTCAGTGCACTAGTTTTTTTAATATTTTTTTTATTTTTAACCAAAAAAATTGAAGTTCCAAAATGGAAAATGAGGAAAGAAATTTGAGGCATTTAAAAACTCAAAAAAGCTCGGACAGGTCAATTGTTTTTTTCTTAGGGAAGCTAGGTACTTTTACTGCTATTTGACAACATTGTTTCACCCCTTGGGTACAGGGTAAACAACCCGTAAATTTTTAAATAAAAACAAGGGTTAATTTTTTCTTGTGCTAATTAATAAAACAAACTTTTGAATCGTTTATGGGATGAATTAGCTACGGTGTGTACGTTATCCGTATAGTAGAAGTCAGTGGCGTACCCAAGGATTCTATTTTACGCTTATTCTTATTAATCCTTAAAAAAGACCTATCTTAGGAATTCAACCTCACAGAACAGACTTAATGGACTGGCAATGATGTCAATTCATAGCGAACTACCCATTTCAGAAGACGAAATAATAGAGCAACTTGCACGACAACCAAGGCGATTGGATTTTGTATTGTAACTAATAATATTTATTTTATAACTCCCTGTAAAACAAATGTGTATTAAAATTTGTAGATTACACCGCACTTTTTATATCCCCTCCCAAGGCTATAGTCTGCGTATGCCACTGGTAGAAGTGGTGTGTATTGAACATTTATAAACTTTTATGACTTTTATGATATAAAAGGATAAAAATTAAAATTATCGTATGTCGGCAATATCGGTTTAATGAACACTGAAACAATAATCCATTTACTATTAATTTGAATACCTTTACATGTCAGTTATTCAGCTTGTAATATAAATTAATAAAAAAGCTAGGAGAACTGGAACACATGTTGTCGTTGAACACACCAAAGGACACAATAATATTTTATTAAATCGGACCGCGATTCAACAGCAAAACTGTCAACAACTGCACAGTAATTCCATTACTTTTAATAATGTAACCCAATTATTACTTGTCGTTCTCATCGTATCGACATGGGGTTTTATTTTCTATATGAAAAAGGGGTATTTTAATTTTGATGTTTTAACCTAGGTTGTATAACATTTTGTAGCATTTCCAATACTCAAATGTTTTACGAAATTTCACGTTATTTATTCCAGAAAACTTCTGCTTGGTTTTCTCGCGTATTTATCCTGTGACATGTAAAAACACTAAACTAATCTAAGTAACAGTTGGATTGGAAAATGATACATTTATGACATCGATTTTAACTCAGAACAAGTTTGCCGTGATCCACAAATAAAATAGAAACCGTTATAATGCAGGAAGGATTAATTGAGTGGGAGCCAGGACTGGTTTACTTCACAGAATAGCTTTGTTGATCCATCCAATCCAATCGTTCCATACAATCTGAGACTGACTTAACTTCCCGGGATCTGTGGTGCATAATTTACAAGACGATAATGATCACATAAGTTGGAAGTCCAAAAAACTTTCAAGGCCAAGAAATAGGTTTGGTTTTACAGTATTACGATACACAATTGCTGTCTTTTGGCTTGATTTCAAACATACGCGTTTTACGAATAACCCTTGCCCGATTCCTACGAACCGGCTACCAAACTACAGTGTTTGTAAACACTTTCGCTGCTGATAGTCTCAACTTTGGCTTATGCACGTGTACCTAACACAGTTAATCGTTTTTTCACTACCATAAACCGGTGTAACTTAACAAAAAATACATCCAAATGTTTAAATGTGTGGAGTGATTAATGCGAAGCTCGTTAGTGCTAAAAATAATTTCTTACGAAGTAGTTTATTATTCAAAGCACCGCACCTACTATTAACCTAGAAAGAAGCTGGTGATTTGGTCTTGTATTTTAATATTTACTGAAGTTTCTACTGATTTACCCAACGGCCAAAAAAATTTGAGCAAATGAAAGGTGAAATTCTTCATCAATTAAAAGCACGGTAATTTCATTAAACGGATCGGTACTAAACAAAAGCACGATCCCTTCTAGAAAAAGTAAATTCAATAGTTAATTATTTATAATGAGCACAGTTTTAGGTACACGAATAATCGAACATAGTTTAGTAATTAAATTAAGTTAAGCAACAAAGTTTTGAATTAAACCCGATTTCATGTAACGAACCCATTTTTAACTAAAATTAATTAGAAAATTTATTTTTCAAACTCCTAAACGAATGTTAACGTTGTTAATTCGAAAATTACTTTAACCGTTTTCATCGGAAAACATTGATTTGATTTTCCGTTTGTCTGTTTTTTTTTCGAAACTCGGGATAAATTACACGTTTCGTTAATTTAATTTTGCTCGTTTTATAGTGTAACGTTTCTCAAAGTTTTATTAGTACAAAAGGGATCGGATTTTATAAATAAACTAGAATGAATGTGAAGCACGCAGCGAATAGTTTTTAAACTTAGACACGAAATAAGTTCTTAGATTATGAGGGAAACGTGTACGCTTGAAAGATTTCATCAAAAGTAAAGAAAACGTAACTGAGCAGGTACTAACATTTTGTCTCACTGTACACATACAATTAAAGTTCTTAATCCCATTATTATAACTTATTAGTTATAACTTATAACTAAAGTATGCAGTATGGTTGAATGTTTGATGAAAATGTGAAACAAACGTATGATCTGATAAGCTGTACTTTCCATTGAAAAGGAACTCTATGAGACTATGACACTACTATTTAAGTTTTGTGCAATTTTTTGCCTCTCTTGAATACATTTTTATTTCTCACGAAATGCACATGTGAATAAACTCTAAAAATGCATCTACCTATATATAAAGGTGACTATGACTACTCACTCACGAGAAATTGGTTGTTAAAATGGTTGATCAGAAATGGTAGCGTTCAACAATCATTTCCTCGTAAATTTTACCCCATTGTGAGAATATAATCATTGATGGATTCAATCATCTCCTCCAATAGATTTTTAATAACTTTTCTTCGGCATTCCATTTTCATACTTCACTATACCCTAAAAACTCTTTGTCGTACGATTAGGCGTATTTCTATGGCTCCCCCTTCCCCTTCTTCTCCATACTCCGATAAGGTTCGAGTTTCTCGGTAACATTACTTCGCACTTAACTAATGAACTAAAGTTATTCGAATTTCATGACTTGTCCAAAAATTATTGGTGCCACGGCAATAGAATATTGGATGAATAACAAATCAAAAAGCCACAAAAATATCGAACGCGTTTCGACAGGAAGGAGCTATCTATCATCATCATCGGCCAATAACAATTGCCTTATTTTAAATATTTTAATGTCACAATGAGTTAACTGCAAAAAGTTAGGTCATTTCATTTGAAAAAAAGTAAGTCGTTTGTCCGCTTTAGTGTTGGACCACCCTGTATACATAAAAATAATTTTAAAATACTTACTTTTGGCCACCATTAATGGATATCTTCCAAATAAATCTGTAAGTTTTATAACAATAAGAGTTATAGAACTACGACAGAGGTTTGCCCCAACCTGTATATGGGGTAGCACCTATTTTCTGATTAACTATCTTGGAGTCATAATGCTAACGTAAATTTAATGAATTGTCTGTCATTGGCCAATATAGGTAATAACTGAAGTTTATAATATGTGAAATAATTAACACAAATCCATTGTTTATCAAATTTGTCTTAACTAATTCATATACTAAACATTTCCATATGTCCTTACCAGGGGTAATACGAATTGACCACCCCATTTATGTTTTCTTTAAAGCGATAAAAAATTAATGTTGGGAAATAAATCGTGTGACGTATACATAATTTGTTTATAGTAATTCTAAATACTTGTGGTAAGGACGGCACAACGTTTCTCCACCTCACAGATGATCATCAGTGTGCGCCGTCAAAATAGCCCCGCGATAATGGTCCACCCCCACAATTCAGCGTATACAAAAATAACCACATTAAAATGGAACGATAAAATCAGTTAACACACACTTAAGCGCTTCTTTCCATTGTAATAGTTCTCAAAATTACACATGTAGTTATGTCTCTTAACATTTTTTTCAATTAGTACACGAACAGTTCCGGTGCAATCTTAAAAGTTTCATCTAGGAACCAGTGACGGTGCTGTTTCAATACATTTAAGCTTTCTTCAGTGCCACACATCACTATGCGATTCGGATTTTTCGCCCCCACAGTAAAAAATTTCGGGTATCAAAACACTACTGCCGTCTCAGCCAGATCGTTAATTTCTGCCTCGCAAGCCATCGCATTTTCTTCATCTGATAAAAAATCAAATCCATCTAACATCTCACAACGGAAGTAAACATTTTTTGAATAAATTTAACACGGATATCCTTGTTTACTACTTTTACTATAGCAACGTATTTCAAGCGGCTTAATACATCTACTCAAGTTTATGCGATATTTAAATTATTTAAGATAAATACTTAATCTGTGCATAAAATAGTGTATGCATTTCTGGCGTAACTTGGTTTTATGGCCCTACAACCTTTTTCTAGGCCTCGCTACCTGCTCGGGCTTGAAATAAGGCTTCGGACCATAAAAGCTTCTATACGCCCTTAATGCATAAATAACTATTATTACCTTAACCCGAAGTAACATTTCTATACCTTCACTAACCAAACCTGTTCATAGATCGCTGGCCCATCTATGAGCATCAAGCTTTCTCTTTGCTGAATAATTTCAATAATATTACCACACAAGCAGTCACATTTGGTGTGTTGATGACCTTCTAATGATTATCAGATTCAAACGCTTTAATAATCTTCACAAGAATATTAAATTTACTATGGAAAATGATATTGAATGCCATGATCTCATCACTACTTCGCTAGATTCTACTTTAAATTCTTCAGAAAACCTACCACCACGTAATCTCGCACAAATCCTTTCACTCCGAGTCCCACAAAATGGTCACTCTCATAATCTAACGAATAATAGTAATTTTATATATCTGTACTGAGTGACATAGAAATTGCAATACCAAGAAGGGGTTAGAATTTTTTGTTGAAAGTTGAGCGGACATTAAGTAGATCAAAATCGGTCTAGTGCAATGCAAGCGTGTCGCGCATGATTTGAAGAAGGGCAAGAACGTCGTAAGAGAGAAACTGGGGCTCCAAGAAGATCGTCACTTAATTTAGAGACCGATTTTCCTCTATTAGGGCAAATGGTGAGTAATGGTTTGATGAAGAACGACGCCATGTTACCCTTAGAACAGTTTATCGCCGAACCGAAGTTTTGGGTTAACGTCATACCGTCCGCAACTTATGTTTCATCCTTTCATTCCCGAACAGTGTCAGCAACGATTACAATGGTGGAATGAAAGATCTCATTAGAATCTTGAATGGCGTCGTGTTATTGATAGGGATGAATCTAGATTTTGTTTAGGCATGCACGACGGTTCTATAAGGGCCTCGGAAGAAGACGAATGGGTGAACGACGGAATCTTTAATTTACGGTTGAGAGGCAGGTGGGTGTTATGGTTTGAGGTGCGATTACTTATGGCAGTAGGTCTCCCTTGGTGTTCATTCGAGGCAATATGGCAGCACAACGGTGTATTTCTCTTTCGTTTTCGTTCATTATATTACTATAATAATGCTGTAATAAGCTCAATTAGCTAAACGAAATTGGATACACTATATTATGCTCATTATTCGACGATAATATATAAAATTTGTTTAAAGGGATTTGATGGAAAAAGTTGCAAAATAGCTTGGATTGGTCTACCTTTCTGATCGGATTTAATTTGAAAAATGGAAGAAAACTATAATGAATTATGAAGTCTTTGATAAATAGCCACCGATGAAATCAGATGACTATGAGCATTGACTAAAGAGTTTATAAGACACGCAAGTGTAATGTTAAATTGCGTTCCCAACATGCTATCTCTTTTTTATGGAACCCCTGCTCGCCACCATCTACAAGTTATAGCATTGTAAACTAACGCCATCATTGCAAATTTTTTGAACTGATTATTTGACTGCACGAGTTATGACGAGAATGATTGTCCTTGTCGACGTCATCCGTCTACATTTCTACAAGTTGTTAACGGTAAACATTGTTTCCGCAACGCAAGCTATTATCACGGCTACTTTGTGGCTATTATCACATATAAAGTTCTGTGCTATTATTCTTTGAAATAATACCGATTTGATTTCCAATATATGAAAATAATTTGATGCAAAATAAATTTACTTTAATAATAATAATTATAGTTACTATGTTTAATACCTAATTGTTTTTAAATAACTACGGGGAATTAAATAATCATAAGCGTAAACCATTCCATGTAACATGTAGGTACATCTATTTGTCTGGGTATCCGTATTTAAATATCATTAAATAAAATGTCTTTGTTTTGCCAATTTGGTTAATCGTGGATGAAGATTACAAAGGTAGTTGAGAACAATGTATTATTGTACTTACGTGTTTGTGTGATAAGTCCGCGTTACTACTAGGAAAATAGTTATAAAAAATTGAAATTTATGTGAATATTAATTTCTGAGTGAATCTAATAATTAGGAATTTTTATTACCTAGTAAAGTTTGATATAATTTTTTAAAACGTTCACGAGTGGCCAGTGGCGTAGTAGCCCTTCGGGCCTGTGTGCAAAAAACATATTACACCCCTCTACACCAGACGAATGAAATGACGATCCGACATGGCGTTATTTTATCTGAATTTTTATTGCTATTGTCGAATGCCAGTTGCTTCGCAACAGAATTCGAGCGAGGGATAAGATGCACGAATAAAATGCGCAATAAAGGCCCTTTCAGACGGGAATACTGTATGCGAGATACGGAATCTGCGGTTGAAATTGACGGCATACTTTCCAGATACGGCCTTTGGAGTCATTCATTAACCGCCGGCCCCGGTGGCGGAGGTAGGATGGATGTCGTGGTACCTTTTGAATAAAAAAAAACAAGTGAAGGGGAAATGTACTATGTCGGTACACCTTATAGTAACATTGAGGAAGAAGAAAGGGACGTACAATTTACTTTAGTTGGATTTCGTGAAGGTGCGACCTTTTCAACCGTTCAATCACCAATAATCCTGCTGTTTCGGTATCGCCGTCTGAAACGCTCCATTTATACATATCTGTATCCGTGAGGCGGATACCGTCGCGATCGTCTAAATGTGCAAGATGCAGACATTTTGCAGCGGGAGACTGTATCCGGTCGGCACCCACACGTGAAAGGCTCCATTTGAGGGCATGTATTGGCTGTATGCGATTCCGTATCTCGCATAGAGTATGGTCGTCGGAAAGGACCTTAAGACTCGTGGATGTGGATAGGATGTGCAAAACATGCGGAAAGGATTGGGAAAACGTGACTACCTACTAAAAAAATGTAAAAACTAAGAAATTATTATATAATATAGTATATTGTTGTGTATTTTCCTTATTTGACTCCCAAAATTTTTTCAATCTTAAACTAGAACATACAAAACCCAGATTTCAATCAAAAATCCCGTACCAAATGAAACTCTTATTACACTCAATTCTTGGGTTCCTCAATTATATAGGTAATCTTCACAACATGACATACAAACAAAAAAAACTACACCCTATACTCTTAACTTATCGATGTAACAATATAATATTGTAACTTATTTTTTTTCACAAAATCAAAAAACAATTTAAACAACGACTAAAAACAATGTAATATACTATTCTCAAATACAATTACATTTTTAACTAAATTTTACACATCCTATACTTATATTTAACATAAAAAACACAACAAACACCGCGACGTCTCAAAAGAAAAGTAAGGGCTAAACAATCTCAAACATATAGACTAAAAATAAAAAGTCTTTATAAGTACCTACTGGTCAGATGCTTATTAATAATTTATTTGTTGGTAAAAGTAAATATGTACAAGTATTTGTTGACATGCAGCTCTTTCATAAGAGAAACGTCAAGTGGACCAAGGATCAACAGCAATTGAGTCTGTCTTTAGCTTATAAATCTCCCTCGGCCTATCAATTCATGTTAAATAACCTTAAATTTACTTTATCTGCAATCAGAACCATCCAGAGTTGGTTGAAAGTGATCAATTTAAGCACTGGATGCGGTAATACTACATTAAAGCTGTCTTTGAAAGCAAAGAGCATGGAGGATAAGGAGAAAATGTGTGTTGTTCTTTTTGACGAAATTACATTAAAGAAACGGTTAGAATTTAACAAATCTGAAGACTTTGTCGAAGACTACCATGACTTAGGATTTCTGGGAAGGAGTAACAAATTAGCTAACACGGCTTTAGTGTTTTACCTTCGGGGATTACTTTATAATTGGAAAATTCCGTTTTGCTACTTTGTTTCTGCTGGACCTGTGAACAGTACCTAACTCTTTGGGTCAAATTATTCCAGTCGTAATAAAAAAATTAAAAGAATTAACTTTTAATCCAATGGCTTTGGTATGCGATGAAGAATCGAACAATCGTCGCGCTTTTAAATTGTTAGATGCCACTAAGCAAGAACCTGCAGTCAACATAGGAGGTCAAAAAATTTATACTATAAGATGCTCCCCAATTACTTAAAAGCCAAAGAAATCATTTTATGAATACCAAACTTCAATTTATTGTTGGAAATAGTCGTGTCAATTGGACTGACGTAGTTAAAACATACGAGATTGATGAAAGAAGTCTCACAACCAGGACCATGGTTAAAAATTACATCACGGCATATTACTCCAACAAATTTTGAAAAGATGCGTGTAAAATATGCAGCCCAAATATTTTCTCAATTGGACTGACGTAGTTAAAACATACGAGATTGATGAAAGAAGTCTCACAACCAGGACCATGGTTAAAAATTACATCACGGCATATTACTCCAACAAATTTTGAAAAGATGCGTGTAAAATATGCAGCCCAAATATTTTCTCAATTGGACTGACGTAGTTAAAACATACGAGATTGATGAAAGAAGTCTCACAACCAGGACCATGGTTAAAAATTACATCACGGCATATTACTCCAACAAATTTTGAAAAGATGCGTGTAAAATATGCAGCCTAAATATTTTCTCAATTGGACTGACGTAGTTAAAACATACGAGATTGATGAAAGAAGTCTCACAACCAGGACCATGGTTAAAAATTACATCACGGCATATTACTCCAACAAATTTTGAAAAGATGCGTGTAAAATATGCAGCCCAAATATTTTCTCACACAGTTTCAGCAGCAATTAAAACAGCATCAACCAAACAGTTTGTTTCTCCAACGTCATTACAAACCGCTGACTTTGTGGATAATATCAACAATATTTTCGATTCTTTAAATAGTACAGTTTTACATTTATAACAATAAAACTGAATTGGTTGTACGTGAAGGGCTAGAGTATTTTTCAAATATTGCAATTTTTGAGGGAACCAAGAAACGCAACAATATATATTTAGCGCGCATAGATCGTTGATATCTAAATCATCTTCATCTGAACTGCAAAAAAGGCGTTTTCTTGTGTACTTCTCCATAGGCTGCGAACTACCCGATGTTCCGTAGGAATATTGGTTTGGATCTGGAAAATTATCAAATGAAACATTCCCAAAGACTAAAAAATGACAAACTAAAATATTTTTTTAGGCGACTATTACATAAATAGTTGTTTTACGTATCTTTTGAAAGCCGTAAAGTATAACTTTTTTTTTAACATCTGTCATAAACAACTTTACGGCCGCATTTACTTTACAATCGCTTTTTGTTGTCCAGGTGATGGAGCAAAGCACTCTGTAAGTGACATGAATAATCAAATATATGATTGTATTTGTCAGGTAACTGTCACTGTCAAAATTATGAAATTGATTTTTAAATTAAAGTTTATACTTTTTGTGATAGTCGCCTAAAAAATGTTGTGTGCACCTCGGTTAAAAGTTCTTTTTTAGCCTCATCTGATTTGTTAGCCTCGGCTTTCGCCTCGGCTGCAATCATCAAATTCGGCCAAAAAAGATCACTTTTACAACCTTGATACACAAATAACTATTTTAAAAGCAAAGGTTTTGTTGAAATGTATATATTTAGCTCCTAAATGCACAAAAATTCTTTTGGTACTGAACTAAATATTATGACATGTGACTATAAAAAAGCGTGGGACGTAATTAAATGAAATTTTCATTTTGTAAAACCTCGGGTGAATGAGACCACCCGTATCAGTCTTTTATTTAAAGAACGGTGAGTCGTAGAGAGGTGGGGTAAAAAAGTGATTATAAAAGCCATAATAAAGAATCGAATGGTGATATCATTATTTCTCGGACAAGTCAGCATTCCTCCAGAAGGCCCCCAACTCCAAAATTTTAAATGGCACCATAAGTCCAAAAAGGTATTTTTTGAAAGATTGTTAAAAAAGAAGAAAGTTTTATAGGAAAAATTATTTTATTACTGCCACCCCTTTTAAGTAATATTCGACTAAAGTTATTAAATTTGAAATTCACTGTTAACAAGAAACATTGAAAAGTCGACTTTTAAAATCTAGTTACCAATGTTACATGTGTTCTTCCCTTTCAAGAAGTACTTATTACAGCCACTGATAGTGTACCTAGAAGAGCTCAACAGTGCTTAGCAGTAAATGGAAGATATTTTGAACACATGTAACATTGGTAACTAGATTTTAAAAGTCGACTTTTCAATGTTTCTTGTTAACAATGAATTTCAAATTTAACAACTTTAGTCGAATATAACTTAAAAGGGGTGGCAGTAATAAAATAATTTTTCCTATAAAACTTTCTTCTTTTTTAACAAT
Organism: Pyrocoelia pectoralis; assembly: GCA_036250285.1. Taxonomy (NCBI): domain Eukaryota; kingdom Metazoa; phylum Arthropoda; class Insecta; order Coleoptera; family Lampyridae; genus Pyrocoelia; species Pyrocoelia pectoralis. The sequence goes on from CM070080.1 coordinate 6,776,466, forward strand.
CTTTCAAAAAATACCTTTTTGGACTTATGGTGCCATTTAAAATTTTGGAGTTGGGGGCCTTCTGGAGGAATGCTGACTTGTCCGAGAAATAATGATATCACCATTCGATTCTTTATTATGGCTTTTATAATCACTTTTTTTAACCCACCTCTCTACGACTCACCGTTCTTTAAATAAAAGACTGATACGGGTGGTCTCATTCACCCTGTATAGGGTGTCCCAGTTGAAACTGATACTTTTTAAACGTGATTATTGACTAAACGAAATAAGATAGAAATGCGAAACACTCCGGCAGATGTTTAAGCTACACAATTAGTTTCGGTGGAGTTATCGTTATTTTATATCCACAATATCTCCATTTCTGCCAATTATTTTAGATGCTATTAAATTAAGAAAAAGAGAACTTCGCGTTTATTATTGAGAGATGACAGATGAAGGAAATGCCTACTATTTTTCTTTTCATATCATATTATTTACAAATTTCTTTCCATCGACAATATTTTATGAATAGTAGATAAAACGTTGTGCGATATTCGTATCGTAACACCATATTACGAATATTACGATACTTGTATCGTAAATAACTATTATAGGTAATTTAAACATCATGGAAATAATTAAGAAAAAATATGACAACTGAATTTTATAGAAATTGTTGAATATGCCACCTTTCTTGGTCAGTGGCTTAACTGTTATTTTTGGGCCCCCCTGTAAACATTGTTCTAGGCCCTACACAATATGAATCGGTAAACTCTATCAATTTTTACATAATTTTGTTCACTTGTTTACAGTCTCATCCTTTTAAGGTTTGTTTAATTTATAATTTATATAACATGCCAAATATTTAACTACAGTAAACCCGTGTGCCTATTTGCTCAATACTCAACCACAGTCTGAATACAATTTTAGACTGTGACTCAACAGTTAACAGTCTTTCAACATTCAGCTCACCCCTACGCTGACTCCCTCCCGTTTGTTCAAATTAAAAAGGAAGAATATTTTACCACACAATACTTAGAAGTGAATTAGTAATATAACTATAATAAAGAGCATTGTAATTTTAAGTTATTTTGGAATGTCGAACTGGCTGGCGTAACCTTTTTTCTTTCATAGCATGTGGGCCCCCTGTACGGTGGACCCCCCCGCATTGTAGGGTCTGCGGGTTAGGCAGTTACGCCACTGTATCTTGGTATATGCACTTTGAAATCTAACTTGAAAGATCAAAAAGGAATGTTGTAGCATGTCTTGTTGAATTCCATCGATAAACAAAACTGAAAAGCAGCTGGCGGTATTAAAACTAATGAGAGTGCACGCACTCACAAAAATTCGCGCATTTTCTTTATTTGTCAAAATTAATTACACATGTTGACATTTTTAAAAAGCTAAAGAACTCAGCTTGCGAGTAGTGTAAAAATATGCAGGAGGTTCTATTTAAATAAGTCAAGTAATTTTTAGTTGAAAATAGGTACTTATCTAATTTTTTCCCTCGCCCTGCATAACTTGGAGAATTTTTTAGTATGATTGGGAAAAAACTTTTAGAAATTTCAAACTCGTTGATTGAATCCGCACAATTCTATCTTATTTCGTTTAGTCAATAATCACGTTTAAAATGTGTCAATTTCAACTGGGACACCCTGTATAACGGTTATTTTAAGTTTGAGAGTCAGCTGTGATTTTGTTAATACTAATGACAAATGAATTTAATTAACTAATCAGTATCTAAATTATTTTTCTCTTTTAATTTTAATAAAACTTATTTATAGTTAGATTACTATTATTTATCTAAGTATTATTAAAAATAGGCGAAAAATGTTAATTCCTATATGGTCGTGTTACTTACCTTTTTCAATAAATTTACAAGGAACTGCTGTTTTGGATAAAAACTTGCGCCGATTGCTTATCTTAATGTCTTCTGTTCGAAAGATGTCTTTTATCGGAAATTAAAAAAAACTCACAAGTTTATTAACTCTTTGGTTTTTAAAGCTGTTATTATTATAAACACAATATAATATGTAATTTACTGCAGCGTCTGCAGCATTCATTTTTACGGGTTAATAACACACTATCAAGCACCAAAAAACTGTTTTTTATTTGCAAAATGATACCCTTTGGAAAAACACAAATAAACAATTAAAAACTAAAAATTATGTGTATAAAACGTAAGCGTTGATTGAAAAAAATAAAGTTTTTAGTCAATGACGTAACTGATAAAAAAGTTCGTATATTATGCTCTATGCTGTGAAAAGTTTGTAGGAGAAATACGAGCACAACCACGCCTGCGCATTGAAAGTGGGTAGACACTTTCACGTCGAAAGTTAACAAGCGACTGAACGTTTGAGACCCACATTACTACAGGCGCCGTCTCTAGTTGAGACCCAATTTTGTCTGCGGATATTACCGTGCCGTTGCGTATCTTATAAGATTCTTCAATCAACGCTATGAGTTAAACTTGACATCTCTATAGTATGTCGACTTCTCCAACTTCTAATTATCCATCTCCAATAAACGTACATTTAATAATATAAATATTGCACCAAAACTGGATTGTAACGGAAAATGAAAATTGGATATAAACTCCTTTTTATTTCCAGATTGTCATCAACGACCTACTTGTAAAATGGGCACCTTCGACCTTCAACCTTTTTACTCACATTCCCGTTGCGAGTTCCATAAGATCAAGAAGTATGAGATCATTACCAAAATTGTAAACGTAATGGTGTAGAAAACACCAAAGAAAGCGTTTCTCGCCCAAGCTCGCCTGATCTTACGTAAGCTCGAGAAGTTGAATTAGTAGTTAAAACACATCTCCTTTGAAATTTCGTCAAACCAAATGAACAATTTATTTCAAACCGTTAGATCTCATATGTGCCAAAATGTTTTCTAATCAAACGAGCTTTTACATTAATAACGAAGGACGTGCGGTTTATTTTCAGTCGAAACGTTCCGTTTCCTTTTTTTATAAACATGCCTCATTTACAATGAGTTCTCAATACTAATGTTCGTTCACTTGAAAAAATATGGCTATTTCGCTCTATGCTTGACGTTGGCAGGTACACACAAAGCCCTCATACGACGCGACGTAATTCTGAAAGGGAGAAAATCGTTCGACGCGAATGCCGCTGACGTACACCGGAAATTACTGACATTTGTCAGTTGTTTTATTCGTCATGCGATTGCTTGATTGCGGCATAACTTAGTTAGTTTGATTATTTCCAATTTCGCCTTTAACGCCATCTGCTGCTCGAGGATTATTTTATTTACGCTTTAAAGCGTATAATCAACGTTTGCATATTAAAACTCGTCCACATCTTGTGCAAAACCGTCAAAGATAAAAAGCTTATTTTACGTTGCTTATGCAAATTTCATCAATGTTCTAGATTAATTTCGTTATTAAATCGATTAGTCTAGACACGAGACGCGTATAAGTCAATTTTTAATTAAGATAAAAAAATTAATTGAAATTCCAAGAAATTTTCTCATTAGGTATTGAATTTTAAAATTTTTTACATGCTGTAGTTTTACATAAATTTCTTCCATGTTACCACGAATTTTATTAGGTACTGAAATTTTATTCACGTGCAAATTTACATTTTCTTGGTTCAAATTTCTGCAAGGATTTTTGTTATGTATGTCTCACTAGAAAACCGGATTTAAGACAGAGACATTTACACTTTTACAGACTTTGGTGCCCTCATACGTACACTTACTCCAAAATTTAAGCAAATGAACCATAAAATGGAACTCACCATTATCTATTTTCATTCTCCTCATTCCCGCACCTAAATTTCGCCACTATTCTTTTCTCCTTCAATCCCATGTTCCCCAAACAGGTACTCAGCCTTGCCTTCTACCACAATCTCTCGATATCCCTCGTTATACCTACCCTCAGCTATCCTCGCTCTCCTTTCCTGTCCTTGCACATCCTTGTCTCTTCTTACAGAACTCTTCCCCCATATCCCTTCCTTCCACCCTTCTTCTCCTCCCTCGCATAGCCCACTCTCTCATAAAACATTCTCCTGTCTTTACCTTATCCGTTTTTTCCTTATCTACTTCACCATTACAATTTCATCTGTTCCTGACGTCTTCCTCATACTTCACCGCTCTCTTTCTTGTCTGAACTCTTATTTTTTCGGCTTTTATCTCTTCCTCCACTATATACTCTGGCGTCTCTCTATCAAACCATAACGCCCATCTGCAATATTTTTCCTGAACTCTCTCTCCATTTTTTCCCTCTCCTTCAACCCCCATATTTCTGTTCCGTACCCCAACACACTCCTTACTAGCTTTTCCCCCACTATCCTATTACCCTTATTTGCCAGTTCTCTTATATGCGCCTCATCCTTATTATCGTATCTTAATACATAACCAAGATATTTCCATTCATCTACACTCTCCACCTCCTCCTCCCCACTACCACTTTTCCTATACCCTTTCCCCTCTTCTCTTTTGAAACACCATCACTTCAGTTTTTCCCACATTTGCACTTAAATCCTTTCTCCCTAAATATTCCTTCACTACGCCAATCAACCCCCTCATTTCCTTCTCACTACCGCAATTACCACCACGTCGTCCGCATACGCTATCAACCACACGTTTATCCTCCCTATTACCACCCCTCTCCATTAATTTCTCCGCAACTCCTTTTCTAAATCTCCAATGTACAACGAAAAAAGACTCGGGCTCAACGAGCCTCAAACCCTTTTTCGTCCAAAACCTTTCCCCTTTCTCTTCCCTCACTTTCGTCGTGCACCTTGTTTCCTCTATCGCCATCACCAAATCCTCTCGTATCTCACATTTTCTTAACACCTTCCGCGTCTTTCTCCTATTTACATGATCAAGAGCTGCCTTAATGTCCAAAAATAACTCATACACCTTCCCTCCCTTTTTTTCCAACACCTTGTTTACCACTTGCTTTAGAATATAAATGTTGTCCACCGTCCGCCTTCCTTCCCTGAAACCCGCCTACCAGTCTTGCACTAACCCCCTTTCCACTATTTCTTTCTTTAGAGTCCCCTTCTCAGCACCTCAGCGTTTACTTATACCCCGCATTGGTAATACTCACACTTCTATAATTTTTTGCCTCTTTCCTTTCCCCCCTTTATATATCGGAACTATTATTATTATTATTATTATTGCTAGGGGGTGGTCCCAAATAGTTTCTGCGGTGCGACCTTTTGGTCTATTGTGCTCCCCGCTGTTGTCTACCCTTCCAGAATACCTGTCCAGGATTTTAGTGGGGCGAATATTTGTTACTTCCTCTTGTGTAATCTTTTCATTTCCAAGTAGGTGTTCCCTTGCTTTTGTGAATGCCTCACATTGGCAAATAACGTGATAGGGCGTTTTTTCGACCTCATCACAACCCCTGAATATCTTACTATCCATCAGTTCGTAGCGGAACTAACCTCGCTTCCCTCTAGTCCTCCGGAAATCCTTTCCCTCTCCATACTCTACTTAATATCCCTCTTATCCTTTCACTTGTTTTCACCCCCATGTATTTTCACTGGTCCCTTTGTATTCCGTCCGGTCCTTGCGCTTTTCTTAACTTCACCTTTTTCAATGCTTCTTCTACTTCTTCCCGCTTTATTCCTCCTCTACCTCTCCCTTTCACTTTCCCCTCTTTTTTCCATTTCCGGCCTCTTCATCTCTCCTCCCATCATCTCTATACACTGCTTTCTCCACTCCTCTTCATCGAACTCAACCTCCCTTCTATCGTATTTCCCTCTTCTCCTATTTATAAATCTCCCTATCTCATTTTCGTTCTTTAACCCCCTTATTTCCTCCTCTACTTCATATTTTTATACTCCTCCTTTCTTCTTCTGCATTCTTTCTTATATTTTCCCTTCAACCTCTTATATTCTCCAATGTCTATTTCCCTTCTCTACCATTTCCTCCTTCTTCTACCCCCCTCTCCTCCCCATTTCTCGCTTTTTCTTATATATCTCTTCTTTTCCACAATCTCTTCCATTTTGTCCACTAACTCTTTCATTTCCACCACATTTGTTACTTGTGATTATACTTACATTTTCTAAAATCAACGCCCTTTGCTCGGTTAAGGTAAAGATATCACTTCACCACATATTCAACACAATGGACAGCTGTTATTCCACCACCGATTATCGCTCGTAAAGGTATTACTCGAAATTGCAATTAATTTAAAGAAAGAAAGTGAATAAAGAGGGTTACCTATCGTCTAAAAATTCCACAAAAATGCATTCCTTAAATATAAAACGAGGATTACCTACCCGTGAAAATATACAAGAACAATCCACTAAATGATACTCCAATTTTGAAGGTGCGGGAGGTTAATAATTTCTGGGGTCATTTTTGTTGCAGTCGAGAGGCTTGAAGTCCTGAAAGGAATGGGTTCGTAGCTATGTAGCCAATGCTATATGACAAAAGTGCTATGAAGATTGGTTTTTAGCGCCTACATAGTGTATGAGTTGCGACGTTTCTTACGCTGAACAATTGTTTTTGTTTAACGCTCGTAATACATAAAGGGTAACCCTTAGTTTCAATGCCGCACCAGTTACATTATACAGGGTGCCCCAGGTTTAATGATCAGAACTTTGACATTTTGTAGAGAAACACATTTTAAGGTGTGTTGCTCCTATATACATAGGTCCTAAAATTCTTTGTTTCTGAGATAGAGAGTGCGTCACAATTTTCTAAAAAATAAAAGTTTTATTTATTTATTTCCGAATTGTTGAAATATTCAAACCAAAATTGACACACAAGATACATGGACAGAGCATAAGATCCATGGCAAGCATAATTTTTGTACACAGCTGAAATACATTTTTCGTGAAATAAATGACAAAAATCTAGTTTGCGGCCCGCACAGTAACAGAAACGAAAAAAGTCTAGAGACATTTTTTGTTCAGAATTGAATGCTCCATCGAAAAGTATATTTCGAATATTTAATTCAGGCCCGTGCTCTTTTTATTCATCAAATTAATAGAAGGGATTATCCATATCTCCGCCACTGGTTGATTAAAAAAATTGATATTCTTCAATCTTGTGGCCCTCTGTCCTTGTATCTTGTATGCCAATTTTGGTTTGAATTATTGCCACAGTTTGGAAATAAATAAATAAAAACTTTATTTTTTAGAAAACTTTAACGCCCTGTATCTCAGAAACAAAGAATTTTAGGAACTATGTTTATAGGAGCAACCCGTCTTAAAATGTGTTTTTCTACAAAATGTCAAAGTCCTGATCATTAAACCTGGGACACCCTGTATGTATTTAGTGTATTATGGCAAAGAAATGTAATTAGGCGGTTATGATCTACCAATTCATCAGTCTTGTCGAAAGCGACATAATGGCGTACGAATGACATTCAGATAATGGATATCGTAATAACAAATTATTCGAAAAAAAAGTGTCGGAAAGCTTGTAAACTAAAGGTCTGAGTGACAAAATAAAGTAATTCGTGTTCTTTTTATAAAATTACCTTTAAAGCTTTTTAATTGAAGGTGTAAAGCACGCGATTTTGTTAACCTTTTTTTATTCATGTAAAAATGATTTCACAGAGCGCCGAAACGTGATATTAATTTTTTTTTAATTAACGCCCTAATCTACAAATTCGTTAATTTTCCACGTAATATCTTGATTAAACATGGGTCAAAGCATTTGATAATTTAGTGATTCCAAAATTATTTACCTCGTTAAATGAAATAGCTGAAGGGCACTTCCACTACGGCTACAGCTTGATTTCCTATCTAATTTTAAGCGAAATAACATGATTGAGTATCAGTTCAGACGGGAATAATTAATTTAAGGGCTAATAAATAATTTAAATCCTCGCTAGATTATCGTATTCTTAGTTATACCGACAACAAAAATGACGGACGCAACTATAAATACGGGTAGTCTTTTATGATTAATGAAATAATTACCTTCATCTGAATATTATCGTCGGGTATTAAATAAAGGAGATAACAGCAGGAATACAACCAGAATTAAGCACGACAGATTCAACCTTTGTCTCGTTAGCTCTACGGGGTAGACGTGTGTGTTCAGCAATAATTATTAGAATCCATATTTGCATTATAATTAAATTGCCACTGTGTCTGGTTTGTAATTCAGATTGTTTACCGATTGTTTCAACATCCTTATTGTAACAATGAATTTCCGTTTTAAACAGACTAACTGACCGCTTTCCTGCTGCCATTTATTTTACATTGTATACGGTGTTGAAGTTAGTTTACATAAGAAATTGGATTATCTTCGTATTGCAAATTAACTGTGGTGGAAGGTTTAGATGAGTATGTTAAATTGACGTGTAAATATAGATAGTGTTTTGACAATTATCTTTACAAATAGAAACATGAACTTCACACTCAATGCTTCAAAACGAAGATTAGTCAGCGTGTGAACTTCCTTAATTAAATGATTTTGATGTACAATGTGGTCCATGTTGAACTGTTGTCAGATAAGTGTCTAAAGCAAGCTGTATTTTTTATTTAAGAAATGGTGATGAGATCGTCATCATCTTCTTCTCTTTTATCCTGCGCAAGATCCGAATGGAGTCGAGTTTATGTTTTTGTGCGTTTTTCTTTCCATCATTTTCTAGCTTATGGCTATGGTTTATAATTCCTTTCCACTGTTTCCCTAATTTTGTTGGTTCATGTTCCTCTTGATTTCTACACGCGATTCATACACTCTTATTCTGTCATTATTTATACAGCACCCGTGACCTTAACTGCCCTTCTGCTATTCTTTCCTTGATTGGTTTAGTCCCTAATTTCAACCAGCACCTATACCTTATTCCTTATTCTGTCTCCTAGTGATTTTATTTTTAGTACTTTTGGTAAACAGAATCTTTGTTCAAATACTTCGGTTATAAGTCATTCCAAAATATTTTAGGTGACAGATGCAGATGGGATAAACTACTACTTGTGTTTGAACTTTCATCTTTCATCAACCAACTTCAAAAAGTTGGTTACTAAATTCGTCCGGATGTCTGTGTGTCTGTGTGTCTGTGCGTTGGTCGATGTTACAGGGTTTAGAAAGCTGGAAGTGGTGTCATCTTACAGGAAATTCTTCACTGATTCCAAATCTCTGGTAAATTTTTTGATCGGATCACCCGTTCGCCGTCGGGACGCCATTAAAGTCAAAATATACACCCTTTAATATCTCGAGAACGACACGTCCAATTACAAAAAGAAAAAAATACGTTTCCTTTATTTGTTGAAACCTATTGAGTCATGATACGTAAATATCACCCTCGCCCCTCCTGTGGGGTGGAGCGGGGGTGAGTTTTTAAAACTTAAATGGGAACACCTATTTTTTTTACTTTTGGATTCTCCATAAAAACCGATATTCAAATTGCAAATTTCACCCCCAACTGCAACCTCTTTTTTGGGGGTGAAAAGGGGGAAAATTGCACGTCCGCAGAAAAACGATCTTTTTTTACTTTTTTTTCTTCTAACATTTTTTCGTGATTTATAAATTGTCCGACACCCTCTCCACTCCCATCTCGCTTAAGGGTGGAAAGAAAAACAATGACTCATTTGTGCAGAATACGGCGTGGTTGTTATACACATATATATTGTATATAAATATAGTATATGCCATAATTAGTTACAGATTTGAAGTTGGTTGAAATTAAAATTCTATAAGAATTTGCACCTTTTGATACTTGTTTTCTTATTAAAAGTGAATAATAATTGTTTAAAACACGTCATGTTGAAATAAACTTCGACCATACTACTCGGGAAGGGATTTTTATTGTTTCAATGTGGCCAGTAGTTGGATTTAGGAAACGTTATGGAAGGTCGGAAAAGGTCTTAATTTCTTCAGAAATCTTGTAATTCAAGTTGTCGCCGTAGTTATACCTACTTGCACTAGGATCGTGCGAGTAGCTGAAATACTAAAGTCACTAAATATTCTATGAAATACCAAACCCTCTCGCCTGAAACAAAGAGTCTGAAAGCAAGATTTTTCAGTCTGTAGTTTTCTGTTTTATCAGTGTTAGGTGTTTGTTATTAGTTCGAACACGTTCCCCAGGTCACCTTCGTTGATATTTTATAAATATTTTTCTGTTTGTCATCCAATAATAGGTAAATGGCTTAAATTATAACCGAGTTAATTATTTAGAATGTTGCATTATAAACTGCTACACGAGAGACACAAGAAAGGGTTTGTCTGCGTCCATATAACTAACTACATACAACTTAAATTGGAAAATCTCTTTAGGAAATATGTTTTTCCTATCGAAGCAGTTTGATGATAACCTTACGGACAACAATAAGGAATCTTTCTTAAAATAAGTTAGATATGTAATGTACGACGTGTGTAAATTAAGTAGGTAATGAGAGTGATTTTTTTCAATTTCTTTATTCGAACAGAATTACAATTCAATGTCTCCTCAAAATACCTTCTTTGGGAAGCCACACACCGCTGAAGACGGTTCTGTGCTGGAACTCTGATACTGGAATAGCCTTCAGCTGGTGGGTTACAGTCGTTTGAATGTTTTCGAGTGTCCCAAAATCATTTTTTTCAATCTCGGAGTCACAGGGACTCAAGTCGGGCGAATAAGGGGTTGAGGAGCCACAGGAATATGTTTACTGACCAAAAACTCGTTTATTGACATTGCTGTACGACAAGGCGCATGATCGTGATCCAACACCCAATTGTTCGTGATGTTTGGTCTTACACGAATGACCCTTTTTAGATGTTTTTCAAGAACCTCTCGGTAAAAGAGTTGATTGACCGTTTAGTTTTGAGCCACAAACTCTAAGTGGACGACTCCCTGGCTATCGAAAAAACAAATAAGCATGCATTTGACCTTCGACTGGCTCATTCTTGCTTTTTTGGGCCTTGGAGAGGTTGAAGTGTGCCGCTCCATGCTCCGGCGCTTGGGGTCGTACTCAAACACTCTTCACCAGTAATGACACGTTCCAGAAAATGGGGATCACTTTCAATCGATTCCAAAAAGTCGAGACACCTTTCCCATTTTTGGGCAGATTTTTCTCATCCCCATTGCATTGGTCATAATCTGAAGAGCAGTAGGTTGAGTTAAATTCAATCTTCTCGGATCATTCCGACTGTTCCTTCTGACATCGTTTGAGAACATCATTTTATTACGATTGTAAACAAAACAAAACTATTTCTTAAAAAATGTCAATCTAGAGTCCTCGACACCACAATTATCCGGGCGTTAATTTTAAAGATTACAATTTTGCAAATATAGAAGAGCAATAACATATATTATTTGAGGGTTAAGGTAATATAGGTAATAAAGAATCCACTCACAAGTCCAATTTCACTATGTGTTGCCTCACTCTGGCAGATCTTCTCATTAGAGGAGTTTCGGGGATCTTTTTCGTCTTATTCTTCGTTGACTGAATTCAAGTTCGGAGTCAATCAATCAATCGAATATTGATTGTATATACAGGGTGTCCCTGGTCCCAGGACTTTGACGTGCAGAAAACCACATTTTAAGGTGGGTTGCTCCTATAAACATAGGTTCTAAAATTCTTTGTTTCTGAGATGCAGGGCGTTAAAATTTTCTAAAATATAAAGGTTTTATTTATTTATTTCCGAACTGTAGAAAATATTCAAGCTAAAATTGGCACACAAGATACATGGTCAGAGGATAAGATCCATGGCATTTTTCTACACAGCCAAGATATATTTTTCGTGAAAAAAATGGCAAAAATTTAGTTTGCGGGCGGACGGTAACAGAACCGAAAAAAAGTCTAGAGACATTTTTTGTTCAGAATTGAATGCTCTATCGAAAAAGATAGTGAGAATATTAATTCAGAGCCGCACTCTTTTTATTTATCAAATTAGTAGAACGGATTACCCATATCTCCGCCACTGGTTCATTTAAAAATTCATATTATTCAGTCTTATGACCCTCTGTCCATGTGCCTTGTGTGCCAATTTTGGTTTGATTATTTTCCACAGTTCGGAAATAAACTCTGAAATAAATAAATAAAAACTTTATTTTTTAGAAAATTTTAACGCCCTTTATCTCAGAAACAAAGAATTTTAGGACCTGTGTACAAAATGTCAGTCCTGATCATTAAACCTGGGACACCCTGTATAATAAATTTATACAAAGATTCCTATTCTAGTCCCAGTAAGTAATCCTCCATAAAATCAAGTTTAGCATAATACATAATTATCAAAATCAATTAAAACAATATTGTAATCCTCCCAATTTGCATCCCCTTTTCATGATTCTCCTTCTCTCTTTCATCCCATTCACCCCTTCTCTGCCCTCATTTAGTATCTACCTCCATCTCCTTTGTACCTCACGCAGTTGAGCGCACTCTTCTAACATATGTGCAATGTCTTCTCTACCATCCCGTCACAGTCTACATAGGTATTCTTTTTTTCATCCTCCAGTCAGTACTTGTTTTCCCTTTTTTCGTTTCCGCATTTACGTATCCCTACCAGCCTCTTCTTCTTTCAGCTTTAACCACCCTGTAGGCACTTGCGGAACTCCTTCTGTCATTATTTCCCTGTATCTCCAGTTATATTTCGCATTCCCTATTTTTTCCCGTCTTTCTTGCCTTAGAGTATCACTATCCCTCTCAACAATTTCCTCCTTCGTGGCATCCTCAAACACCCTCTCTCTTCTCCTTTGTACCCCACTTCTTGCATATCCTCCCCTTTCATAGTATTTCGGTCTGTCGCTTCTTGACCATACTTTATTTCTTCTTTCTTCATCTCCTGCCAGCAGCATGCCAGCAAACAGACATATAAAATATACATACAACATATATAAATTGAAGTAAATACCCCTACATATGCTTTTTTATATATCAAGTGTGTAAGTATTATTTAATAAAGTAATACATATGTCATATTTACATGATTAGATTTATGTACGTTATACATATATGTAAAATATTATATGTAATATTACTTATTTTTTATGTATGCCTTCTGTAAATATAATTAGAAATTATCATTACATTACATATATTGTATGGTCGAAAGTAAAGTCCGTTTCTATTTGCGCCACATAAGTAATCGCACGCACGTGTTTTCTATAACGCCAAAAATTGTAGTTCACGTACCTTTAATATTAGATCCGTATCGATTAAAATGCGTCTAATTTATATAGAAAATAAATAATATAAAATAAATTAAATTCTGGTCATTTTTAACATAAAGTTAAAGATAGGTATAATTATTAAATAAGACTTCATTCAACGGTATAATCAAACAAAATTTAAACTAATAACGCGAAACAGCGCAAAGTTACGAAGTACGAAATAAAAAGAAGGGATGTTACAGATTAGTGCAGTGGTACAATGTCAGATTTCAGAATTTGCAACGCCCACCCGCAAACGTTCGAATCCGGTTAAGGGAAACTTTTCAAGCAAGTATACATATCATAATAAGCTGTCGGCTTTCAGTTCAGTGAAAACGGGTTCGTGCAAGAATTAAGTACAGTTGCACGTAAAATGTAGTTTTTCCATTTTTTGTATGAAACTGGTTAAATAATTTTTTTGCATTGATAATAATTACATTATGCTCGAGTAGCTGCCATTTTGGTCATCGCAACGCTTTTACAACGAATATTTTTTATGTAAGTATTACATAAAATATACATAAAACGTATATAAATTCATGTAGAAGAATTTACATCTAATAGACATATATATTATTTTGAAAATTGCTGACATCCTGACATTAAATATCTCTTATTTTTCTTCCAGTTTTATATAAATCTAAAAAGCTCTTAGATAATTTATATGTATTTTATATATAAATGTGTTTGCTGGGATATTGCAGTGCTCCTTCCCCCCTCTTCAGTGTTTCTTAATAGTTCATTGCAATTTTTCCCTGTCTTTACCCTCATTCTCTCCCCTTTCACCTCCTCTAATACAATATACTCCGAAGTCTACCTCTCCAATCCCAATACCCACTTCCAATACCTCTCCTGTACTCTTTCCATCACCTCCCACTTCCTCCACCCCCATAAATCAGCCCCGTATATCATTATACTCTTTATTAGCTTTTGAAATAGCCATCCCCTTCTCCCCACATCCTTATCGAAGATACTGTCTCCCATCCCCCATATCCGTCCCAATATTTTTCTCCTTTCTTTACCAATTCCCCAACATGAACGTCGTCCTTGTTGTCATACCCGATAGTGTATCGCAGGTATTTAAATTGAGAGTCCTTCCATCGACTGGAGGGTCCCGATCTAGATGTTGATTAGGTTCATTGCAATGAAGCCTTCCTAGTTTGTGTGTGATGACACCAAAATCCCACTTTTTGTGATCAATGTAGTTTTTGATTGTACTCGGTTGCCGATCACCTCACAACTTCTTGACAAATCCAGTATTATCGTTTTCATATGGTTTCAGTAAATCCTATGCTGATCGTATATTAAAGCCATATATTAGTTCGCTTGGTGACTTGCCTGTTGAACTGTTGGTTTTTCCGATTGTACATTCCTTACTTCTCCGCAAGATCTGCAAGATTTTCCTTCATTTTGGGAAAAGTTTACACATGACATAACTAGAAACTTGGAACTTAATTTTGACAAATGCAAATTTTTAAAAAGCAGGGAGAGTAATTTAAAACACTTACTGAATCTCTAATACATTCCAGTGTAAACTAAAATCGTATTGGAAACACCAGCCCGACAGTACCTCAAATTGTGGCTGGTAAATTTTACCGGTGCGGGGATTTTTCCCACAGATATAACAATTGTACGATTGATAAAGAAACATTCTGTTTTCGGTGTGTACGTCAGGAGAACTTATCCAAAGCATGCCTTTCGTCAAAATACTCCTGAACAAAAATGTCACTCTAGAGTCCTATACACCACAAGTTGTATATAAAAATTGGAATAAATGGAGTCACTCTCATTGGGAGTTGTAATTTTCTCATCCAATCGTTTTAGGGCACACATTTTCAAGACACCGATTAAGGGGATATTGGTAGACTTGACAGCTTTGTACTAAATGAAAGAATTCGAATCATCATGTGATTTTATCTCCATGATTTGTTCTGTAATGGAATGTTTAGGTTACTACTTATTTCATTAGAGGTCTTGGAATGATAGAACGTTCAAATCTAGCTCATCCATAATCAATGTAGTTCAATCTCTGGAATTGTTCGTATCTTTGTGAATATATAAGATACCCTAATACTTAGATTGAATCATGAAAGTTAATGTCGTCTTTGAAAATTCATAAAAACATTATTTAAAATTACATTTACGTAGTAACTACTCGATTAGTTAAAATACAACTTGGCTTTTCAAAACTGCGCCATCCAAATGTAATCGAGTTTTGTAAATTATTTCCTTATTTACATTTTCTCTCTTAGTAGCGAAAAGCTAAATGGTTTGAGGGTGGGTATGCGTTATTTACTTCCACGCTTTATACTTGTGCAAAATTGCATTAAGTGGAATAAATGAAATT
This sequence comes from Pyrocoelia pectoralis, assembly GCA_036250285.1. Lineage (NCBI taxonomy): Eukaryota > Metazoa > Arthropoda > Insecta > Coleoptera > Lampyridae > Pyrocoelia > Pyrocoelia pectoralis. The sequence goes on from CM070080.1 coordinate 6,791,864, forward strand.
TGATTGTCATTTTAACTACTAACTGCTACTACCAACATTAATAATTTCGTATAAAATTCGATTATAACTTAATAATGTACCGTCACCGTGCCAATTTGTTTTCCTTTCGTCGTATATCCTAAACTGAAAAAGGTATTCGGTATTCTTCCGTCATACTTTTTTATGTTGAAAATTTCAGAGAGACTAGCTTGCTTTTTAGAATCGCATTTTTAGAAAATGAGATATTTATGCTAATTTTATGGGTTTGTAAGAACTTCAATATATTTAAGTAAACTAAAATCAATGATATCGATATTGCTTTTTTAGGAATTTTCAATATTATTACGGTTTCCCTATTGTTGAAAGCACTTCAAATTCCCATTCATGATGCTAATTCTAAAAAACAACCCTTTTGTAAATAATGTAACTGTAGAGAAAATTTCAAAGCGTTTTATTGAATTTGTGGACAATTTCATAATCGCTTTTGTGATTGTCAGTACGTTTTGTTTGTGTATACACAAGCTGATGTGGGCCACCTATTGTGCGAAATGTCAAATATTCATTTACGTCAATGCGTCACAGCGTTAATTACGTCAGTAAATCCTTTTTACGATTATATTGGCATAATTGATAACGTATTATCGAGGCTGAATGAATAACTGGTGGGCCATCTACATGTGACCCATGTAAACTCTTAATAACTTTGACACACGTTGTCAAATCGACAAACGTCATACAACAGTTGATGCGTCATTTCAAGAAGTCATTTACCATGGATAACTACACTCCGCCTGAACGCGCTGAAATTGTTCAGCTATACATCCAAAGAAGTTTCTCAATCGTGCATACTCAACGTGCGTTTCGTTTAAAAAATAAAATCAAAAGTGCTCCCGCAAGAAACACCATAAAGCGGTTGTACCAAAAATTTATATCGAGTGGTAGTCTTAGTAATACCAGGCGTGGTAGTGCGATCGCAAGCCAACTACCACTGATTCTCTCATTCCCTATGATTCCATTCATCCTTATTCCCACAAATTAGCTGGTCTTAACGCCCTTGTAAGAAGGTTAGTTACTATACCTTTATCTCCCACTAATTATAGTAAGGAGCTTAATATTATTTATCAGATTGCCCACAACAACGGTTATCCCATTGATTTGGTCCAAAAACTTCTTATCAAAGTTAATAGGTCGTTAAACCACTCCACTCTTATTCGCCAAAGCACTCGTCCTATCCAGACTGTCTTTCGTTCCCTCCCTTATGTCCCTCTTTTATCCCACAAGTTGAAGAACATTTTTAAGAACCATCAGATTCACATCTCATTTTCCACTCCTCATACTCTTTCCTCCGCGTTGGTTCACAACAAGGATTCCATCCCCAAGACTAGCAAGTCCGGTATATATCAGCTATCATGCCAAACATGTCAGTGTTTTTATCTCGGCCAAACCGGCAGATCCTTCGCTTCCCGCTTCAAAGAACACTTCCATTCTATAAAGACCAATAACCTATCCCACAAATCCGCTTTTGCTGAACATATCTTGTCTACTGGCCACAACTTTAACCCTCAGTCAGATTATAAAATTCTTCATTTTTGTGATAAAGGTCCCTTGCTCAATGTCCTCGAATCTCTAGAAATTTGTAAAGAAAAACGCAACATTAACCTACTTAATGAGATCACCGATCTTGGGAGTAATCTTATCTGTCATAAGTTTACGTAAATTTAAGTGTGGTGGATTGTTTAAAAATTTTTTTAAATTATTATCTTCACCTTGTATTAAAGTGTCATGTGATGGTTGTCAATGTTTGGACGCCATCTATTGCCGTTTAGCTTTCTGCCTTCAAAATTGTTACACATAATGGCTGTTTGTAAAAATTTTTAGTCTTCGTTAAAAATGTATTTATTAAATTAATCCGGGCCCCTTTGGCTCCAGTTGTTGTTATTATGCATCTCATTTAAGTAGTGTTTTGTTATTTTCAATTAATTTTTACCCCTTTGGTAACTTTACCTGTAACCACCTGTTAACTTAATGCTAATGCTGCTATTTTTAGACACTCAAATTTCGATGGATCATGTAACGTTAGTTTAATAATTTTTTGAATCATATTTGCTTGAAAATGAGACTAGTTTGGTCTCGAAACATGTCGCCTTTAAATTTAAATTGTTAATATGTCAAACTTTACTTTTGTTTTTCACCTTTGTTGAGGTTAATAACGAGGTGTTTTTCTCAAAAATCTTCCTTCCGATTAATGTAGGTCAGTCACCCTGTGAAAGTGAGTAGCAGGGGACTACCACTTAATTGTTTAACTTCATTACCATTAGTGTTGCCGATCATAGTATCGGGGCTAATGTTTCAGTTCACTTCGGTGGACTTATTATACAAAAAACATAACCATTCATCCCATTGTTATCATCAAGTCTGACATTTTACACACATTAAATTTCATTGTCTAAGGGGAGGTTTTAAGTATTTATTTTATTTATTACCATACTGCAACCGCCACCGCGTTGACCTGATCTGACGCCCCCCGACTTCTATATGTGGGGATTTTTTAAATCCAAAGTGTAAATCAACAAGCCACGGACTTTGGCTCAACTTAAAGCAAACATATAACGTGAAATAGCAGCGATACCTAGAGCTATGCTCGAGAAAGTAATGGAAACTGCCGAAGGAAGAGCACATTTTGTCATTTGGGAAAAAGGCGAGCACTTGAGCCAAATAATATTTTAAAGGTAATTGATATTTATCTCCTTGGATCAAAATAAAGGCCTGTGCAAAAAAATAAAATTGTCCTTTTCTAAAAATGTTTATTTAAGAATCACATGGGTTACATGTAGATGGCCCACCCTGTATACTCCTATAGTACAGTGAATGAAAAAAACCTAAAGAATCGGGCCTAGTATTTACTTCGGTAAACCTATTACGAATAGACGTCAAAGTCGAATAGGGACACACTTCAGCTTATAATGCGACAGATCACAGATTGAATGTAACTATCGCAAGGACTTTTGGTTAGAGATAACAGTAAAGGAATAGTTTTCTAGGAATTCTGTGTTATCTTCGGCCAGTGTTAGGGTAGGTGTAGCTTTGGTAATCGCCCTATCTTCACCAATGGTATTTCTAATTCCTAGTAAATAAGACTCTCAGTCCATGGTTAGATGCGTTGGTTTGCAAAAAGTGAATATCGGCACATTGGTTAAGCCATTCTTTCAGTAACAGTTGTGGTCTTAACCTCGGCTCCATTTTTTGTTTTTTTGGAGCAGTTGTGTTAGCGGTGCGAGAGTTTTAGGCAAATGTGATAAGTATCGGCCGATTCTTTGTCAAGGAATCCTCTTAGCGTCTTGACATTGCACGACGCGACGCGTGTGTTTGCTGTAATGAAACCACTTTACCGTATCGGTTTGAATAGTTCCGAATGGCGACGTTGTTCAAATACTTCTTCCTTTTCTGCTGAACTCGAATTTCTCTAGGTTAGCTTTGAGAATATCTATCGGCAAACATAGGTTCTGGAAGTGTTCTGTGAACGGTACTCCCAGCACAATGAAGTCATCTATGTAAAAAAAATACTTTGGGTTCCACCTAAGGATCAACATCTTTGTCCATTAACCCCTGTAACGTCGAGGTCTGAGTGCATACCAAAGACTATAATTCTGAATTTGAACAGGCTTCGGTTTCGGGGTTACGGTTGGGTTCGGTCAGAGATGTCTGCTAATAAACTTGCTTGATGTCTACACTGCGTAATAAATTAAGTAATGTGTTTAGTGGGACCGTCTAGAATTACATTGGACAATCTGCAAAAAATTGCCACCTGCAAGAAATATAATACATAATCTGACGTAAAAATAATGTCCTCAACGAACATTTGTATTTGTTAAAAGTGTTGCCAGATTAGGGGTTTTCCCCCTAAATGTAGGGTTTTTTCGGCGTTAGTGGGTATTTCAGGGGGAATTTTATTTTGGGGTTTTTATATCGTACCAAAAATTACGAATCGCAAGCTTAAATTAGACTATCTATGATTTTGGGGGTTTATTTCAAATTTTAGTGGTTTTCTCAACGACATTACCTGGCAATAAATAAATAATCACTATATAATAACCGAGACGTGTGTATATGTTTGTGTTGCTGTGCACTTTTCCGACAGTCGCCGAATCCTGACGAATGCGGATGTGATATTTTAAAACCAAAGCTATTATAAATTTATAACCTACAAATTAATGCTACAATTATAGATACCCCGCAAACCACGTAAATATCTGCACTAATTTTTTTCAAAGTAAGTTTTAAACATTTTAGTATAAAAGTCCGTCATCTTATTCAAACGGTATTTGTGTCTAAATATATTTTCTTTACTTAGAAAATACGTTCAAAGTTTCCTTATGGAGATTACGTGTAAAATAGAATTCGCTATTTGTGCTTATTTTTGGGTGAAAATTTTTTTGTAAACATGCAAAGTTTGTCTGTCCGAGGTCCTCAACCCATTTCGAACATTAAAACAATGGCAGAAAGTATTTTCGCGAAAATTTTCAAAATGACAAGTATCGGAAACTTTTTCTCGATAACATGGAAATTTAATTATTTCAAGTTGAAAAGTTATTTAAATGGTGAAAAATGATTCTATTATGCCTCGCGTTAACATTATAATGGTTAAAATGATGTAAAAAGTAGTAACAGCATTCATCGTAGACTAATTTATATGTCCCGATACCATCTTTCGGTAACTTTCGAAATGTACATGTTTGTGTGCTTATTTCGAATTTAGAGATTTTGAACGATGAACGATGTCGTAGGTAACATATATAGTCGAATGTTTTCACCGAGAAAAATGTTTTTGTCTACATATTTAACTTAATATCTATTGATGAAAGTAGGTGGCAAGTGTATTGTTACGTTACACTATACCAAAGAGAATACCTATACTTTGACTATACTTCTAAATATACAACTTATATTGTAATTAAGAGGAAGTAAAATCCATATTTACTTCTGTACATATACGTGTAAATGGTGGCCTTTAGTTAGTGAAATAAACAAAAATTTGAAACTGTTTAAGGTACAGAAGGTCTTTCTATAAAACAGATGTTATGCAACGTTAGACCAGCTTCTATTTGTACATTTTATGTTTTATGGTATTTTTAGTTTTACTATAGTTAAAGATGAATGTTAAAACGTTCTCCCTAAGGCCATTCGTATTCCCAAAAAGTTGCCAGTGTCCAAATTGAGTTCTTTTACATTCAAAATTCATTCTAAACTATCCTTATGAAGTTCACACGGAATTTGTTATATTTTCGTTAATTTTTGGGCAAAGACTATGTGCAAAGACGTAATTAACATTGTGAAAGGGCCATTATGTATTTTTGGTCTCAAATCTATTCCAAAAAGTTTGCATTTTACATTTTTTTAAATAATTGGTAAAAATTTACTATAAGTAGGTAGGAACGAATTCGTATATCTTTACCAAATATCAACCCATTTTTGTGATTTTTACGTCAAATGTAAGTAAATGTAATAATAATAATATTTAATTATAATATTTATTTAGTTTCCCTGACAAAAAAATTGCATGGGAATAAATCCTTTATTTTAGTTACTTTAATAACTTGCTAAATTACAGATACCTACAGGGTCAAAAATCTGAAAAGGTACAAAAATGTAAATTTTTTTCTTTTTTCAAGCAACTAAGCCAGCTCAACAAGGTGTGATATTTTAAAACAAAAGCTATTACAACCTACAATCACAGATACCTCCTCCCCCCAAAGCACGCAAAACGCGAGAATCGCGTGTACCCCCGTTTATAGTTAAATAAAGCTGTATAGAGAAGGTCGGTTCGTTAATAAGTACCTACACAGATGTCTAATTTAATTTGACAACTAAATTGACCAACTTTATGAGGACTGAGGACATTCATATCTTCCTACTCTGGTCTCTGGAATAATAACGTCTTCCGAATTTCGTAACGATATCTCCACTTCGACTGTAAAGCGCTTAATTTTGCTTAAATAGCACAACAATTCATTCTGTTCACATTTTTTACGCGCAGAACGATGTGGTTACCAATTCAAATTGTTTTGAATTTTTTTCGGTAATTGTAAAACTGTTGTGGCATGATGCAATTAGACACGGAACGTTAAAAACGAAGGCACGTTCACGAAGGTGACTGCAAAACATTGTCAATATACGAAACATCCTTGGATCGCCAAAATTAAATAACGGGGGGGTTTAATACTCTTATTTACATAAGCACAAAAAATACACTATCTTCTTATTCAAAGCACGCGCATCGGGTTGCTTACATACAAGATGCCTATTCTTAACTTTATTATTATTCATCCCGTTTTGAGGGGTTCTACTTTTAGAGAATCTTTATTTAAATCAACATTTGTGATGCTGGCTAAAAGAAAAATAACATGTTGATTATGTATGGGAATTAAATTATTTCAAATTTCTAGTCATGAATTATATTTACTTATACAGAAAACGAATTTTAAATCTTGAATAAGACTATTCGGTCAATTCACTGTTAAACATTGTCCCATTTATCTTTTCTTCCTCAATTAAGAACTCAAAGAATCTCTGATAATCACATAATAAAAATAAATGTAAATATACAATCATACTAATCAGAAAATAGTATTTTTTAGCATTACCGTAATTATGACTGGGATATTGTTAAAGTTGTCGTTCCTTATAAATTCACAGATTTTTTAGTACACATTCAAAGATTAATTATATAAATAAAGTATAAACAATAGGTGTTGAACTTTAATTTTTCAAAAATTGGTTGAAAATGTTTTGCTCACCGTCAAAATTCATTGATTAATCTGACAATTCCACTCAGAAAATTTCAAACAATTAGATTGCACAATTTTGAATCATTCGATCAATTAGGAACGAATTACACTGATAATTTAGTATGGTCCTCAAATTATCGCTGTAATTCCTTCCTCCTTCCCTCAAATTACTTCTTTCGTGGAATTGTCATGCCGAATACAACTCGGTGGTACGAAATTGCCGAAAATTTTCGATCTCAGATTACTCGTATTTGTTTCGCTACGCTCACTCGTGGAAATTGTCATCGAAAAAATACTAGTATCTGAGATCGAAAATTTTCGGCAATTTCGTACCCACTCGTATTACTAATGATAATTTTCTCCTGTAATTCGAAAAGTTTTGATACCTACTTAATAAAAATACCATGGCATAATTTTTTTTGATAATTCGTGTTAAAGCTGTTTTTTTAATATATGGAAAATTCAATGTGCTCTAAATTCCGCCCTGGATGGTATTGGCCTCTAAATGGTATAGGGAATTGGCATGCAAAGTTTGGTCCCAATCGGCTTAGGACACCTACCTAGGATCCCTTGTCAGTGCAGATACTTTGCTACAGTACACTTTATTACATAAATATTAGTAAGTGTGATTCATTTGAAAAGGATCCACCCTTAATATTTCAGAAATGTGCCGTGTTAGAAAGAAATACCGAAATACGTCAACTTTTAACTTGAGGGGGCAACTTTTTGGCGCTAATGTCATAAACATCAGATTCACTTCCTCTCTGCTTGAGGATACCCCTTAAATGTTTTCGAATGGCTTTAGGTATAAAGTCACCCCTTATTTTAAAGATGCAAAAAATCTCTATTCAATCATAATGTTTTTGCCCTTGATATCAGCCTTCCATTGTTATTTAAAATTGAATCCTTTAAACCTTCTTTCTGTCATAACATAAAACGGAGGCATCTGAAAAGTCTTTCCAACTATTTTAATTTGCTGGAAATTTCGATCCTAATACCTACGAAAAATCATGCTGCGCGTCCTAAATTCCACTAAGTCTACCCTCAAAATACGTGACAAATACCAAAGCTACCCCTAATTCAAAATAGAATAAAGAATAAATTAAGCTACAAATTACATTAAAACATTACAATATATGAATTACTATATACCTCACAAACCCACGCAAAATCCTACCGCATGCCCTAAATTACACTAATTCTACTAAACACCTTGTATCAACCTACTCATTAATAATAAAAGAGCTACCCCTAAGTTAAAGTGTGAGAATTAATTACACGAAAATTTACGACACTGTGCAATATTGTAAAATAATACAAATACAAAAAGTGTCTACTAAATGAACAGGGAAACTTACCAATGGTAATTTCGAAAATTGCACCTCTCTTTCTCTCTCTTGCCCCTTTTCTTCTCTCTTTTCTTTTAACGCTTGTCCCTTCAAACTCCAGTGGCGTAATTGTCGCTTTTAGGCCATTTACCTATCGGACAACTTTATAGAGGGAAGCATTTAAATTCAAAGCTGCCAGAGGTGTTACATTACAAACATTAATATCAAATCTGCTTTTAAATCTAACTAACGGATTATGTGTCTTTCTAACTAATAAATACAAAACTGACATACAAAGACCTTATGCCATTACGTTATTATAAAGCTACAAGTCTACACCCAGGTGGAACATAACATTGGCTAAAAGTTGGTGCAATAATGGACAAATATTGATACATAGAACATCAATTTCTGATGTATAACCAATATTCGCCTAATATGTATTATCACATTTAATCCAGTGTTGTTACTACAATGTTTATCCAACATAGCGCCTATTTTAGATCTACGATATTGTAGTAAATGACATCGGTTAAACATAAACTTAAATATAAATAGCTCTACTATTTACAATATTGGCAGCACTATAATGCCACCAATATAACGGAAATAAAGGGAAAAATGTATGGATATATTAACATTGGGACAATATCACGTTTTCACATTTAACCCAATATTATGACTACAATGTTTGTCCAACGTAACACCAATATTGTATTCTTCTTAAACATTGGCTCAATTCTCTATGTTGAGATTGGAACAATGTTGGTAAAGTAGGTTATGTAGCCAATATTCAAATACAGTATTTCTCCATTATTGCAAAATGTTAACATCGTTAACTTGGGCCAATATATATCATCCATATTTATCCAAGATTGATAACATATTGCGCCAATATTAACCAATGTTGATGTTCCACCTGGGAACATCGCATATTTGCGTTGATTTGCACCTATTTCTCTTTAAAAGGATTGAGGATAACGGAGTATTATTTGGTAGTGTCGGTGCTTTAAAAGCACTGCTTTTGCATGGTTTTTTTAAATTTGTATGTACAGTACTCCTAGTACTTAACTTACTAGTCTACTATAATCTATAACCACCATTTAGAAAAAAATATTTTCCAAACTTGTAATGATCATAAATACGAATCCATTTGTGATTATAACGCTGACGTCCGATCGTACCATTGCTCGGAACGACACCTTAAAAAAGTACTGCGATAGCGTATTCGATACTTTTCGTACAAACTATCGCGTTAGGCGTTACCGATAGTCGATACTTAAAAAGTATCGCAATACTTTTAACAATACTTTTCATGACACAGTAGAGATACCGAGATACGCAAATTTCAAATATATGCCTACTACAATTTAGGACAGCACGACTTAGGGTTAAAATAAATTAAAATCGGAATAAAAACTACCTTTGAGTTTAAAGAAATTATAAACAAAATGCTTGTTAAATAAGTTCATTCTTTTATAGAAAATAGGTACTTCTAGCATTGAATTTCAAAACAAAACACGAAATAACAGCAGTTTATTTAAAATTATTTTGTTAAGTCGGTATTCATTTCGGCTTTTTGTTTTAATCCCATTCATACTGATTTACTAATTTCTTCTTTTTTGCCTGGACTCTGGAGTCTTTAATTAGAATTATTTAAAATACTTCCCTTTATATACTCTTTGCTTATACTCATACATGTTACCCATTTTTCACGAGTACTCTCTAAAATTTGTTAAAGTACTCATTCGCTTTCAGTACCTACTACTCATATGAGTACTCGAACTCGAACACTTATGAGTACTTTCCAAAGCTACTCATTGTGAAGTACTCGTGAGTACTTTAGTGCAGTACTCGGCCCAGCTCAAGTTATTATTATTGACAAAGTTTTTTTTCAATTATGAACATTTTGTAGAATAACTCGAAGATGGTACAAGTAAAATGCTAAATTATGAATAGCTAAGCACTAAACAAATTGATAGGTAAGTGTAATTTGTAAACAAAAATTTCAGCAACACTAAAAACAATAGTATATTAAAAAACAAGTTTCATAAGGTACGTTTTATGGCACGAATCAAAGTTTAGAAAACGAGTGGCGCAGCCACGAGTTTTCTTAATGATGAGTGCCATAAAAGCCTTATGAATGAGTTTTTTATACTATTTTTTAGAATTTGCGCCTTTTGCAAGCAATTTTAAATAAATATTTGACATTATCAAAATCTAGGCAATTTTTTAGAAATTGGAACTACTACTTTTCAAATTGTCAATTTAAAATTTATTTAAAGGTTAACTACAGTATTTGCTATGAATTAATTCGGTAAATACCAACTTAGTAAAATTAAATTGTACCGGTTTTATTAAAACACCCAAATGTCTATTAAAGCACGCAAATGACGTCATTTGAGTGCTTTAATAGGATCTATTAAAGCACTCAAATGACGCGAATTCTAAAAACAATTTTATTTTAACTTCGAAACCAAAAATGATTAAAAGAAAATTTTAATAGAAATGCTTCGTTATCTTGCATTATATGTGGCATGTAAGCTCATAGAATTTCCCAACTGCACTTCTACCTACCGCATTCTTTTTAATGACGAGTATGACCTTTATTTGTACTTTAATAAAGTTCATGAAACATCAAACGAAAAATTCTCTCGTGAAAATTAAAATTTAATAGTTAAAACGGAAACAAAAGGCCTTTATTATCCAATAAGAATTACACTTTAACTTAACCATCCTGTGTGATTTATCTCTAATCTACCCGCATATTGAATTTTCTGGAAAAGACAGTGGAAAAGTTGCACTTATAAAAGATAAGTGCCACGTTGTGTGAAGGTGCGATTCATTTTTGTAAACGACAATAATGAGTGACGTGTAATTCGCCAAATTAAATCGTCCCAACTCTTCGGAAATAGTTTAATTAGTATTGTGACAGTTTCGTGTAATTGGTGAAGTTGTTAATAAATCATTAAACGCCATCTAACTGTTGCAATTACGTTAAAGCAAATATTGAGTTATAGCATCTGTTGTAGTGTAGTTTCTGAATAGGTTGTCATTTTAGATGAAATGCAAAATTACGTAGTCAGTTAGTTCATCCTTCCTAGTATGGCATAAATTTTACGCACAAAGGGGCATTAACAGTTATTACTGTTTACATGGTTGATTGCTGAAAGCAGTTCTAGTTGAGATTGAAATTCAAATAACTTCAATAAAGGACTGTTTAATCCCGATTTTTCTTCCCTTCCCTTATTGTACACTGTACGAAAACCTAATTATTGTAAATGAATGAGAAGTTGTAGAAATTGAAAAAAATGTCTTGAAAATAAGTTTTTCCTTAGAAATGTAGTAACGAGCACAATAAAATGCTTGAAGAGTATATGAGTGAAGAACGTAGCGAGAGAATCCACAAAAAATGAACCGTCCATTTCAATTCACTAACAGAAAAATAAGAAGAAAAAAAGAAGACGAAAGAGAACTTCAATCAGTTACAATTGCCGCGATATACTTCGTATACTTTAAAGCCTAAGGGTAAACGTATTCTCTGTTTCAGACACCACAATCAGCGACATCTATTTTCTTGTCAAGTCTCTTTGCTACTTCGTCTTTCCAATTATTGTTGTGGATTGAGTCTATGTTTCCGAATTCTTAAAAAATTTCCAGTCATGATTTTACGTTTCTAGTTTCCCACTTGTCAAATTTGTAATTGCGCAAACTGTTACAAACGATAAATTTTCATTTGGAACACGTTATGTCTCTCTTTATCGCTAGGAATCTACTTAATGAAGCACTTATGTAACTCATATCGGCACTTTACTATCTCCGAATATCTCCTCAATCATTCTTAATATGTAATATATGCAAATTAGTTCAGACTTTAATTTCGAAATTGTGTGCGAAGCTAAATTAAAGACAATAATTTCATGTATTTCCGTCTTTCTATTGCAAAATCATTGTAACTTTGTTCCACTGTGTCGTAATCATTTTACTTCTTTTTGAAAAGTGCAACAGAAGTACTTTTGAATCATAGAAAGGTTTATCTCCCGTTGCATTATTGTACGTACTATTTTAACAACATAACTATACAGGGTGTCCATTTAGTAACCCGTTTTTCAAGTACGGCTTTATTGTTAAACTAGCCGACCCGGCGAACTCCGTACCGCCATAAATTCCTGAAAGATTTGTTTTACTATTTATGCCCGCCTCGGCTTCACACGCCGACTAAGAAAATGTCACACTTCCTGTAAATTTAAATTAGTTTGATTCTCATTAATTCCATATACTGACACGTTTGATTTAACCCGTCAAATTAAAAAGTACCGAAAATGTTACATTCTATCATATCTGAACGCCAAACGTTCATAGGTAATTGTTACGCAATTGTATATGAATTAATTAATTATGAGTCTGTTTAAAGTTAACAAATGCTGACTAAATAACTGAACGTCGATCTGAGATCTCTCACAGCCTTCTGTCTCATTCACTCACTCACTTTCTCATAGTCTTAATTCTGTCTCATTTACTCACTCACTTTTTATATTATTAGATTTTAAAAACTTTCTGTTCAATTTTTTTAAAATTTACCTTTATGCAAACCTTGTCCTTAAAATAACGAACACAAAAAAAAAGAATAATCCAATTTCGTGCAGTCGTTCGGAAGAACAACACACGAAACACCTTTTAATTATGACATATAATATATGGTCTGCTTAAAGTTAAAAAATGGCGGCTGAGAGATTTATCACAGTCTTCTGTCTCATTCACTCACACACTTTTTAAAAACTTTTGTTTTTTTATTGATATCAAGTATCGTAGCTGAGGGATAAATAGCAGGCTTCGAGTTCGAATCCCAGTGGCGGATTTCATATTTTACATTTTTAAATTTCGATTTCTTTAAATTTTCTTCTATACAAATCTTCTCCTTACAATAACGCACACACACAACAAAAAAATAATTATTCAATTTCGTGCAGTCGTTCGGAAGTTATGGAATTACATACATTTCGCCGATTCATTTTTATTAATATAGATTTACTAAAAAATAAATTACGAGATGGCAATTAGGTTGGATAAAGCACATTTACAAATTAGTTGGAGACATACAGAGTGTCTCCAAAAAGTATGGTGCATAAAACTTATATTTTTTTAATGGAATGACCCACTTTTTTTAAGCGCAAATGTAGAGACCTTGGTGGACTTTTTAGTCGGGCTATTAAATGGACACCCTGTACACGATCCATAAAGCATTAGTCATACAGTATTCGCCGATTATTGTTCTCTCCACGCTTTTCGCTGTAGAAACGTTTGTGAACCTTTGTGACTTTTTTGGAAACATATCGTACACAAAGTTTTTTGTACCATAGAGCAGTCACGACATAATAGAGGGTTGATATGACGTTTGGGGAAATGGAGCAGCATTGCTGAACCGATGATCGTTTACTTCTGCAACAGTTTGTCAGATACTACAGATTGCCTTCCATAATCATCCCCTTTATGGACATCATTTCATCTTTCAATAAATTTTTGAAACTGCCATACAACTCAGGAAATACTCCAGCACGTTCCTTTGGCTTGAAGAAAATAGCAACTATAGCAGCGACTCAGGTTGATATACCAATGCTAATTCATTTCCGCCATTTGTAGTAGTCGTTTGCCTTATGTTGTGTCTGGTCGGATTTCTACTGTATATTGTCTTTACCATAAGAGAACGGACTTACGTCATAATCTACTAGCGTATGGTTTAATTATATGCATAATAATAAATAATAATGCTCAATAAATAATTAATCAATCCTCTCCTCTCCATCCGTTGCTTTACTGGTGCAATGGGATTACAAACAAGATGCCTCGATTCCTCCGAAAAATATGCTAAGAAAGCCTTTTCTGTATAGGTTCTCACTTTTTTACCCCCATAACCTTTAATAAACTTTTGTAAAAGTTATCGTACGGACCTTTTAGGAAGCAGTTTTATAGCAAACACTTTTTTCCTAATTCAAATATTTCTAGAGGCACGAAGGCAATCATTTAAGTAGGTATAGAAGGACTATGATAGAAACAAAAATTTGGAACAAACTCTTTTCAATTTATTGGTGCGCTCCCCTGTCAACCGCAGATACCCATCAAAAGGAAGATCTACATTTAGTTTCCACATTCCAAAAAACCACATTTATGTATTTAATAATAGGAATAAATAGGTAATTTAAAACAATAAAATTCCTATAACAATTCTATTTGCAATTAAGACAATTAGGTATGGAGCAGTAAAAAAAACTGCAGTTTAGGCTTGAAAATAATTTTTCAAAAATTTCTAAAGACCCTCCTAAACCCTAAATTAACTTAAGAAAATGGTTTATTGACAGTCAAATCAACGGATTTTCAAGAAGAAAATCTTCAGATCTCAGTCCAATAAAGAAAAGCGCCCTTGAAAAAAATTTTCCTCTAGAAAGGTGAGATAAGTTTTATTATGGGACATCCCTACTAACACAAGAGAAAAGACGAAAAAGATATCAGAAAATGGTTTGGTCACATTCTGTAACATTTTCAGGAAAAGGAGATTCAAAATATACTTTGGGATCCAACCAAAATACTCAATGAGGATTAATCAAATTTTTACCATTTCCCTCCGATTTAGGAAATGTTATTGTCCGAAAGGGCACCAGGAACGTTTATGAAGCCGATCAAGGAGATGCAACCATGTTTACTTTTTTTGCCTCGGAAACAACAACCGCTATTACCAGAATCTATAAACGATAGCGTACCATAAGATTGCAGTTATTCGCTGACAGACAATGGCTAGATGAAATCACATAATTCACGTTATTTATGACGTAATCAACTTGTGCAGTAAACTACAAACTGTTTTAGTAGCATTATATTCGAATTCAACTAGGACACTGCAGCCATATCTGACGTTGCATGGTTTAACTTGTGGCGCTATGGCGTTTTAAACTCGTGGAGGCAACATACATTTACAAAACTAAGCAAATCCGATTTTTCATTCATCCTTAAAGATGCCGTCGTAAAACTTTCAGAAAAATCAATACCAATGGATGTCTTATTTCCTGGGAGCTCTCATCGCCCTTGATTACCTACTCGAAATGTTTAGACAAAAAGCTAATAACCTGTCACCCAAAAGAGAAACAGAAATTATTCAACTTTGAATGTTTTAAAAATTTAATTAGCAATGACAAATGCCAAGAACTGGAAAACCTCGACCTTGCAATAAAAGAAAATTTAAAACCCTTGGAGCATAAACTACTAGGCCGATTTTGATGACATCCTTTCAAGTAATCGCCGTTTTTCGTTTGTTGCTCAATTCAAAATGGCGACCAATATACCAATTCTCCAAATTTTTACTTTTTAGGGTATAGTTCAAGAGCAGTTTAACTTATTTGAAAATTGTAGCCAAAGGATAGCCAGAACTTTTATTTCTAATTGATAATGAACATAAATTTAACGATTTTCGATTTTCTGAAAATCTGCTCCAAGCATTTTTTAATTTTTTGAAATGTTATATAAGTACATAAAAATTCGTAAATGTAAACTGTAAATGTTATACATATAGTTGGTGAAAACTATTGGCACCAAAGTTGCTGGGATCCATATAAGTTGACCAGAAGTAATACACCCAATGGGGTAACGCGAAACTTGGAAATAGTAGTAATAAAAATTTATTAAGATTGTAAAATAATAATTTACGTTAAGTTAAATGTGAAACAGAGTTAATTGCAAAGAAATTACTATAGTGAAACGTTGTAAATTATATAAAACTACGACATGTTTCGACAATATCTAATTGTCATCATCAGGTAGAAAATTGATAAGTGTGTAAACGTAATGAGGTAATGGGATGCGAATGACGTGAGTGTGAAGATTACATTGGGGAAGCCAAAGTTATATATGTAGGTACAGTGTGTTCATTTTAAGACGAGCCACCCTTAATAACTTCGAACTAATGTAAAATATAAAAATTTCCTGAAACCGGTCAATTTCTGTTTGGAGGGGGACACGTTATGACATGGAAGCGACATTCATACTACTCACCCCCTCGGCCACAGCGACCCCAACTTTAAAATCTTAAATGGCACCCGCCAGCTTGTGATACATCATTTCAAAGAGGATAAAGAAAGGAACACTTTGGCATGTTCAAATTTAAAATTCAAACATTCCTCGGACGAGTCTTTATTACTTAAGCACGAAAAACAAAAAACAGCATATTTTAATAATAATAATAATAATAATAATAATCGTCTTTATTTAGGATCTGGTGAATAACAAGACAAAATATGCTCCTAAAACATAAACGATTAGACACGAAGTAACTAAAAAAAAATACCACATATACATGAGGCGAAGTTTAGCAATAAGCTATTCTGCCACTTAACCTCATGCAGACTAACAAAAATAAAACTTTAATAAAAAAAAAAACAAAAAAAAAGTATATTTTCAAAAATAAAATAAATAAACCTCTGTCCTATTGAAAATTAATAAAGCAAATGCTATTTTTTCTTTAATACAAAAATGTGTCATTTAGAATTGCTCAAAATGTCCACCATTTTCCTCCACACAACGGAATAGCCTATTTTCAAATTCCGCCCTTACTTTTCTGAAAGTCTAACGAGTAAGAGACCTACAGGTTTGCCTAATGCGGTTTTTTAACTCTTCCATATCCTAAGGTTGAATTTTAAAAACTTCGGATTTTAAAAATCCCCACAAAAAAAGTCTAGGGGTGTTAAATCCGGAGAACGTGCTGGCCATTCAAGTGGACCTCTTCTCCCGATCCACTTTCCTGGAAACCTTGCATTTAGCCATTGTCTGACCGTCAGAGCGTAATGTGGAGGCGCGCCATCTTGTTGAAAATGCAAATTTTCTTCAGAAAGAAGCAAATTTCCGTCTTCATCTTCTTGGTTTTCTAGATTTTCTGTTATGAGAGAATCAATAATATTGTCCAACATATCCAAATACCGTTCACCATTTCTTCAATAAATATTGGACCTATTATGGTATCACCAAGAATTTCAGCCCACACATTTATCTTTTGCGGATGTTGTGTGTGAACTTCTCTTTTAATGTAAGATGAGGATTTTCGTTGTCCCAGTAGCGAGTATTATACGTACATAACAAATCCATTGAGATAAAATGTACTTTCATCACCGAAACAAATGTTTTGAATCAGGTTTGGATTCTGCACAACCCTTTCTATCATTTGTTCACAAAATTGGATTCTTCTATCGAAATCATCTTCGTTTAACTCGTGAACAAGATGCATTTTGAAGGGATGAAATTTATGAAGCTTCAGTACCTACATAAATAAAAAAAATATCAAATCATCCAAAAACGAAAAAAAAGTACAAAGAAACTTTGCGAATTTAAGTCATCGGATTTATCCCAAAATTTCCCAGTATTTCAATTTGTTTTGGTTCATTTAAAACCCTTGGAGCTTGCCTCTTCTTGTTCAATACCAAGCCAGTTTGAACAAATTTGCTGACAAGTTCAAGAATGTATTTGTGGATGTCTTTCATTGAAAACTCGGGCAGTTTGTCGAGCACAATCGTTTTGGCGTCCATAAACAAATATAATTTCTGTTTTTTCTGCCAAACTGTAAGTCATTTTGAATTCTTTCGACTAACTGACGTAAATGAAGGAAGAACCTAAAACATTAGTGGCTATCCACCTTTTCATGTAAAAATGAACTCATCCAAGGAATGTTTGATTTTTAAATTTGAACATGCCAAAGTGTTCCTTTTTTATCCTCTTTGAAATGATGTGTCACAAGTTGAGGTTGCCATTTAAGATTTTAAGGTTGGGGTGGCTGTAGCCGAGGGGGTGAGTTGTACTAATGTAGCTTCCACGTCATAAAGTGCCCCCTCCCAACAGAAATTGACCGGTTTCAGGAAATTTTTATGTTTTACATTAGTTCGAAGTTATTAAGGGTGGCTCGTTTTAAAATGAACGCACTGTATCTAAGCCTATCATTAGACAATCACAGTTGAAATTGACACGGATAAATTAACAAAGGGGGGTAATATTTAAACCATAAGGAAAAAATTATATTAGAGATGAGAATTAATTAATTAAAATTTGAAAAGAATACACATGATGCAAAAAGGAAAATGGTTACTACGGACACTTTCAGTGTTTCATATGGGGAAGGTTTTGTGATTACTATTTCCAAATATTGGCACTAAATTTATTTCGTCATTTTCCATAGGGGAAGGGGAATGAATTTTTGAAGTTGAACATTGTAAAATGCATAACTTTTTTGCTAACAACGATGCAGAAATAAAATTTTATAGTGAAGTAGAGGACATACAACTCTTTTAATCGAGTATAATAATATACCAATTTACTCTGGTCTAGCCGGAAATGAAATGAACAAAACATTAAACATGACACTGTATATTATTTCAGAAGAAAATCAGAAATCGTTTTCTGATTACAACTACACTAAACTTCTTTTGATTCATTGAAATGTAATCGTCAGTTAAAATATCAGCAAGGTTTTCCATTTACAAACTCGATTGTGAACAAGTTGATTGAAAGGTCAGATTTCGTATTTTATATTTATGATAATCGATACAGTTATGACAGAAATGCTTCACTTTTACACATGCGCTAAAAATTCGCAACTGAGAATTTAGAAAATTAACATCTTTTAACACGTGAAATAAGAGTAGGTCTCCTACCGTCATACTAACGCTAAGGCTTAGTATGAACCTAATGGACAGACACTATAAATTATTATATTTCACATAAGCGCCTTATTGGCTCAACATTGAATTTGAATTACGCCTGTGCAGAGAATATTTCATTAACATTAACGACCACCATGTTTAAAGAATAATCAAAACTGGAATACAGCAAGTTCTCTTTGTATTGAACAGATAGAAAACTGCTAACGACAAGGTCGGAACAATACTTGAACTGTAACGAAATTTCAGTGGCATCTATTAAAAATGTTAACAAAACGAAACGAACTACAATGTGCCTACAGTAGAATAGACAAAAATGTACGAAGTCTCTAAAAAATAAAGAAAGAAGGAGAAATCCCTTTCATTTATTTTAAAAGGTAGATCAATACATAGTACCACGATTACATTGGATATCCGCAATTCTAAGGCACACCTGCACAAAACACCTTATCTAGTTTCAGAGGTGTCGTTTGTGGTTTTTCGAAGTGCTCGAACGGAAACTTTTAGATAAATCGCGTCCACTTTGGCCAAAAATTCGGATAATCTCACGTTCGAATTCTAAAGCGACAGTTCGTAACTTACATTGATAGATGGGGTAACGACACATCGCGTTACTCGATAAAAGATTAATAAACCTAAAAGATTTTCTTTATAGATTTTCGCGTAAATAATTCGATGTGGAACGCGTGAATTGAGAAAATACAAGGAGACACCTATAAAGTGGTTTATTTTCGAGATAATGTCCCACGTCACCGTGCAAATGCTACCCAATAACTTCTAAAGAAGTTTTAGATAGGTTGCTTGATCGAATCTAATGGTCGGGAAATTCTCTCGATTTGAATGCAGTAAAGCGATTCTAATGGAGAAAATATAGAAATTTAATTCCGATCGTAGTGGTTTGTTGTCGTATAAATACGGGTAGATTAAATTTCCGAATAAGTAATAAAGAAATGCTGACAAATTTATCCGGAACTTTTTTTTTGCCTCTCACATAACGAGGCGCTCATTGGATCAATGTATGGAAAATCATTTTCTCGTGTTTTTGTGTGGAAATAAAATCCGTATAATTTTTATGTCAGAATTTTTAAAATGTATATATGCAGAAAATTTATTTGCCTTTCAGTGCTGTTATTGTATACAATGATTCGAATACGGGTGATAAAAGCAAAGTATACACATGTTGTGACCCCCCCCCCCTCCTCTAAACGCGTTTTTTTATCGCGAACGAGTATGCAAATATTGGAAAATACCGAAACCTATTGAATAGATTTTTGCATGAAAGAAAAATTGGTTTTCATTGTGTAGATTTTTTTCGGTTTTCGATTTTATACAAATTTTCTATGGTTGCAACTGAAAAAATGAAGTGTTAAATGCCTTTTCCTTTACGATTATCACTGAAGTGCTTATTTATATGAAATTTAAGAACTGATTTGGAACTTGATGGAAACGAAATTACGACTGGTCGTATCTACCACAAAAAAATACTTACGTAACACAACGAAGATCAAACGAAGTTAATACGTTCTCCTAATTTTTATATTTGCAATCTAAGTAGGTACTTAAATTTGAATGAAAAGTATTGCTGAAGAGACAAAAAGTAGCACTAGGAAAGAATTTATGTATGACCGTTTTATGGCCTTAAGTGTCTTTCGAGTGCGAGCACGATTCACTCGAATGTCTGTGTTGTATCTAATTTAAACGAAAATAGGAATTATTTTTTGGTATGTGAGACCGAGAGGAACAAACTCAATGCCACTTTTAGACGATAGTACTTCTTTCACTCATACATTTTGGCAGAGCTTGAATACTTGATGAGAAATTACATGAACCAACTGGGATAGACAGCTGCATATAAAATAACGCGGCCTCCTCAAGACAATATACTCAACTAAGTAGATTTCATCTCATAATACACCACAGTCCACAGACATTCACTTCCTTTGACACAAGGAGCTTCTCCTTAAACTACAGTAGTACTTAACATTTTTTGTTGCGTAGAGTACACTTCAGTAGTATAACTTGTGTACTTATAGAGAGTATTGTATTCCCTTTATTTTGCTTGAAATTAACCTAATTTTTTTACAAAAGATTATTATTCTTAACATAAACAAAATTCCACGAACAACACTCTGCCCCATATCACCCATACTCTACCTACCGACAAATTCTGAAAACTCCTTTGAGAAATATCTCCCTCAAAGAATCATATTATAATATAAGGTAAATCAATATGAATGTGATTCACAGAATGTGATGGCTATATTAAAAAATCGATGGTTTTGTGATTCGTACGAGAAGTTAAATGTGGTGGCGTAAGTGTAAAAAGGTGAACGATACCTAAGGTAAATCGAAAATAATTATGAGGGGCATAAAACACAGAAAATGTAAGACGAAGGAAGCTAAGAGGGAATCGTGAGTAAAAACTCGGAAATGAGTGAGCAGAAGAAGGCCATGAAAATGGGTGTAACCTGCGACTACTTGTGGGTATACTTTCTGGGCACTGTAAACAAAACTAGCTCATGCTTCGGGGTTGGTCGAATCGCCATCCTGTAGAGGATGCTACACAGACGACGAGACGGCGGCGCAGTGTTCCATATCTGTCAAATTGAGACGATCCATGTTGGGGGAATCCTGGCCGGACATGGCTACGATTAGAGCCGCTTCCCCATCCAGCATCCTCAGATTTATCTCACGTTGGGCTTGAGTGACGTTGCGGAATCGGACGACACTAATCAGGGAGGTAGCACAAAGGACCCGAATGGGTGCCCTATGTGCGGGTGGATTTCTGATTACCCTCCCATCGTAATACAGATGGAGCAAAGTAATTTACGATGCTAAGTGCAATTAGAAATGAGAAAGGTAGCGGATAAAAAATAAAGGGCGGAAGGTATTAAAAAATAAAACAGATATCTAAAAAATAGATTGAATTTTTCCGTGAATTATCTGAAGACACGAGAGCCAAAATAATGTTAGTACTTCATATAAACTTTTTCTATGCAGGCCCTAGTTTTCGAGTTATAGGCCTCCAAAGTTTGAATTTTGAATTTGTTTTTTATTTTTTATTTTTGTACTGGTTATTTGGTCTTTATAAAATTTTCCGCATAACTATAACGTACGTGTATGTTTCTTTTGGAAAGGTAAATAGATTTACAGTAGTGCCTTGAAGCCAGGGACGGACTACCCGCAATGGTTAGTAATTCAAAACTTTGGAGGCCTATAACTCGAAAACGAGGGCCCGCATAGAAAAAGTTCATATGAAGTCCTAACCTTATTTTGGCTCAGACTACACGCTCCTGACTTTTTCCCATTAGTCCCGGGACACCCTGTATATCACCCTAGAATTATTATTTTGGCAAGTTGCACAACTTCAATGTTTTACTAATTAGTCCATACGCTAGGTAACATCCTGTGTTTTTCAGAGGTCCACGAGTTATTTTTGTGGCATTATGCTGTCTGAGATGTACATATTTAGTATCATTTGGTTAACAGGCCCAAAAATGGCCACTTTGGATTTAAACAGGGTGGTCATGTTTTAAAATTAAAAATATGGTATTCGCATACAAATGTTCTTCATTTATTCAAGATGTGAGTTTGTATGTGTTGTCAGTGTGGAATAGAATTTACAATATGTATTGTATATCTATAAAATATTTATGTCATTGGTATTATAGACGGTGGTGCAAAATATATACAGGGTGGGCCATTGAAAAGGAAACACGCCTGTTTTGGGACACTTAAATAGACCAGTTTCTTAAAAAAACGCTCGGACACGTCGATTTTTTATTTTTGGGGGACAACTTTTGATGTCAAATTTGATATTGTCAGGTCAACCCCCTAGCCCCGGTAACCCCTAACTCAAGAATTTAAATAGGGAAAAGGACCTCATTTGAAGCGTCTTTTAATTCTCTATTCGACATTAGGGAATTGACCCTTTGAACGGCACATTTCAGGATTTTTCCTAAACAACACCCCCACCTTAGTTAATCTAGAGGGTGCTTTTCTTGGGGGCGAAAAAAAAATTGAATGAAACTAATTTTCATTCATACTGCCGAATAGAGAATTAACCCTTCGTTAGGCGCGTGGCAAAAACTTACATGGTTGGGCGCGTGGTCTACAATTGTAGACCATTCGTATTATTAAATAATATGAACAATTAGATAATTTATTTTACTAGGGCTTATTATATATTGTATATCTAACAGTTATAAACAAAATATTAAGTTTTTGCATTTTACTTGTTGATTTAAAGGTGGTAAATAACATAAATAAAAATATACCTCATTTATGAACATATACAAAGGTGTTCTACTGATCATTGAAAAAAATAATTGTATTCTATAAAAATGAAATTTTATATAATTATAATTATATAATTCATATATACTTTTGTTATACATGAGTTCTCCTTCACAGTGGAAAGTATTACTTCTCTGAAAGGCATATGTTGCATATGTCTCTCATATGAAATCGGTAAATATAACAGCAAAACAGAGTTTGTAAATGCTAGAAAGGCACTGATTCTATTAGGTAATGTTAAAAATGCAGGTACCCAAAACGGTACTTAGCAATAATGCACACCAACTGATAAGGAATAACCCAAACAGGAGTGGTCTACGATCGTAGACCACGCGCCTAACGAAGGGTTAAAAGACGCTTCAAATGAGGGGGTCGCTCGATACCCCTTTCCTATTTAAATTCTTGAGTTAGGGGTTGTTGGGGCTAGGGGGTTGACCTGATAATGTCAAATTTGCATCAAAATGTGCCGTTGCCTTTGCGAAAGATGTCAAGGCGGTTTTACCGTCCGACATATAATTATGGACTGCCAAAATTTAGAAGAGGCGAAACGAGTCACTCCATTCAAGGCAAGTCAATGCGAGATATTCTCAACTACAACCCACAAGGCGCAAAAAAAATTATTGCATTTTTGGAGGAGTGTCACCTCCTGAACAAGATATAATACATATATAGATTTAAAAAAAGTACGTATAACTACCCCTCACCTCAACACAAGCACCCGGGATTCTGCACAAATGAGTCATTGTTTTTCTTTCCACCCTCAAGGGAGATGAGAGCGGAGAGGGTGACGGACAATTTGTAAATCATGAAAAAATGTTGGAGGAAAAAAAGTAAAAAAAGATCATTTTTCTCCCCCTTTCCACCCCCAAAAAAGGGGTTGCAGTTGGGGGTGAAATTTGCAATTTGAGAATAGTTTTTTATGGAGAATCAAAAACTGCAATAAAAAGTAGGTGCTCCCATTTAAGTTTTCAAAACTCACCCCCGCTCCACCCCACAGGGGGGTGAGGGTGATGTTTACGTATAATGACTCAATAGGTTTCAAAAAATAAAGGAAACGTGTTTTTCCTTTTTGTAATTGGATGTGTCGTTCTCGACATATTCAAGGGGGTATATTTTGACTTTAATGGCGTCCCGACGGCGAACGGGTGATCCGATCAAAAAATTTACCAGAGATTTGGAATCAGTAAAGAATTTCCTATAAGATGATACCACTTCCAGCTTTGTAAACCCTGTAACATCGACCAATGCACATACACAAGACGCATAGACACACAGACACACAGACGCACAGACACACAGACATCCGCACGAATTTAGTAAACAACTTTTTGAAGTTGGTTGAATATATGGGCAACTTTGCATTCCTATTTATTTTGAGTTTTGTGACCTAGAATTTATGTTAATTGCAGTTAATTGTAAAAATGATCGAATTAGACCTATGTTTACCATGTAAAATGGCTTAAAAAAGAAGTGGCCATTTTCAAGGGTGTTAACCTGAAAAATCTTGTATCGTAAACCTTAAAATTGACTCTGCAAGTGAGTTATCTCGTGGACCTTGAAAAAAATACAGAACGATGGCTAGCGTCTGTATTAAATGTTAAAAAAACAAATAAAGAGTTTTGATATAACTGGTACTGGTCAAGATTTGAACAGTAACGAAGGTCCAAGGCCAGGTTTCGATCCAGTGTTAATGCCAAGATAGTAAAGGTGAATACCTCAACCGCCCAATGTTTGTAAAGGTACAAGTCAATTTGAAAAAAAAAATTTTTGCATTATCACTTGTCTCTCGCTCTTTTTTGCTGTTCTGAAAATAAATGTATTAATATATGTATACAAATTTTGACATTGATACAGGGACGAGACCTGGCTTAACTTGGCTTAACTAGGTTTAAGAAAGTTCAACTCAGTAATTTAATTTTGACTGTAACTGACCACTCCTGCGCACATCACAAGCATTTTATGCTTAAAGTGGGCAGTAATTTCGGATATGTATGTATCTGTATATATGCTAGAGGGTAAATGATTTAATAAATAGAAATATGAAAAAAAATAAAAATTAAAGGAAGAGTAAGTAAATAAACGTTTTGAGTTTTCGGTAATTTTGTAATCTTAAGTTTCAAGCAACGTAATTAATTCAACATTTCTTTTTGTTTCAGGTAAACTATCAACCTGATGCTAACTGCTGACTAGTTCCAGTGTTAACCGTGAGTAATCTAATTATTTTTTATTTCATTAATGCTTATCCTTATAAGGACAGTAATTTATGTACGGTCAATGGTTAGGAGGACTTTCCTTTAATAATAAAAAAGTAGGTTCCATATGTGGGTGATTTTGAAGATATTTTGTAAATTGCGTAGAACAGTATGATAATTTCGTTGTTTTCCCGTTAGCAGGGGACATTTCATAAAAATTAACTCAGTGAGGGTGCGGGAAAGCTGATTATGTTTATACTATCTTCGCAATAATATAGTTTGTGAGATATGATAACATGAATGATCGATCGTGAAACAATTTCCTTCAGAAGTAGGGTAAACCGGACGTATTCGTTAAGGTAATTAAGTAATTTTAAAGATGCCCATCACAAAATGACTATGGAAGAGCTTAACACTAAGCAGCTTTTTACGAGTTAATCCAGTTTTTCTTCGTTTCCCGTTGTAGGTAATATTAGTAAAAATTTTATTCTCCAAGTGACCTTTTCACAAAATTTTACAATAATTTTATACATACCTACATCCTGAGCAAAGGCATCAAAAATATGATATTATTCGAGAATTTTAATTTTAATTCCCTTAGAAACTAGGTAATATTTGGTTTTGTAATTCCAGCCGAAACTTATTCGAGTATACTCTCAACGCAACCCGCTTCTATAATAATCAATTCCTGTATACAACTTAGACAATTGCTTCGGTTTTGCTTTGTTGAGGAAAGTTCAATAAACAACAAAAAGTTTGTGCTGTTTATATGTATATTAACCCAAACTCCGCGATAATGAAAAATAATTTGCCAACTTGGTTTGAGTTCCTTCAACTTGTAAGCGTATGTAATTAAATTATCTAAGTAAACGAATGCATAAGAGAAAATATTATGTTAAAAGCACGATTTCCGCTATTGTAAATAATGACTGTTTAGTTTAAAAACAGTTTACGAAAAACAACATAGAAATACTTAAATGATCAAATTTTAATTAAACAGCAGCGTGTAACAAATAGAATTGATTTACACCAAAAGCCATTGGTCGATACTTCGTTCCTTGCGGCGCGGCGCGGCGTATAGGAAAGTGACACACAGAACAAGTCGAACATTTTCTTTCTATAAATGAACAAATACTGATGAAATTTTGTTCTGTATAGTAAGGAGAGGGATGTTCTAAGGATGTATGTATCCACATTTTATATCGAAATTGACCTACTCTACTCTCCTAACAATGATTGACGGTTCATTAACGTTCCCATTCTAAAAGGTTCTTGAATCCCGAAACGTTTTCTTATTTCTTTTCACTACAACGAATAAATCGATGGATGCTGTTAAAAGGTATCGTGCAACCCTCGTGAATGTCAGTAGAAAATAACCGATAAAAGCATTAATTGGATTTAGTTTTATGTGTTACATATAATGGCGTGTCCTTTTCTCTGCTTTTCTTTTTATGTTTGCGATATCATTTTCTGGGGCGGTTGACACGTATAACGACAATTCGGTAACCCCAATAAAAACAAATACGGTTTCAAGTTGAGTGGTGCTTTTACAACCTACACTTCGCAGATACTATCCGAGTTGGACTGTGAAAACTTTCAAGTATAAAAGTACATTGTTTAACTTAGGTAACTTCCTGATGTCTTTTTCACAAAAATGCTACTGACCACTTTTTATTTTGTTCGTTGAAAGAAATTTAAAAAGCTACCTTTCAAACGAGAAACAGAACCTCAGAAAACTCTATTTACGATAGGAAGAAACATGTAATGTTTCAAATGTAATTGACCAAGTTCAAGCGAGTTCAATACCACTTTACAATATTGCAATGAAGTTTACGGCATTTTTTTCATGTACTCATACCCAATGAAAAGTATTTTATACATCCAACAATCTTATAGGAATTTTAAAGTAATTAATTAATTTAATTAGTACGATTAAAGGTACGTCTTAAAAGGGCAAGCGTAGAACTTTACATAGCCTTTAATAATTTAGAATTTAAAAGATAATGCTAATTTATTTTGGCTCCGTTACTACTTAAGACTTGCACGTCACGTGGATGGATTACTTCAGTCGCCAAGTTGAAATAAGCCTAATTAAACGATCTTTGCTCGATATAATTAGTATGATTTTTAATCCTAAAAAAATTGCCGCTGTCGGAGTAAAAGACAAAGTTATTTGTCTAGAGACGAGAAAATTAATTACATTTATTTTTACGCATCTAACGGGAACGGGATTGTAGAATTACGGCCCGTTTGCGACATTGCGAATGATGTAATAGAATACTCAAATTGCACCAAAAGAAAAACAGCAACATTGTAACATTCATGTTTGTACATTATAATGAATAAAGTGAATTACATTAAAAAGTAGGTGACCAAGTGTAGCCAAAGCTGTACATTTTGATTTTACTTTGACATGATTTACGTTGAGTTACACGATTCTTTAAAGGCTGAAGTGATGTTCCAATATAAACTTTGTTACAATCTTTACAAGGAATTGTGTTTAAATAAATTTTCTTTATTAATTTTGATTTTCAATGAGGAATCTAGCTTGATACTTTTGTTTGTAGGTATAAACGCAGGTTTTATGTTACATTTTTGAAGGTATTTAAAAGACGAACTGGCTATATTTATGTAAGGCTTTGAAATATAATGAATGAATTTCCATCGTTTATATTGTTGTCTTTAGAATTAATTAATTAATCAAATTAATTAATTTAATTAATTAAATGATACTGGTTGGTTGTCTATTGTCTAACTAATTTTTAATGTCAGTATATTGACTATAGTTACGAAGCGCGACTGAAATACTCTTGTCCATAACTCGTGAGATATTTAAGAAATTACTTAACATAATATTTATTTGTTTTTTACATACGTTTAAAACAAAGAATTCGATTTTACACATTGTACATATTCATTAACTTCTTCCTCTCTCCAACACTTCCTTCATCCACATCACCCCTTCTCCTCCATCGCCTAATATCTCCATTCTACCTCCTTCGTCCTCTCTCAACTCCCCACATTCCCTCATGTTATGTTCCAAGCTCTCCTACCGTTCCCCACACAGTCTACACATTGTACTTTCGTCCTCCCTCCAATACCTATTTACTCTCTCTTCATTTCTTCCCCCAAACCTCGCTACTATTTCTTTTTCTTTCATTCCCATCCCTCCCTTTAGATATCTTGGTATCCCCTCTACCATTATTCCATCATATTGTTCATTATATTTCCCTTCCCTTACTTTTGTTCTCCTCTCCTGTCCCTGTACGTCTTTATCCCTCATTACCAACTCCTCAACGCTCCTTCCCTCCGCCCTTCTCCTTTCCACCTCCTCCCTCGCCATACCACCTCTCTCGTGGTATTTTTTCCTTTCTTCTTGACCCCACTTCGCCCTATTCTCCGTCACTTCCCTCCAACATTCTTGCAGTATTTTGTTATCTACTCTTAATCCCACTCTTTCTTCATACCTCACTGCCCGCCTTCCTGTCTGAACCCTTATTCTCTCCAATTTCGTCTCTTCCTCTTCCACTATATATCCTGGTGTCTCTCTGTCTAAGCCCATTGTCCATTTCCAATATTTCTCCTGTATTCTCTCTAATCCTTCCCATTCCATCCAACACCATATCTCTACACATCATAGTTTTAACTAATTTTTCGAATAGCCATTTTCTTTTCTGTATATCCTTTCCGAATACTCTTTCTTCTATTCCCCATACCTACCCTAACGACGCTTTGTTCGCTTTCTTCGCCAGTTCTCTTATATGACACAATTGTTGTATTTAAGCGTATACCTTAGGTATCTTCATTCATCTCTCTATCTCCCCCCTCCCCACACTTTTCACTTGATCTTCTTCCACTCCTTCTATGACATACCATTAGTTTTGTTTTTTTCACATTCGCCCTTAAATCCTTTTTTTCCAAATAGCTTTTCAAAACTACTCTTGCATCTCACTCTCATCCTTTGCCACAACCGCCACATCGTCCGCATACGCCAGTACCCACACTTTACAGCTTCCTATGACCACCGCTCTTCTCTACCCTCTCATAGCTTCTTTAAGATCCCCTATCTAAATGGAAAACAGGCTAGGACTCAACTTCACCCTTTTGAGAACTGCTCTCCCATCTTCACCCCCACTGCAGTTCTACACCTCGTCTCGTCATACACTTCTTCCAGTGCCTCCGCCAAATCCCCCTTCACATTTCGCCTCTTCATTTCTTCCCACAGCTTCTTCTTATTTACATTGTCGAACTCCGCTCTTATATCCAGGTACAGCGTATAAACCTTTCCTCCTTTCTTTTGCAACTCCTCTAATCTTCTTCTCAGCACGTCTGCATGCATTTTATATCCCGTGTTCGCCAAACTCACCCCTCTATAACTTGTTACTTCTTTTCTACCCCCTCCCTTATAAATCGGGCATACTATCCCTTCCCTCCATTTTTCTGGAAAACATTCTCCTCTCCAAATTCTACTCAGTATCCTTCTTATTACTTCTCACACCTTCTCTCCTGTATATTTCCATTGTTCTCCTTAGATTCCATCCGTTCCCCCCGATTTTTGTGCCTTCACTTTTCTCATCGCTTCCCCTTTAAGAAATTACTTTCGACTTACTTCCGCATGCTGGTCATGAAGAATTCTTCATTTAGACTCCGAATCCATTTTTTTTCCTTAAAACTTTCAGTGTTTCGATTTACTGTTAGGAATGCGCTGTAGCTCCTGCATCGAGATATTCCGTTAGGATAACGCCATAGGCACCCAAAAAAAGAGTAAAGAAAAACTTATCGGCTGGTTTGAGCTTTTTGGTATCGGTAAAGCGGGATGCCGATACTCTATATTCCGCAACGGTCTCCATACGATTAACACTTTTTGTTGTCAAGATTTCGATAAATACATGTTACCTCTACGTGCGCAATGATGGAGTATGGGATGCTACACGTTTGCTATTGGCTCTTATTGGTTAATTTTATTTTTATTACGTTACTTCGTTGTCTTAACGCTTTCAAGTTATGTAGGCTTTTCTTGTGTTTAGTTCATAGCCCAGTCAATGAAGGTAAAAAATTAAGCTTTGTCGCAACTAATTAGGGGAAATCTGAATTTTTGCAGGGTGTTAGTACTTAAAGTATACACTAAAAAACACAAAGTCCCGACCTCTCCCCCTCTTGCTTTCACCCCCACCCCTGCAGTGACCTTACAAGAACAGTACTCTGGTTATATGCTTACAGCTCGAAAACTAATGATGTTACCGGGTTGCTTTTTATATAATTTAGTCCTAATAAAATTATTAACAAATTATGTGATATACACTTTTTATGTAGATAGCTTAGTTTTGCAGTAATACTTAAACATATAGAAAAATGTCACTGCAAAATACAAAAAGTAACTTCAACAAATTATAGCTTTATATCCGTACGTCTTAGGCGCGATTCTCACTATACGTAACGTCACCGTCACGTTACCGTTCCGTTACCAACCCAGCAAATATAAATATGTTGTAAGTAATGAACGTATTCATACTTGCCGTCACGGCTATCTTCCGTCGCGGTTCATTACTTACAACATATTTATATTTGCTGGGTTGGTAACGGAACGGTAACGTGACGGTGACGTTACGTATAGTGGGAATCGCGCTTTATGAAGAAATGTTTTCAACAAAACTTATAGATAATATGATTAGATTTAAAATGATATGTCTAATAACGCATAACGTTAACACTATGGCTTCATAGAGACCGGTGAAACAGTAGTGGGCACCGCGCGCCGGTCCTACCAATGCCGTTAACGCTGATTCATGATCTTGAATAGGCATTCACGAAATGGAGCAACTATGTAATAAGTAATAACGTTCATTTTAAGTTTTTACTACCAAAGTGCACTTTTTTGCTATAAAATTTTATACTTAGTTCACTTGTATCGTACGTGTAGCGTAATAAAATGTGCGGATTTGTTTGGTTTCCCGTTTGTATCTCTTGAACAGGTACTTATAGTGGGAAATGGGCAATTACAGAATAAAAGCAGTTTAAATTTCCTACAAGTTTAGTTCTGTGCGTTTTCTCTCTATCTCTAGTCGCTGAAGAGGTATTCGCTGTCAAGAATTAACTTTTTTTTAAAATCGTTTTTACACGACGTTTTTCTGCAAATATTGTATCCTAGCTCCTAAAGTATTGGGTTTAAGGCAAAAACTGTTGGAATAAAAGTTGTAGCCCATTAAATTTCCTATAAAATGCATACACAGTTTAATATTCAAAAAATTCAGCTTTCCCCTAATTAGTTGCGACACGAAACTTTTATTGACTGGGCTATCAGTTAATTATTATACATATAATTTTAGTGGCCTGATGATGACACTGAGATTGTGTCGAAACTAGTAGCCATTTGTATCTATCATTTATGTTTAGAAATAAATTTTATGGGAAATGTTTCGAGTTACTTTCGATATTATTCTGAGTTACCTACACTTCCCATTTTGAGATAGCCAAATCGCCCAATAACAAAATATGATGGAACCAACCAATTTCGGTAAGAGTGCTGTAGCACAAGAACTGTTATTTTTATTAAATAATTAGTTTACATTCGGATTGGAATGTTTCCATATATTTTGCTTTTAAATGGTTGAAATTGGAAGTAAATATTAGGAATGGCCTATGGAATTAAGGGAAGGCTTATTATAATATTACAAAATTTATTGGAATTTATTATTATTAAGAGTTAAAGTATTATGTAATAATATTGATAGTAATTAATATTTTGCAGCGTCCTTACGTTCCCGCGCCGAAAATGGGCGCCGCATAACTGCCTAGGCCGACTTAGTGGTGACTCGTTTCACTATAATCATAATATTTCGTATTTACGCTGTTATTTTAATTAACATCCATTTAGTCGAATTCGATTTTGGTCGACGATCACCAAATGCGACACCCATCTTATGCAAAGCCTTTGCCTTGTGTTAAAATAACGCTTTGAGCCGATGTCCGACAACTTTACGTAATGTAACTGGCTGTAATCGCCTGTCTGCAAGCACCATATCGAATAATTTTTGTAGTTTTCAATAATATAGTAAGTACGCTACAGTACGACATTTTTTCCTATCTCCTATGAAAATATATCTATTTTCTATACAATTCTATTACTTTTTATGCTTGACCTATCAAGCAGTGATTCGCTGACCTCTCAACAAATCGCTCTATTTATTGCACGTAAATCGAACCTATAATTAGAAATGTGTGCATTTGCACCACTGCACAAGGTATAAATCGTGCCAAACTTTCAGGAATGCTTAAATCTTCTTTGTAACGTAAAGTTGTAGCAGGTTTTTTTTCAGTTAACAACTGGCTCGAAGTTCGTTTTAATTAAATTTTAGGGGATCGATTCGACGTATTCAATTGCGTTTTAAACATTCCCATAATAAAGGATTCTTCGTAATGAAATTTGATAATTAAGTCGAATTTGAAATTGGAGTTTGCAGTGCCTACATTAGGTATACTTAAGGACGTAATTTCAAGATCAAATTGTAAATATTTTATTGGAATTGTCGTTTAATGAACTTAATTACCATTTCAATTCGTACGGTTTAGTCCCATTCGAAACTAGGGATTATTGTTATGGCTCTTTCACGTACCTAAATGGCGAGGGTATTAAAAATTGTTAGGCAAATGTAAATCAACAAGGGATCGCCATTATTGCCAACATTTAGAAAAACGACAAGAAACATTCGGAATGTAATTTGCATTTGTAAAGTCGGTGACGGGTTTTTGTTTGACGTTCCTCTTAAAAGGGATTTTAGAAGTCAAATCTTAATGTGCAATAAAGCCCTGTTTTACTTGAAATACTTGACACTACTTCTACGTCCATTTATTGTTAAGGATGGCATATCCTATATTTCATAAAAAACTTCAATTTGTCGACCCTTTTATCCATGGCACTTTTTTTAATGTCGTGTCACTAACATAAAAGCATTTGCATATGGAAAAATTTAAAATTCGATTTATAACGTAATATATGAAAAAAAGGAAAACTAATGAAAAATGTCTTTCAGAGAATTCACCTACGCATCTTTGATATAATAATATTGTTAGGTACCTTACTAAACTGTACGTAAGGCACTGTATTTTGAGAAAATAATTTCATTTACGAAAGCAAGTTTATTTTTGTGGAAAATAAACAGTTGCCTTAAACGTCTTTAAACAAAAACCAATTACGCAATTTGTTTCTAAAGCAAAATACTATTTCCATCTCAAAACCCGCACACTACAAAGAAGTTTATTTAAGATGTTAAAGCGTTAAATTAATTGTCGCCTACATGTGAGAATTCCTACGCGGAAATGTGTTAAAACATTTCGTCAAGGAGCCTAATGATTTAAACTGCTGCACAA
Organism: Pyrocoelia pectoralis; assembly: GCA_036250285.1. NCBI lineage: Eukaryota > Metazoa > Arthropoda > Insecta > Coleoptera > Lampyridae > Pyrocoelia > Pyrocoelia pectoralis. The sequence continues at coordinate 6,825,499 of CM070080.1, forward strand.
TTTTTGAAAATTAATATTTGCACAGCTATCGAGTCTTCTCCTCTTTCTCATAAATGCAAAGGGATGACGAGTAAATGCAAAACAATGCCTATAGCATATTTTAGTATAAATATTGATAAACTCGTACAACGAATTAATTTTCTCCAACGTATTTTATGGAATTTCATAATTATTTGTAATAAAAACAATTTTGAACACATTATTATTACATGCAAATCCGATAGCATCCTTATATTTGATGAAGAAGACACATTTATAACCATGCACCAGTGCATAGTGAGGAAGGAAAGGAGGCACGATAGATTCCGATTCCGAAAAGTGTGACGAACTATAAGACGAACCAAGGTATAGAGGCAACTCTCCATTTTGCCTATTTGAGTAGGTTTTTTTCGATCACGTGTAGTCATGGCCAAAATCGGTCTTGGTCTTGCAGTCTTGTCTTGGTCTCGCAAGACTTGCATAAACCAGCAAGGCGCGCGGCGCCTACAAACCCCTCAAACATGCCTCAAACATCTACAGATGCAGCGGCCATTAAAAAAATTTCACTTTCATTGTGCGAAGTTTCAACATAAATATATTTTTTTAATTGCCATCGCAATACTGAAACATAAGTTAGTAAAAAAGTATTCTTGATCGTGAATTAAATAATTAATTGGTATTTAATTTTAAAATAATTTAAGTTATTATAATTTACTTTGATCATTAAACCCAATACCAATTAATTTCATAAACATCCACTACATATCTATGTAGCCAAATTATTATTCTCTGCAATAATATAATTTAGTAGCTTCTACAGACACAAAATTTCGATTAAATTGATATCATTCATAGTACCGTGTAAAAATGCAAGACTGCAAGAGTCTTGCGTGCAAGACCAAGAACAAGACCAATTGGTGCAAGACCAAGACCAAGACCAAGACCGAGATTAAGTATATCAATGCAAGACCAAGAGCAAGACCAATTGGTGCAAGACAAGACCAAGACCAAGACCTATGTGGTCTTGTCTTGGTCTTGCGTTTGGCCATCACTAATCACGTGGAGAACGGTTGGTTGTATTACATTTATCGAATTGGGTCGCTTCTGTCCTGTCTTAAGCGTTTTTTACCTTCATCAGTTCATCTTTCTTTTGCATTTTTGATCCATATGGAGTGCAGTTGTGATTTTGGAATGCACCTTAGAATGTCAATGGGTATTCTTCAGTGTCAAGTATACATTTTAATTTAAATTGCAGTTGATACTTTCACGGTATTTTTCTGAAATGTACATAACTGAGTCGACACATTAACGAGATTGGTTTATAATTATTGACCAATACTTGGCACGTGCTTAGTTTAGGTATTTGTGAATATTCTAAATGCTCTAACGTTGTTCTAATATCTTATCCTTCGCGTGAAGGTATCATTCGATAAATCACAAAGTGCCCCACTTGGTCTGAACCTGAAAACCATTCTTTCAAAAGTTCATCTATTTCTAGGGACGTGAAAGAGGTATGTGAAAGTTCTCTGCTATCTCAGTTTTGTTGTAATGTTGGCAAGACTGTAACGATTTTTTTTGTTTTATTTGAGTACTAGTGAATAACATGATCAATGAGAGTTAATAGAGGAATTTGTAACAGTAAATTAATGTAAAAAAAGATGAACTGCAATGAAAAAATAAGAACAAAATGTGCACAAGAGGTAGGTCCAGATTAAGCATTTGAAGTAAGTACTTAACAGAGATTAGTTCAAAACCATAGGAATGGGCCCTAATGCACAGAAAGATTATAAATTATAAACCAATTGACTATGTTAGGTGGCAATGGGGTGAAGGAGGTTATCAAGATGATACTCAACGATACAAAACCATCCAATTCATTCATATATAAATCACCATAATGGATTGGATCCTTTTTCCATAGAAATTGATATATTAAAAAAATTTAGACACCATGCATTGCCCCAAATATTCTGAAAATCCCTGAAGACAAACCATGACTAACGTAGTAAACTTTATCAGTTCTTTATTGTCCATCGAGGCAACACGTTTAACATTTTCTTTGTATGGAAAGGTAATTTTTTTAATTCTGCTATTATTAGAATTAGAGCTGAAACTTCTTTGGGTTGTACAAAATCTTGAATGAACGGTGATGTCAAAAATGTTCAATGTATCAATTTCTATGGGAAAACAACCAAATGCATAGAGAGACGATGTGAAATAAGTAAATTTAACGACTTGTTTCACCCCCTTGTCTTCTAAAAGTGGTTCACAAAAATTACAATTTCTGTTGATTTAAAAATCATTTTTCTGTGCTTTCTTAGCACAATTTTTACATATTTAAACAATAGATGGTGTATCTGAGTGTCTATCCGTCAGGACTAGCTTTTGTGGTTTTGAACTAATCTTCAGGGAATTTTTCCAACAGAGATCAAACTTTTTATTAGTATGCCTATTATGAATGGTTATTGCTGAAACGAGGAGTGCACATGGAAACTTTATATTCGGATCAACCAGGAAAAAGGAACGAAGGAGTAATTGATGTTAATTCTTTATGGCCTCAGATGAGTTATTTGATACTTTTTAAGAAGGTTAGTTGTTGGTATCGTCGCAAAAGATTTGTTGCTTAATCCTTTCAAGAGGTGATAATGTAGGTAATGGGCAGGCTTCTAAAGTTTGTTGCAGAACGCGATTAGCCTACCTGTTTTGGGCTCGTATGAATCCTCCTATGGCTGAGTGTACGTTACACTGCGATAGTTGGATCGAATTAATGCTTTGTAAACGTTTCTTGGTATCATGATTAACACCTCACCGGACGTTTGACGTACACCATATAATGTTAATGTAAATGGAGATTCCGTCTTCTCAGCACATATCGGATGCCTTTTCGAAATCAAAAGCTCTGTTTCTTTAAAGGCTTCCAGATATGAGTTTTCCACGTTTAACAGAGCTTACATATATACAGTGTTTTTTAATTTAAATTCCACGTGGTGGAATCCAAAGATCTTACTGAGGGATATCCATATATTTTGCACTGTTTGTTCTCTGACTTTCTCCCGTTTGCTGGTTTTACTTGTACGTTGTTAGGAAGGTTGAAGATGACTACAAATGCCTGTTTATGGAATGTTCTGTCTTATGCCATTCGTTCTTTAGAGAGTCTAGTAAATCTGTTTCTAGTTAGAATTGTCAGAGAGTAAGGATGAGATATTTCTGTTTTGAGCAAGAAAATTGCATCTTCGCCTTCTTGGGCAATCAAAAATTTGTTGTCTACAATTTTCTTTCTAGTCTGAGCAACTTGAGCAAATTTTTAAATCTTCGATAGAATTTAACAGTGCAAAGTTCTATTACTTCAGCAGTAACTGAAATGTAACTCTGCGCTCAACTATACTCGTCGATAATTTTTTCAGTGTCCGTATTCAGAGAGCCTTTCACAGTTTGAGTTGAGTTACTTAGGCCGACAGATCTTGGACATTTTTTCCATGCACTGCCTCTATATTCTGTCATTGATATTGTTGGGGTCACTAATAGAAATGTAATGACACTTCTATATTCAAATCTTAATTCACTCATTTTCTCCTCTTTAATATAAAGGATATTAAGCAATTGCAAGTAAGCGATAACACCTTATAATAGTGGTGGCGATAACACCTTATAATAGTGGTGGCAATTTTTTTCAAATATTCGAATGTATAATCGGGAATTATTCGAATACTTAATAATGGCACTATTCGAATTAGAATAAAAACGAATAAAACGAATGAAACGAATAAAACGTATAAAACGAATAATGGCCAGAACAAAGAAAATTGTTAAATTAAGAAAAAAGAGAACTTCGTTGGTTTATTATTGAAAGATGACGGCAGGTATGTCTACTACTTTTCATTTCATGGAATTATTTCTCGTTTACAAATTTCTTTCGACGGACAATATTTTATGAATAGTAAATAAAACTTTGTAGGTACGATATTCGTATTGTAAATAGGTAAAAGGTTTTCGGTAAATCAGTGAACACGTTTCTCTAAACATTACCTACAATAATCCTCAACCACGCAGGGTGATTTTAACTGAAATTATTTTCATGGTATTGTGAAGCTTGGACTTTGTTTATTTAAGTTTTTACTTTTTACCCGTCTTTGATTATAATTTATTCCTTTAAAGGATTATCTAAGCATTTAAATATAAATTTTTACTTTAGTTCAAATTATATTTCTCAGCCTACATTATTGTGATTTATGAAATTTAAAATTTATGTGGAAATATTTCGTGAAGAATACGAGTAATGCGGTAGTTACTTGCAAAATTGCAAAATTGTTAAATATCACTCTGTATATTAATTTTGTTTGTTTACATGTCATTCAAGATTGTTAAGCTCGTTACTTTTAAGCGCCATCTATAGTCTTTACTTAAAGTCTTACCATGTTCGTCATTTAATGTGATGGTGGTTGTAATTATGTTAATAGTTACAACTTTTTAATCTGTATTAATCATCGGCCCTTCAGACCCTCATTGATTGTATTCCCGATGTTTTGGGGGAAGCTCCTAGCTGGTCTATGACCTTTCAACCATTATAATTTGTTATATTTTTAATTTTTAATCTGTTGCCTTAAGGTGAGTGTCTAGGTTAAGTACCTTATTCTTTGCTAATAGTTGTTATTGTTTTGGCTTTAATATCATTCTCAATCCTGCTTGATAATGAAGCCAGTATGGCTTCGAAACATGTAGCGTTTTTATTTAATGTTACTTCATATCTCTCATTTCATATAACTTAACAATTTTTAAATTTTTTGATGATCGCCACAATCCTAGTTGTTTTTTAAATAAACCCTGGTATTCCTTCTTACAGTCAACATTCTACTTTTGTTAGTTTTGCATCGGATCACGTTTCAGGTGTTTTGGCACCTTCTAAAAAACATAAAAAAAACAAATCCTTTCATCCTTCGTCATCGCTTTTTCCAACGATATAAAATTGTTCATTAAACTATATAAGGGGAGGCTTTGTGTCTTATTATTTGAATTTACCTATTCGCAAAAGTATTTGTGTAAAAAGTAATAACGTAAACAGAAACATATTTCTTAATATAAGTTTATTTTTTTCTTAAAAATCGAGAATGTTTGAATACGGAGTGGGTTTTAACATGGACAGTGAAATATGTTATTCTTTGTAGAATATTAAGGGACGTCCTTCAATAAAAATTCCTCTCTAAGGAACAAGATTTTAATTTATTTGCTCAAACCGAAAAAATCAAAGGGTCAAGGACGCTTCGTGATCGCAAACGAGCTTAATCTTCTACGTAACGTTTTAACGTGATTTTTAAAAATAAAATTCCATTTTACGTCTTATTGAAAGAATCGCTCGAGGGAGGTTACCATAACTTTATAAAAATAAAAACAGTTCAACATCATTTCTTTAATTTGCGATGGAAATTCGAAAAAACTGAATGACTTAATATACGTTCATCTATACACGACACAAAATTTGGGACAAAACTTTCAGTATTCCTTAACTCCTGATGATTTTCTCTTTGGTAACCAGTCTAAAGGGACGTAGTCAATTAAAATACAAAATGTCATAGATCACGTGTGGTTTAACAGACCTCCGTTCAGCTGCCCCCCCCCCCCCACACTACGCAGAGTAGTAATTAAGATATCTAGGGCGTTACGAACTAAATAACGCCTAAGGTCGACAGTGTATACGTCGATCGTAGGCGTTATGTTCATAACGCCCGTGGTGCCTTCTTTACTTTATGTCATACTTCCAAGAAGTTGATTAAGATGATTAAAATAGATGATAACAATAAAATCAGTATAGACTCACATTTAACATTCTACAGTGATGAGGCATAATTTAACATTTGCGAGCGTTATAAGCGGGCGTTATAAAAAATAACGCCCGTTGCTATCTAAAATCCGGTTGTCATGTAAAGTGGCGTTATTTAGTCATTAATGTTTATTGTTTCACAGTTGTTATGGTGAAATAATAAGGTAGTATGACATAAAAAAATTATAGCTCAGAATTAGAAGCTATTTAGGAGCTTTCAAACCCCGCAAAAATCTAATTTTGAGCTCGATCCCCTTAGCGTTAATTTACATTTGAGGGTAGCAATACATCTATAACAGAGATGTGTTATTGCTTATCTATTTGTGAATCTGTGCCAATCCGACATGTGAATACACAATTACGATTTTCATATTTATTATACAAAAGAGACATGATAATCGTGCAAAAATACTAGACATGCCAATTACCTTTTAATGCTAATTGGAAATTGAATAAAGTAAAAAATATACAAACACAAAGTGGGTAATTAAAATCGCACGATGAAAACAACTTATTTAGCGCGTATCATTTTAATTGACCGTTTGCTTACAATTTTCGTTATGTTTACAATTTTTTGAGACGTGTTTCGTAATTAAAAAAAAATATGCAAACAACTCATTACTTCGCTATAATAATTCTACTCCGAATTTAAAATTTTTTCCTGCTTTATTTCTTCTTCAAGTCTACGGATTGTTGCAGACGTTCAATTTTCGATCGATAAAAGAATACGAGCAAAAGCTCAACGTACTTCTACTTCGCTACTCATTATTATCTTGAATGAGTGTAAGGAAGCATTTCTCTAATTGTACCCGTCTACTTTACAACCGCCGAGGTATTTTAAGGAAAAGTATTTGTAGACGCTTTGAACTTGTTAAATGGCATGTTTAAACCCTCTAGTACTTGTATACATTCAGGTTGGTAATAAAACGTGCTGGAGTAATATAACACTTTAATAACGAGTACCTTACATTTCAGTATTTCGCGCATTACGAGTGTACCGATTGATGGAAAACTTATGAGTTTATAGAATGACTAGAATATTAGCTAGCATACTTAATTTTCGGGTGTGGTAGAATAAAGGATTTAACAAAACTTATTATCAAACCATAAAAAATCAACAATTCAATTTTAAGCAAATTGTTTATAATAAATAACATGTGGGTAGTGAAATGTAAATGCACTTGAGCATTGCAAGTCACATACCCTGCCAATCATTTTAACATTTTGACCTCCTCTGACCTGGGGGTCAATCTATCGTCCCGCCCAAATCTTAAGTTACAATCCCAAAACGAATAGCTATCTATCGGTTTCCTTCTGCGACTTTCGGTTCGGTTATAATTCGTGATTAAATTTTGTCACACATTCCTAATTATACGGGGTGGACCATTTAATGTGACATTGTAAGCGTTGTGGAAAGAAACATCTTGAATAAAAGTTGTTTGATATTATAGAGAAATGTTATATAAAGCTCACTGCATACCTACATTAGCGATTATCGAGTAACAACCATTACTTACGATACAAGTCGTGTAACATTTGACGCTTAGGTATACTGTGTTGTCTGTGGGTGATCCAAAAGTTCTTCAATTCAAACACAACCAATGACAAGTGACTTTTATTGAAGACGTTTCTTTGTACAACACTTAGTTCCACCCGATATACAAAATCTGCGTATTATTCCATTTTCAAATACATGCATCTGCCGCACCACCCTGTATAAGATAATGAATATGTTCTTCAAGTAGCCAATTCATATTACGACCGCTTGTATCTTTTAGACGTGCACCACTATTTTCCTCCAAGAGGATATTCTTTTTAAACAAAGCTCATTTCCCCCATCTTTTGTGTCTTAATCATATTTACCTAATCGGCTCCTACTACTTGACAGGTATGTAGTTTGAAGTTCACGTCCCTTGGGGCGTCAGTTAATGGGCTACAGAGTGACCTTTTGAAATTCGAGTTGTGTAGTCCTCCTCGGCTCGTCTGGGTACGCTACGTAAATAATAATAGAAGTGTCTGCACCGAATCTCTCAGAATCAAGAACTTTACCCTCCTTCCATGCTCATACCTACATCGCCACACAGCCTTTCACCTGTGCCTCGTCCTTGTTGTCATACGTCATTTAATACCCCTAGGCCCAAATACTTCACTTCTCCCACATTTTCAATTTCTTCGCTACCCCATCTTCACTCCTATTTTCCCCTTTCCCCTTTCTATCTCAATTTTACCCTTTCTCCATCTCCTCAATCCCCTTCTAATCTCTTTCTTGGCCTCCCCACATTCTCTATTCCACCACTTCCTCTCCCTTCCACTTTCTTGCTTCCTAACTCATGCCGTCTCTTCTCCGTCGTTTCTTCCATCTTTCTTATCAACTCCTTTACACTTTCATCTACTCCTTTTCTATCCATTCCTCCCTCTCCAAATTTTCCTCATATACTGAACACTGCGACTGGTAACTATAATTCAAATAAAATATTATTAACATCTTTACTAAACATGTGCCGAATCAGTACCAGCTCACCATCAACGACAACGTATAAGGCCATCCGAGCTGTTGTGTAATTTGCGTGTATTTTCAATTTACATTTGGCGATTATATATATATTTTTATTTAATGTCACGATGTACACTTTCGATTTTTATTTTAATAATGTGACGCATTTCACAGTTAATAGCACGTTTACTTTGTCATTAATAGGTACTTGATAACCGTAATTTTATGTAATTCATCATTCATATTGAAAGCTACACGTTTAAAATTAGAAAATCTAGGCCAAATGCGTCAATAGCATCGACATATAGAAATGGATGCGCGTAGTTATGCTAAGGCGGGATACTGCAGGTGAGAGAAAGGGTAAACGTGGAGGCCTAGTTCTAGCTTTATCTCTCACGTATCCATTGGTCGCGGCATTCCCCTAGCTTTATCTGTCGCGTATCTATTGGTCGCTGCATTCCCATGAAAATGCAGCAACCAATAGATACGCGACAGGTAAAGCTAGAACTAGGTCTCCACGTTTACCCTCTCTCTCACCTGCAGTATGCCGGCTTAGCATAACCACGCGCAGTCCATTTCTATATGTCGATGGTCAATAGCTACTCCATTTTCAATAGTTTTGTTGTACGTGGCGGTTGTGTTAGTGAAATGGTTCCGGTTATAATTCTAAGCTTGATTTCCTTTATAATTTGTAAAGGAGTAAATGGAAACTTAGAAATGAGTGATCCGTCCGATGAACTACAACAGTGTGTTTCTCAGACTATGGAAAAGTTGTTTTGTGAGGCATCTTCCGTTTACGTTGTACAAGATGATCACGACTACGACATTTCGACTTTATCATCGAACATTCCGCACGTTTTTATAGATGTGTATCAATCTATGCGTGGTCACACATGGGGTTATGGATACAACTTTTTAATACTTGCACAAAATGTCTCATCACTCACAAGTTTGTTGGAGAATTTGACAAGAAACAAGGTGTGGAATTCTAAAGAATCGGCAGTTGGAAGATTTTTAGTAGTAATATTGTCGCAAGATATCGAGATGGTTTTTAAACTTCTGTGGAAATTCAATATTGTAAATGCACTTGTTGTTGTTAAAGGAAACCAGGGGTATTACGTGTATTCAAGTGATCCTTTTCATCCGAAAAATAATTGTGGAAATAATGTGCAAGAACTTGTTCAGCAATCATGTTCCAGCTTGGTGGTTCACTTTCCGAAACCGCTTCGTAATCTCAATAGGTGTCCTTTAGTTTTCAACATACATCGGGTGCCGAAATTTGTATACATGGTTTTGAATATCAACTTTGTGTACCTTAAACATGCTTTAAATGTTACAATTATATCCGGAGATTTAAGTGTATCTCAAATTGAAATACTAAGAAGAAAGAATATTACAATGATGAATTGGTTTACGCACCAAAATCTTCAATATGGTAAACTAGAAGTAAGTTCCGAAATATGCCGCGACTATTTAGTGTACGTAAGTCCAGTTGATCACAACCTGTTCACGTTGGATGTAATCGCTGCAATCTTTGAATATGAAGTGTGGATTGCAGTCTTATTCGTATTTCTTACTACACTGTTGGTATGGTGGATAATCTTAAAAATAAAAAAATCTCCACACGGTGGATGGTTCTGTGACGTACTTATTAACATTTTTTCTTTATCTACGTGTGGCTGTATAAGAAGAGTACCTCACATCGGTATGTTGCGTAATATTTTTCTCATGTACTTGTTCTACGTTATTGTAATACAAACGGCGTTCAAATCTAAACTCATAACGGCATTAACATCACCAATAGATAACAACAAAATTGAAAGTTTGGAAGATGTTGCAAATTCAAAATTACCTGTTTGTGATGTGAATGGATGTAAAAATGCGTTTTTTCAAGACAGTAAACCACGCGATACAATTTATACTAAAGTACAGAACAAACTGATTCCTATATTAGAAAAAGACGTGGCATCACCATTTATAGAAAAAAAGTGTATTTACTTGATACTTAACACGGAGAAACTTCTTTTCCTTGGCAACCATAGTGAAGCAAGTACTATAATAGACGACAGATACGCAAGAAATGCAAAAGTGTTTCTGGGTTTGTCTAAACCTCATTATTTCATGTCATCAATAAATGCAGCAATTGAAAGATGGAGGGAATCTGGTATATTTGATGCCGATATGAAAAAGCTTCTTCGCAACATCACGATTATCAAGCACGAAGACGACGGACCAGTGGTGTTAACACTTCAGCATTTATCAGGTGTTTTTGCCATTTGGGGAATCTGTATATCATTTGCATTTATTGTATTTATCATAGAGCTTGTGGTTCACAAATTTTTAGCTAAATAAGTTCACTCTTTAATCTTCAATTTTCTTGCTCATGAGAGCTCTTGTAATGTTCACTTTAAAATCTTTGTTGTCGCACGGTATTAAAGTTTGAAATTGTTGAATTTGTGTGAATCAGTAAATGAAATGGAAAATTTAATTGTTTTACTTACTTCATACTCATATAGTTAGTGTACCGTATAACTCATTACTTCTTTCAATAGAAACACAAGAGCAAATTAAACACACACACAAATTAGAAACACGTCTAAACTTAAACACCACTCAACATAGCACCTTTTTTAAATTACCCTATTACCGGTACCCTCTATTTTTGAAATCGCATTCTTCTCATTTTGGCAACTACATTAAAACAAAATGGCTCGAAGATAGTCAAGATATTTTGAAAACTAGCAACTTTAGGCATCGGGAATACGATAAACAAAAGATATAGAATACAACAAAGGTAAAAATACAATTAATAATAATTGTATGGGTACGCAGCCCTCTACCTCATACTATTTTTAAAATTTTTTAAAAGGAGATATCCAAATGGATATTCGTTAACCCTGTCGTAAAAAATGAATAAATTACTCTTGAAATTAACGAGATATTACGGTTTTGAGACAGACGTGAAATCGTTGAAAAATTGCCTTGAATATGCTTCAATTTTGACACGTTATTTCCTTATGTAACTTACAAGGCTTCAAAATTTGGAACATTACCAAATTGCAACCCTGGTGCAGAAAAAAATGAATGATCCTTTAAAATACTACCAGATTGGACGGAATTGTACATCGGTATAGTATTAAGTCACCAAAATTTCTATAACCACCAAATCCATCCTCAAAAACTAAGTTTCTTTACGATGAGATACTACCGTTGTTTAATTGGTATACATAAGACTATGATCTACGTTTATAAGTATATTGTCCCCAATAAATTATTCTCAGGGGACATTTTTCAATAGGATCGATGACGTGTACACTGTGTACAGTATTATGGCGGAAAATGGTTCCAGAAGGGCTATAGATATCTTCATTATAACGTCAACAACCATTAATCACAACGAACAATTTTTTGTAACAATAAGGCAAATTTTTATAAACGGGATATAGTCGTGCCTTAATTTGGGCAATAGCTGCTCGTGAGGTGCCTCCACAACATTACCTATAGGCTGTTTTCCGAGTATCGCCATCCATCAGCGTAAAGTGTTAAAGCGTCCAACCAGCAGACTGGAGCGTTTTTGCACAGAACTATCTAGGAAGTACCTAACCTTGCTCGTGAACGTACTTTTTAGGCACTGTAAACTAAACAAGCACTAGACAGCTTTACGCATTCTTTATGGATCTCCTGAACTTGTCCACCTGGGGAATCCTCTGTACACACGGCCACGATTAAAATCCCTTCTTCATGTGGGAATGAGTAATAAGAGCGAAAGATTGACCAAATCTTCGTACTGGTTAAATTCTTAATAATGAAAAATGAACATAAAAAAATTAAAATTGTGCCCAGTTTTTGAACTGTCAAGCAACGTCTTGATTTCGATTTTCAATCCGCTATTTCGAAATATGAATTGAAAGCTGAAATGCATCCTCTCGGTTCACCTGATGGAACACGCTGTTTAACTAAAATTGAGTTATGTACCTATTTATTTAAAGATCTATAGTGGATATTACTGAACAAAGGAATTGTTGTTGCCAGTAAAAATTTAGCTCTTTCAAGTTGCAATAATGCCATTGCTGAAATGCAAATGCTGTATAAACGAGATTATACAGGGTGATTCATGAAGAAACGGAAAAACTTCCAGAGGTGAATCTACATCTCAAGATAAGAAAAAAAAGTTCACATCAACATAGGTCCGGAATTGCTTCGTTAGCGATTTTCCCTGCGAAGGGATGGTGGAGCTGTATCAAAAGAAACAGTGAACTCGTTCATGTCGATGTAGAAGGTCTAAAAATATTGAAATATCTACAACAAATACGGAATACCTACACATTAAACAATCCATAAGTTTATATGATTAACGCTTTCCAATGTCGATATAACGGATATCGGGGAATCAAAATGTTGCTTAAAGAGGAATATCTAACTTAGGAAAATTTAACTTCTACTAGGATGCATTGACTCCATTCATAAAGCGACTCATTTCATGAAATATGTTGGAAGAGTTGCTATACTGCTAAATAGTCTTCAAATTTCAGTTAAGGAAAGTGATTTTTCGTCAGAAGATTGTAATGTTTTAAGCGCTTCTGAGAAGGTTTTAGAATTTCAAAAAAGACCGCCGTAAATTTTCGTTGTAATAGTAAATTAACGTTTTATTTGAAATGTGCTTATAAGGGTTGAAAGTCTTCATTTTGGAATAAATACTTAAAAATGGAAGTACCAGCATTTGTTTTATTGACGAAAAAAGTCTTCAAACACCTCATGAAATGCTATTTATAGGATTACACCTTCCCCGCCGCCCCTGCGTTAATTTAGAGGGTATAACCGAAAAAAATGTTAACTTTAATCATCAAATGGCCTACGGCGGCAATTTTTTGTTGTTACACGCCCCGTCTAGTACACATAAAAAAAGAGTTCGATCAATGTTAGTCTCGTTTAGGTATTTGAACTGTTTCATCTGTAATTGGTTTATTTTTATATAAAGATTTTAATTCATGTTTTAAATCGAATTATACTTTGGTAATGGACGTCAAAATAATTGTTTCAAGTGCTGATCCAATTATAATTAATATTCTTCAAAATTTATAATTGCTTAGATTTAATTGCGTTAAAAAAAGGTCCGGCCCTTCAATTGTCAAAAGTGGCTAATTATTTAGATCTAGGTTCATTTCAACTTCACTCAAACCGATTCTGTTTATCTGTATTAAATTATATTGTAATTTATTTGCGCGAGAATTTATTCGGTATGCTAATTCACTTATAAACCGGTGAATATTTGGGAAGGGTTTTTACATTTGCATCTAAAAAGCTGTCTTGCTAACGAGTTCGAGGATAACCCATTCGTATTTTAGACGAATTTAGACCCCTTTATGCTTCAATAATGTTTGCGGTTTTTAGTGCATTTTTTAGGAATTGAAAAAAATGTGCTTATGCAAGTGCTTTTTTTGCCTGTCTCTAGCGTTCGTTTAAAAATTTTCTCAGCAAGTTTTGATCTGAGCAGTTTTGTGTTGGAAGCTTATATGTATGTCCTGTAGGAATTTTTTTGGGCGACGATTAAACATAAAATGCTCTTCATAATGCACGCTTTTACTTGATTTGTTACAGAATCAAATTGTCCATTGGAATTTGAAAAATATAGAAATTACCCCTTCTTACGTAGATTGCCAGCTGTCCTTTGTACATATGGATTGTAATTTCTGCTTAGGTACTCTGTCGAACGTACAGGTTTTTACGTTATTATAGCTACCACTTATGTCTAGTGTGCGTCTATTGGCCCCTCACATCTAATTAAGCATATGCAGGGTGCGGCAAATCCGAACAGCGTAGTTGCGATGGGCGACTACATTCGCTGTGGTAGGGATGCGAACCTGGGATGGGGGTCACTTACCCCGTTTTCAGTCATAGTAATGGTTTGGAGTGGAGAGCATCGCGCTTCGCCGTTCGCACGTTATGTTTCGATGCTCGAAATTTTTAAGCCAGAATTGGAACGAATGACTGATGAACAAGACCTTGGGGATATTTGGTTCCAACAAGACGGTGCTACGGCGCACACACGCAGATTTCAATGATAAAACGGCTGCAGATGTTCCCTGCGCACCTCGTCTCTCTAAGAGGCGGCTGAGGTGGTCGGCGAGATCAGCGGATTTGAGCATTTGCGATTTTTTCATGTGAGGATACCTCAAGGAAAAGGTCCTACAATTTGGAAAAACTGAAGATCCATATTAGAGAGGAAATCGCCACCATTCCGATCGATATGTGCCAGAACGCAGTTGAAAACTCCAGAAATCGCCTACATCAGTGCATCGTTTCTGGAGAAGATCATCTTGCTGATGTGATCTTTAAAACTTCAAGTGAAAAAATGGGATGTAGTACTGACTCAACTGACTGAATAAACCACTTTTTCGTAAGTTGTCCCAATTTTTTTAATAGCCCTTCCAAACTCTACTGTTTGATTTGCCGCACCCTGTATTAATAATAATAATAATATTCATTTATTGTTACTATCTGCATCTGAAGAGAAGAAGAGAAATATATATTTATAGCAAAAATAATAACAAAACGGTTTGCCTCATAACATTATAACATGATTGTAACTAAATGAACGCTTAGAAGAACATGGAATGTCGATGACATCTTTGCGGCGAATATTTAAATTATGTACGCCTGTGCGAAATTTTAGTCTTGTGAAGAAATATGGTGCAATTTTGGTAATAAAACAAAAACAAGTGAAGTCAAGGTATCTGCGACTTGCTATGTTCAACCAACCAGCCTATGTGAAATGTGTTACTTTCTCGGGACACCATACACAAAGCTTAGGTACGCATTTTGTACAACTTGTACCCTCCTGGAGTCATCAGCATCACAATAATTAAAGTGTGATAGCACAAGGAGACACAGATTAATTTTCACATGAGTATTTAGAATATGACGGTTCGGCTATAAAACTTTTAGGCTACAAAATGCCTTTTTATAAATTGATTAATATGAGTTTTAAAACGTAATTTGGTGTAACGATATAAGCCAAGGTTTTTAATTGAATTTTTTCTTGCTAAAGCAATGTTACTAAACGGGGTAAAACTGTCTCTATAAACCTCTCTTTGCCAAGTATAAGATACGGCATTTATCTTGGTTTTGCTTTAAACAGAACCGCTAGTGTTGTAATTATATTACATGTCACATCTACCTTGTCACAATGGAATGATTTATATAACCGAGTGTCGCCGGCATAAATATGATATTTACATTGAAACTTATATGGAACAAATATTGTAGAAGCATAGATTGCAAAAAGCAATGGACCAAGTATAGATCCCTGAGGTACGCCAGAAATTAACAATGAGCTGCGAGATATTTGATTTCCCACAACCACGGATTTGAACCTATTTGATAAATAATTTTTAAAAAACTTTTAATCTATTGCTTATAATAAAATACTAAGCCGGCTAGTACGGCAGAATGTATAGTCACAATCTATGGAAGTATTGACAGTTAAGCAAGTCGCGCTCTGGTCAGCACTTGGATGGGTGACCCGTCCATTCTGTGGCTCGGTATGGCCGGCAGGAGGTTGTACAAAGGGCCCGAATGAGGCCTAAGTACGCGTGGGCTTAGATCCCGTTCCTCATCATAATTCACATTCACATTGCTTATGATTCCAATATAATGAAGAATTCCTAATTTTGTAGGCCATGATTTAGTACATCAAACGCCTTAAAACTGTAGTACTGCAAGTACTTATTGTTGTTGGTTGCTTGTATTATGTCATCTGCGTTAATTCAGTACCTACTACAGCTAAAGCCCTTTCTAAAGCCCATCTGCCATTCTAGTATCAAGTTATGTGTTTCTAAGAAAACCCTTAGCTCTTTTGATATAGCGCACAGGACCCTGATTGGTTGTAAGTTTTGATCGCAGATACCCACTCACTTACAGGCGGACGGTCGGCCTGTGTCGACAGTCCTGGAGCCGGCCCGCCAATTTTTGCTATACACACGCAGGCCGTCGACTGGTTTAAGCCTGCAGTTTTCGAGAACTGCTTCAGGCCGTGCTAGTTTGTTGTTATAAAGTATTGATAACAGAGAAGAATTTATTATCGAATTTGTTAATACATACATATAAACGGCATAAGGCAAAATGGTATATGGACAGAAAATTACGTAGAGAAGGCTTGCAGAAACTTTTGGAATTATGCAAAACTGTTAATGCATTTGCCATGTAGGTACTCCTTTTTAACAACAACTCTTTTACCAAATATCTCTTTGTGGCCTTTTTATGCGTATATGTATTCGTTAATAAGCACTTACGAGAAACACAATTTTTTGTTTCTGGTAGCCATATTCAGCTCGCCGGCGCCGTCCGGAATACACTGTAGTGTGTGTCCAACCGGCAGACTAACTGTCGTTTTGGATTGGACAATCTCGATCCACAGACCAGAACTGTCGATCTCGCGTTAATAATGTATGGGCAACATCGATCCATGCCTTCACTTCAGTACTGTCGACACAGGACGGCCGAATTCCGGTAGGTGAATGGGCCCTTTAATAATTGGCAATAAGAACTATAAGAAGAAACCTCTGTGAATTAGACGTGATCTTGTTATAATAACACAGTAAACAAAATCTTCCGTAACTTCTTTAAAGTGAAATTTGGTATTGACTGTGTCCATAATATTACTATTATAAAACCCCAAAAGAGCTGAGTCTGAAGGGCGCATCGTGGAAGTAATGCTAGAAAAGTAATTATTAACAAACTTTACACTTTTGCTTCGCATTGCTTAAAGAATTACAGTTCTTTTAAATTCATTTTTTACGTGGGAAAAATAAATCATAAAATATAAGACAATTTTTTGCGTTACGATACCTTAAAGAGTTCGAAATTTTGAGTTTCCAACCAAACACGTTTAATTACGTCGTAAAGCTTTCTTTCATGTAGCAGATGACCTAAATGAGCAAAATTCGATGATAAATGTTTTCTGAGGTTGAGAATATATTTCTATACACGAAAATAGGTCGAATTTTTATAATTTTTTTCCCTCTGTATAAGAAAGATTAATTTGAAATATAGCTTTGGTGAATTTATTCGTCAATTTTCTCCCTTTTAACAATAAGTTGATAATAAAAATAACATTAATATTATTATTCGTTCGAGCATATAAAAAAGTCACAAATACAGCTCATCTATCATTTCAATTCAACATTTTGGGTTAGTGACTTATCAAAAACCTTTTGTGAACTGAAAACTTCGTAAAATCTAGTTTTTCACACTGTTCAGGAAAGAAAAGGTAAAAAGAAGGCATTATCTGCTTTTTTTTTGTTGTGGTACGGTAGTGTTAAGTTGTTTATGGTTATGACTGGGCGGATTCTTCTTACTTTTGATAGGTTGAGAAATTGTGTTGAAATGTTATGTTACTTTTTACGTTTTCCTTTCGTTACTGTAACAAAATGGAAGCTTCAAGAGCTTTATAAACCTAACGTATATCTCTAAAGCCTATTAAAAACCGTCACTTTAATTCTATTTCTGGTATAGCACGTATTGTTGTCGTAATGGAACCACAAACAATTTATAAGCTAATACATTTTTTTTTGTCCAGCGTTATATTTTATCCCTTTAAGTACTTACCTCTCCGGGAAATTGCCGCGTATTTCCCTCTCGTCTCTCCTATTATTTTCGGAGCTCATTTTGTTGTGTATGTTTATGACTGTCGTTATACTAACGCGGCGCAAACTTTGATGTTCTACAATCGGTTGTTTTAAACTAACTCGTCATAAACTTGGCAACATTTATGCTTGACAGAAACTTTATCTTACAAAAACGCGATGTGATAATCATTGGCACGCAGAGAAAAAGGGGATTAATTACCCCTCAAATGGACGAAGAGTAAAGCTTTTAAACTAAAATACTTTTGTGGCATTGTCTTCCGTTCCTCAAAATGCATTAGAAAATGGTGATGATACTGTTTTGAAGGTTAAGATAAACTTTTTCAATTTGTAAATTCGTCCAAAGCTCGATGGCTGTCTTACGTTTCGCTTTCCAGTTAGATTTCATTTAAGTTGATAATTGTTTGAGGAAAACGATAACCTTCTATTTCAAACGTGTAATATTATTGTTCACAACGCAGACTGATCCTAAACATTTTCGAGCAATGATTAGACTAACTTTATACTAAGGACACTTACCTCATCCTCATCCCGTTACGACAAATTAAAAAGCTGAATATAACCAGATTTATGAGAACCTTAGAATTGCGTATTGTGATGTCACGCACCTGGTAGCTTTGAATTTAAATATTTCCCGTTGGAAATTTGTCCCATTGTTAACGGTATGGAAACGACGTTTACGCCACTGGAGAACATAAATGAAATTTGCTGATGATGCCAAATTATGTTATAGGGAGAAGCGGTTGTTAGTTGCCGAGGACAGAACAGAAAGGGGGAAGGTAGAAGTGAGATATGTGTCAACTGCAAATTTAAGTATAATAGGCCACGAGGGCAATTGAGATCACCCCAGGGCCCAAGCCTCAATTCCAGATAATTCAGAAGTATTTTAGGTACATTACCGTAAGTCCCGTTGCGCGTCATCATAACAATAGATATTTGATTAAATCTATTTCTTTTTAATTGTCGCTACACAATTCCGGTCCATCCTAATTAGATTGCTCGAGGAACATATTAATTTAAATATCTATTAGGACTAGTTTAATTTTTTAAGTTCGACCCTGGAATTGGATAGACAACCCCAAATCCATTATGATGGTAAGATAAAGAGGTTTTTCACAGCCGGGTTTAGCCTACGGCGATCTCATTTGCCTTCTTGCGCTACTGTAGGTACCTGTACTTGATTTATTTTCCTTAATTATGAATTTAAATACAGGGTGTCCCACATAAAACCGGTATACCTCACTGCATTCATTACATTACATTGTTAATTCGTCAACCAAGCAACTTCCTATGTAAATATGAGGTAAATATAACATAGGCCAGACTTACCGGTTATAACAAGTGCTGAAAGTGGCCTCCACCGGTATCCAAATCGCTGCGCTCTTACGAGAATGTTCTGGATGACACGTTGTAATTCTTGAGGCCAGATGAAATTTACCTCATTAGTAATGCTCCCTTTAAGTTGGTCTATCGCTCGAGGGTTGTTTCCATAAACTTTGTTTTTCAAAACTTCCCATAAATAAAAATCGCAGCATGTTACATCCGACGACTGCGGAGTACACAGGTTTTTGCTGGTAAGCCTGTTTTCAGGAAACACTATGCTGATATGGATCATAGCCTGGTTGGTTGTCGCACTATCTTGTTGGAAGACGCCATACTCCTTTTCATTTTCCGTTAATTGTATCTTGTCATGAGGGTATTTATCCCCAAACATTTCTTTAGACTCCTTAATGGAGCCGTTCTTATGTAAAATTCCACTCTGTTAATTCGTTTTTCAATTGAGAACTGCACCATTTCTCTATCAATATTCCACGATATTCACAATTTATTGCTGTCAAACTAAAATATACAACTCCAACAAGTGGAGTTAGGCGCAGTGAGACTATGAGGTGCGCCGGTTTTATGTGGGACACCCAGTAGTTAGAATGTTTTTGAAATTTGTATTGTACGATTTCCTGTTTTATTGAGTTTTATTGAGCAGCTCTGCACCGATCCGAGCCAAACCGAGCACTTCTAAAACAGCTCGGTGTGTTTTGCACCGTCCTGCAATTCTGCACCATGCGCTCATTCCACGACGAAAGTTAGAGCATCGTTGTTTCATAAATTATACTACTTCGCTTCGCTTCCTCAACACCTACCATCGCATTAATATTACTCATACTTGTCAAACATTTAGTTCACTTGACTTTAATTTTACCATAAAATATGCTAAGGAATATCTGCTTGTTTGATCGAGTAATCGGTGCTCGGCCAA
This sequence comes from Pyrocoelia pectoralis, assembly GCA_036250285.1. Lineage (NCBI taxonomy): Eukaryota > Metazoa > Arthropoda > Insecta > Coleoptera > Lampyridae > Pyrocoelia > Pyrocoelia pectoralis. The sequence continues at coordinate 6,845,685 of CM070080.1, forward strand.
GTACTCGGTGCTCGGCCGAGTGCTCGCTGCTCGGTTCGGCAGAACACAAATCCAAAAATGCTCGGGCTCGGCCAACATAGCACTTTTTGATACTCGTTACGTGCCTAGGTACACTGACCTGTACCATAAAGGACTGAGCATTCTTCAATACAACATTGAAGCAAACAAGCCCCACCTAAATTTTAGTTACTACAGGTGCCAACTAGTGCGTTAGTTATGTAATGATGGTAGCACGGTATTTATAATGTGTTGGTAGTACTGGTATCAGCTGGTACAGCTTAGCTTGTTCTAACCTATAGGCTTAATATCTGGTGAAAAGTAGTACAATTACAGAATCATAATTATTTAAAAACGTAAAGTATTCAAAATTATATTTCATTGCAATGCATGAACGTAGTTTATACTACGCATGAAACAAGGTTATGTTTATGTAAACAAAAATATTAGTTACAGTGTTACCAACAATCACCAACACAACAAACCTAAATTACTAATTGGCACCTTAAAATTGCGGTTTTCGATTATCTTCAAAAGTAGTGGAGGGGATCATTAGAATGCTCAGTCCTTTAAGATACAGGTCAGTGGCCTAGGTACCTACACATATAAAATGGCGGAATTAGCCAAAGTATCAAAACAATGCCACACTTAGGCAAGGTACAAACGCAATGCCCCACTCAGGCAAGGTACCAACATAATAGCGCATTCAGACAAAGCAGTAAAATAATGGCGCATCCAGCCATGGATACTTTCATGCCCCTAAAAACTATAACTACCATGGGCAGTGTAATAAAATCAGCCAACGCCTGGCGCCCTAAGCCAAAATACAAAAACAGGATTACCCCGTCAAAGACATGCTTCGCCCGTGAGTCCGTGACCCTGGTGTGAACGTAATCAACCAATTCCTTGATAGGTTGTGGCAGAAGCTACCAAAACACTATAGATAATACTCGTATTTAAAACATCAAAAGAGGGAATTGAAATTCCTGACGATAATCCCTGAAGTTCAAAACTGAAGATTAAAAAATGTAAACTAAAAATCTAGATCTGGATTCTGGATTTTGATGGAGGGTGGGAAAGCTCACGCGCACCTACGCCATCTATTCGGGCCCTTTGTGCTACCTCCCTAATTAGAGTCATTCGACCCCGCAACGTCACTCAAGCCATCCCAAACGTGAGATAAACCTGAGGATGCTGGACGGGGAAGCGGCTCTAATCTTAAACATGTAAGTAAAGTAGGTAAACTAAAAATCTAGATGGGAAGGCAAGTAGTGGAATTAAATAAGAGACCCATTGAGGGTTTTCCGTAGCTCTTTTTCCCTCCTTGTAATCAGCGAAGACCCCAGACCTAATCTCAAATTCTGTGGAGGTTGATGTAATCTTTGAGCACATTTAGCATGTTGGAAGTTATTAAAATTCATGCCTCACAATCTCTTGTGTTTTAATTTATGTTGGCCTAAACGATCCTTATAAGAGTAGCACCCACACATCCTCGAGCAACTCGTTCATAACGTCATTTCGAGTTACGCAGTCGGACTCGGGTGTCATATGCAACTAAATACTTGCCAAGTTTAATTGTGTTCACTGTGAAAAATGTTTCCAGAGAATGAGTTGTTTTCTCACCTCTTACTTATCAAACAATCGGTGACCATCAAATTAATAGAAAAAGTAGCCTTGGTATTTTAAAGTTAGTAAATCCATTATGACGCCTTAAAATTTAAAATATCATTTCTAGACATTTTATAGGTCGAAGAGTTTTCATCTAGAACGCTGCTTGACGTCATAAGCAATAATAACTTGGAACAGCTTTTGTAGTTTCTGGCGACGATTGTCAACTTTAAACAATATATATAGCACTGTTCTTATTCGCGTAAGTAAATCAACCCAAATTCATTTATACAGAAGTTCGCTAAATTACTGCCTTTGGGGGAAAAGCCTATATTGTTTAGGCAATAAATCAGCAGGAATAAACATAATTAATTATTTAAGAATTCGTTAAATCCCTTGCTACCCCATCGCTTGATAGCGTCAGATTTCTTGTTAGTACTAACCATGAATTGTGGTTACCTTCTGTTTCCATCATGTAACAGCATCACGTGCCGTTCTTATCTTCGTATTTCACATTCTCTGGCTTAATCAATTACTGTATTAAGTAGAATATAGTCTTTAATTACTCAAGTTTAAAGTGAAAGAAACCTGATCAATTAGCTTATGTTGAACTTTTCACATCGTACTACCCTTGTGTGGGCAATGAACAGATGATTCCTATATTTATAATCGGTTCGCAGTGTAACTTGCTTGTATATTTTAAAATTATTGTAGTTTGCATACGCTTGAACCTCAATATAGAGATGTAGGTATGGTTTACCAACATATTAAGCTAAATTATTTATTATTAAACTAAGTTATGAGATTTTGGTATTAGAAAAAAATCAAATTCAGAATTTGAGGGCCGTCCAAAATCGTTGTTAACGTAAGGATATAAAAAAAACGACGTGCATGCACGCAACGAACAAGGAAAAGAAAATTGCAAACAATTTTCAAACGATGCGCAGCACATAACAGTTAAAATGGCGATATGTGGATTTGGAAAGTGTCAGAATTTTATTAATTTCAGGTTTGCGATTGCGTGTTATTATCTTATAAAACCAAAAACATTACTTTTAGGAACAATTTAGTGCGTCCACTCTTTTCGCATCTACGTTACTCAAGTTTTTATTTAAATGGGTGTGACGGCCTAAGAATTTTTTCAGCTGCCGTGTTGTCAAATCCTTCCAACTTCCTTTCTAACTTTACACCCTACAATACCATTCGTTAGCTTTGGTATTGATTTCACTCACGACTTATTCTGTAATCAACTGTAGCTTTATCACTAAATATACTTGAGTTCGATTGTTCTATTGTGTTAATAAATAATGGAAAGTACCAGAAAACATCAACTGTAGTAATAACATCGCTCATTCTACCAGTGTGGTTTGAATTACATTGTAATATGAACCTCATTACACAAGGATGGTAATGAACTTAATTCGCAAGAAACTTTGCCGAAACGATCAATGCTACTGAAAATCGTTGAACACAACACAACAAATACCACAAACTACAGTAATAATTTATTATACCGTAGAAAATCTGTCATTATTAACGAACAACTACCTCAACGACAACCGAAAAAAGTACATTGTGCAGATTTTAAGAAAATTTTTAAGCCTAGTAGGACCTTCCTTTATACAAGTATAACTTTCCTACAAAACAAAAAAGAATTATCTAAAAATGAATTATTTAAAAAATTTAACTCTAAAAAAAATTATCAATACCAGGGTCTGTGGAAGATGAAACATCCCCCTTCCACAAACCCTGTCAATACTATTTTTATAATGTGGTAGAAGGGGGCGCCATATTGAACCTTTGTTCCAGGCGCAATTTTGTCTTCGCGCGGCCCTGTTGTTCGGCGATCACGAGTACTTTGCTGTAGAATCGATTTGTTAGATGAAGGATTGTTAGTCTCTTCTTTCTGTTTCCGTTGTTTTTTACCTTTGTTCATGACTTCAAGACGGTACACCGCCTATCTGAATTTTGGGAAACTGTTAATTTCCAGCCTGTGAGGACCGTAAAAGTGTATGGATTAGTCAACGATTCTTTGTCAAAGATTAAACACCAATTCAGTTCCTGTGATTATCTCACAGTCACAGGAAGGTTTCACACTGAGCTCATTTGCTCGTTTCTCGTTTTCTTAACAAACAAAAAAGTCACTGAAAGATCTCTTGGAGCAGTAAATGTTTGAGGAAAGTATTTGTCAAATCAAAATAGGTTTATTGTATTTTCTTACATAATAATCAAATAAATACATGATTCTATTCCCCATCGTAAAGCTACTCCCGCCTGTCCTTCCCCCTATTTTCCACCTTTTCCCTCCTTTCTAGCACTTCCTTCATCCATCCCAACCCTTCCCCCTTCGCTCCTAGTATCTCCTTTCTTACCCTTCTCTCTTCTCTCATCTCCTCGCATTCCCTTAACATATGTGCCATGTTCTCCCTCCCCTCCCTACACATTCTGCACACTCTCTCCTCCTCCTCCCGCCAATATATATTCTCTCTCTCCTCGTTTCCACACCTAAACATCGCTACAATTCTTTTTTCCTTCAGACCCATCTCCCCTGTCAGGTACTTGGCCTTGCCCTCTACCATGATCTCTCTATATCCCTCATTATATCTCCCTTCGGCTATCTTCTCTCTCCTTTCCTGCCCTTGCACATCCCTATCCCTCATGGCCACCTCCTCCACCATCTCTCTTCCTTCCTCCCTCCTTCTTTCTACCTCCTCCCTCGCATACCCCACCCTTTCGTAATATGGTATCCTGTCCTCTTGCCCATACTTTATCCGCTTCCCCCTCATCTCCTTCACACATTCATTCACCATTTTTATTTCTGCCTTCTTCCTGACCTCCTCCTCGTACTTCACTGCCCTCCTTCCCGCCTGCACTCTCAATGTACCCCTGTGTCTCCCTGTCCAAACCCAGCGTCCATCTCCAATACTTCTCTTGCACCTTTTCCAAACTCTCCCACTCCTTCCACCCCCATATCTCCGCCCCGTATCCCATCACGCTCCTCACCAACTTATCAAATAACCATCTCCTCTTTTCCATGTCCTTCCCGAACACTCTTTCCCCTATCCCCCACACACTCCCCACTACCCTATTTCCTCCCTTGGCCAGGAAAGTATTTGTCCTTTCGGTTTACTTCAAACTGTTTAGGATCCATCGGAATTTCTACCGGGGAATTTAGGCATTTGATCTCTCTACGTTCTCCTCTCCAACCGCTTTATTAAGAGATGTGCAAAGAATTTTCTTCCCAATTCACACAAAAGGTCCACAATCCCTTATGGTAACGTAATGCAGAAGAGCATATACATCTCGAGCTCTTGATTATAGATTTAGTCCACAAACATTTTCAACTAGCAATAATCGCATCGCGGATTGACCTCATTGGTCACTAGAAAAACAATATAAGCTAAAATTAATTGTGTGCATAATGGGGCCAAGTAAATAAAAATGTATATAATATATCACACAACCTTCCCCATGATTCTTTATTAAGTTTGAAGTTAAAGTTTTAAAGTTAAAAAGTTAAAATTGATAGTTAGAACGAAGATTACAAAATGTTAATAATTACGACATGTTTCGACATAAAGTCATCATCAGGCTAAAAACAGTTATGTTAGCGTAAAACTATGCTAGATTAAATACTTACCAAATTGATTGTGAAAATTACAGCGTAAATGAAATGGGGAGCGAATGAGATCTAATTAAGATAGATAGTAAAAGTAAAAACCAACTTACAAGCCACATACCTACTAATCAATAAACTGAATCAAATTTTTTTTTGTATTAAGACCATGCTGGAAGGTAAAGGTTAGGAGGTGAAAACTCTTGTAAAATGTAAACGGATACTTACGAGAAAAATTCTTACAAAATACACAACCCGCATCAAGTTAGCAATAGATTTCAGCAATAGCAATTTTCTTCGCCAAATCGTAAAAAAAATAACTTTTCTTTGTAGAGTTATATTTAAAATAGCATAATTCACAATAATTCGCGATAAAAAATATAAATTTTTTAGGAAAAATGTCCTCAAAGCGTAAGCGGGTTGCGAGGAGTGTAAAAGTTGTGGTGCATCAAAAATATATATTTTTGATGCACCACTTGTGTTTTCTGTTTTCCTAAAAAATTATATAACTACTAAACGGTGAAGGGTTACATTTTTGTTTGCACTTACATGACTCATAATAGATCATTCTAACATATTCGATAAAAAAAATCAAGAATACTTCATCTAAAGACATCTAAAGTACAAACCGTAATATTAAACTAAATGTTACAAAATAACTCTGTTTTTATAAACTTTGGGTATAGAGAATGCTTAACAAAAATTAAAGCTACATAATCAAAGATTCTATTTATGCAAATAAATACAGGGTGTTCCATTTAAAATAAGAAGGAAAAGGAAAGGTCCGAGTTTCGATTCACCCTGTACACAAAGAGAGAAAATAATTGAAATGTAATCGAATGAGGAGATATTACATCATATTACGAAACTCGATTAGCCAAGAAATTATCTTTTTCTGTAACGTAGAGGGCGTTGATTTAGCTACGATTTTAACATAAACTTGTCCATAACTTTTAAAGAACTCTGTATAACGTAGTAAAACCTTATATCAAAAGATTCGAAAAAATGTGGGCAATCCGAATTTGGCATAATATACAGGGGCTTTCATTTCAAAAATCATATGTTTGGTTTGTAACGGAGTTATGCAACACCCTGTATAGTTCAACATAATTTAGAAATATGGTCCTTAAAGACATCTATTATTATTTTTCTCAGCAACATTTTTTGGTATCTCTTGAAATAAGCCATATACCGAACTTTGTCGTAAGATTGGTACACCCTGTATGTACCTACTGATAATTCAAATTTCAAATTTTACTCATCAATTTCATCTTCGTAACTTTATTAAATATTAAGGGGAGGCTGTGATCAATATTATCCACTTACCCCTTTGTGCGTTCCGAACTGTCCTATGCTGTCAATGATAATAAGTAGGTAATAATAATAATACAGTGTGTTACCTTTGATAATGACACAGTGTTGAAGTTGAAACGCGTTGGGTTACATTTAAAATAAAAAATTTGTGGAATTACTAGTCAACGAAGTTTGTTCGTTACTGAATTCAATATTCCGTCCGTCCGTCGCTCCATGCGTCCTCGCATGGTTCCCAGTGGGATAGATCAAAGTTAAATAATGGATTTTGTGTGAAATTTTCCGCTGATTTCGGATTTGTAATCAGCTTTTCGATATCTGTAACACCTTTCGATATAATCGACTTCAACATCGCGCACATGCGGTATTCGAAATTCATTCTGTAATCCCGGGGATTTCAACTAGTTTCTATTATTACAATTAATTATGGAATTTCACACAGTTTGGAAAAAATTCATTCAGCTTTTCGGAAAAATGTCATGTCCCTATCTCTAAATGTATCCGTGGTACGAGTAGTACAAAATTTATTGATCTAACTGAATATGCCGACCTTATTCATATTCTCAAATGCCCAAACGTTCACTTTACGTTCTTTACAACTTGAAATTTTAAATTTGATTGAGTTTTAGATACAGTAAAATCAATCGGGACATTACTACTTTTCAAGTCATCAACTTAAACTTTAAACACATATAGCGGAAAGATTTCCCTAGAGATTTTTGGCATCACAAAAGTAGAAAGATTCGGAAATACATTTGACTCTCCAGACTTGCCCGTGATTTACTTCAAAATCATATAAATCAATAGATATCTGCCTTAGACCGAAATCTCTTTGATTCATGTACAACATATTCATCAAAAATAAAACTTAATTTTTGTTTTTGCAGTCAATCGTTTCGAAACTTTTTGAAGATTCGAATTAAAATAACCTCGGAGGAAAATTAATTATTTCTACTAGTCGAATTCGACGTTTCTTTTCAACTGTTGTAGTTCTTTCTATTTGTTGCGGCTCGTTAAGATTGTGAAAGGTTTGCGAATGCAGCTCGTTATTTTGATTGCGCCTACAGTTGTAACAATGCGCTTGGAAGAATTTCGAATCACGTTCATTACTTGCATCTCTCCTTATTTAAACTTTACGTGAATTATCAAATACCCAAAGAAATTTCGACACTTAATTTTCCTGTTTACCATTTTGACAGTTCACTTTTTTAATATAAAAGTTTTTTTCTCATTTTTCAAGTTCGGCGATCTTTCTAAAACTCATTCATATTAATAACGCATGCTAAGTTGTTTGCGGAAGTCTCGTGATATATGAAATGAAAAAAAAGTCGTAAAACTTAAGCTAAGGACATCAATAAAAGTGAAACGCCGGTTTGCTAGGTAGAAATGACGTATGCGTAACAACTGTAAAAGATAAAATGATGGATGAAACAGTGAACACAGAGAAATGATGACTTTTTGTGGTTAACTCCGTTTCTCTTTTTGACAGTTGTAGATATAAATTATCATGAAACTAAAAAAAAAACACACAAACGCAGTTTTAACATTTAACATAAGCGCGGTAATTTCGCCTTGTATTTTAAAAGAAAACTTGGGAATGTAATATCCTGTTCCATTCAAGCCGTGTAGAAGTTGAAAAAGCAATAAAAATAAATACGTGCTCGGAAAAGAATACGTAAAGTGTTTTAGCAAACGCTGGACAATATTTAATGAGAGAGATTTTTAAAGCTCTTCTGTAGAAAGATGTTTATATAGAGAGTATTAAAAAAAAAAGTCAAATGCTTTCTTTATTATTATTAAGTGAAAAGGGATTCGAACCCCGCACCGTGACGTAATTGATACTTTACGGATTATGTGCTTCCTACCTTTCCATGAGATTTTCAGACAGAATTAAAACCTTCCTAAATGGGAGAGTTTTCTCGCTTAGTTGCTCTCTGTTCTCTCTACATTGAGGGGCTTTCTGAATGCTACGTCAATGCAAAGTCATTACTGTATTAGTAGTGAAGGTGGGATACCTACTTTAAATGAATAAGACGTAGCTAATTTTTATAAGATTACCGAGGTTTTTCACGCTCGGAACCGATTATCATTGTTCCTAATAGAATAGAGTTTTCTCCTCAGTCCTTTTAAAATTAATTCTAACGTTCGTAATATCAAATTTATTGTTCAGTACCAATGAAAAGTATTATTTCGAAAGACAAATGGGATAACTCAAAAAACCGAGATTTCCAAGAAAGTCACTCAACATTTTTGTATATCTATTTTAAATGCGGTTTATAAATCTTCATTTTTGGACTGAATGTTTACATTTTACAAATTTTTCACATAATGTAATACTTACTGATTATAATTTTCTAATTCACTTTTTACAGCAAATTTTCAATATTTAAAAATCAAAAACCAAAAAATGGTCATTCCTGTTATGAACATATTCCACCTACAGTTCATTAGTAGATGGAGGCACCTAAATCATTTAAAGGTTTTTCAAAATCTTGAACCATACAACTTGATTAAAATTTTTGTTTGGATTTTTTTTTTATTGACTCCAAGGTGATTATACAATCAGTCCATAGAAGACTTTAAAAATATATTTTTCAAAAAGGCTGTTCCGTACAACTATCATTATAAAAGTGTAAACTTACTAAATTTTTCGTTCTTCCTTGAATTTTCCGGATTTTTCTAGGGACTTACGATTTATCCCCTCTCCGTGTAAGGTATAAGTACTTCAGTTGCTTTACTTTTTTTTTGCATTGCTAGTAAGTCTCTAATCAACCAAATATTTAAAAAAGTCGGTTACTAAATTCGTCTGGATGTCTGTGTGTCTGTGCGTTGCACGATGTTCCTGGGTTTAAAAAGCTCGAAGTGGTGTCATTCTTTGCTGATTCCAAGTCTCTGGTAGATAGAGGCAGGTTCTTTCTGGATAGCCCTGTGCAAAAACGCGCCAGAATGCCAATGGTTTACAGTTGATACTGTAAGTGGAAGAGCCGGCTCTCGACCATAAAACAGTTGTTTTGAGGCCAGTCGGACTAACTTATCGACTTTTCCATTGCCTGTTGTTCCAGCATGCCCTTTAACCCATACGAGCTCAAATATATTGCTGTTTATCACTTGCTCTAACACGGTATCAAAAAAAATATGGAAACCCTCGAATATCTCGAGAACGACACTTCTGATTACAAAAAGAAAAAACGCGAGTTCCTTTATTTTTTGAAACCTATTCAGTCATGATAGGTAAACATCCCTTTCACCCACACACTTTTGCATTCTCCATAAAAAACTGTTCTCAAATTGCAAATTTCATCCCCCCAAATTCCGAGCCTTTTTTCGGGTTGAAAAGGGGACAATTGGAGATGTTCGTAGCAAAACGATCATTTTTTACTTTTTTGATTGATTTACAAATTCTCCGTCACCCTCTCCGCTCCCATCTCCCTTAAGGGTGGAAACAAAAACAATGCCTCATTTGTGCAGAATTCGTGGTGTTTGTGTCTGAGGTGGGGGTGGGGGTGAGAAATTTATGGAGAATGGAAAAGTGCAATAAAAAATAAGTCAAAACTCATCCTCGTTTCACCCCAAATGGAGGTGAAAGTGATGATTACGTATCATAACTGAATTATGTTATAAAAAATAAATAATCACTTGTTTTTTTCTTTCTGTAAGGATGTGTTGCTCTCGAGATATTCGAAGGTTTCCATACTTTTTGGACATACATATAGTTAGTTAGTTATACAGGGTGATTCATTAAGAATGTCCAATCTCTGAACTGTAGATTCCAGACCTCGAAATATGATGATTCTGCCCAACATGCCTTATACAAATATTGATAGTTTCCGAGATACCGGGTGTTTAAAGTTTAAATATGAATTTTGATTTTCGCAATAACTTTCTATTTTTTCACAATTTCTTTTTGAAAATTGGCAGTTTTACCTTTTTTTGCATGAGGATTGCCAATTTGGACTCTAATTTAGCATTGCTAATAGAGGGCGCTAGTTATACTTGGTTGTGTTTAGTAAATCTAAGCAAAAATTTTTTTCGGCTGAACTATTAGCAAACTAATAATAAAATATGGAAAAGCGTTAGATTCTACAAAAAAAAGTTACTCTTGTTTGATTCGTGTAACTCGATCAGTTATCGAGTTATTTGCTTCTAAACAGTTCAATAAATTTTAATTTAAAAAAAAAATTTATTCTCTAAATGTGTAACAACAATAAACTATTATTTATGATCCGTTTTCGCAAAGATCTCTTCATATCAAATAACCCTTGTCTATTATTTTTAATCACATTAATTAATTGTTATTGCGAAAATCAAAATTCATATTTAAACTTTAAACACCCGGTATCTCGGAAACTAGCAATATTTGTATAAGGCATGTTGGGCAGAATCATCATATTTTGAGGTCTGGAATCTACAATTCAGAGATTGGACATTCTTAATGAATCACCCTGTATACCATATACCTACATACCTATGCTACAATTAGTTACAGATTTGAAGTTGGTTGAAATTAAAATTCTATAAGAATTCGGACCTTTTGATACTTCTTTTATTTTGGAATCACACTTATATACGGAGTGTTCGTCACGTAGAGTGAAGCGTAACGACAAATATTGTTTTCTCACTACCACTTTGGTAAATCAACGTTACTTAGACAAGATAAACAGACGGTATCCAAGGAGTGAAAAAACGATTTACCGCGGGCGGGGGGCACTTTCCGTCATGTATGTATACCTAAATAGAGGACGCATTTATTTATTAATATTAACTTTTCTGGCAGTAACGACGCTCGAGCTGCATTAGCACTACCTAAATTTTCAACCTCGTCCGAATCACTCATCAGTCATCACACATTTTTTATTATAGGTAATTAGTATTATATGAACATATACCCAAATATTTAGTTCATATTATTAGAGTTAATTCCTGTGGTAGTGAGAAAAGCAACGCGTAGGTAAGTTTCTTTTTTATTCTCAGTAGGTTTGTGCACTTCAGCTAAACTCCCCACCTCGAACAAAAAAAGTTCACTTACCGCCACTTGTAGTGCAAATAACTATTTTTTGAGTTCTTTATTTATGGCAAATGTGTTAATAATTATTATTATAATAACTTACTATCGGAGTAAAAGGTGTAACTTGAACAACTACCTAACCGATTTGTATCAAATAATGATTTAATCAATAACTATTTCTACGTACTAGTACGTAATTTCAGAATTTAGTTCAAGTTAAATTCAAGTTCAATTTGGGAATATACAGGGTTATTCTAAATGATGGGGCCAATTTTAAAAATTCCTATTTATTAAAGTACAAATTCAAAATGAACAATCCTTATACCAATGAAGAGAGGAAGTTTCAAAGTTTTTTTTAACCTATACATGAGCGGGATTGGCACCTCGCAGTACGAGACTTTTTGAATGAATCCCTTCCTCAGCGCTGGATAGGTTGTAGGTGAAATGAAGACCTGGCTCTACACTTCTGGCCACCGAGATTTCCTGATCTCACCCCATGTGACTATTTCTTATGGGGTTATGTGAAGGAAGCTGTTCACGTCCCCTCTGTACCAACAACTCTGAACGGTCTGCGGAATATACGCTTTCTTGTGTGTGGGACGAGTTTCGCTACCGCGTAAATGTTTGTAGTGCAGCAAACGGTGGACACATTTATAATGTTAAAAAAACTTTGAAACTTCCTCTTTTCATTGGTATAAAGATTGTTCATTTTGAATTTGTACTTTAATAAATATGAATTTTTAAAATTGGCTCCATCATTTAGAATAACCCTGTGTTATCGCGTACCTATATTTAGCGTATATTAGGCATTTTCTTAGAAGGTAGAAAATGTTCCGTATAACAATCGTACAACCCATAAATGACGGATTGGTGGATGTGCTCGTCATAATACGTCAGAAATTCTGTTGAGCCACGTGGTCACTGGTCAATATACTGAAAGTAGATCTTTATTTCCAAAAATTGAAATAAAATTAAAGGAAACTGGTTCATTACGTACTAAACGTCCTCAAAACGATCTATCGAATAAAGAGAGTGAAGAAAACGCGATTGCATAATACTTTATTATGATCCACGTACTTCCGCAAGACAAATTACCCAACAAACCAATGTTTCACAAAAGAATGTTATTGAAAAATGCGGTTTGCACCTCTACAAAATGCACATGAGTCAAGCACTGTATCCAGGATTCCCAATCGTGGACCTGCATTTTGCACATTTCAACAGCGAGTTACAAATTTTCCTTTCCTTCACATATTTTCTCACTTAAAAATTATTTAACGATTTTTTTTAATATTCCCCGGTTTGAAATAATTGCACAACTCCTCCCTGTGAATTAACGGTTCAAAAGTACTTTCCTTAATAGACCAAAAATAAAGTAATTGAGAATGCGCATCTCCAACGGTATGCATTTTGACATCCTTTACAGACCTACGGCACTATACATCAATATTGGTCTCTTATTGGTTGTTACTTCTTTATCTCAGTTACTCCACAAATTTTTAGAATCTGAGGGACCAAATACCAAAATAAATACCTAATCAAGCCGTAATTTTTGAAAAAATAAGCAGTTAAGAAAGTTCTTTTTTAAATAACTTCAGTTTTGTAAACCTGTGTGTCATGCCACTATTTTAGGATCAATTGAAAAAAAATATACTAAACCTGGAAATAACCTAGGCGCTTTAGTGGGGCAATAAGCGTAGAAAATGGTACAACATTTACGTGTTAAGAACGTGGTTGGAACAAGAGATAGTAGCAGGCGAGTATTCGCGTATAGTGCCGTAGGTCTGTAAAGGATGTCAAAATACCAAAAAACAACACAATTTTCAATTCCCCCTTAACTTACTAATAAAGGAGGGTAATTTTACCTTGTTCCTTACGCGGCGTTATTCGCCTTAAAAACACTCAAGATAAAATTTCCCTTCATTAAGAATAAAATTTTTCTTCTAAACGTTAATAAATGCATCATTATGGAAGATTATTTACGATTCATACCGAAAATTTTGAATTAGCAGTCAGTGAGAGTAACTAAGGCCATTTTTTCTGTTCTACAAACTACCCCTTTCGCTCACGGTATACAGAACAAGAAATTAACCTTCGGATGGCCAACCTATTTTTGGTTACACGGATGCTCAAGGTAGGGTCCAAGCGGACCCCAAGGTTTTTTCGCCCAGTGCCTCTATTTTATCTAGTTGTTCATACTGTCATTGTAAATTGAAGTATTTGTTTATAATAAGCATCAAAATATATCAGACTAAAAAGAAAAGCGAAAATTTGAATAAACCTTTACACAAACAAACAAACAAACATTTCGTTACATGGATGGCCAAGGTGGGGTCCAAGCGGACCCCAAGCAACAATTAATTAATTTCTAAAAAACGAAAATACTTTGACGCAAAATCGTTATATGAGGGTATGTATAAATGATAAATATTCGGCTAGAAAGAACCTCAAACCGATTTTCTTGCTACTAAAATAGCTACGACACAAAAAATAGGTCTTGGCCATCCAACAATTAATTCATTTCTAAAAAACGAGAAAATTTTGACGCAAAATAGTTATATGAGGGTATGTATAAATGATAAATATTCAGCTAGAAAGAACCTCAAACCGATTTTCTTGCTACTAAACTAGCTACGACACAAAAAATAGGTCTGGGGTCCGATTGGACCCCACCTTGGCCATCCGAAGGTTAAAACAATTATAAATGGATTTTTTAAACCCTTATGTGTTGACAAGTATGGCTCGGATCTACATTTTGCAACATCGTTTTCAGTCCGTGGAAATGTTTCTTACAGTTTGTGGAGAATCTTTTGTCTTTTTGATCTCCTTGTTTGTGACGAGTTAATTTCTGTATGGTAATTTCCCCCTTTATTTTTTTCACGCTATTGACAGTTTTTTTAAAGCAAACCGCATTTCCTAACGATCGCGATGTGTAAAGTTCACTGGTTGTCGAATATTATAGGTTGGCACACATAACCAAAAATTTTATTTCTTACGGTGCTTAACCACTTTATGTGTAGTTTTTTAATTTGCCAGTTTATACCGATACAAAACATTTTTTAAAGAGCTTCCTTGGGCATTCCTCTTAAGGCTCCTAAGGAGAGCTCTGTAGTTCAAATTGGTAAAATTGCTATTTTGGACGTAATCATCTAACAAAAATTAAAAAAACTATGCATAGGTCAAATTCTATGTAGCATAGTGATCAATTAATGTAAACCTTCTAGCTGCAAATTAAATATTTAAGTTACAATCTTGGCCGAAAGTTCTGAAGGAGAGGTATTACATTTACGCAACTTTCGACCAAGATTGTAACTTAAATATTTAATTTGAAACCAGAAGGTTTTGAGGAATTGATCACTATGCTACATAGAATTTGACGTATGCATCGCTTTTTTAAATTTTTGTTATATGATTACGTCCAAAATAGTCATTTTATGGTCATTTTAGCAATAAAAATGGCGGAGCTGTCCTTAGCCGCCTTAACGGCAGGCGATAGTCTGTAGGCGCCATCGCCATGCATTACACGCAAAAAGTAACATGTTAGATAAAATTTTTCGTTGTTTTAAGAAACAAATTTTTCAAATTATTCTTTAAAAGAATAACAACGCAATTTTCGCTGGTATCAACTCATGGAAACACTTGGTTAATAATTTTGGACGTAAATAGTAGTACCACAGATAAAGTACTTTCAACTTCTCGAAATTTAAAGCCGACGAGTCACTATTACTACTTTCGTGAGCTTTTTTGCTCAACTGCCCAGCAAGCTCTCTTTAATTCCCTTTTATTACCTCGGATTCGTAACAAACTGCAACTTTGCTTTTTTTAAATTTTTCCACCAGCTGTGTGACCTTCCATCAATTTTTTAAAACAGATAAGGTCTCAGCATCGTAAATTTTTTTTAACAAGATCTGCATAAACACATTCATTGCATTGTTACTTAAAATATTTTTATGTTGATGGCGAATTGCATTAAAACTATGTCATTTTAATGTGGGAAAATGTTGACTATGCTTAACTGATTCGATTTAAAAAAGAAAACGCAACACAAATTTTTCCGCTTTATGTAGCGCCCCTGCTTCAACATGGTTTCTACAAACCATCAGAGAAAGCCTGAGTTTTAGTGAAAAATTTTATGGACTGATGAATCATGTTTTTCAAAAAATGGTTTGTTTAACAGGAATAATTTTCATTATTTCTCAAACACAAAACCTCTTTTAGTAAGAGTTTAAGCGTTGATTGCATAAATTTAATCAATCAACGGTTTAAGGCAGGGATGAGCAACCCGCGGCCCGATTCACTTTGTCGTGCGTCCCGCGACCCCTCAAATCTTCACAAGTTGACTTTTACAAGTAAAACTCGTTCTGTCTTGTTATGTTGTTTGTTGTTCAATAAAGAAAAAAAATGTTGTTTGTTGCTAATGTCCGTTAGTTTATATGTGGTCCCCATTCAATTTTGAAATTTGTCGTTGGTCTGTTGATAAAAAAGGTTGCTCATCCCTGGTTTAAGGCATCAAATTAGATTCAGCATGGTGTGTACTGTGTAACTATAGGGAATACTTTAATATGATAATTTAAATCTAGAACGATAGGTGCGTTATTTTCTTCAGAATAACGCTATAAGAGTATGTATTTTCAAAAATTATTGAAAATATTATTTCATAGAAAGTCTATCATAACCGCATGTTTGTTATCAACATTAACAGGTGTAAATTTCTAATGCATTAGTTGTGTTGCTGCTTACACGTGTTCACTGACGTCAAAATTTGCAACATTCCAATTGGCTATGATTCAACATGCGTTTATATAAAATCAAATTGAAGGTGATTTATTAGTAAAATAAGGCAGTTAGTCCGCGTCGGCCTCGGAGTGAATAAGTGTACCTAACTGTATAAAAATCCGAAACCGTATTTTTTTTAAATTGTGATGTTGATCAATGGAGGATGGAGCAAACCCCAGTTGCTCTCGGGGTAAGTTTATACTTAACCTGTTCTTTCATTTTCCTCCACAAGGATCTCAGTTTGAAACTTCTTTGATGCGTTATTTTCTTTTATTACAGATCTTGGAGAAGGCGTTGTGGTAGCAAAACGTAAGTGCATTTTACTGTTTTTCTATTAATTGTATCAAAAACGCATTGTTATTATTATTATTTCGAAAATACTTGCACAATTAAGCATCAATATAATTTATTTTAGAATGATTTCTACTACTTTTATCATTGAGTTATTCAGGCCCTAAGATCAGGGAAATTTATTGTGGTTATGTTCTGGTACTGAACCATTATTAAAAGGTGCCAGATTAAAAATCTCGCTAAGGACCAAAAGGAAATATTGTTTCAATGGTCTCGAGTTTTATCAGTCGAAAGCTTCAATTATAAATTGCATGAGAGCTAAGTTAGTCCATAAACTTATCCAAATATTTATAATTCATTGTAAATTTTAATAGACGGAGAGCCAGCAACGTATTTTGATTTGTCATTTCAAAAGTCATGAAAAGTCACTCAGTGAATCCCTAATATCTGCTGAAAAATAAAAGTTACTTCTGCCAACCCACTCCGGTCGGGTTGTACTACCCTAAATTTACAAAGGGGGTAAGAAATAAGGCTCAATGTAGTTATAGTATCAGTCATGAAATTTCAGGAGGTTATTCTCACTTATATTCTGGATTTATGAGAATGTTGACAGAACATTCCCCCCCCCCTCCAAATTGCTGACAGAACGCTGTAAACTCTAGGTATACGTATATAAAACTAAAGGTCCTGACTGACATATCAACGCCTAGTCCATACCCCTGGACCTAGATGGCTGAAATTTGACACAGAGGTTGGTTTTATGATGTAGACAACGGATAAGGCCGGATATTTCAAAATTCAACCCCTAAGGGGTTAAAATGGGGTTCTGTCAGCAATTAGGAGGGGGGGGGAATGTTCCGTCAACATTCTTAAAAATCCAGAATATAAGTGAAAATAACCTCCTGAAATTTCATGACTGATACTATAACTATATTGAACCTTTATTTGTTACCCTCTTTGTAAAGTTAAGTTCTGTCAGCAATTAGGAGGGAGGGGGGGGGGGGATGTTCCGTCAACATTCTTATAAATCCAGAATATAAGTGAGAATAACCTCCTGAAATTTCATGAGTGATACTATAACTATATTGAACCTTTATTTGTTACCCTCTTTGTAAATGTAGTATACTTAGAGTTTACAACGTTCTGTCAGCAATTAGGAGGGGGGGGGGGGATGTTCCGTCAACATTCTCATAAATCCAGAATATAAGTGAGAATAACCTCCTGAAATTTCATGACTGATACTATAACTACATTGAGCCTTATTTCTTACCCCCTTTGTAAATTTAGGGTAGTACAACCCGACCGGAGTGGGTTGGCAGAAGTAAAGTAACTTTTATTTTTCAGCAGATATTAGGGATTCACTGAGCGACTTTTAATGACTTTTGAAATGACAACTCAAAATACGTTGCTGGCTCTCTAGGTAGATTTAACTTGGCTAATGAGAGACACTCATGTTGCATAGATCATTGTAAATCGCGTAATTCAAAATTGAAATAATTACATCTTGATCAACCACAATTGTCCGTTAAATCTCTGCCAATTGCTTATTACATTTCTCAAAGATGTAAAATTTTTAAATTGCTACCAGTTGCAATACAACTGTGTAAAGCGTACTTACTGTTTAGTAAGCAGCGATGGCTCATAAGAGAACGTACTGCATTAAATACCTTAAGCTCATTTTTCGTGATTCTGATGAAAGTCCACAGTAATTCCTTCAGAACTGACTAAAATAAACCATAACTAAATTTTGAATGATTTTTTTTTTTCATTTTTCGGTTGAATTAAGTATCTTAACATATACAGGGTGATTGGTAACTTAAATTCAGTTAACTGAAAGTGCTAATAGAAGACCCTAAACTGAACAATTTTTCTTAGTAAAATAACAGACGAAACCCAATAATAACTAAACTACAATATTTTAAAAATGATTTCCCATTCACCAATTTAATTAAAAGATACAATTTTTCGATAAATCAGGGTGCTTGATTGGAATCAGCGATTGTTTCTTGTGTTACAGTCTGACATATCAATGTCATATCGATTCTTGCTTTGTTGACATCTATCAAATGAGTGACCTGTCCTCCTACTGCAAGTAAATAAATTTTAAATTTCACAACGTTATAATGGAAAGACATCATTATTGTATGAATTTGTGATTTTGCACTTTTGTTTTGCATGTTTCGTCGCTTGGTAATTTTTATTTATTTTAGTCAGTATTATAAAACTCATTCTAATACAAATCATATTTTCGTTTTGTGTTCATTTTTCTTTATATAAATGAACAACCAGCAAACAGAAGTGTTTTAAATACACATAATCAACCACTACAATTATACCAATGGGCAATGAACAGCATGGCTAATGAAAATGCTGCCGTAGCAAGAGAACTTTAGATCTTATCAGCGGTTCTCAAAAAGTTTTTCTTTTACTGTTACTATTTTGTCTTTGAGTTTTTCCTACAAGTTTATAATTAAAAGTTGCTTCTTGAAACCCATTTAGTTCGTCATTTCAGTTAACTGCATTCACCCCATATAACAGTGGAGTTCAAACTTTATAAACATGTTGAACCATTATATTATAACATTTTTACTATCAGACACCATGAGCCATTTTATAAGAAATATTCTACATTTACGTTTTATTGTCATTTGTATTGGGTAGCAGAAGTTCCAAGAACGGCACTGGAATAAAGCGATCTAACCAGCACAGCAACCAATTAGATTAAGAGTCCTTTCTGGAGAAAATTAATTCCTTGATTTTTACTTTTAAAGTATTTTCTTAACAAAGGATAATAATCCTGTATCTGAACTAGTGTCCCGCATAAAAGTTATTTCTGATTTATCTACCCACTAACATCAGTTACTAGACATATAGTAATCCCAAAAAAACTAGGGTAGACAACACCAAATGGTGGACGGACTCTTTTAGACGCCATTTTAAAAATGGTTACCGCGAAATTTAAGTTTTTTGTATCTCGATTAATAAACGTCGTAGATTGTTGATTTTGGTGTCCAAAATTTAAATTTTTGATTAATGTAACATATAAATATCTATTTCTTAAAAAATTAACTTATAAATACAGATTTCGAACATGGTGGACACACTGTCAAGCCTAAATACATATAATAGGGAGTTACCAGGTATAGACCTCCAGAGTTTAGGAAGGGGTTTTTTTCCAGGGTTTTTTTTCCCGAACCCCAGACCTCCAACATGTCACAGTTGATTATGTGTCGTATTGCAGCTAGTTTCACTTATTCGCTTCATGCCTTGGTTTGTGATTGCAATCCAGCGGTGTGTTGAGGAAGAAATGTATACGAAAACCCCGAGGAGGACTTCTCCCTTCCCCTTGAAATCCAGTGTGGACTAGCCGTGAAACCATAAAATCGCTTGAAGTCCTATTGAAATAACTTGATATCCCGTTGAAATCTCGTGAAAGCACATCAACCGTTGCGCGAACTTCTTTATTCAATGCATGAACTCAAATGAATTGTAATTACTTGAAAAATAGCTTTTCTTTGGGTATATTTTCTGAAAATTTCGGGTCAAACTGACCGTTTTGCATTCTAATTTTTGGAACTCATAATCGCTTTACAAAATGTCTATATTCGAAGACATGGGATACTATCAAGACGGAAGCTCAAAAAGTGGGTATCAACATTTTAGGATTTTGTGACCGAGACAGCCGTTTATTAAAAACTATGAGGGGTGCTTCAAAGTTTTTAGCAGCCAAGTCGACAGATTCCAATAACTGCGAAATATAGCCACGATTAAAAATGAATTATAATGTTGGGCTAATACGCGTCCAGGATACGGTGTATTTTGCAACGAAATTGAGAAACAGACTTTTGCAAAATTCAATAGGTGTTTATAGGAATATTTAAAGCGGATGCATATTTTTTACCAACATTTATTGACAGTGTCGGACATTAATTTTGGCGACAGAATGAACTTTCGTTCTGCGGGAAAGATTTCTTTAGAAATTGTAGTGAACGCTGTAACATTCGACAGTTAAAATTATTACCTACTTAAATTTCTTCATTACCTCTTTTTTAAACAAAACGATTGTACATCGACGAGTTTATCAAATATGGGCGTGTCATATCTTTCTTCGAATTTGGCGAATTTAGTTGTACAAAAGTGGTCAGTATAGTCTTAACAAAAATTTTCTCAGCCTTAAATGTTACCATGTATAGAGTTAAATGGGCAAGTTCGTTAAACTCTATCGCAAAGATACAGTATTGGGCTAATATGAATTTCTCCTTGTTTATACAGGGTTGCCCACTTGCCTTTTGTTCTTCGATAGTACCTTTAATATTAATTTTAGGACAAAAGGTCAAGAGACATTTCTTATTCAGATGTTCCTTGCTTACAACCTAAAAATATTTTCAGGCCCGCACTGCACTCGGTTTCGTCTGTACAGGATCGTACTCGATATTAAATGGAACACCTTATAGATTTTGATATTTTTGAAATCCATATTCGATTCTAGACCAAGTTTGTTTAGCCTTTCACTTACTTAAGTCAACTCATTTAGGAGAAAATAAATGTTTTTAAAAATTGTTGCCGAAATCAACAATCAGTTAAAAAAATCATTATCATAACTATTCAATAATTAGCAACAGAGCAACAAAATTTGAGATTATCATTCATTCATTGATTTTTGTTAATATGTCCTATCCTAAGGGTAATAGTTTCCGAGATAATAAACCTTAGTTTAAATTATTTTGTTTTTTCGCCCAATTCTGAAAATAAAATTAAAGGAACCAACAAACAATGACAATAGATATATATTTAGGAATTCAAGTTATTTAAAGACGTAAAACACATTGTACGTGTTCTATAAAAAATTAAATAAGTTATCTACATACAAGTACATATCGAAATCATAATTTGTAATTCCTTGACCTAAAAAAACGTGGGTATCGGTTCCAAAATCAACAATCTGCGACTATTATGTCCAGAGATATAAGGGATGTACTAGTAGACGGTATATAGCTATTTTTAAAATGGCGCTTCAAAAGTTAGTCCACCATTTGGTGATGTCTACCCAAGTTTTTTCTATAATGTTCTATGTTTACTAACGGCTGGTATTAGGTAGATAAATCAGAAATAAAATGTCTAGGGGACTTAAGTTCAGATACCGGATCATAAAGAGTATAACGCATTTTTTTAAATTCACATTTATACATAGTTCATCAACAATGAAATTTTTCTTTTAATTTCATTTAAGAAAATCTTTTACTCGTAATGAAATTGTAGCCCACATTCAAGGTCCCACAATTTTTGAAATGGGACAGCTCTACAGCACAGCACGCACCCACTGGCAACACTTCCCTACATTTAAATTATTTTATTTCCAAAAACGAAAATGCTTCGGTCATTTATTGTATCTTATCTATTCATACTTTGCCTTTGAGATCTAACAGATTTCATGATACAGTAACTTGTTTCTGCATCTGGACAGAATCCTTAAAAGAGTTTCCGATGCATCATTTAAGTATGTGTGATAGGAAACATTCCATTATAATTCCCGGATTGACACACGCATACTTAATTCTATTTGGGGAAAATGTTGAAAAATGAAATAAACTTATCTAACAAGATTCCTTATCAATGAACAACTTGAAGAATAATATTCCTTTAATGTTTCATTTACTTCTCGGCAATCTTGAAGACAGTTACAGGCAAAAGATTGTAGCTTGGCCTCTAACCTCGAGATCGCACTTTCCACTGTATCGTCGAGTCGCTTACTTTGCAAAAAAAGTAATTCTTCATTTATTAATGTTGATTTTCGATTTCGTCTTTTAAATCTTATTATTAAGTTTATTTTATGAGTATGAAATTCTACAATTTCTTTTATTCAACTTTTGTTCCATATTAAACCTTACTGTGAATTGTACTTTAGGAAGGGGCGTATAAATGTGTCTTTATCTTTCGTATGTTCTCTCCTTGTCTATTGTCTGCGCATCTGACCGGTCAAATAATCTCTTGGGTGTACCACGTTACGCCATCGCTAAGGTTTGGTCGTTCTTAGCATCGAACTAACTCAATTGTAATGATACAGTATTGGAGAACTGGCTTTTGTTAAATTTTACTCAACCGCCATACCAAAAACGAGAATACATTAATAGAAATAATGTTTGCTAACTAACTCTTCATTCCCAAAACTATAAATTGTTTCTAAAATCAATTTTTTAATATAATTATTTTGTCTTCGTACTGCATGTGAAAAGTTTGCAGGTAAAGACAGATCATAATTTGTTAAATATAGATAAATGTTTATTTGACCGGTAACTGAGCATTACCAGAGAAATAATAATTTGGATTGTTTTCTCAACATTGCAATATTGGATAATTGTGTAGGTTCCTCGACATCATAGCGATTAAACGCTAATTTCCAAATTTTTATGATAGTGATTAATTCGACTTTGGATTTGTGTATTTGATTTTTAAGGAACTTGTTTTTGGATTTAACGATCACTTTTTTGAATGTTTTACAGTACGCGACTATGGTATTTACGTATTTTGCAAATTTTACGTAGATTTCGATTTATTTTGCCCGATCTTTATATTCCATCAGTGATCCAAGTCTTTTTCATTACCATTAGTAAAAACTTTTGTAATTGGGAACATTAAATTATGCACATAGAAGTTCTCAACATTTTGACATCGCTACCTCTAATGTGTCATTCGTTTTTATTAAACTTGTTAGTATACGGAGGCAAGTGTCAAAAAGATTGGATGTAGAAGAAAATAGTGCTGTCAAACCGTTACGATTTTTAACCGGTTAACCGTTCAAAGAAAAACCGGTTAACCGGAGTAACCGGACTGTCCGGATTGACCGGTTAAAATGGTTATAACCGGTGCACTTTGACCGGTTAACCGGAGTGTCCGGACTGACCGGTTAAAATGGTTATAACCATTACACTTTCACGTTTGACCGGTTAAAATGTATATTGTAACTGGTTAACCGGAGTGTCCGGACTGACCGGTTAAAATGGTTATAACCGTTGCCCTTTGACCGGTAAAAATACATATTGTAACCGGTTAACCGCAGTGTCCGGACTAACCGGTTAAAATGGTTATAACTAACCATTACACTTTGACCGGTTAAAATGTATATTGTAACCGGTTAAATTGGTTATACATAATTATAGCCATTGCACGTTGACCGATAAAAATGAATATTGTAACCGGTTAACCGGGTAAAATTGACAAGACTCAAAACTATATACAGGTTTGATTCTTTATTCCTTCGATTTAACAAACGAATTGGTAATTTCCGTTAGTTATTATTTATTAATAAAAAATAGTTATTTACATATGAGTACGGTAAATCAAGGTTTACGTTAACGAGTGAGATGTTTATTTCGAAACGAGTAACGTAATCTGATTTAACGTACAAATAATGTAAAACATTTTATTGCATACTGGCCATACATTCATTTCTTCAGAGTTTTTCTATTAACTTTATATAAAATTTGACGTTTCCAAAGTCATGTCACTTTATGTTGCTATGGCAACCTTTGTATTCGGGTACAAAATTTCTAGTACGGTAAAGTTTCATTTACCAGACTCGTATGAGTAAACTATTGCTATAATTAAATAGTATGTAGATTTTTAAAAGTTTCTTTTTTATTACTACTAAGTAAAATAGACGCTCTTATTACTATAGCATAGGGCGCTGCTTACAGCCTACTTTCAAATAGGCATAGGTTTTAAGTGCAGTTTTGTTTTAATCAATAATAGATAAAAAGCATTAATAACTACAAAACCGCTAAAGATAGGTATAAGGATACCTATATAGGTTATCGATGCGTAAATTAAATCTCCTTCCAAATATGTAAAAATATACGGGGTGTTCCATTTGAAAAATATGACTTTTTGGTGTTTGAAGTTTTTGAACTTTGCCACTAATTTTGAACGCCCTGTATAATCTGTGATAGGTTTGCAAATGTATTTTGTGAACCCTTATGGTTTTACTTGGTGTTTGTAAAGTATGAATGTTTTGCATTCAAAGAAGAGCAAAAGGTAAGCTATTAAACATTCCTCCGCAAAACGCATTTTTTTTTAAACTCATCATATCTCAAAAACAGTTGAAGATAGGTATAGGATAATGTAATACAGTGTAACGCAGAATCGATTGTATAATCCAAAAATGCAATAATATACCGGGTGTTCCATTTAAAATAAGGAGATTAATGGCGACTTCCGGTCCTTCCGGAAGTTGTACAACATCGACAATATTTTAGAACAAAAGAAGAGTATGGGTTATCCTTAACCTGAAAGTTTCAAATTCATAAGTAGTAAGGGACCCCAGAAACCTCTAATGAACGGGTACCGTGGTATACCCTGTATAAATAAAGTAGCACTTATCTTGCCATTTTACAATTATTTCCTGTTGTTATTTGTTGTTCTAAACAATAGTTCTGATCAAATGATTTATATTTTTAATCATTATAAATGTCTACCACCACTAACTTTTGGTAAGTTTAAGTTTTGTGTATAATGCTACGATACTTTGTTATCTAGTCGGTCGTTGTGACCGTTTAATCACTTACTTTAATCATTTTTGTTGTTTTTGTCCTAGTTTTAGTATTTCACTGTACCTAATTGTAATTGCTAACATCAATAACCATACTGTAAAAAACTGTCACTAATTATAGAACTTTTTTTTCTAATAAAGTTGCCTCGAAGAAGGCTAGCCTTCGCTAGCTGAAACGTCGGCCATCATTGTACAAGTGGTTTCGTAACCTGTACCCTGTTAAACTCCTCGAGAAGGCTCCCGTCCAGGGATAACAACCTTACCTACATATCTGCATATTGTTTTAAAAAATTAAAAATAACCATAAACGTGCATTAAAAATGCATTCATTTATTCCAAATCCTGACGAACTGCCTAAATAAATCTCTTTCAGTACCTTCAAGTTCAAGTATCAAAATCAAATGCTATTTTTAGAAAAGATGCGGTAGGTAGCTACTGTAGCTAGGGTAGGTATTTAGGTAAGGTACCTACTACCTAGTACCTACTTCAACACTGACAATTGCGCTACAAACAATAATAAAATTGTAACACCTGAGGATTTTCATCAACCTTTTCAAATTAGATATGCACATTGCACATTTACCGCGTTCACTTTGCTTTTTACGTTACACAGCGGAATAAAAAATTTATATCATCTACTGATTCGCAAGAAATGCTTGTCTTTTGAAAACATAAGTAATAAGTATGAGCCTCAACATTTTGTTTTCTAGAAAATGCTAGTTGTGCTGTAATTTGTCGTTCCATAAAACTATTGATTTCCGAAAAAAACGTAAAAATGGCAATAGAAAGATCAAGAGGTATAAAAAACAGGCACTAATATTATGGATCTAAATAATTTCTTGAAGAATTTTGATAGAACAGAATAAGTTTTTGAAAACAAAATTCTTTCCAATGTATATCCAATATGGTACAAGTTACATAAAAAAAACTAATTATCTTTGTTGAAACCAGGGCAGAAAGTGTGGCGGTTCGCAACTTCTATCTCGGACCGTTTGCGATATTTTCAACGGTTGCCGAAAAAAACGACCCCGAACAAAAACTATCAATAGAGAAATCACGTTTTTAAACATACAACGCGCCTTTAATTAAAAACTATCAGTCTGACGACAAAATGTCCGGGAATGTAAATCAAAGTAGATAGTCTGAGGATTTATTTGACATAAATCGGTTGTAGCATCAGCGGAAACGAAGATACAATTTTTTTAAGCACGGCAATTGCCATTTTGCGAAACTCGGATTTTTGGGGGATTTTAAGGATTTACTTTAGACATCATAAATAACAAAAAACAGGCAAGAAACCTTTGTTATGAATTTTTCGACCGTGATTACCTAGATTGACTGAGCTATAAACGAAAAGGAAAATAACCATTTCAGACTGCAGCTGCAGCAATTTAAATAAGCAAATTCTAAGAAGGCGTCCGTAACTGTATAAGGCAAGGATTAACAAAATAACTTGAATTTGAATGCAAAGTGCAATTGTCTAGGTCTAGGTAAAGGTCCAGGTAGCAGGTACTTCCTTGCGTTACCAATTTTCAGTTACACAAAGATAATCGCATGCGTTTTACAAATTAAATTATTAAAAAATCCTATACAGGGTGTTTCAGAATAAAGTACCGTACGTAAGTTGGGGATTGTATAGATCTTAAAGAGAAATTAAAAAAAGCTAAATAACATTTTTCGGTAAACGTTCCCGTTAATATTCTACAGGGTGCTGAAGTCAAAGTGTTAAATACGTCATATTTTTTTTTCATATTTTCACTTAGATTAGAAATATTAACTTAAAAATTGGCATGTATTAGTTGTTTATCAGTACGAATCAGCACATGTTATTTCGACAAATTTGGATTATTCATTGGCGTAGCACAGAAGGGTTACCAAACCATTTTGATCTATACTTTTTGCGCACCTTGTATTTCATAAAAACGTATATTCGTAATTAATCCCCATATGGTTTGCCATCGAAATAAGGTACTTTTAGTTCATGTCCCTAGAGTAGAGCCTTCCGTTTTTGAGATATTTCAAATTTAATCCTACAAGTACATGCACATCAAAAATGAAAATATTTATT
Organism: Pyrocoelia pectoralis; assembly: GCA_036250285.1. Taxonomy (NCBI): domain Eukaryota; kingdom Metazoa; phylum Arthropoda; class Insecta; order Coleoptera; family Lampyridae; genus Pyrocoelia; species Pyrocoelia pectoralis. The sequence goes on from CM070080.1 coordinate 6,872,902, forward strand.
TTTCAAAAAAAAATTTAATATCAGATTCAAATGAAACCCAGTAAGTATTAAACAAATACAATGTCAAGAACCGTAACGTTTGTATTTGTACACAACTTCGATTAACTATATGTATAGTAGGTACAATTTTAACACTTTCACTTCATCACCCTGTAAAATGTTTTTTTAATTTCTCGTTAAGATTTATATAATCCCAAATTTACTGTACTTTATTCTGAAACACCCTGTATACAAATCTCGATTATTCAACATCCGCAAAATAGCAATCTTTACTGAATCATTATTTCAACACGATTGTGCTATAAACGAAATAAATAAAAAAAATGTCTTTGATATTGCGCCACTTGCCCTTCCACCCCAAACGAGTGACTTTTGGTCAAAATGCGAACCGGCCCAATTTAATTTACACTTTCCACCATGGTTGAAACTAGACAGTTTAATTTACTTTTATGTATAACTTGTAGTTGTGATCTCGAATATGTTAGCCAGAGAAACTTTGATAAGTTAGTAAACAATAAACATTCTAAGGAATAATAATTCCAAGAAAACGATGACGAGTACAAGCGGTCATTTGTGACCGGTTGCAAAAATTATGAACGGTCAAAGTTTATAACCGGTTAAAATGGTTATGTTATAAGTATAACCATTGCAATTTGACCGGTGGAAATAGTTTGGCTGGTTAACCGGTTAAAATGGTTATAACCTTTGCATTTTGACCGGTCAAAAAGAACATTGTAACCGGTTAATCGGTGTACCGGTTAACCGGTATAACCGGTTAAAATGGTTAAAACCTTCGCATTTTGACCGGTCAAAAAGAACATTGTAACCGGTTAATCGGTGTACCGGTTAAAATGGTTAAAACTTTCACATTTTGACCGGTCAAAATGAACATTGTAACCGGTTAACCGGTTTATCCGGTTAAAATTGACAGCACTAGAAGAAAACTAATCCTCATCAACATTTTTAAAACAAATTTGATTCCATATATTTTATTATCATTGATTTTTAGTTTACTGCGTTCTCTAAGATACCGTAGAAAGAAAAGCGCCGCCAAAAACTTGTAACAAGGGAAAGGGAAAGTGATCTAGAAACAAACAACGGTCAACAGCTAGCTAAGAAAGGTAAAGTTGCCCCTAAAAGGTTTTTTAATTACTTTCCCTTTCCAAAAACTTTTTCGGTTAAGCGTACATTAATAATTAACAGTGCTTTTGTAGTTATTCTAGTTATTCTAAGATCTGTCGCTCATGTTAATTAATGGGATCAACAAATTTAAAGACTTTAAAAGGTACACAGTTATGCAAAAACGTCTTTGAATAAGACAAAAGGTCAGCTTTTACGTCTAATTTAATGAACAACAGAACAAGAGCAATTGAGGCTTCTTCCCGATAATTAGAAAAGCTTAACTTTTTATTACCACTTTTACTGCAATGCTTTACGGGTAATAAGTTAGGTACCGCGTACGTATCGAAATAAAAGCATATTTTTTACTTTCAACTCTATAAATTTCCCTAAAACGTGCACTTAAAATAACGTTGTTAACACGTATTTTCTTCAGGGTTTGAGATAATTGCGTTCTTTGTTTATTAGGATAACATAAATTTTTTATACATCTAGATGTATATTTAGGTTAATTGCTAATTTCGCTACACAACGTAAACGTTAACAAACCCCCAAAATTAGCAATAAGTTACTCATAAAACAAGTTTTGTGGCTACGTAATCTAGGGCCCTTTTATAATATGCAATAAAATCAGGTGAAACTTTTTTTTATGGCAGCAAAATTAGCACTTCGGAAGTTAATTAAAGAAACCGAAAATTATTTTCGTATTTTGTGTGCTGCTAGTTTCCGTTTTGGTGCCAGTTTTCCGAAAATGAAATTAATTTAGGTCGACATTTAATTATACTAACTTGGTCAGGTTCGTATTACTTCATCGTTTACTTTCTCATCTAATTAACCTACTAAAGTATATTATTATATTCCTTTGAATGTAATTAATGGAGGGCACACGAGTGATTTTCCCGACAACAGTTTAGTAAATGGAAAATTCCCCGACAATTACAAACCTCCCTTCACGCTTATCTCGCGTTATAGAACGAGTGAGTAACGTGTCATGCTAACGAATATTTTGTTTGATTTCTTTTATTTAATAAGTTGGTTTATGTTTAATATTTTTTCCAACATCACTTATGAAAATGACACTTTCATAACTCATTATAGTGAGGAAAATAGGCGTTTGCATCACTAGTGGGGAAAATTCATTTCCATAGCAACGTTAGAATACAAAATCAGCAACTAGATTCTTGAAAAAATTGGAGATTAAAATAATTATAAAGAAATTTAAAATTGAGACTCATTTTGCGATGTTGGAAAAAATAAAAATACATACACAATTCGTGATGAAAGTGCGATTTTTCAACTCGCAATACTATCCTCATTTGCTATCGCTCGTGAATATACAGGGTGTCCCACTGCTCCGTAATCGGTCGATAACTCAATTAGTCCAGTCACTTTAGACAAAATATGGGTCCAACCTCAAAAAAAATAATGTAAAGCTGAATTTTTGCACATCGATAGTATTGAACCCCCTGAACAACATATCAAAATACCTAAACTTACCTATGGGTGCTTCATAGATTTTATGACGTCACAAGATGACGGCTTCCGGTAAACACTAAAAAATTCGTATCTCCGTTAATATTGCACCGATTTCGGCGATTCTTGGCACAATCGATAGCTGCTTAGATGCTCTACAATGTACTTTAGAATACTCATTTTCGAAAACGTGACCGTTTTTATAGCATTTCAAGAAATGTCCATTTGCAGGCTTTCCGCGCGCGCTTTTTGGCTAACGTACTTAAAAACTATTAAATGTACGAGATTTTGTCACTAGAACAATTTTATTCCTTCACCTTTTAGCTTGCTATATTGTGCTAGATTTGCATAATATGTTAATTAGTTCCGAAGATATTAAATGAGTACCGTACGAAAACAAATTTTTGTTCATGAAACATAATTTTACTTTCAATCAAGAGATCGGTAATACTGCCTCCTCACACATCCCTCCTCCCCAGAGACAATTATCGTAATTGCGTAGGTATTTGAAAACATATTCCCATGCTCATTTAATTAATTTAAGTCGCTGGTCGCACGAGACATAATCTGACTGGCGCGTGATCGTTTTGCGTTGACTGATCAGCAGTTGCGTTGAATGTAATCACACTTGGGTTCTTGTACAATCTTGTCTTGTATTCTGTTCTGTTTCTTTAATTGTTTTTATAATGGAACCAAACAAGTGCGTATTGTGTAATGATACAATGGACACTGGTTGTCTAAGTACAGTTAAAAAGAAAGGTCTACAAACCCTTTGTCAATTAGTCTCCTAAAACAAGATGGACTGGAAGTAGAATTTCGAGCGAAAGAATTTATCAAGGTACATCTGAGTTGTAGGTAAGTGATTTCATTTCTTAAATTTTACTAAAAATCAGTTTGCATAGCTTTTAACCTATTATAATATACGCTCCTTTGTCACTATAATACTTAGACAACCAGGATTTTGTTTTATAATCTAAAGTAAATAACAGAGAAAAACTCACAGCCTCCCCTTGAAAACAGTATATATTTAAATAAAGTTGATGACGATGGACGAAGATGAAGTTTTATGTTTTTAGGTATAAGTACCGAAGTACTGAAACTGACGCCAATTCAAAACGTCAGGGTTAAACGCTGACACAGCTTATCCATGATCAAGCCAACTATCGGTTACAAAGTTAAAAGGGCTGAAAAAATTTGAATTAAAAACAGATACTTATAGTAGGTAACTCACCATGAGTAAAAAAAATGGTTGATGAATGAATACATTAAATTTTGGGTGTTGTAAAATACATAAAATGTTCTGAAAATATAATAGTTTAGGTTATAAAACGTGCTATTCTTTGTTGACTTACCTGAAGGGGAAAAACAAATCAAGAACAAAATAATTAAATAAATGCACTAATCCCTTAAGGGGAAAGGAAAATTAACAGGAACATCATTGATAACCTGGATAAAACCAGATAATTAAATAAGTAGACAAGAACAATGACTGTCACACAAAGAATTTTACTCATGGTGAGTTACGTAGTGTTAAGTATCTGTTTTTAATTCAAAATTTTTCAGCCCTTTTAACTTTGTAACCGATAGTTCGCTTGATCATGGATAAGCTGTGTCAGCGTCCACCTTAATTTCAACATTTTAACCCTGACGTTTTGAATTGGCATCAGTTTCAGTACTTCGGTACTTATACCTAAAAACATAAAACTTCATCTTCGTCCATCGTCATCAACTTTATTTAAATATATACTGTTTTCAAGGGGAGGCTGTGAGTTTTTCTCTGTTATTTACTTTGAAACCCCCCTTTTTGTGGTCACGAACGAATATAATATTATAATCTAAATGCATAATAATAATACTACATTGTTATTATTACTACAGTATTATTATTATGCATTTAGATTATAAAACAAAATCGTGGTTGTCTAAGTATTATAGTGACAAAGGAGCGTATATTATAATAGGTTAAAAGCCATACAAACTGATTTTTAGTAACATTTAAGAAATGAAATCACTTACCCCTTACCTACAACTCAGATGTACCTTGATAAATTCTTTCCCCCCAAATTCTACTTCCGGTCCATCTTGTTTTAGGAGACTAAATGACAAAAGGGTTTGTAGACCTTTCTTTTTAACCGTACCTATTTAGACAACCAGTGTCCATTGTATCAGCATTCTACGCAATTGCTGATCAGTCAACGCAAAACGATCACGCGCCAGTCAGATTATGTCTCGTGCGACCAGCGACTTAAATTAATTAAATGAGCATGGGAATATGTTTTCAAATACCTACGTAATTACGATAATTGTCTCTGGAAAGGAGGGATGTGTGAGGAGGCAGTATTACCGATCTCTTGATTGAAAGTAAAATTATGTTTCATAAACAAAAATTTGTTTGTTTTCGTACGGTACTCATTTAATATCTTCGGAACTAATTAACATATTATGCAAATCTAGCACAATATAGAAAGCTAAAAGATGAAGGAATAAAATTGTTCTAGTGCCAAAATCTCGTACATTTAATAGTTTTTAAATACGTTAGCCAAAAAGCGCGCGCGGAAAGCCTTCAAATGGGCATTTCTTGAAATGCTATAAAAACGGTCACGTTTTCGGAAATGAGTATTCTAAAGTACATTGTAGAGAATCTATGGTGAACGCCAAACAAAATCCGTTGCACGTCATATAATGTGAGTGACGTAGATTGGGAGCAATGTTGCCAGATTGTAATTGAAAGAAGGTAACGCAAATAAAACTTCTGAGTTCAGTCGTAACTTTAGTTATAATAAATAAAAAACAAAATCAAAACTTCAAAATTGTGACAGTCAAAACATAACCACAACAAAACATTACAAAATTGATACCTTATGGAATTGGCATTGGCAACGTTGCTGAAAACAATCTATTGTTACCAACGTGGCGATCATAAAATTCTGATGAAATTAATTTTTACAGGTCGAATTTTCACGATTTTTATGCCGTTACATTTACGGCAGGGACGTCAATTATCAGCTGATTGCTGACGTGCAACGGATTTTGTTTGGCGTTTACTGTATGCAGCTATCGATTGTGCCAAGAATCGCCGAAATCGGTGCAATATTAACGGAGATACGAATTTTTTAGTATTTACCGGAAGCCGCCATCTTGTGACGTCGTAAAATCTATGAAGCACCCATAGGCAAGTTTAGGTATTTTGATATGTTGTTCAGGGGGTTCAATACTATCGATGTGCAAAAATTCAGCTTTACATTATTTTTTTTAGGTTAAAACCTAAATCTCCTGGGCTAAATGTGAGTTGAAGATGCAGAAAAAAGTTTCGAATAAAGGTTGCTTTGATTTGAATTGCGCATCTTTTAAAAGTATTCATATATCTATAGTACCTATGTTGTATTTTCGTCACTTTTTTTTAAATGCCACACCCTGTATTTTTTTCTCTTCATGTATTGACCAACCATATTTATATCACGTCTGAATTTTTTTTAAAATTTGGTACAATTCAAGGTCGGACTATAATATTCATAACTAAGTTATTCTTCAAAAAAGGAATACGACGAATAATCTTACCCTAATGTCGTGTTACTCTACAAAAAAACTAAGTGATTAATTTTACACCGAGTGTTTAAAATGGGAATTCAAACTTTGTGAACTTTAAATAGAATTTATACGAATATTTTAAATGGAACACCCTGTATTTTTATTTACCATCAGATTCTCAACAAAAAACCCTATTCAGCGGTGTATTATTATTTCCTGGGATTTAAAATAACAAAGCTTTTCCTATTTGAAATTTACAAAACTTTACGAATTATTATTGCAAACGTATCGATAAATATTTGTATATTCACTAAGGAATGACCTTTACTAATTTGTGTACCAAAAATTGACTCAAAACGAGGCTAAACATTTTTTAATCACACCATGTTTTTTCATGAAAAAATTTAGACATAGAGCATTATAAGAGAGCAATCGGAATATACCATCAAATATAGGGTGTTCCATTAAAAAAAAACAGGTCGGTACGGAGCCACGATTATTCGAAGCACCCTGTAAGTATTTTACAAATATGAAATGGTTCGTAGGTATCTTACAAGTTTTATTTGAAACATTTTTTAATCCGTATGATATTGAATGAAATATTGGACCTCCCTGGGCTACCCTGTAGATAGATTAAGCAAGAAAAGTTCTTAAGTTTTCGCTAAATTCTTTTCGTTTTTAAATTACAGTAGAACTTGGTTATAACATCATCGGATATTGCGTCAACTCGCGTTTAACGTCATAATAGTCATGGTCCCTAGAACTTCCTATAGTTTGCAACGTAAAAAACATTTCATTTAACGACCAAGTATTCGCACTATACTCGGTTTTAACGTCATTTAATGTCAAGGTTTGTGAACTTTTGACCATATTCTTAGAATGCATAATAAGCTGTTTTCGTTGTTTAAGGATTTATAAAGGTTTATCTTAAATCAAATCCTACTAGTAGTACGAGTAAGCATAAAAAGGAGAGAACAATGAACATTACTGTATCAACGCCCGCGACGTAAGTTGTACAAAAGGAGGTTAATGTTTATTATATCAGGTTACGTTTCTTAGTGGTTGGTGTTTTAGTTTATTTGCGTGTAAAAGTTTAGCTGATACGTTTGAAAATTAACATTAAATTTAATAAAAACAAACTATTTCCAAAAATAAACTTTAATTGTTTTGAATTATTATATTTTACCAAAAAATCACTTTCGCGAATAACGTCACTCTGCTATAACGACAAAAAATCGCTGGTCCCGACGATGACGCTATAACCGAGTTCTACTGTATTCTATTCTAAATTTATATTTTTCAAATTCTATTCTCTTTGTGTCTTTGTCTCGAATCGTAAGGTAAAGGTGAAAAATTAGATTTTAGTAAAACTAAAAAAAACTAAAACTTCAATGCTCTTCAAAGCTTCTTTTTGATGGTTTCTTTGCTTTCAGATGCGTAACGGTTAAAAGCCATTGAAATTTAATAATGAATGATGACTATTCCCTTCCTCGTCATCTGACATCACTGTGAATAAGTCTGCACAAAAATTATTATCGTTGACGTTTTTATTCTTTAATGTAAGGGAAAATAATAAGGTACTTATTTGCATACAATTAAACAATAAACAGAACATGACAAATATGTGGCTTAAGGTTGCTTTAAACATAAAAGAAAAGATATGTAGAACGTCACTAGTTAAGACATTTCCATTAAATTAGAATTTCAAGCTTAATACTTACTATACATCTTAAGGACGGGCGCTTAAATTAATTCCCATGTAATTGAAATTAAAGGAATAAACACATTTCAAAGTTAATTTAAATTTTTAATCTTCTTTGGACGACACTTTTATAAAACAAAGCGCTTTCTTGTTGGTTCAAATAAATCCTCTTACAAATAAATTGTTGAGGTAAATTCTTTAATTTGAAATAATAAAAATTACAACAACTTTTAACTGAAAGTAAAATAAAAGCATCTTTTAAAATCAATGTGTTAAAGAAAAGAAGATAGAGAACTTAAAATTATACATCGATAAACAGAGGCGTAGCTATAGATAATTTTCTTGGGGGGGGGGGGGGGGGGCCCTGCATGAAAGTTCGTCAGGTCGAGTCAACTATCCCCAATTCAGTAATGAGAAAATTTACGGCTGTCCATATGATTTAGAATTTAGTGCAGCATGTTAACTTATTTCGGGGAGGGTTCAAACGCCCCCCCCCCCCCAATATGCGCGACTGTCTATGAGATATTTACCGACTAGATGAAGTTAGGCCACTCCCACGAAATTTTCGGCAATGTAAGTAGCGACCGGTTTTACACCCATACAATTGAAAAAGTTACGAAACTTTTCTAAAATGGGCTGAAAGTTTGTTTTTTTTAAAATATCTCGCTAAGGGTGAGTTTTTGTAAAAAAATTACCCCTTACTTATATTTTCTACATTCATATACCTATCGAATTATATAACAATAATGTCACTTTAGTGAAATATAGAAAAGTTATGGTCGATTTTATGTGAAAATTGACAGTTTCTGGTTTTAACAATTTTCATACCAACATAAAATGCCCAAAAGATAATTTTCTATAATATTTATATACATGTTTTTTCTCATGAGTTACAAATATAAAAGATATAAGCGATTTCATACTTAAGGGTTGCTTACTTTCAGAAATATCGAAATAACTTGTTAAGGGTTGCTTTCTGTGAAAATATTATATATACTTACCTAAAATATTGATCATATTAATATCTACAACTTTTACTTGAATAATTTTTCTGAGAAACGATAAACAAGAAAGATTTTGTAATGAAACTGTAAAAATCAGTTTATTCCAGATATCTCGATAAGGGTTAGTATTTGTGAAAATTTTATTCTTATATAAAATGTTCCTTATAAGAATTCCTAAAACTTTTATTAATATAATTTTTTCTAAAAGTTGTAAACAAAAAAGTATCGTTAGGGGATGAAAAAAACTAAATACGGGGCACTTTTGAAAACTAATTGTTGAAAATAGGGGTGCTGCGGGTCAAATCGTTTAGTTTGATCTAATTAATAAGTGTACCTAATTTCACACTTCCTGCACAATTTGACAGACATTTAGATGTACCACCAGGACTATTAACTAACTTATGTATATCGCATTCTAAATAGATTTGGATGTATAATGTTTCTGTTTCGCGAATTAAATTAGTTCTGTCAAAAGGGATGTAGCTGAAAGGTGCAATTTTGCGTATTCTCCAATAACGATACTGCCTCCCTTGACATAGATGTACAATTAATCTTTGTGCAGGAAATACAAGGCTATTTATTCTTGATTGTGTAAGTTGAAGCGAGAACATTCCGGAAGTATTTATACTGCTTGACAGACAACCCTTCATCGAAATCATTCGTGTAACAGCTCGAATTCTCGTTAGGACATGGGCCGTAACGTAAACACAAAAAGTTTACCGCAACCATCTCACTGGATTCGGCCTAGGTTATTCTGCAGAGCAGGGGGTAGTTTCGGGTAATTGTCTACTAGCTCAATTAGTAAATCAGGGAGTGTTGGTCAAAAAGCGCTACTTGCTTACCACTTTTATGTGTAGCATCCGTTACAGCTGAAGGAATTTGCAGAAATTCTACCAAAGCTGACTCGGTAAAAATACTTAAACTTATTTCTGTTGAAGAACAAACCTTCCTATGAGGAAATTACAATTGCAAAATGTAGTATAAAGAAAATGTAACGTTTTTATAAGAAAATATAAAACTATGAATTAATTAATTCACCTAAGGGGGAGGAACAATTTTGAAAGTAACATTTACCTAACAAAACAGCATGAATTTCAATAAATTTTAGAAAGATTTCTCTTGCTGGCGGAACCAAAAGTTTTTGTTACGTACAGATTTTAATTAATACTTTTTTATAATATTTCCATCAATTTTCTTACGATAAGTAAACGACGTAAAGAGTTGATTAATATTGAACTCACTTCGTGATCTCAACATTCTAAATCTGTCGGTGATCTAAACGTATTTTACTTTTACTTGGCTCAAAAGTCCCACTACTCGGTATTTGACGTGAAAACATCGATTGAGCAAATTATTAATTCTCCACAATATTGGATACCTTTATAGACTTCTGTAATATTTGTAAATAGTTCCAAGTAGGCCTTCGTATCATTTCAACATTGCTGAAAAGGTAGTTTATGTGGACGGCCCAAGAACGTTGTCAAACATAAAGTTGGGGATCGATTAGACAACATACCTTCCCCTGTTACCCTTTCCATCCTATTGTTTATGCCATGTGTTAACGTTGTTTACTTCTAAGACAAACGTGGAGAGAAAAAACCTTTTGCACACAGATAAGTAACGTTGTTAATTGTAATAGATTACTGCATGGTTCTATTTCTACGGGAGCGATCTTCATTTTTTTCTGGTTTGATTTCTCAGTAACAAGTGCACGTCTTCCTTTGTTCTCAAGTCCTCCCAGTAACTTCATAGTACTGCACTTCCTTTGAGTTTGCGCAAAAAATGCGGAGGTTCTTTCGCTTCATTGGATGCCATGAGACGTATTTGTTTGATTTGGTGGTCGTCTGTATCTGGTGCGTATTACTCTTGTTTATGTACATTATACTTCCCTCACATTTTATTTTTATCAATTTTGCGCTATTTTTTGGATTCTGGAACCCCTTCATCTTGCATATCTTCTCCATCCTCTTGCGTATCCACATTATTAGATACTATAATGCTTATGTTCATCATGATTGTCAATTAATATCTTTGAGGAAGCCATAAATACCAAGGATTCCTAGTCTTTCTCTTCAGCAGTTTGAAGCTGAATAAAAAATAACCATTGGGCTGATTCGAATGAGCTTGGTATCAAATTAAAGCCTATTCATTCTACGTTATTTAGAAGTAACAACTTTTTTTTAAATGCACTTTAAGGCCGAACGATGCAAAGTGCCCGTTTTCGGGGTTTGCGACACGCTAGCTAAGTTTAGAGTTAATGAAATCAAAACTGCTCGCTCAAATGGAACAAAATTTTATGTAAGTTGTAGATTCAACCTTCGTTAATATGATTGTAAAATGGTATTATCAAAATTTGATTTTTATAGAACCTACAGACGTTATTGTAGCACATTGCATTCTCGGGAATGGTAGGTCGTAGGAGCATTAAAATTACACGAACGTCTTCGTTGAAATATGAATAATAAAATGAGACTCATTTAGAAACCAAAATTGCGTCACGTTTTTGAAAAACAATTTTTAATTAATTGTAGTTTTTACACCACCACTTCGGCTACAAACAGCGAGCGTGTGGCGTGCCAGTCCATTAGAATGTTACGTTTCTCTCTCTAAGCGCCGGTCCGCCGGTGTATGCATGTATCTCTAATTTTATAAAAACTCTTTTTACAATCGTTTGCCGTTGTGTTCCAAACTGGCTACCTACCATAATCGACAATTGAACATGGAGCCAAAGATTTTAAACAAAATGTAAAGGGTTAACGTTCCACTGGTCTTACTCAATCAAGCCTCGATTGGTGCTCACTTGTTCTCCAATTAGATGAGGACCCAACGTATCGCGAAAAGTAAATAATTAGTTTAAGGCAAAATCATCTATGTGTTTTTTGAGCAAATTAATGCCATCTTTCAGTATCGCATTAAATTGAGATTGTGTGTTTTTATTTATCCTATTCTTTGGGCGTCTCTGTCAAATGACTTCTGTGGCTAATTATAATTTTAATTTCTAATAAAACTCTTAACGAAGTTTTGAGGCATCTCTGTCGAGGTAGAGTGATTAGTTGAAATAAAACGGCGATCTGTCTTCATAAAATGAACTTTTGCGATAAGTGTTACACTCGGTAGCGAATATTAATCTAATTAGTTACAATCCTAAATGTCATGATAAATATGCATAATTACGGCTGTAAGATATGCCATCATTTGTCTTAATTTAATAAACAGGTAAGCAATAACTCACTTTTATAAATTATGTTATTGCCGTACACGGTATATTGCGCCATTTGAACTTTGTAGAATAGTTTTGTTAACCAATTGAGAAATGGTTGTAACACATATGCAGCATATTACTAATGCGGTTTCTGCTACATTTAACGTAATAGCATCTTTAGGTTTTGGACGAAATACATGTATCTGTTAATTTAGATGTATAATTAATTAATTGAACATAATCTATTTCATTTTTATGTTGTTAATAATATGTGTTCGTTTATGCACTCGGAATTTTTATCTTATTTTGTAAAGCAATTTTGCAGTTTTGCAGTCACAGAGAAAAGCAGCACATATAACATTAGCAATACAATATATATTTCAGTAGAAACAATATGTACGTGAAGATTACAATAAAATGAAGAAAACAAAAGTTTGACAAACTAACCGTTGAATTACAAACATACCATTGGAGAAACGTTTCCAAAATGTATAAGTAAAGTGACATTGATAATGAGTTTCAATATACGTGTTCCTTGTTTTGTAAATGGTTTGGAAGAAGAGCATATAACAAACGTGATTAAAAAGTAGGGGGAAAATTTATCTAAAAGATAATAATACAAGGTGTTTACAAGCAACAATGGACAATGAAACTGTATCCGCCTTACACCTTCAACCTTTTTGTCTAGTGCTGTCTTCAATCCCGTTTTTTTTGTTATCACAGTTCTTAAATACTTCTAACCTTATGTTTCTTACAAAGGTTAACGTTCTTCCAACTTTACTTCAAAAGTTTTCCCCTTTTTGAAATTTTCTATTGGCCCACTCCATATATTTCGTTTTTATTCAATTATTAATAATCCACTTTTCTTTTCTTATCTTTTTCGCCCCCCCCCCTTCACTCTTGTCTCTGAGAGGCAATAGCTCTATCATATACAGAGTTTGCGTCTTTTATGGTACAGTAAATATTGTCATGCTGCATAACGTATCTTCTTTTCGTAATCTATCCTTAACTTTAAGGCTCTTTATTGATTCTCTTTTCCTAACTTGCACTCCATCTACTGCGTGATTTAGAGTCAGTCATACCGTCGCTATAATTTTTTTAAATTCCTAGCTCTTTTAGTGCATTATGTACCTAACTCATTTCTGTTAATCTTATGTTACTGTTCTTAGTGCGAAAAAACGGGTTACCAAATGCTATACTTAAGCACGACTTGTTTATAATCTATTCAAATCTTTTCGCTTGTGTCTTTAATTGCTTATTTTTGAAGTATTCCTCTTTATTTTAGTACCTCTTACTGTCGCTTTCTTTTTTCTATATGTATTTTGTGTACATTCTGTGTATTTAATATTCTTGCCTTAATGTGCTTTTACTTTTTCCCCAATACATTCCTTGTCGCACCACTTTCCTTAGTTTCTTTTATTTTTTGTTTGTGGTAGATATAAATAGTTTCATTGTAATTTGGATTATAGTTTACCCGTTTCCGTTCACTGTTGTTACTTTTTATCTGCTAGATACTTTTTTACGTACCTATCTCACATCTTTTTTTCACCGTTGATTCTAATTCTTTGTTTTTGCCTGCTCTCCTTGCACAGCTTTTTTTTGTTACTTTTAGTATTCGTTTGTCCATTCTTTCAGCAATTCTTTCACCTAACATACATTTTTGGCTAGTATTTTTGTCTCACACGTTTGCTTCTTTTGTATATGCTGTTGGGAGTCTTCATCAATATTTTGATATGTTTTAGGGTTTCATTGTTTTACTTAATATCTCTGCCCTTGCCTTTAAAGCCTATCTAAGTCTTAGTTACCCTATCAAAAAGTATCTTTTTCTTTCAGACAATTATTTAGCGATCCTTGTCTACGTACCTCTCTTATTTTTTTATATCTTATAGTCTTCTTGTAAATTTTATAGTTATAGGTAGGTACAGTTGATTTCAAAATTTTTATTAAACAACATTATGGTTCCTTTTAGAGTAGTTTCAAAATCTCGTGGCACTCGAGATGCCCGGCCGGATTTAAAACAATTTCGAATAGTAGGCACGACGTTATACGTCCAGAAACATCGGTAGGTAAAATGCCATCCTTAACATGTAGAGTAAATAAATATAGGTGTAATTATTTATAGAACTTCATATTAGTATCGTAGTATAGCGTTTAAATAAATCCCGCCGTGCATCTCGAGTGCCACGAGATTTTCAAACTACTCTACTACATTGCATTCTCTTTTCCGGAAAATCAATTTTGTAAGCGTCACAAACATGATTGAAAAATGAGTTAAAGCAGCATTTTTTGTGCCTAGTTCGTTGTATGAGTTTCCACCTTTTTTTGGTCAAATTGTGATTTTTCGTGCTGATCTGATACGTATAGCGTTTTCCGCCAACTTAATTGTTATACATATATGAATGTCGTTTCATGAAAGATAAGACCAGTCGATTCCAAGAAGATTCTTCTTAAATCTTCGAACCTGTTTAACTATATTTCATACATCAATAAATAGTGATGGGAGTCCTTTTTAAAAAGCATCCCTTGTTTATTGTTTATTGTTTATTGTTAATTGTTGTGTTTACATACAAATTGTATTTACACTCGTCCATAGAATAATATACGTTTACAATAAATATGTATATTATGACAAACAAACACATATAACTTTACTAGACAACAAATTTGTAAAATTAGCAGTCAATATAACAGGATAAAAATTCATCAAAAGAATATAATGGTTTTTCAAGTAAATAATTCTTTATTTTAGTTTTGAATTGTTTAGGAGGCAGAGTCTGAACATTTGTCGATAGACGATTGAAAAAAACTTGTGCACAATAGTTTGGACCATTATGTGATTTAGACAATCTACAGAAGTCAATTCTGATGTCTCGCTTGGCTCTGGTGTTGTAGTTATGGTAATCATAATTGTGTTTAAATTTATCGCAGACCTTTCTCGCGTAACAAAGAGCCTCTAATATCACCAAGCATGGGAAAGTTAGTATTTTAAGTATGAAAAAAGCTTCTCTACAGTCATCTCTATATCTAAGTCCATATATTATGCGTACAGCCCTGCGTTGTAGTCGGAAAATATACTGCCAGTCAGAAGATCGTCCCCATGAAACAACAGCGTATGCTAGCACACTATGTACAGGGTGATTCACGACTATTCCCTCGGTCTCTTGTGCCTAAAGGGTACAAGATATCAGCTTTATTTTTTGGTGACATATGTAAATTGATAACGACTATTTTTTAAAATTATTTTCAATTATACAGGATGCTTCACAAAATTGTAATATATCAAAGTTATGTTTTTTTAAATGCAACCCCCTGTATTTTATTACATTTTTAGATTATACGTTAAAAACTAAGGTAACTTTATTAAACGTTCCCTATACCTATCGCTTACGAATTTTGAGATAATTGTGATTTTAAGAAAAATATTCAATTTAAACAACCCCTAATAACACGGAAACCACTTAGTTTCAGTAACACAAATTTATATCGATTTATCTTGACCTTTAAGGCTTTTATTTGCACTACGTAGGATTTCGATTTTTTGTACAGGGTGTTTAGAAAAAGGATTCATATTTTATATTTTTCAAACATCAAAAACTCACTTAACTTAAATGGAACACCCTGTATGTTTTTATTCTATGTTGAATAACTTCTCATTTTCTATCAAAAACTATGAGTAATAGATATCTCTAAAATCAACGATTAAAAAGTTATTAAGATTTTTCTCTAAAATTTGTATGGAAATGGTTTTTGTTTGCATTCTAGTAGGCCATGATTTTTTTTATTGTAGTTGATAATTAGATATGTGATCAAAACTTAATTAAAAATGAAATTGAAGCAATGGAAAAAATACTGTACCTAGTAAATGCCATTTTTTCCTATGCATAACCGCACTCGTTTTCAAGAGATCTTCTAACGTTATGGTGTTATAGTAGCAAACGCATCCCTTATTCTAATCTTCATGTCATCAGCAGTGGTAGGTGGGTGTGTTGTAAACTAAATTTTTAATGATAATAATAATAATAATAATGTCTAAACAAACTTCATCAAGAAGACTCGAAAAAGTGTTGTTCTAAAATCCGTAAAAATGTTATTCCGTTCAACTTTCCATCAAAAAATCAAAATTCTCCCAAATACATTGAGACTCCACCGGTTTTGGCGGTCAACAGTGCGATACAGGAGACGATTTACTAATGAAAGTTTACCAAGCCGTTATGTTGTGAAAAGTGGATTAGTGGGTAAATAAAATATTTTTTAGGAATTCATCTTGTTCTCCAACTTTTTCGAGACACCATAAACAAAAATTCATCCTTCGTTGAAAGCCTCGTCCATATAAATTCTGGTGAAGTTGAATGTGATAAGAATGGTGAATATGTTTTTTTCAAAAATATTTAGGTAGACGATTCCTCAATAAATGGATTGGAAGGAGGGGTCCACAACACTCCACCTACCACTGCTGATGACATAAAGATTACAATAAAGGATGCGTTTGCTACTATAACACCAGATATCCTGAGAAACGTTAGATCTTTTGAAAATCGAGTGCGGTTGTGCATAGAAGAAAATGGTCATCATATTGAGCATTTACTATACCATTTTTTCCATAAATGATTACTTCTTGTTATTAATTTCATTTTTAATTAAGTTATGATCCCATATCTAATTATCAACTACAATAAAAAAAATCATGGCCTACTAGAATGCAAACAAAAACCATTTTCATACAAATTTTAGAGAAAAATCATAATAACTTTTTAATCGTTGATTTTAGACATATCAATTACTCATAGTTTTTGATAGAAAATGAAAAGTTATTCAACATAGAATAAAAACATACAGGGCGTTCCATTTAAGTTAAGTGAGTTTTTGATGTTTGAAAAATATAAAATATGAATCCTTTTTCTAAACACCCTGTACAAAATATCGAAATCCTACGTAGTGCAAATAAAAGCCTTAAAGGTCAAGATAAATCGATATAAATTTGCTTTACTAAAAGTAAGTGGTTTCCGTGTTATTAAGGGTTGTTTACGTGAATATTTTTCTTAAAATCACAATTATCTCAAAATTGGTAAGCGATAGGTATAGGGAACGTTTAATAAAGTTACCTTAGTTTTTAACGTAGAATCTAAAAATGTAATAAAATACAGGGTGTTGCATTTAAAAAAACATAACTTTGATATATTACGATTTTGTGAAGCATCCTGTATAAGTGAAAATAATTAATAAATAATAAAAGCTGATATCTTGTACCCTTTAGGCACAAGAGACCGAGGGAATAGTGGTGAATCACCCTGTATAAGCGCAAAATATGCACTTAGAACGACTGCTCTAGAAGTAGTACAGCTAAGTCTCCTTAGTAAAAAGATGGATTTATTAATTTTACGTGAAATGTTGTAGCAGTGTGTATCAAATCGAAGGTGAGGATCCAATGTGCAGCCCAAGAAGCGCAACGCTTTCTAGGTTACTTTTAGGTATCTGTCGTAGAGATAGAATTAGTGTTTTAGTTTTGCTATTATTTAATAATAGATTATTTGCTAGACACCACTCGCCTAGTTTTTGAACAGCAATTTCCTTGCTGATGGGTGGTAGTTAATTTTTTTTTAAATTATAATAATAACTTAAAAAATACATGTATTTATAATAAAAAGACAACGAATATTTTTAATTACACATATAATTATTTACACTAAATGCTTAATAAAAATGTTGTTTTACATATACAGGGCATTCCGTAAAGTCTGTAACGTATTTCAAATTGTTAAACAAATATTTTTTGTTATTATATTCATTGTGGTCACTGCTATCAACATCACTAACAGTATCAGTATCACTATAATTGCTAACATGTATAATACTTAATCGGTTCGATATCGTCCAATAAATTCTCCACATTCCACATTTCGGCTCCTGTGTTTAATATAGTTTTTTCCATTTTTCTGGTGTAAATCCTTAAATATGCTTCTCTAATTAAATTTCTAACTTGATCTCGTTTAAATGTTTTGTTTGTCCGGCTATATATCTTTTTACTACACTTCACACCATTTCTATGGGGTTGAGTTCACAGTGGTAGGGTGGAAGCCGCAAAATTTTGACGTTCAGCCGTTTTGGAATGTTTTCTATTACATAATTATTGCCATAATGTCATAATTTTTTTTATTACTCCGAAAATTTGTAATTTATTGTAAGTAGATATTTTACAACGCGACCATCAACCATCGGCTGAGAAACTTGTTGGGAACCACGGATTTCACTAAAATACATAAACTTAGAACATCGCTTGTTGCGAAGAACTGGCAACGTCGACAAGAAATCTCTCGTAAGGATTGCACAGCCCTATCATAGCCATACTGACTCTGATATATGGAATACACTATAGAAACCTATTTTCGAACCACCCATTCTCACTGAATAAATTCCCAACAATTATGTTAAATCCTGTCAAAACGTACATCTTATCTCAAAATGTTGTTTAATCGCCATATCATCGAAACAAGCGCTTCTTTCACAGTTTTTCATACGTGAAAAGCAGCTATCAGTAAAATGTATTTTAACTAAACCGTCATCTTGTAAAGAAACCTATTCCTCCTGAATAATTAGAACCATCAAAATAATTTGTAGAATATGAAATAAATTAGATTGATTTTCTCCATTAATAAGGATTCATTTCGTTGTCCTAAAAGTCACATTTATTACTTTCTCGACATGACATATTTTCATACGCTTTCCTAATGGACGATGATGATAATTTGGAATCATTGATATTACGAGAAAGTATGAAAAAATTTGACGATTTACCTTTTAAACCATAACGCTAGGAAAGTATTTTGTGAATCAGATGATTACACAGAGAGCTCCCTTGATGATGGGAAGTACAAAAATATACTCTTCGTTGCTAAAAGTTCACAGAAGTCGAATAACCGTGTGCAATAAAATTGTCATGTCAGAGACACTAACTCGAAACATGACAATCAAAAAAAATTATTATATTCCCTGTGTCAGTTTCGCCCACATTCAGGGAGGAACATAAAATTAGATCACGTTATAGATTTACGTTCTCAGAAATCTATAAGAATTTTATTAAATTGCTTTTTCTTTTCATTGTAGGCTATTCGTTGATTTATATATTATTAACATTCCTATCTTACTGCTCAGTTTAATCCAATTTCTTGACTTCTAATTTTTTATTTTACGTTCGTTACACGCAAAGAAAATTGCGTCTGTGTTCTCACTTCAATTTCTTCAAATACCAACCATCTACATTTCATCGTAACTGTTTGAAAATGAATAATTAGGGACCGCATTTGAATTATATCCAATTACATTCAGAAAAATCTGAAAGAACCGAACCGTGCGATTTTGTATTCTGCCTCCCTTAATTAAAATACTGATATTGAGTAAAATTGGTTGCTTCTATGGCTTTTTCGAAATATATACAGTAATTAAGTACCTAATCATATGTTACAAGAAGGGTGAAGTTAGAAAAACTTTAGAAGCATCGTCATTTACTGAATGTTAATTTATTTAAATTTTGTCTAAAACGAGTTGAGTTAAAACTTTAAAACTCACGGGAGAAGTCGCGATCCGGTTCATGAAACATACAGATTCAAAAGTTATAATATATCTTATTCAAAGGAAATTTTCCCAACTAAAAGTTTATATTAAAAGCGGAAGGTAGTCTTTTAAAATGATGTTTAAAGATCTTTATCACAAAATTTCGTACTTAACGTCAATTTGAATAATTGTAAATAAACTTTCCTTATTACGATTCTAAACGAAACATTTCTTTGATCTACGAACAGAAATTATTATTTGTAACGCTCATATTAATTAATATTATACAAAATGTTTTTGGATAATATTTTTACTCAAATATAACAAAGAATCAATACAACATGAAAACCTCCCCCATGAATTGTTTATTATATCTAGTTTCCAATATCTTCGGTCTATGAATATTTCAACCAAAAATGCAGTTGTAAAAAATCGAATAGGTACTTTTACTGGAATTTTGGTGATAGGATTAATATGTAAAATCATCAAACATTGACTTTCCTTATCACTGTGGAGAAAATTCTTATATTGTACACTGAACCTCTTCATTTAAATTTACGAACCAGTTTCGTCACTTCACAATGCGCCAAAGAACTAAAATGCTTGTTTACGACTTGTTGAACTGAATTAATTTGTAATTAGTAGTGTCTCAATGCTTCCGTTTGATTTTATACTGTTACGCGAAAAGTAATCGAGTAAAGTTCTTCTTATCAATAATGAATAGATTATAATTCTCTTTAAAAGGATGTGTCGTAAGGTAACGTGTGTCAATTTCCAGCGATGGTGACTTTGAGCAAAAAATGGATAAGATACCATTTTTCCACAAAATTAACACGTATTTTCTCAAAAAGGAGTTCAAGTCATATCCAAGCTTATTGAGACTGGGTACTTTTGAAATGATCACACTGTATGCAATGTAAGTTGCAAGACACTATTAAGGTACTAAGATTTTGCTGTTGTACTCAAATTCAATAAATACGACGCCTCTCATCGGGTGTTCTTTGAGGTAGGGGCGATTAGATGAGTTTGCAAATGCAGGCTTGGCTTGGTTATCAAGCTTTTTCAAAAATCTTCTTGCTCCTCCCGTAAGAGTTGTGAAGTTGGAACACATTGCACATTACGTCATACGTGTATAAATAGCTGAGTGTCGGACTGTCGCAGTATTACTCAACTGCTGATTAGTGGTTAGTTTTAGTCACCGTTGAGTACTTAAGTAAGCGATTGTTAAGTATGAGTTCTAACAAATTATCTGAAAATTCTGAAGAACCGTTATTTAGATCGTACATTTTCCAAAATGTCTACGCATTCACATTTTCTAATTTATAATTTTTATCATTTCTTACTTCGCAAAAATCAAAAATCGTTGCAGGCAATCACCTGATAACCGGATCATTTTAGAATTATTACAAACTATAGTGTTACAGCGTGGCGTGTAACAGATTTTGTACAAGGTACCATTGCGTCCATTGCGATTTTGATTTGATTTGATTGAATACTTCTATACATGGTGTTTCTACTCAAAGTGGACAACGTAATAGAAGTTATAGAACTCTTTATTTAGAAATTAAGATAGTCACAGGACTTTTGTTCGTTTACGTTGATACCAACCATTTAAACAGTATTTTGCAATAATAATTAAATAAAAATTACTTTTAACAAATTTTTTTTACGTGAAATTTTAATCGTAGATATTAACAAGAGTTCAAAAACAAATACCAGGAAATAACAGACCGTTGAATAGGTTTTTTTGTCGAGAATCTGCCCAGCAAACACATTTATATATAAAATACATACAAATTATGTAAGAGCTTTTTAAATTTAAGTATATACACCGTGTCCAAGATAAGAATGCACAGCATGGGGATCTTGAAAACGGTAGAAGATACAGGGTGGCTTAAATTAGAAAAAAGTTGCGCTATTTAGAGTATGTTCACATGCTGGCCGCAAAAGTTCATTATTGTTTATCGTTTCCGAGATTTTAAACAAAATGCGATTTTTGGGTTTTTCTTTTTTCGTAATTCCTTCCTTTGTTTTAAAAGATTTTTAAAAACCAAAGATACTTCTTCATTGTCACTTTTTGAATTCTATTAGATGGCGGTCTCAATTTTTTTATACGACGTTTCGTCTCCGAGGAACCATCATCAACTTTATTTTTTTATATGGCCGCAACCAACGAAACACCCTGTATTCGATAGTATTTTTTATTACGAATTTAACGATGTATTTCACATTATGGTTTTGAAGCTAGTTTTTAAGAAGAAGAAGAAAAATTTCAATAAACACAGTCAACCTGTGTCCAGAAAATAACGGCAACCCATTTAAACAGTTATTGCAATTATTTAACTTTAATTAAATAGGTTTAAAAGATTGGAGTTGTTAAATTTGTACATAAAAAAATATTATCAAATACTAAAATTAATCCGAATATTCCTTAAAAAAAATTTGCTTGAAAACCATAATGTGTAATACATCGTTAAATTCGTAATAAAAAATACTATCGAATACAGGGTGTTTCGTTGATTGCGGCCATATAAAAAAATAAAGTTGATGATGGTTCCTCGGAGACGAAACGTCGTATAAAAAAATTGAGACCGCCATCTAATAGAATTCAAAAAGTGACAATGAAGAAGTATCTTTGGTTTTTAAAAATCTTTTAAAACAAAGGAAGGAATTACGAAAAAAGAAAAACCCAAAAATCGCATTTTGTTTAAAATCTCGGAAACGATAAACAATAATGAACTTTTGCAAACTACATATGAACATGCCCTAAATTATACAACTTTTCTCTAATTTAACCGCCTTCGTATCTCTTACCGTTTTCAAGATCCCCATGCTGTGCATTCTTATCTTGGACACGGTGTATAACTGGAAGAAAAATAAGAGATATTTAATGTCAGGATGTCAGCAATTTTCAAAATAATATATATGTCTATTAGATGTAAATTCTTCTACATGAATTTATATACGTTTTATGTATATTTTATGTAATATTTACATAAAAAAATATTAGTTGTAAAAGCGTTGCGATGAGCAAAATGGCAGCTACTCGAGCATAATGTAATTATTATCAATGTAAACTATTATTTAAGCAGTTCCATACAAAAAATGGAAAAACTACATTTTACGTGCAACTGTACTTTTATTTATATTTAACTTAATTCTTGCACGAACTCGTTTTCACCTGAACTGAAAGCCGACAGTTTATTATGATATACTTGCTTGAAAAGTGTCCCTTAACCGGATTCGAACGTTTGCGGGTGGGCGTTGCAAATTCTGAAATCCGACATTGTACCACTGCGCTAATCTGTAACATCCCTTCTTCTTATTTCGTACTTCGTAACTTTGCGCTGTTTCGCGTTATTAGTTTAAATTTTGTTTGATTATACCGTTGAGTGAAGTCTTATTCAATAATTATACCTAATCTTTAACTTTATGTTAAAAATGACCAGGATTTAATTTATTTTATATTATTTATTTTCTATATAAATTAGATGCATTTTAGTCGATACTGATCTAATATTAAAGGTAGGTACGTGAACTACAATTTTTGGCGTTATAGAAAACACGCGCGTGCGATTACTTATGTGGCGCAAATAGAAACGGACTTTATTTTCGACCATACAATATAATAAGTAATGTAATGATAATTTCTAATTAAATTTACAGAAGGCATACATAAAAAATAAGTAATATTACATATAATATTTTACATATAACGTACATAAATCTAATCATGTAAATATGACAGCACATGAATTTCATGAGTGATATGTAATTATCTATATGTATATATTATATGAATTTCTGTATACAGGATATCCGTAAGTTTCTATAGTATTATGTAAAATATACGTAATTGTGTGACATACGGTTTATATAACCTTATTAAAGAATACTTACATACTTGATATATGTAGGGGTATTTACTTCAATTTATATATGTTGTATGTATATTTTATATGTGTGTTTGCTGTGTGATGGTAAATAAAAATACAAGGTGTTCCATTTAAAATATTCGTGTAAATTCTATTTAAACAAATTTTGAATTCTCATTTTAAACACTCGGTATATTAAATTAATCACTTAGTTTTTTTTTGTTGAGTAACACAACATTAGGGTAATATTATTCGTCGAATAAATTTTTCCTATTTTGAAGAATAACTTTAGTTATGAATATTATAGTCCGACCTTGAATTGTACAAAATTTTGACAAAATAATTAATAACTTGGCAACTGCACATCCAATATAAAAAAAAATTTCTGTATCTTCAACCTACATTGAGTTATCGACCGATTACAGAGCAGTGGGACACCCTGTATATTTGTAATACATCTATGTTTGTTGTGTACTTAATACGCTGTGATATGTAAACTTGTATTACTGTTGAATTTTAATGTGTAATTGATGTATTTTACTGCTTTTATATACATTTATAGAATTTATATAGAATTATGTTCCATGAAATAGTAAAAAAATGTTTAGAAGTATAAGCTTGAAAGTTTGGGAAAAGCTTGAAAGCTTAACTTGGAAAAGCTTGATAACTCATGCTTTTCCACAAATAAGCTTTGCTTGGATAATATTTAAGCTTGACTTGGTTTCTTGTAGGCTTGACTTGATTTTATGCTAAGCTTTAATAATTCAAGCCAAACCCGTGAATTTTATAATTGATTACTGCTTAAACAATCAGTGCTTTTGCACTCACGGCACTTGTGCATACATAAATAAGGTTTTCTGAATATTTTCACGCATATCCACTTTCAACTTCTTAATTGTGCTTTTATAGACATTTTCCTTTATTTTAGCTTCTTTTGGCATACTATTTACTCCTTCATGTCCGAGGAAGTGGTGGCCGTCACTTTCATCTTAGAAAATTTCATCTCCGTCTGCTGGGATGGCGAAGAGCTCAAGGAGAATCACAGTGATGTCCTCTAACCTCCATATCCATTTTCAATTTTACAAAAGCCGTGATTTTGAAATGGAACTGTCAAATTCTTCTCCCAAATTTGTCGTCTATACCTATGCCAATGTCTATACTAAATCTTCAACAATGCAACTCCTGGCCCCAAAGGTCTTCTACACCTTAATGGATTTTCTGCGTCATTTGAATTGGGATTAATATTTCACTTGACAGTAAGATGGGCTATTTTCTCCATATACTCCCACCATTATCCAATGGGAGAATATTTTTCCTATAGATGCTTATGAGCGGAAGTTTCAAATCACTCATTTTTGCTTCTTTAACCCTCCAGTAGGTGCAACTGAATTTTGTTATCACAAAGGTTACGCGAATCCATTACCGCATTAAGTACAAATAAAACCAAGACACGAAACATGGCTTCAACATTTATTTTAATACTGATAAACTGCAATAGCTATCAAAAAGGATTCCGAATTCAAATATGTCCCAATGTTACTAATAATATACAAAACTTGCAACGTTTAAACATTCCATGCAAAGTCTTTTGAGCTCTTTAGTGGTTTTGCTTCGTTTTGATATCCAGATTATTTGACCTGAATAAGCTGAATCTTCGAAATCATAAAAAATGACCATTGGCTATCGCCTCGTGTGCTTAGAAACATCATAGTGTCAGCAGATCTAGTCAAGCACACACACTTCCACGAATGAATTTTTAAGAAAAACGAAATACTATCGTAAAAAGAATGTTTTTAGGATCCCAATAATAAAAAAATTATGGCATTCCATTTATAAAAAAATTGAAAGCCGCCATTTTGAAATAATTCGTTCAATTAAAAATCCATTGTGTACAAAATGCCCTGAAACATATTAGTGCCAAATATTCTGAAAGTATAGTACCCATAGGTGTGGTTAAAAAAAATAAGGCGCTTACTCTGAAACAGACTGTACATCGGACAGACAGGGATATCTTTTTCAATTAGAATCAAAGAACACGTTAGTCGTTAATTCAATTAAAAATAATAATTATGAACAAAAATCTGCCTTCGCCGAACATATCCTAAAAACCGGCCAATCCTTTGATCCCAACATTAATTTTTAAATTTGATACAGGCGCAAAAACGGTCACATTCGTAATACTCTTGAAATGTTTGAAATCACTCGTAATAAACAGAATCCCGGTTTTCTCAAAGAGGTCGAGTTTCAAAATTGACTAATTAGTTCACTTTGTGTATAACTTGTTAGTTACTTTTGACTTTATCCCTTCTCTTCTCCTGGTACCATTGAGATTGTTCCGCCATATTGTTTCCATTGTCACTTTTCGTCTGTTTTCACTTGCAGTCATTTCTATTTTCATACCATCAAATTTCATCATGGCTCTTCTGCGTTTCCCTTTGTTGTGAGCCTTTTTACAATCTAATATTTAAACTTTGTGATTTAAACATTTAAATATGTTCCTTAACCTAATTTAAGAAGTTATTTTACACA
Organism: Pyrocoelia pectoralis; assembly: GCA_036250285.1. Lineage (NCBI taxonomy): Eukaryota > Metazoa > Arthropoda > Insecta > Coleoptera > Lampyridae > Pyrocoelia > Pyrocoelia pectoralis. The sequence continues at coordinate 6,898,882 of CM070080.1, forward strand.
CACTTTTCTATCCCCTCATGTAAGTTTTGTATTGTTAATTACCAGTATTCTGACCTTCTTTTTTATATTTTAGACAATAAGTTGTTAACGTAATGATATCATTTTCTTATAAAAGCCACTAGGCTTGAAAATGCTGGGATGTGTCTATCACGAAACATGTTGCCTCTAATCATCAAATGTCATCAATCTTTTAACAAATTTTAATGAACAATTTTGTCAAAGGGAGGTTGCGAGTTTTGCTTTATTCCCAATCTACTTCTACTAATTTGACTCTCTCTTTCCTTGATTCTCGGTCTCGAAGCGTAAATAATTCAGAGAGAGAGCAGCGAAGACTGCCACCCAACAAACACACACATAAAATATACATACAACATATATAAATTGAAGTAAATACCCCTACATATGCTTTTTTATATATCATGTATGTAGGTATTCTTTAATAAAGTTATATAAACCGTATGTCACACAATTACGTATATTTTACATAATAGTATAGAAACTTACGGGTATTCTGTATACAGAAATTCATATAATATATACATATAGATAATTACATATCACTCATGAAATTCATAGCTGTCATATTTACATGATTAGATTTATGTAGGTTATATGTAAAATATTATATGTAATATTACTTATTTTTTATGTATGCCTTCTGTAAATATAATTAGAAATTATCATTACATTACATATATTGTATAGTCGAAAATAAAGTCCGTTTCTATTTGCGCCACATAAGTAAACGCACGCGCGTGTTTTCTATAACGCCAAGAATTGTAGTTCACGTTCCTTTAATATTAGATCCGTATCGACTAAAATGCGTCTAATTTATATAGAAAATAAATAATATAAAATAAATTAAATCCTGGTCATTTTAAACATAAAGTTAAAGATAGGTATAATAAATTATTGAATAAGACTTCACTCAACGGTATAATCAAACAAAACTTAAACTAATAACGCAAACCTTCGAATCCGGTTAAGGGACACTTTTCAAGCAAGTATATCATAATAAACTGTCGGCTTTCAGTTCAGATGAAAACGGGTTCGTGCAAGAATTAAGTTAAATATAATTAAAAGTACAGTTGCACGTAAAATGTAGTTTTTCCATTTTTTGTATGGAACTGCTTAAATAATTTTTTACATTGATAATAATTACATTACGCTCGAGTAGCTGCCATTTTCGTCAGCGCAACGCTTTTACAACGAATATCTTTTATGTAAATATTACATAAAATATACATAAAACGTATATAAATTCATGTAGAAGAATTTACATCTAATAGACATATATATTATTTTGAAAATTGCTGACATCCTGACATTAAATATCTCTTATTTTTCTTTCAGTTTTATATAAATCTAAAAATCTCTTACATAATTTATATGTATTTTATATATAAATGTGTTTGCTGGGCAGTGAGATGTAACAGTCTTATAAATACTCCAATCTCACATGCATTAATGTATCTTACATCTCGTCCCCTTTTAATATGTAGGTAATTAGGTATATCTGATTGCATCCTCACAAATATTAATAGCTGTAACAATTACTTGAATTGTGAGATTAAATATTTCTGTAGCAGTCATTGCTTTGCTTTTCAGCTCTGGGAAGGCCGCCCGAAAATTCTAATATCCAACGACTAAAATTTCAAAAATATAAAGGCCCACAAACTTTGTAATATAGGGGGCCGCAAGGATGACAGTTGTCGTCCACTACACATGGCGGCGTAATATAAACTAATTCATCCTTCCGCAAGCTGTTAAAGCAAAAAGTTCACTAATGCGTGTGAGAACGAACCCCTAAAAAGTACACGAAGGTATGCGGTTGCAACCTGAATGTTAGAAAAAAGTTGTTAAGTTTATTTGGATGACAATACTCATCCATGCATGCTGTCGAAAGTTAAATTGTTATAAAAACGATAAGTAACTAACGGAGATGATACAACAAAATGTCAGAGAAACTTGCTAAGATAGCATATTGGTTTCATTCCTCGTATATCTTCAGTGAATCAAGGGTATTTGTTGTTTCAACTTGTACGGCTTAGACCTAAGATGCAATGTAGATTTTACGACTATTGTTCCACACAAAATTATTATCTGTTGCTCTATGTACCTACGTCCTTTTTATTAACAACACTTTTTATGATGATGACCTCTAACAAAGTCACTTTCGTGGAACAATTTTCGTATGATGAACTAAGCTGTAAAGCTGTAAATGCTCGTTTCATATTCAGATAGTGTAGGAGTTCTGCAAAATATTTTATCGATACAAGCTTTCAGTTATATCATCTGTAGGTACATTATTTAAATCACAAAGTACCTACTTAATAATATTATTATACAGCATTGTTTGTACACTTAATATTTAATTGTTGTATTCATGTGGTCATCTGCAAGTTATTATTGGTTATTTTAATAAACAAATGTTCAGTTTCTACCTCCATGTTAATACAGGATAAGAATGTACCTAGTATGTAAACCGCCCTAATATTCAGATCAATCCATTGTAACTGATTAGATCTTGTTATTCGTGTGGAAACGTGCTTGGTTGTGAGGGTCTGTTGCTATTATTTGAAGGTGCTTCCAGTACAATGTTGTATCTACATATTAGGAAAACAAACACTTCCTATTATCCTGCATGCTCTGCAATACCCTGCATTTGACTTTATACAGGGTGAATGAGACCACCCGTATCAGTCTTTTATTTAAAGAACGGTGAGTCGTAGAGAGGTGGGGTAAAAAAAGTGATTATAAAAGCCATAATAAAGAATCGAATGGTGATATCATTATTTCTCGGAGAAGTCAGCATTCCTCCAGAAGGCCTCCAACTCCAAAATTTTAAATGGCACCATAAGTCAAAAAAGGTATTGTTTAAAAGATTGTTAAAAAAGAAGAAAGTTTTATAGGAAAAATTATTTTATTACTGCCACCCATTTTCAGTAACATTCGACTAAAGTTATTAAATTTGAAATTCACTGTTAACAAGAAACATTGAAAAGTCGACTTTTAAAATCTAGTTACCAATGTTACATGTGTTCAAAATATCTTCCATTTACTGCTAAGCACTGTTGAGCTCTTCTAGGTACACTATCAGTGGCTTTAATAAGTACTTCTTGAAAGGGAAGAACACATGTAACATTGGTAACTAGATTTTAAAAGTCGACTTTTCAATGTTTCTTGTTAACAATGAATTTCAAATTTAATAACTTCTGTCGAATATTACTTAAAAGGGGTAGCAGTAATAAAATAATTTTTCCTATAAAACTTTCTTCTTTTTTAACAATCTTTCAAAAAATACCTTTTTTGACATATGGTGCCATTTAAAATTTTGGAGATGGAGGCCTTCTGGAGGAATGCTGACTTCTCCGAGAAATAATGATATCACCATTCGATTCTTTATTATGGCTTTTATAATCACATTTTTTACCCCACCTCTCTACGACTCACGGTTCTTTAAATAAAAGACTGATACGGGTGGTCTCATTCACCCTGTATACAGGTAGTAGTTTTGCATTACAAAATAAATTCAAATTGAAGAAAACCAAATTATTGAAGAAATTCACCTAACTGCTCTTGCATCTACTTAGGAAAGCTTAGGATCATTCATTTCTTTAAGCATAAGATAAGAATTCTTCATCTCCTCATCTAATACTAGGGATAAAATTGAAATTCCTGTAATTCCTAACTTTTCGAAACAAAATATTATTCTTTTTCAAATACGTATTGCTACTTAGAAATGGATGATTTCATTTTATTGCGTGCTTGCATCTTCCTAGGTTTGAAGATTTCTTTTAGCTTAATAACGTAGTTGAGAGTATTTCGACAGAAATATTACCAAGCATGTGATTATAATATAATATTAGGGTGGTAATTTTCGCGGCCCCAAGAATTGTCACTCTAACACACTCACACACAGAATCATTCTTTTGGCTCCAATATTTTATTTATTTTACCCCATGATTTTGTTCATTTTATTTAATTGAAAAAAAATATACTAAACCTATCTCTAACCTAAGCGCCTGAGTGGTAATATACGTTTAGGGTGGCATTTTTTTTAGATTCAAATACTTCTATAAAATAAGTAAATAAATAAAATCTTGGGGTAAAATAAAAAAAATCTTGGGGTGAAATTAATAAAACCTTGGGGTAAAGGAATAAAATCATGGGGTAAAATAAATAAAATCTTGGGGCAAAAGAATAATATTATTTGGGCTAAATTAATAATTTTGGGGGCTAATACAATAATTCTTTGGAACAAAAATCTTGGGACCAAAATAATTAAAAAGTTAAGGTAGAAAAAATAATTCTTAGGGTGAGAATGACAATTCCTAGGATGCACAAAATAAAATCTCATAATCTTATAGCTGATCTGAGCTCATCAATGCAACATCCTATGCAAATAAATGGACCGAACTAAATAAAGCAATTCTTGAAAGTTGCGATGAACACGTATTAACACTAGACAGATAGAATACCATTATGCACATATATTTACAATATTCTCTTAATTGTTAACATAGTTTAAGATCTGCATATCCTATAATCCTATATGCACTTATTGCGAAATCAAAAATTCAGTGGTAATTTCTAACCAAATTGTCAGCATTTCACTGCGAAAGTAGCCATACTTTGAGTTTAGACTTAAATTTATTAGTTTCAAGGTTTTTAAATTCATTTGGTAATCCATTATATAGTTTAATTGCGTTGTAGGTAAATGATCGTTTGAACATAGCTGTACGATGAGTAGTTTATTGCGTACGTTGATTCCATGAAGACTAGCACGATTAGGAAATTTTGAGCTCAGGGGGTGTAAATTATTGTTATCAAGCATGACCTTATGTAATACACGACCCCAGATGCCAAGTTCTGCGTTCTTCCATTCTCAGCCAACCACTTTGATTCGAGATATGATCATACCTCCTGATTCCAAAGATAAACCGTACACATGAATTTTGCACCTGCTGTATTCTATTCTTATCGAAATTAGTTAGACAAGGAGCATACAAAACGTCGCAATAGCTAAAGTGGCTAAGAACTAAAGACTCACGCAACATTTTTTTTAAGTGATCATTTAGAAAGTGCCGACTACTGTATAATAATCTTAAAGATCCATAAACTCTTTGTAGGATTTTTTTGACATGCTCTGTAAATCTAAGATTTTTATCAACTACCATCCCCAAATTGCCAACATGATCTAATACCTCAACATTAACTCCTTTTCAATGTATGTTTCAACATTCTTCATCCTTTTCCTTTCCCAAATAACATTCAATTTGTTTTTAGAGGATTCAACTTCAGCTCCAGCTCTCCATTGATACTCTGATTAACTATTAAATAGTTTTTAAAACCAAAATCTGTATATAATTGGATGTCATAAGCATACGCTTGCACTTGATAATAATAACTTGATTTTATTATATCAGTTGTATAAATTATAAACAGTAGGGGGCCAAAAATCGATCCTTGCAGCACTCCTAACTCAATTCTTTCTTTCTTGGAATAAGTGTTATTCAGTTTTACCTGTTGAGACCTATCAGAAAGAAATGACTTTACTAGTGACAGAGATGCAGCATCAAAGCCATAGTACGTGAGAATTAATTATCTCCAATTAGCTAATTTTGCGGAACTAGAAAAGGTTGTGGCACGCGGTTTGGAATTTGAGACTGACTAAGAGTGTCACACCTCGGGAGCAGAAGAACACTACGAGAAATAAAACAATAGTAATTAAAAAAACTAAAAAAGATCGATGGCTTTCTGGAAATATCCCTCCAAGTTATTTCGCCAATACATTTGCTTATGCGGACGCCGAGTTTGGATAAGAATACACTGCTCACTAGCTCAACACTTTTCTACAGACAACCAGTAAAACAGTGAGACATTGACATTGTTGAGGATTAGTCTTCCGAATTCATCATACAGATGAACTGGAGGATTGGTTGACAGAAATGCCTCGTATTTGGGCATAAAATAAATGGCACATTGTGAACATCGATTTACATAGTGCTTATCATTCAAGGAATTGTGAAAGCAAAAGAAATTGTATAAAATACTTAATATGATAATGAAGATCGACTTTCGATTTTTATCTGCATCCGTTTGACGCTATAGCTCTAACAGACAATGCAATAAGTTAAAAAAATGCTTGCGTTCACTCCCCCGACACCAAAATTTTCGCGTGCATTGATAAAGAATAACTTCTTCTAGATCTCCGTGATCCAACATATTACGTTCATCCAATCACCCCTGAATTCGGAAATGAAATAAACTGTTAATGGGTGGTGTCCCTTTTTTAGTTAGTAGTGGATAGCTTACTTTTCGTCTGGGAAGATCCAGGGAATATTTTGCGTTTACCCCGGGCGATCACATCAATAGTAACGCTATATCCTTGATGAACTTGATCTTAGCTACTTTCTCCTGAATATCGCCTGCCCTTTAAAATCTAAAGGGAGAGTCAACATTTACAACTGTTTAGAGGAGGACGTCGTCATTCCGTGAAGTCGCAATAGGAATCACGATACATACTGCTCCATCTCCTGTTATTAGATAGATAGATATATTTATTTGTCTTCATTAAATAACAAACGATTCTTATTTTACTACTAAAGAAAAACAAAACTAGGTACATTTGCAAAAAAAACTCTTCCTACACTTGTCGCCTTCTCTCTACCCTTCCCTACTCTCCAGCACCCCTTCATCCACTCCACCCTTCCCTCTCAAAATCACCTTTCTTTCTCTCTCCTCTTCCTTTAGTTCCTCACACTCCCTCATCATATGCCATATATTTTCCCTCCCGTCCCCACACATTCTACACATCCTTTTCTCATCCCCCACCAGTATCTGTTTTCGTTTTCCTCGTTCCCGCACCTGAACCTTGCCCCCATTCTTTTCTCCTTTAACCCCATATCACTCACTATATAATCGGCCTTGCCTTCCACCGTTATCTCCATAATCTCTCATTATATCTTCCCTCTGCTATCCTCTCTCTTCTTTCCTGACCTAGGACATCTTTATCTCTTGTTACTAATTCGCCTACCATATCCCTTCCTTCCTCTCTTCTCCTTTCTATCCCCTCCCTCGCATATCCCACTCTCTCATAAAACAACCTCCTCTCCTCTTGCCCCCACCTTATTCGTTCTTTTCTGATTTCTCTCATACACTCATTTACCCCAATAATTTCGTCCCTTTTCTTGATCTCCTTCTCATATTTCACTGCTCTCTTTCCTGTCTGTATCCGTATTTTTTCCGCTTTCGTTTCCTCCTTCATGATATATCCCCTGTTATTATACCAGTGTTTTTTTAACTTTTGAGATTTCTTCTTTACATTGAGCAATCTTGTTCTTGTTCAATTCTTAAAACTACTTCGCTGCCATATGCAATATTTACGTTAAAACTATAGGCTGTGAAAATAACGCCTTTACAAAGTTTTCTTAGTTATAAGTAGTGAGTGTACTATTATTCCCATTTTAGTTAGATTTATAATTTTGAATTTTGATCATTTGGAAGGTCAAATGGTTCAGTTAATTATTTCGGCACAAATTATACTTTAGTTTAGGTGTGTCGATGTAAAGATAAAAAAAACCTTTTCGATTATTACAAGAAAAATAATCTATTTATTATAGTAAAAACATTACAAAGCAAATTGTATATAAGAACAGATTCCAATAATTCTAGATTCCTCTTCATTTCAAAGACATACAATAAGTGATTATTTGTACGGTGAAAATCTACACCACTAGAAGCTCTTTTATTTTTTGGTCTTGTTATTGGATGAATAACGCTCATTAAGACCTTGTATTTTTATCAAAGCTTCTAATTTGGCCAATTTTGTTCAAATTTCTTTGAAATACTTTTATTTTTTATATCTAAATCCTTTTGTAAACGTACCTTAAGCTCGAAAGAGAAAGAAACATTTACTAAACTTTGAACATAATTAAAATTTCAAACACGTTTTATATTTCAAATTAAGCTCGGGTATGTAATGAATAATTTTAGAGGTTGTACTAAAAATAATAAAATATTAAGCAGTATCCTTTATTTTACGGCTGACAAAATATTGTGTTTAAGGGTATGTTTTGTAACTGTATTCATAAAGTCCTAATTGTTTTATAAAACTGTTTTATGGTTAAAAACGGTTTAAGTTTCAGACGTCGTGTCCGTTTAAAATTTCACTAACGGACGCCATCTTTTAAGTAAGGAAAAGGTGATAAAAATAGACCCTTTTTTGCAATGTTATTAAATTTTCACGGTACTTCGACATATTTAATTCAGATTTTTGTTAAGTATTTAGCTTTCAGAATTTTGAGTAAACATTAAGAAAACTTGAATATAATACGGTACAAAAGTTTCGCAAAACTGTAAAAAAGAAAAAAAAAGGGCCGTATACATTAATCTTTTTATTCTTCAAATACTGAATAAAGTTTTCAAATAAAAGCTGAATTATATGTGATATAAATAATCTTTTAAAAAAGTTTGATACTGTACTTTTATATTTTTACTGTTTTCACAATACACAAAAACTGCTCATTTTCACTGGATTTCATTTTATAGGATGTCACATCGTATCAACGCGCTTTTTTTTATTGCATTTCATACGGTTAACTGAAATTTGTTTTTATTTCGTTAATACTTGTTTCGTTATTAAGGTCGATTTTCTTCTTAGGATGAATAGTGGCGCACATTTCATATATCAACTAGAAATTCAAAGCACGAAACAATCACAGAAAAAGGCTGAGAAATAAACTCTCCTAATACCTATGTTGATTGAATGATAACCGCTTAGTTACCTTACATCGGTGGAGCTGCAGTTTATTACACAACACATTCCTTGCTACCAACAAAGAAACGAAGCTTAAAATTAGTAATAGTCGATTTAGTTGTCCTTTTGTATTAAAAAACATCTTCAGAAATCACAACATTAACCTATCTTTTTCGAATAATAATACCAAATATTGCCTTGGTCAGAAACAAAGACAACATTAAACTCACGGATAAGTCCGGCATTTATAAACTCCAATGTCAGACTTGCACCTCCTTTTACATAGGCCAAACCGGCAGATCCTTTTCCACCCACTTCAATGAACACCTTCATTCCATCAAAACTAATAACTTTGATAACAAATCAGTCTTTGCTGAACACATTCTATCCACCGGGCATCCCTTCGACTTTAACTCCGATTTACAACATCTTCCATTTGGGAAAAAAGGTCATCTCCTCAATGTTCTAGAAACGCTTGAAATAAACATAATTCGAATTTAGTCAATGAAATCACTGATTTTGGAAATAATTTAATAAGTACCATGTGCATCTAACTTTCTCCCACCCTGTATTTTGTATTTGTCAAGGTGGATGTTGGTGTACTTAGTGGCGCCATCTCGTTTCATTTTCATCCTGTTCTTAGACCGCATGTGACGGTGTCCCTCACATTCTTTTATGTATAAATAAATGTTAAATCAAATTAATCATTAGCCCTCGTGGCTTTTAAATGTTGATGTGACGGCGCCCACCAATTTTCCACATTTTATACCTGCTATTTATGCATTGAAGCAGTTTCGGTACTTTGTAATTAATTCAAAAAACATAACAACTCATTTTCATCCATTAAAACATCGGTAAGGGGAGGTTGAGAGTATTCCTTTTACCTCCTTTGAGAGTTAAAACCAAACACAACCATTGCTATTATCCTCAAAAATGCAAAAGCAAAATTGAATAATACTGTAGGAATTATTAGCAAATAAGTCAATAACCAATATTATGATAATATACTGGGTGTCTCATTTTAATACGCCACTTGCGATAATTCTACGACACTGCGTCGGATCAAAAAATGTTCCAGATAAACAGTTAACGGTTTTGAGGGGGACATCTGATGCTGTAACAAATTTCACCCCCCACCACCGAGGAGGGTGACTTTAAAATCTTAAATCGGAACCCCTATTCTTTATTGCCGAGTTGTAGGAAGGCACAGAGCTTCCTACAACTCGGCCATCCTGTGGTTCATCGTCTTCCAATGAATCGTTGACGTCTAACCATCATTTAATCTACTCAGTACATTTGTGGTACGATTAAGACCATCACGAAAGCCCTCCTTAATAACTTGGGGATGTATTTTGGTCCTTTACTTGTTCAACACGATAGGGCTCTACAAATTTGAGTAACAACTTAGATCTTTTTCTAACTTGAATTTTTTAAATAGCTACCAGATCGCCTCATCGCGTCGATACAAGTTTGTCGGTCGTCGTCGCAGATTGCAAGTACGGCGGTTATCTTCTTGCTCTTTTGACAATTTCAGCCTTGGCACTAATAAGATGTTGTTAAGCTTCTCTATCACGCTGTGACGCAAGGCTGCTCATAGTCTGCCGTTAAGGTTTTTTCTCCTTCCGCAGATGCTGCAACTTCTTCGTAAAATACGGGCGAGATCTTTCCGAAGTCGTTCTTCATCTCTGTAATCCTGGCCTCGTTCTCTATTTGAGCTCTTCAACCTGATCTAGCGCCATTTCGCATTTGTTCTTCAACATAAGTTGGCCAATCGCAGCATCTTCAATTGGGCATTAAAAGCTTCACTTGCTCGGCTCTGTTCGTCTTCCAATTTGGATTCCATCACGGTGGACTCATTCAACCAGATTTCCTCCCTTTGGTGACTTTCTCTCAGTCGATCTTCCAATTTCGCCACGTGCCTTGCTTCCTTAGGTCTTCGAGCCCAGTTGTCAGCCTCGCGCGCAATCTTTCCATATTCTCTTTGAAGTATGCGTCTGAAACACACCATTTTCTCATCTTCATTAACTTCCTCATTTTGGATATCAGCAATATTTTCAACTACTCTAACACTTAATATTTCCACTAAAGTTTTAGTAATTTTTATCCCTTGTGCGTCTATGGTTACTTACTATGGCTTATTGAAAAGCTTTGTGTCCAATAATCGCTGGTACAGGCATCTCATTTTCAAATACTACGTGAATTATGGATGGAAATTCGTCACTATCGATATAAATTATATCTTGAAAATAGCCTATAGCGTCAACACCCCCCCCCCCCCTGTGGGGTGGAGCAGAGGTGAGTTTTGAAAACTTAAATGCGAACACCTGTTTTTTATTGCACTTTTGGATTCTCCATAGAAAACTATCCTCAAATTTCAAATTTCACCCCCAACCGCAATCACTTTTTGGGGGTGGAAAGGGGGAAAATTGCACATGTCAGCAGAAAAACGATCTTTTTTACTTTTTTTCCCTCAACATTTTTTCGTGATTTACAAATTGTCCGTCGCCCTCTCCGCTTCCATCTCCCTTATGGGTAGAAAGGAAAACAATGACTGATTTGTGCAGAATCCGGGGTGCTTGTATCTAAGGTGGGGAGGGGGGTTGTTATATACATATAGGTATATTGTATAGTATATGCCATAATTAGTTACAGATTTGAAGTTGGTTGAAATTAGAATTCTCTAAGATTTCGCGCCTTTTGATACTTGTTTTTTTTTATAAAGGCGCTATTAATAACAAATTTTGCGTGACTTGTTATCCCATATACAATAGTTAAAGTATAAAATGAAAATAACGAACCAAGGAGTTCAAAAAATTAAAACATGTCAAAATCTTTCTTACATAAACCTGTAAAGTTATCTTTAATGTTAGTTAAAAGCTGGAATTATCTTGCATTTGTCTCTTATTCGTTATAAAGTTGAAAATCGAAGAATTTGCACTGTAAAATACAGGGTGTCCCAGTTGAAACTGACACATTTTGAACGTGATTATTGACTAAACTAAATAAGATAGAAATGTGCGGTTTTAACGAATAAGTTTCAAATTTCGAAAAGTGTTTTCCCAATCATATTAAAAAAAAATTTCCAGTTATACAGGGAGAGGGACAAAAATTGCCTATCTTCAACTAAAAATTACTTGACATATTTAAATAGCACCCCCTGTATATTTTTCACTATTCGAAAGCTGAGTTCTTTAGCTTTTGAAAATGTCAACATGTGTAGTTTAATTTTTACAATTAGAGAAGATACACGAATTTTTGTGAGTGCGTGCATTCTCATTAGTTTCAATATCGCCAGTAGCTTTTCAATTTTTGAAAGTACTCATTTTCTGCATTTTTAATTTTCTTGTCATTTGTACATTTGTAAATAAGTAGAAGTTACCAAAACCTTTAAAAAATGTGTAGTTATAGCTAATTTAAACATTCTGGCAATAATTAAGAAAATAATATGGCAACTGAATTTTATAGAAATTGTCGAATATGGTCTCCTTCTTGGTATATGCACTTTTGAAATCCAACTTGTAAGTTCAAAAAAGGATTTTGTAGCATCTCTTGTTGAATTTCATCGATAACAAAATTGAAAAGCTGCTGGCGATATTGAAACTAACGAAAGTGCACGCACTCACAAAAATTCGCGTATGTTCTTTATTTGTAAAAATTAATTATACATGTTGAAATTTTTAAAAAGCTAAAGAACTCAGCTTTCGAATAGTGTAAAAATATACAGGGGGTTCTACTTAAACAAGTCAAGTAATTTTTAGTTGATGATCGGCAATTTTATTCCCTCGCCCTGTATAACTGGGAACTTTTTTTTATGATTGGGGAAAGAAACTCATTAGTGAAAACCGCACATTTCTATCTTATGTCGTTTAGTCAATAATCACATTCAAAATGTGTCAGTTTCAACTTGGACACCCTCTATAATGGAATCTATGTCACACCGATCGAACACCCCTGGAGCATTATCTAATGTATAAAGTTGAATGTCACAAATTGTTTTTCTGCGGATTGTGAACCCTTGGCCCCAATTATGATTTTTGGCTATAACGAAAATTGCGCACGTGCGTTGAGCATGTCGGTCCGTGTGTTCGTCCTTCCGTGACTTTTCTGTGAGGCGAGTAGAAAGCGCAATATTGTCAAGTTGATAGACTCTGGTTCGCTTAAGATACTGGTATTTCAGTAACTACGCCAAAACCCTAAGTACGCGATCATGGTGTGGAGATGAATTTGCACCACTGGGAGGACATCCTCCGTTTTCGTGGCCCAAGGGACCAAGACCAACCATGACGCGATATTCCTCAATTCTTGGTTCTTCTATAGCACTTCAGTAACGCGGAATGGACTCTCCAATTGGACTCCGCCTCCGCCCACAGGGCTAAAGTAACTAAAAACGCGCGTGAGGCTTATTTTGCAGATTTTATTACATTTTTCAAATTACAGCTCTCATTCCTATGGATTGTGTAGTGTAGTCGATTTTAAAGGGCAGGCTCTTTAGAGTCGCGAAAACAATATATCTGCACCGTGAGTGAAATCGATTATAAGGGGAGGAATTCCAGCCCATCACCGAAAATTTCAACGTTTGGAGCTCTGTATTGACTCTGAGTAGGAAAAGTATAGTATTCTACTCGCACTATTGTTCACTCAGATGAATTACAACACTCGCCTTCGGCTCGTGTTGCAATCTTCGCGAGTGCTAGCTACCATTTGATGCTCGTTGAATAATATACTATTATTACATTGGTTGCATTGTTCAGGAGAAATTGGACGAACTGGAATTCCGGGTTGTACCCACACACATTCGTCAGATCTAACACCACGTGACTTTTACTTGTTCCCAAAGCTAAAGCTTTTCTTTGCCGAAAAGAAATTTAAGTAGAATGATGAAGTTATTACCACAAAGGAGCATTTTTTTATTATCGTGAAATTGGTCCAAATGCGTTATATTCAAGGGGAATATTTTGAAAAATAAAATATTTGGGATTATTCATATTGTGCATTTCGAATCCCACACCACGTCAAATCATTACAACTGAGCAAAATAATAATTTTCGAAAAGACCTCCAAACAATTGTTTACGCCCTCAAATTGGTACATAAAGTTTCATCATCCATTCACTTTTGATCTAGTTTACATATTCATATAAGGATTCCTAATTTGTGTTATAGTCTCTATTTTGGGTTTGATCTTTGTATTGAAGTACCAGTACAATTACACGGAAATTCTTTGACATAAAATACCGGCGCGGCGCTATCAAATTAGATAGTTAACCAAAAGTTATTTAGTTACATTCAAATCTAATTTCGTAATAGATAGAATGTGAAAAGGAGTAATAACGTATACCGAATTGCCGTATTTATATTACACAATTATGCGCAATATGAAATTATGAGAAAGAAACCAATTTTAAAAACCATTACATCGAGTTTATTACCACGGTAGGAGATTACTTTCAAGCAACATCCTTTGTTGTAACGACCGATCCATAATTCCTACCAAAATTTTGATTAAAAATTAAATTACAAGTAGTTTACGTGCTTTAGAATGAAAGAAATTAGGAAGGGAATAATATTTAGTTAAAATAATATTTTCAAATGGCTATAAGTGGAAAGTTAAACGAGCAGAAAGCGATATTGTTATTGCGTGTTCTTGGCTTGTAAATGAGCTAACAACTGCATCGCTTTAGATTATCCCACGGTGTATTCAGAAAGTTGCTTTGTTGATCCTTGATTTATTGTTTGAAACTCCCTCTAAATGCAACTTACTATCGCTGTTTCCGCAACTACTGTTCTGCTCACGGTTTAGATAAACGTTCGTTTAAGTGAAATGGTGTATGACGGTCGACGGTGTATAATATTACAATACGCATCATCCATGCTTACAGCAAAGTTATGAATATTTCCTTTACCGTCCGTCTTCCCCATGAACGTCTGACAGAAGTTGCTTAAATACGTGTAGTTACTTTAAATATTCGAAATAGTACTACATTTCTTCCTTTTACTTCATTTCGAATCGAAATTTTCTCCCGTTGCACTTTTAATAAGTATTTTCATGAAATTTTCAAGAAGACACCTGTACAGCTATTTAAATGAGGAGCTTTTACACAATTTTATAAACAGACTGAATTGTTCGAAAAAAAAGTTTACTTTTTAACGAGTTTTAAACATTTTCGTGTTACCCAACTTTAGTTTTATAATTTTTCGACATTGTATAGCATAATTTAATACTAGGTACGTGTAAATTAAATAATAATGGAATAAATTTCTTACATACCGTTTTATAAGTGACACTTAATCGAGATTTTTATTAAAAAATAAATGTGAGTTACTTTTTCCACGACTGTTTAATAATAGGCTTATAATTCGCTCGTTTTGCATAGATAATAACACCTATTATAATACCTCACCGTGAGTAATATCTCATTATTATTAATACTCACGGATTCAATTATAATCATATAACCCGTGCCAAGTGACATTACATTATTATAAGCGCTAAAGTTTATTCATATTGTTATAGAGAACACATTTTTAAAACGATTCATATATAGTTATGAATTATGAGGTAGGTATGACCAAAAAAGGTACGTTACAAAGTGTCTAAATATAAAAATCAGTAATCACAAGTAATAATTATCACGCGATTGATGAATGTGTTTTTTTTTAATTTAAAGGTTACTCGGCGATCAAATTATCGCTCTATAAAAAATAAGTCAGCTTTCATTTGATTGCACGACAAGCAAGCTGGAACAGGCTTGATTAGAAGCACTCAAAATATTTGCACAGCTGCTTTCTAATTGTTTTTCTTCTTGCAAATTCAGACTCATGTTTCTGAATACGATTTAGAAATATTTTCGAAACTGATTGTTATTAAAATAGCTATTTATGATATGAGTGTTAAAAGTACTGTTTTATTTTGTGAGTGAAAAGTTTGCGAAACGAGCGAAGCGAGTGGAGCAATTTCACGAACAAAACAAAAGTTACTTTTAACACAAATATTATACAAAGTTTTTTGTATAACTGTTCTATTTTGATAATGAAATAGAAAAATTAAACTGACAATTTGCTGTGAAGTGGGCGTGTTAGATGACGGCGTATTACCTTAGTTACCAACAAACAATATTGGTTGAAGGAATATCCCTATAGTTTAGTAGACGGTACAATGTAACGGAAGTTACGCAGGCTTTACGTCACAGTGACGTAACAGTAAACCATTTATGATTGGTCAAACGGGTGTAGCGTGCAGTTTGTCGATTTAAAAGTATAAAATTACCAGTAGCGTAGAATTCATTATACGGTTAAGAACATAGAGAATGTGCAAAAAATTAGAAATATGCATACCAAATTAATTATGTTTAAAGGGCAATAAAATTTAAAAAAAAATTTATGCATTTTATTTTGTTTACAGCAGGCGCGTAAACATACAAATGTTGGGTTTACGACCCTGCTTAACAGTACACCAATGACTCGACGGAATACGTCACAGTAGGTAGCCATATTGGTAAACCATTAATGTTACTCATTTTGCCATATACATGTTCCTTCCTTTTGTTATATGTTCGAAGGTTAATACAACTCTATTATTGGCCAGTGTTAAAAGTATTTTTCTACAAACGTCAAAAAATGACAAGGTTTGCGCATCGATAACAATACGCGAAGTGACCCTTTTTTTCACTTACCTACGTTACCATGACAGCGTGCCCGAAATGACGGCATGCGCGAAGTACGCACTGCACGCAAACTAGGTGAGAGTTTTGTATTTTAACGTTAAAATAATTGTCAATTTCTTCACGTTTCGTTTGCGTTTGTAGAAAAAATTTTGTTTGCAACTCGTGCGCGAAATACTTTTGGTGATCTCGACTATTTTTTTAACTCGGCTGCGCCTCGTTAAAAATTCTGTCCAGAATGTTTCACAGTACTAACTGTGTCACAATAAACCGCTCTCGATACAATCTCATTAGAAGAAAACAACATCTCAAAAGCAGGGCATCTAATCGGAAAAAATAACGGTTCGGTTACGGTTTTCGGTTAGCTGAAAATAACGGTTTCGGTTTTCATTTCAGTTTCGTTCTTTACATTTTTATCAGTTACGGTTTCCGTTCTTGAATACCCCGTTGTTTTTTCGGTTAGGAAAACCGTTTAGAAACCGGTTAAGAAAACCAGAACAATGAAGTTTGCAAACTATAACAACTGCATCAGATATATTTGATTATTTATGATTTTATTTATTTAGCCAAAATTTTGCTTCAAAAGTTCAAGTGATCGTATTTTAAACTTTGACATAAAATTTAAATAATTCGAATAAGAAATAAGACAAATTTCAAAGTTCAATACTTATCGGAGATAATAAATAGGTTAACTTTAAATAAAAAAGTGCAACAATGACGGAAACTGATAAACACCCTTCCACATTCCACGCTTGCGAGTAACTGAGTATGCTGAACTGACAACTCCCACGCTTTGAGTTTGACGGCAGACAGGAGGATTGAAAAGCTATTAAACCGGTTAATTGATATTGAAATAGCGGTTACGGTTTCGGTTTTTTGGTTATTAGAAGACACCGGTTTCAGTTAAATAACGGTTTTCGGTTTGCATGAAATCGGTTACGGTTTCGTTCTGGTTAGATGTCCTGATCAAAACTCAAAACATGATTTTCCAGTAGAGCAAACTTAAAAAACTTAATGAGGTTTATGAAGGAGATACCAGATCTTCCCAAAGATTTAATAAATTCAACCACCTATCGTCTATTATCCACTTAGTTTATGCTGCAATCAATAATAATAATATTATCAAAAATTTTCTAAAAACATAAATATATGCAAACTTGTAATACAAAATCCTGTATATTCTTGGATTGATGTATACGTGGACTATCATGTAAAATTGGAAATGTGCCTTTTTATTACCTTTTTCATTATCACCAAACCAAATAACCGCTCTTTTAACTTTATTTGTCAAGTAGATATTTCGTAGTTATTTAACTATACTCCAATGTTTCCATTCAGCTGTTTTAATACTATTTAAAATCATATAATTTTTCCCAAGATTTTCATCCTATATTTCAAAATCGAAGCGTTCAAAGATAAAATTTATATGAGAAGTTGCCATCAGTCGAACTTTTATAAACTATAGACCACTCTGTATACAGGGTGATTCATTAAGAATGTCCAATCTCTGAACTGTAGATTCCAGACCTAGAAATATGATGATTCTGCCCAACATGCCTTATACAAATATTGATAGTTTCCGAGATACCGGGTGTTTAAAGTTTAAATATGAATTTTGATTTTCGCAATAACTTTCTATTTTTTCACAATTTCTTTTTGAAAATTGGCAGTTTTACCTTTTTTTGCATGAGGATTGCCAATTTGGACTCTAATTTAGCGTTGCTAATAGAGGACGCTAGTTATACTTGGTTGTGTTTAGTAAATCTAAGCAAAAATTTTTTTCGGCTGAACTATTAGCAAACTAATAATAAAATATGGAAAAGCGTTAGATTCTACAAAAAAAAGTTACTCTTGTTTGATTCGTGTAACTCGATCAGTTATCGAGTTATTTGCTTCTAAACAGTTCAATAAATTTTAATTTAAAAAAAAAATTTATTCTCTAAATGTGTAACAACAATAAACTATTATTTATGATCCGTTTTCGCAAAGATCTCTTCATATCAAACAACCCTTGTCTATTATTTTTAATCACATTAATTAATTGTTATTGCGAAAATCAAAATTCATATTTAAACTTTAAACACCCGGTATCTCGGAAACTAGCAATATTTGTATAAGGCATGTTGGGCAGAATCATCATATTTTGAGGTCTGGAATCTACAATTCAGAGATTGGACATTCTTAATGAATCACCCTGTATAAAAAGAAAGTTAAAAGTTGCGCATCACTACGAATTATATGTATTACCATTTTGCACAAATAATTCAAAATGGATTTAAAGTTTATGGCCGTTCATAACTTTCTATCGCTTGTTATCACACAGATTCCAAATAAATTCATTTTGATTTACGTTAGAAATTAATGTCGAATTTGATGTAGGCGCACGATTAACATAAATTTATAGCCAATTATGCGTATAATACTTGGTGTAAATCTCTATTATTTATTAATTAATTTGTTAACAGGAGAAATTTCGTTTATTTTATTTTAATGTTATCAATTCACTAAACAATGAGTGATACATTTTATTAGACAAATAGCTGAAGTCCCTGTAAGTAAAATTCGTTTTCTGTAAGTAAGTGAGAGATCAGATTTTCAGTTCAAATCCTTGCTAGTATGCCTTAGCTTAGACTAGACTTAAATTTAAATCCATCTTCTTGATATTGTGTGTTTGCTATAACGCTAGCGTTACCTTTGTTTACTGGAAAAATCGAAAAATTCGTATTCTTGTTTAACCTTTTTTTTAAGGCATCTTATTAATGTTTGTCCTAGGCGGATGAGCTTTTTTAAAAATGCGAGCGACATCAAACCTAATTTTATCGACGAATTGAGGTTTAGTGTCTTTTAAAGCTATTTCAGCGATTATAATGACTCCGCACGCCGCGCTGTATCAGAAACTGCATCCATTGTTCTTGAAACTCCTTCACGCAAACAAACCTCTTCTTGTTTTTTACCTGCCTTTCTTTCGCATTCTTCTCATCAACATGTTCATTTTGTGTACAAGTTTTCATCGTTTAACTTTATTCATCGTAGATATATTTGCAACTTAAGGGATGATTTTAAATATTCGCCTAACCCTTGAAGATCTTGAAATGAAACGCTCTCCAAGGGTTGCATCTTATGCGTCGTGTGTGCTGCAACGGTGTTCAATATACATGATGTACATACGCCACGATTCCGCCGACGAAAGGGCAAGGCGATTCTTTGTTGGGTCCGTTTTAAAAATGATTCAACTGTTGTCAAACGACTTTCCTCAACATTAAAAACATTACCTACATAGGCGTCTTTCTTCAGAATATCATCCACTCAAAGAGAGGTGACTCTATTCTATGTATAGCGTTAATGACGAAAGATACGGTTACATTTCTTCCCCTTTTTTCGTTGTTATTACCAGAAACAATAGAAATCCTTGTTTTACAACAATTAAACATATTTTTCAAAAAGTGTTTGGTATTTTATAAC
The DNA here is from genome assembly GCA_036250285.1 of Pyrocoelia pectoralis. NCBI lineage: Eukaryota > Metazoa > Arthropoda > Insecta > Coleoptera > Lampyridae > Pyrocoelia > Pyrocoelia pectoralis. The sequence continues at coordinate 6,918,765 of CM070080.1, forward strand.
TGGCCTATTAAGCTTGTGGACATCTTCTCGTGTTCTCCGCCGTATATTGAAGGTGCAGTAAAAGCGTAGAATGTATGGTGTGTTGAATTAACACTCCATAATCCGACTCTTAAACTGCAATATGTATCGTTAAGTTTTACAATAATTATGAACAATGTATGTATTTTATTAATTTTACACTCTACAATAATGTGATATTGAAAAAAGTGATCTTAACATTTTGATTCCAGAGTTTAACATTTTCATACATAGTTTTAACTTCATCATCATTGATTAGGTACATAATTCATGAAATTCTGAAGCCTGAAGATGACTACTGGTAGAAACTAGTGATTAAACAAAGAAATAATATGAGGGGGGTTTAGAGCATATATTCATCATCTTTACACCATTTGGAGTTGGTGTATTTTGGACACCACCAAGAAAGAGGAGGGAACTTAACACACTTGCCGCCTACCTTAAGCACCTGACCAATGAAACAATGCAAAACATACAGTACCTACTGGCGAGGCAGTAAAATATTTCTAGTGTTTCTAGCGCACTGCGCGGGGGCTTGAAGAAAAGCTATGGAAGCAGGATTGGCAAACATATAAAAAACGCAAAAGACATTCGCGGTTTAAAGGAATGTGGAACGGGATATAAATCCTGGCGGCATCTGTCGAAAACTAACAGGGCATATACTGGGTGTCCCATTTTAAGCGTTCCAGGGCAATTTCTCTGACAAAAAAAGGTGCCGAATAAATGTTTGACCATTTGGAGAGGGGCGCCCGACTCTGTAACAAATTTTACTCCCCGACACCCAGGGGGGTGGATGATAGAGGTGCCTTTAAAATCTTAAATGGAAACCCCTATTTTTTATTGCATATGAAGATCTCAATGCCCTCGCGAATTTTCCTTTGGTAGAAGAAGAGGAAATGAGATAGAGACTTGGCTTCTTATAAGAGAATATTGTGTGTAATATTTTATGAAATAAATTATACACCCTATACTCGATTTAAATCCTTTCCATCCCAGTTCCCACACAGCTGATATAACTGATTTTATGAATTTATTTTCAATTTATTACCAATATTTTACAATATTTTACAGACTAACGCTAACCCAATCGACTCGTCTACATTTTACTAGATGTTTAAAACTTCTTATTCACCAAAATATTACTATTTTCATTTCCTTCCCATCTCACATTAAGGGTTATCCGGATGGCCTGAAGATGGTCTTTACGACCGAAGTCGATAGTCTATAGACAACAATAAAATTAGTTTGCAACTTTACAATATTTTTATTCATTTTCTATCACACTTAAACATCGATCTAGTTTATAATGGAAATAGAAGCTGATAACTCTCTACTATTCCTCAATTTACTAATAACAAGAATTTTACTACACCGCTTATAAAAAACCAACCGACATTAACCGCTACTTGAACATCAACCCCTTTCATCACCCTAGACAACTACATGTAATTCAATCGTCAAGTCACTAAGTCTTGACGATTGAACTACATAATATAGTTGTCTGGGGTTTTCTGTTAGTCACTACGTCAAACAGAAAAATAAGGCGCTGGTGCTGAAGATTAGCCTGTACTCCTTTTGCTGGGATTGAACTACTCGGGCATCATGTAAAGGGTTGTAATTTCGGTTCTAACCTTGGTTGGTGCTGGATAACAGAGATATTATCTCGAGGAGTGGAAGGGGTTGTCAATGTGCTAACACCCAAGAAGTAGCCGAGATCAGTTACAATCGTTTTAATTTAAAAAAGTTCATTTAAGTTCAAACAATTCTTACACGCCATTAAGCCCTACTGTTCGTTCCCAGATTCCTTGTACTGGTTGCAATTTAAATATTCATGAAAAGTAGTTTCGTGTCCTATATGCACCAACCCAATATGGGTCGTAATCCCCTTTGAGTGTTGGTGGGCACAAACTGCTGCACCCTTTTGCTCGAGACCAGCATATTCAAAATAGGCCATACCATTGACTTTCTACACTATAGACAAACGGTGAGATAGGGAAAAGTGAAAGCTACTATTTGGTGAATTTTTGCGTTAAATAGGCAACTTGTTATACACACTGGAATGCAAATTTTATTGATTTTGTCAGCACGGAACGTCATTACATAAAGGCACCATCAGCTTAATGACGTTTCATTCACACTTGTTATGATGGTGACGATGTCACATACCTATTCCCACCTACATAGTTTATTTGAAAAATGTGTTTATAAATTCATCGCAATGCGTTCATTTTTTTAACACCAACAAATCAATGTTTAAAATTTGTTTTTTGAAAAAACCTTACCTCATCGGCGTCGAATCACGAAAAGATTATTTGTTTTTTGGAATCCGTGGAAATGTTTAATTTTGTTTAAGTTAAAAATGAGATGTTCATTTTATTTTGTTGCAGCTTAACATTCGTTAAGAATACATAGCTATCCCTTTCCGGGAATTACAAATCCGTTTGCCGGGGTGGTTAAGTCCCCACATAATACATTTCACATGTCACTTCATCTTTCCTACTCATTTCTCCTCTTCTTTCTTATCCTGTTTTCTCATCAGTCATCACCCTTTCCCGTTGCGGTCCTTCATTCCTCTTACCTTGTGTTTTTGTTTTTTTATGAGTCTATACAGTATATTTTTGATTCATTTTTCCTGTTACATGTTTCTATCTCCTGCATTTTTCGTCATCCATTTGTTCTTTTTGCTCTTGTACATCTTATCACCTTCTCTAAAGCATTTTTTGTACTCTTCCAAATCTTCTTTCCGCCCCGTCTTTAGCCTAACCCCCCCCCCCATTCCTTCCTTCCTTACTCTCAAATTGAGAGCGTGATAGACAATTTTTAGAACCAACATCACTCCGTTTTTGATGAATCCTGGGCGCAAATCTCAACAAAAATTCTCCGAAAATATCTGGAAAAATCCGGGACGAAATACTCTAGCGAGAAAAGTCCGCGAGAACACCTTATTTTCTTCTTCTTTTTTTTTTAATTAAAATCTCGATAATAAAAAATACTTTAAAAACACTCTGACTTAGAGGACTTGGCTTAATTCAAGAGGTGCAAAACGCAAAGGAGGAATTTTCTCATGGACTTTCCCCGCTAGAGCATTTCCTCCCGAATTTTTCAAGACATTTCGGGAGAATTTTTATTGAGATTTGCGCCCAGGATTCAAAAACAACGGAGGAGTGTTTTTACATGTTGAAAAGTCCTCTAAAAAATCTAAGGTTATCCTTAAGTAAATACGGTAGTGAAATTTATGCGGTTTGAAATGGAAATGTACAAAAATATCGGACAGGACACCAACAAATAAAACTACAGCAGAAAATGTTTCAAAGCAAATTCATGAAAGAAGCGTAAATAAAGAGATTGAATTGCAGGTGTTGTTTTGTAACAGCACTGCAATTTCCATTGATTTTATCATAGTACGCAAAGAACATAATATACGTTCTGTGATCGTAGTAAGTAACTGTATTTCTTGTAACGTTATCAGAATATAGGACGGGCGCTAACGTAAACATGACGTACATTTATGACGTATATTTATATAACGAGAGTGGCGCTGTGAAGATTTGGTGGCACAGCTCCAAACTAACACTTTCACAGCTCCAATATTTGTCGGGAATTTATAACATTGCACCGTTTGTCTCTATAGTGTAGAAAGTCAATGGCCATACCTACGACAGACTGTTAGTGACTGAATATTAATTATCAGTCTTATAGTGTTGAGGAATCCTCAACTGGTCACTTCGTTTGTATTAATAGTATTTAATCATTCTGATTACTTTTAAGTCGGCAATAAACCGTTTCATTTATTTGTTAATTTTTTATAAAGAATTTTTTGCAATTAAACAAGTAGTCGTAATTTCAATTTTCTTACATATAACTGAAAAATTAAAACAGACATTAAAATAGACACAACTAAAGCCAAACGGTTGGAGTCTTCTTATTCTTCTTCTTATTACTGTCTATTTAAAAACCGTTCAATCATTCACAGAATGCTGAAAATATCTAAACTCACAAGAGCATATTGTATTTGAATTAAATCTACAATGAAGCATTATGAAAACAAAGGGTGGATCAACTCAAGCTGTACTAATGACCTTTTTTTTTCAGGTTGCATTGGAATTTACTGTTAAAGGATAACCGCATTATAGGTGAGTAGTAAATGTTAAGTACATATTTAAAATTATTGTCGAAAACGAAAACGCCTCTTTTATTCTTCATGTTCAAACCGCATTTCAATTAAAGCGACACGAAAAAGGTTACTCTTTGTAATTGAATTTAAAAGGTAAATACTGAGATAAGCCATTGTTGTGTAATAGCATTAAATGTGAAGTGTACATTGAGGTTGGCGTTGTCGTCCTGAGGTAGAACCGTTAAGAGTTGTGATACAAAGTTTCGGGTTTAGCCAGGAATGTCAGAAATGTGAAGCATCGTTAGTTCAAACTGTTGATTAACACACACCACCGTGATGGGTGGGAGTATTACACGATTATAAATAACTTCGGGTCAACTTTAATAAAACGAATTGCTCTCAAAAATGATGTTTTAGAGGTCCGTGTTTTGTATTAAAGTTTCGTAGTTGCGATGAATTTTGTTTTGAAGTGGAGTTTGGGGAGCTTCGCGTATGTGACTTTTTACGCAACGCTCGCCTTTATGGGAAATGAACACTTAATTAACTTTTGTTTCACCTCAGTTTTTCATTTTTAGTGCTTAATGGATTGGGGAAATTTTATTAGTGTAGGATTATCGTTCTACTAATTTAGGGACGTTAAGCTAAAATCGATAAAATTCATTTCCGATAGTAGCCCTTAATTTAGATCTTTGTACTTTTTATGCGAAAAGAAAAAGTTTTGTTTTAATATTTGAAAAAATAAAAACTTTTTGGACGTGTACGTGTATCTGAAAATTATTGATGTCGCTTTTGCGGTGCTGGAGTCGTTTTTCTTTCTTAGGGAAAAGCCGTAAAACGTATACCTTCTGTGTAGTTTCTTAATGTGTGCTTTCATTATCGTTGTACATAAAAATCCTTAAGTACTTCAACGCATTAAATCTAAAGATATAATCCTCCCGTGTCTCCTTTGAGCACGATTGTGGTGCAGAGTGCATGTTAAATAATATAGATGTATGGCCTTCTGCTGAGGGGGTTTTAATTATTCGTTCCTCCACATGCTGGTGGTTATTGATCTACACGTACGCTTGCATAAATTCTATTTCATTAACACAAATACCACCATTAAACAGTTATTGACGTTTTCTTCCTCGTGAAGCTTTATCTCCTTAAATAAAGCTTTATAAAGTAATGAAGCCTTACAGCCACTATAAACAAAATAGTTGAAGTGAACTTTACGCACGATACGCAATATACACGATACGACTAAATTCCGTTGCCTAAAATCCTCACAATATCGCTACAATTTCCTTTGCTTTCAGTGTGTCACTTTCAGTTAATATCCGTACTGCACTCGGTTTTTTTAAAGCACTTAGCTTGTACATACGTATGTACTTCGGAAATTTGTGATGTCCAAATCTTTCTAATTCGTTTCGAAAGTCAGTTTAAACGCAACGCAACCCGATTTCAATTTAAATTCTCCGATTAATGCCTTTTATATCTAACCTGATTAAATAGAATAACATTTGAAATATTTTAATTTCTTATAATTATATCAACATTCTGGATACACGATTAAAAGAAATTCAACAAATAAATGTTCATATAGTTTTCCCGAATCCCGAATTAAAATTATGTATTCCCATTTTTCACTATGTAAAATTTTCATTTTTGTAAAAAATTAAAGTATTATTTCATATGTACCCGTTAAAAATAAACGTATCTACTAAAAGAGCAGAACTGCTCGACAGTAAGATAAAGGTTTGAAAAGGTTCCCTTAACAAATAATAATTAATTAAAATAATAATAATTAAAACGGTCGACCTCCACAAGGGCGTAAAACTGGGTTGTGACTATAAAAATTGAAATATTGATCACGTTTGATGTTGAATTTTCATATCCAACATTACTTTAATTCTCTTCCCAGGCCCGTAGAGATGTTTTCAGTAAGGTTTTTTTTGGAATGGAGATATTTTTCTTAATCGACCACCTTTCTTTTATGCAGTTGTAGATGAAATTGGCATGGGTAGAACGATAACCGAATCTTCTGGAATAAAGCTTAGCATTTATTCAAAATATTCCTATTCGGACCTTTTTTGTGGGTTCACAGAGAAGCAACCAATAATAACTCGAAACCATTCCCCATAGAACGTTTAATAATTATTGGTTTAATGAAGATTAAATTATAATTATAAAGCTACATGTTTCGGCAATACATTGCCATCATCAGCCTACTAGAATATAAAGTACACTGAGCTTAGAGTTGTTTTATTTATATACACTGAGCAATAAACTAAGCTATACTTGAATCCATGACGAAGGTCAGATGCTCACAAATAGGTTAAATGTTGAATAAATAAAACAACTCGTAACCTCCCTTTGGATAAATTTAATGAAGTCGATCCATTTACAAAAATGGCCAAATTCAACATGTGTAATTTTGTTCTCAACTTTAAATTTTTGTATTTATAGCCCTTCAGGCATGTGTTTTAGTTGAATTTCATTAATCTTAAAGGAATCCGAATGATCACAATAATTATAAAAAAATTATATAATAAAAAAATTAATAATTATTAATAATTATGGAATAATTGTAAAGAAACCACACAACCAACCCCTTACTTTTTCGTATAATTAAGTAAATCGTAATTATCGGTTATAAAGTGGCGATTTGATGTATTATTACTTATATTAGTATTTCGCTATTTTATAACCTTCATTTTACTCCCCTCAGTTTTACTTTAATGTTACACTTCTTTAATTACTATTTTTCGAAAAGGCTTGATAATGGGAAATGTTTCCCGAAACATGTCGCCACTTTATAACCGATAATTACGATTTACTTAATTATACGAAAAAGTAAGGGGTTGGTTGTGTGGTTCCTTTACAATTAATTTAATTAGTTTTGTTTATTATGATTATGACTTAAGTTTTCATCGCTTTTATTGTTCATTGTTTAAGTTTTCCCTTCAGATATTCATTATTATGGATTCTTAATTATCGTTAATCTTTAATCGCTTGAAAATGAGACCAGTTGGTCTCGAAACATGTCGCAAAAATTTACCAAATATGTATTATCAAAATTTTAACTGTTGTTCGGAACACAGCTTCGTTTAGGTTAATTACGAGGTGTTGTTTCCTTTTCCCCTTTCCGATTACTTAGGTTTCACCTACGTTAGTGTCAAAAACGAGATTGACTCCACTGTAAAGTTCTTGAATTTTTGAAACCCAATTAGTTCAAAATTGTTAACATTAATTTCAATCTTTTCACCAAAAACGTTAAAGATTTCATCACCACCAACAGAGAATTACTCACTAGTCATTTTGATTATAATTACCATAGACCGATTCTAATGAATCCCTTGTTCCCTCGCCTTTATACCCTTCAAAAAATTCACAAGAATAACGTCACGATGCGCCCCATTGTTTCATTCACCAATACTCCTGACAAACCTCCTCAAATTTCAATTTCCACATTCCATCTGTTTGTTTCGTTTGATATTGTGAACTTGTTCCCCAGTGTCCCCTTCAGGGAGTGGCTTGCTATCGTGAATAAATACTTATTTACATTCCTCTAATCTTGCCGATAATGTCTGTTCCTTCCTTAGCAAGTGCCTCGAAATTTGTTACAGCCAAAACTTTAAGTTTAATGATATTACTTACGTCCAATTAACTGGCCTACATGGGTAGTAACCTTTCATCTCTTCTGGCCGAGTTGTTTCTCACTTCCCTTGAAACTAATCTGTTTAACAATTCATCCATCATCGAAAAGTTCGTGTATTATAGACGATAAGTGGATAACATTTTTGTCATATTCAAAGGCTCCCATCAGGATTTAAAACCGATTGTTTCAAAATCCTTAATAATCTACACCCTTGCATTAAGTTTACTGTTAAAATTGAAAAAGATAAAGCTCTAAGCTACTTAGATCTTACTATTCAGTGATTGGACTTTTGACTTTCACCAGGTAACCCCCTTCAGTTCCTTTCATCCTTTCGGTTCCTTTTTAACAGACTCTTTTCCTTACCCAGTTGATCTCTAGACTTTACAACCAATTCCTTCAAAATTTTAATAGACAAAATTGTACCACTTTGGCTCCCAAATCTGACGTTGCGTCTCAGAACTACTTCTACTTCTACTTCTCCTTACCTTTCATAGGTCCCACCTCATTTTTTTCTTTAAAAAGCCGTTTAAAAGCTATACCATTAATATTTCTTTCTCCTCTAGGCATAACTTAAAAAGCCACTTAGTTCACATTAAAGATCATATTCACACCCTTGATAAATCCGGGGTTTATAAGCTAGAGTGCGATACTTGTTCCGCTTTCTATATAGGGCAAACGGGGAGAAAGTTCAAAACTCGGTTTGTTGAACATTTCACTCGCATAAAGAAAAATAATATTACCTCTACTCCTCCTTTGCTAATCATATTTTAGAGTCATTTGATCCGAAAACTAATTTTGATATCCTGCATATACAGTGTGTCCCCGGATAGGTGAAACGACTCTTGTGAAAGACAAAAAATTTTCGATATAAAATTTCATTGTTTGGGGTTCAGCCCTGCTTAGTTAAAGACTAATTTCTGGCATAATTTTAGTTTTCTAAAATCATGTATGTCTTGGATATTTTCAAAAATCTGATTTTTGGTTCTAGTAAACTACCTTTGTTAGTGAAGATATAACAAAATTTGATTAACAAAAGTTGTTTAGAATCATGAAAGAGTCCTACTTCTAGAATTTCAAGCATCTAGGCCAACGTTGATGTTTTGGCAAAAACGACTCTTGTGAAAAATAAAAAATTTTCGATATAAAATTTCATTGTTTGGGGTTCAGCCCTGCTTAGTTAAAGACTAATTTCTGGCATAATTTTAGTTTTCTAAAATCATGTATGCCTTGGATATTTTCAAAAATCTGATTTTTTGTTCTAGTAAACTACCTTTGTTAGTGAAGATATAACAAAATTTGATTAACAAAAGTTGTTTAGAATCATGAAAGAGTCCTACTTCTAGAATTTCAAGCGTTGATGTTTTGGCAATTTACAATAATTTAGGTGATATGACTCTTGTAAAAGCGATAAAATTCTAAATAAACAAAATAAATAAAAGAATTTCTTTAACAAGAGTCATATCACCTATCCGGGGATAAACAATATTAAACTATCAGATAAAAATTATTGTAAATTGCCAAAACATCAACGTTGGCCTAGGTGCTTGAAATTCTAGAAGTAGGACTCTTTCATGATTCTAAACAACTTTTGTTAATCAAATTTTGTTATATCTTCACTAACAAAGGTAGTTTACTAGAACCAAAAATCAGATTTTTGAAAATATCCAAGGCATACATGATTTTAGAAAACTAAAATTATGCCAGAAATTAGTCTTTAACTAAGCAGGGCTGAACCCCAAACAATGAAATTTTATATCGAAAATTTTTTATCTTTCACAAGAGTCGTTTCACCTATCCGGGGACACACTGTATGTATATGCGAAAAAGGAAAAAAGCTTGATTTGCTGGAAACTAAAGAAATCATCCTCAATATAAGCGGAATCCGGATTTTTCCCTCAATGAGATTTTGAATATCAACAAAAATATTCTTGTTTTACAGTAATTTTTCTTAATTCCTTTATCTTCATTATAGATCCTTACACGCAGGTTGGTTTCTCTTTTATGCTGCCACTCTTTTACCTGTTGCCAGTGCCGCAACTAGACTTTTTGGCGCCCGGTGCAAGATTTGTAGATGCGCACCTGTTATAAAACTTAATTGCGCAATTGTTAAACGCCTGTGTGCATATGTATTGACAGACTATTTTATTTGACAATTTGCATTAAGTACATAATATTTATAAGCGTGAAAATCTTAATACATATTAAAATTAAATGACCAGTAAACTTGCACACAACTTTCACGTGTTTACTACAATGACGTATTAAATAAAATAGTTTTTTCCATAATAACTCAAAATGATGATAATAATAATCATAATAATGATGCGCGTAGAGGTGCTTGGAAATTCGCTCTTTCTAGATCTCGGCCCATGACATGAATAAATAATAAATAAATAAATAATAACTCAAAATAAAATAGTTTTTGCGTAATAACTCAAAAAAATAAAAAAATTAATGTAGAATGTGTAGTATAGATGTAATCAGAAAACGATTTCTGATTTTCTCCTAAAATAATATACAAGGTTTGTCATAAATATTTTTAATACTTAATACTTTGTTCATTTCCGGCTAGGCCGGATGTAAATTGGTATAGTTATTACACTCGATTAAAAGAGTCGTATGTCCTCTACTTCACTGTAAGATTTTATTCCTTCATCTTTGTTAGCAAAAAAGTTATAAATTTTCTACTTCAAACATTCATCCCCGGTGCCAGTAGTTTTTCATGAACTACATGTATAACATTTCAAAAAATAAAAAACGCTTGGAGCAGATTTTGAGGAAATCCAATTTTGGGCACCAATAAATTGGCTACGTTTAATTTTTGTTCTTTACCAATTACAGGTAAAAGTAAGATGTCCTGCAACGGTTTTTGATTTGTACGAAGTGAGAAATGATAAAAATTATAAATTAGAAAATGTGAATGCGTAAATATTCCTGAAAATGTACGGTCTAAATAACGGTTCTTCGGAATTTTCAGAACTCATACAACAACAATCGCTTACTTAAGCACTCAACGGTGACTAAAACTAACCACTAATCAGCTGTTGACGTAATGCGTGTCCCAACATCACTACTCTTACGGGAGAAGCAAGAAGAAGTTTGAAAAAGCTTGATAAAGCTTGGGAAAGCTTGATAACCAAGCCAAGCCTGCATTCCCAAACATCAAGCCAAACCAAGCTTTTCTTCTTAAAATGCTTGCGTTTCCAGCCCAAGCCAAGCTATTATATTTCAAGTCAAGCTACTTGACTTTGTGAATCACTGACACACAACAAAATAGCAAAATTTAATTACATAAATGGTACAATATACAGGTCATTAAGAAACAAAGTAAGAAAGGACGCGTTAATAAAATTTTACCAAATAATGGCAATTCCGGGCGAGATATATGGAAACGAGACATGGACAATTACAAAATCAAATGAGCAGAGAATACAGACATTAAAAATGCGGAGCAGCCGGTTACACACGAATAGATAGGAAAAGGAACACGAATATAACAAGCGAATTAGGAGTGCGCAGCGTTAAGGAAATAATGAAGGAAGATCGATTTAATTGGAAGGAACATATCGAGAAAATTCAGGAAAACAGAATACCCAAGATCATATGGAAATACAGAACACAAGGAAGACGATCAGTAGGGAGATCACTGAAAAGATGACAGGACCAGGAGTAAGGGTCGTAATAGGAAATTGTTGGTCTAAGGGAACTATACGAAAAGATACCGTCAAGATAATCAAACCGTGGAACTCACATTTGCACCTTCCAAACTTTGTCCTTCGAACATTCGTAGAAACAGATGCGGAGAAAATGGATAATGTAGTAGCTAAGATTAAGACGACTTCTGGGGTGGGACCGTGTCAATGTTGAAAAATTCCACGTTTCGCCCACTTTCGTAAGGGGCTTCATCAGGACAAAAGTAAAACACAAATAAAAATGAAATATATATTTTTTACACGGTCCTACTCCGCAAGTCGTCTTAATCTTACTGACTCTGGCCGTGGAATACTCCCCTCTGACAATGTAGTAGATGTCATTTTTAATAGTAACTGTGTGCTTTGATACCTACTCACATTAATATTTTTATATAAATACATAGTTGTTTATACATATATTCATTACATACTTACAATACAACGTCAACAATAGTAACGTGTAACATCAATAAAGAATGAAGTAAAAAAGACTCGTCGGGGTATTTTGATCACGTCACGGGCGATATTTCTGCCATCTAAATGTTTAAAGGCCAAGTTTCATAAAAACTTAATAGGGTGTAGATTATGGAATACCTACCTAACTCTATAAAGCAACACTTGACCTAACGTTTATTAATGTCTTATCGTGTTTCTACATTTTTCCACAAAGTATTGAATATCGCGTTGAACTTCCCCTTTTTGAAGCAATAATTTGCGTACAAAAAGGGAATCTTTCATTACTAACCCCCGAGAGGAGTTGCGATAATACCTAATACCGTTCATAAATGCGTATCCACCGAAAAGAATTCAACATTCGACAAAAAGAGAATAATTCATATTGCCCACAAATTAGTACAAATTTCAGTATTGTTAAGCATATATGGTTTACAACTTCAAGTGCTAATTCTGAAGTGTAAATCTTTTTCTAACAAACGCTCCACTAATTAATTTAAATTGCCTTAATCCTACAAACGGGAAGTACTAGCACATTCAGCCTTCCCTTTTATTGTTTCCTGTTTCTACAGCTCTACCCTAATGTAGACAAAATGGACAACAAGGGATTTAATGACCCACTTTATTAGGTTCTCTAACCGTCATCAAACGAGTAATATTATGTAAATTGGATGTTGCTAAAAATTTGTAGTTTTACATTACTTTATTCCAATTTTGATCCAAGCGAAACGTTTTTTTTTTTATTAAATAAATTGTATGGATCATTTATAGCTTTAATAAAAGTAGATATGTAGCGTTCATCGCGCTTATTTTATTTATTCATTACGTCCAAATGAAACCTTCTTGCTGATATATTTTCGTCTTTTTTATATAAGAAGAGGATATCTCTAAAATGTCTTGTCATGTTGTACAAGTACCAAATATAAAATTCATAAACATGGTACGTGTGTCATTCAATATTATGTTTTAACATGTGCACTGTATATGTGGAAAAAACAACCAAGACGATGTAATACCCTTAAGTGCCGCCTCGAAATTATATTTTTACATAGACAATAAAAGTCACATTTACATGTATATACTTACATCTAAATCCTCTACAATAACGAACTGTAATGGTCTTTCGTATTTATTGCTATATTTATTACAATTAAAATTAATGGGTAGAGGTGTTTTAAGAGGTAGATAAAGCGTAATAAATTATTTTAAAAGCTATTAAGGGTTTGTGCTTTTATTATAATGCGAACGTTATAGTTTCAAAACTAATTTATTATAACGTTCTACTTAGAAAATTGCTTTATTCAAATCGATATAATTAATTAAGTTACAACTGTGAAAAGAAAGCTTTTCAGATTTGTTAAGTATTATTTTAATATTGTGACCATTATTATCCCCCCCTTTCTTCAGTTGGACGGAAATATAATTAATGCTACTCTCCCCCAAAGAAATTATTATCTGTTTTGCGTTATAAGTGAGAATTCCACACCTAACGCAAAACTCAAATGTTATTGTAGTAGATACGAACTGAAATTGCTAATAAACAACTGTAAATTACTAGAAAAAGGTAGAGTAAACCGAAATTTAGATCACAAAAGAAAAACTAATAATAATTAAAATGCGGGGCTAATGAATAACTCTAAACGCAAATATAGTAACAAAAGATAATAAAATGTATGGAGTGATGCTTTTTTGCAAGGGTTTTATTAGTACATTTCGTGAAGGAGAGGCCCGAGAGGGGAAGCAACCTTAATTTTAATAAAAATGTTATTTTCGAATATACGCCTGATGTTTCGTAAGTCACAGCATTGACTTTTATAAAGTCAATGGTCACAGTTGTGAGTTGGTATTTTTTATCGATTTTCTTGAACTCAATCACCTCAGGATAATTATGTTGATCTCTTTCGTGAATGCGAGTCCTTCGATACATCATTTTCTTCTATATTGGTTATTCACGATCATGATTTGTCGTATAACTAAAATTCAAGCAAGCATGAATGCATTGTATTCCCCTCCATAATTGGTATTCGTGACGTTTATCTTGCCATCGGCAAGAATGTAAAGTTTTTTAGCGCCACTGGATTACATTTAAACGGAATTGTTACTATAGCATTTTGTAAGACACTCTCACATTCTTCCCCAGTGTTCCCTTTAACCAATGCCTCGTCCTCTTTGTGGTTCTTTGCTACTGATCAGATTTGTTTCCTACTCCCAATTCACTGTTTTACCTACGATTAATGATTTGCCTTCGTTACTTTAAGTTTTCCCTAATAATTTGGAAAACCTACTTTTCACTAATATCATCATTTAAACACATTTCGTTTATTGTAAAAGATGTGGACGACCTTCTTTCTTGTTTCCAACTCCACCCGAACATCAAATATAGCATAAAAATGCTTTATAGATCTTACTCTCAGTTACCTTACGACCACACTATTAATATTCTTAGAAAACCCACTACCTACTACTTGTATCATAAAATGGCACCGTTTAGATTTTTGCCCTTTCCAAAGTCAATTTTGCTCAATAACTTGAATAAATATTTCACGTCGTCCATCTAATCCAGTCACCTTTTCAAAATGATCAAGAATTTATACTTTTTTTTACTAAACATCGTCTATAGCTATTGTCACACTTATCCCATTAAATACATGAGATCTTGATAACAGTTAACCCTTACATAGATTCGATTTCAAATGTTTTCAAAAATCTTTTTGAATAATATCACCTCACAACCTCCTTTACTTCGAAATACTACTTGAAATTTAATTTGGTTAACACTAAATGACCTTCTGAATCTCACTATCCGTTCTAGAGTGTATAAAATCAGATGTGGCAAATGTCCTGCTCGATTTATAGGTAAAACCGGCTGTAGTTTTAAAACTAGGTTCATTATTTAAATAAGATAGTTGTCACATCCTATAATATAAGTTTTTGTGGCAAGTGCAGCAAGCAAAATTTATTGGAAATGAAGGAGGTTCTTCGTTTGTATATCGAAAATCCCCAACCAAAAATAAAAATCTACTCTTTCTGTGATATTTTAAACAGCTTAGTGTCACAGTAGGAATGACAATATCTAACCAGGGATCCTAGGTGGGTGTCCTAAGCCGATCGAGACCAAACTTTGCATGCCAACTCCTTAGGCGATTTAAGGACGCCATGCAAAAAATTATACCACCCAGGGCGGGAATAATGATTTATTATCTCTATTAAATTCTATTCTCATTTAAAATACTTCACTTCCATTAAAAATTTTTTGCATTTTTTGTCTATTATTTGATATTTTTCAATACAGGGTGTCCCACTGCTCCGTAATCGGTCGATAACTCAATGTAGGTTGAAGATACAGAAAAAAGTTTCAAATAAAAGTTGCTTTGATTTGAATTGCACATCTTTTAAAAATATTCTTATATCTACAGTATGTTGCATTTTCACGTGGCAGGAAAATGTCACTTTTTTTTAAATGGCAGACCCTGTATATTTTTCTCTTAATGTATCGACCAAGCATATTTATATCACGCCTGAAAATTTTTTTGATATTGGATGTGCGGTTGCCAAGTTATTAATTATTTTGTCAAAATTTGGTACAATTCAAGGTCGGACTATAATATTCATAACTAAGTTATTCTTCAAAAAATGAAAAATTTATTTAACGAATAATATTACCCTAATGTCGTGTTACTCTACAAAAAAAAACTAAGTGATTAATTTTATACCGAGTGTTTAAAATGAGAATTCAAACTTTGTGAACTTTAAATAGAATTTATACGAATATTTTAAATGGAACACCCTATATTTTTATTTACCATCAAATTCTCGACAAAAAACCCTATTCAACGATGTATTATTTCCTGGTATTATTTTTTGTACTTTTGTTAATATTAACGATTTTTAAAATTTCACGTAAAAAATTGTTAAAAGTAATTTTTGTTTAATTATTATTACAAAATACCGTTTAAATTGTTGTTATCAACGCAAAAAAACAAAACTCAAGTCCTGTGACTATCTTAACTTCTAAATAATTAAAACAAAATTTTTAGTAAACGGTATTTCTCCAATTTTTAAACGGTGTTTCTCGAAAGTTAAAATAGAACATAAATACAATATCTCTCATTAAAATAAATGTTCAAAATGTCTTCCACTTTGATCAATGCACTTTTGAAGCCTAACCCCAAATAATCTCACATTGTTTAAAGTCATAGGAGTAATCGTTTGAAACGCCTCTCGAATTCAAATTTTCATGTCATCTCGTGTTGTGGCAGCTGTTGATATATTTGAGATTTAACAGTTCCCCAAAGATAGTAATCCATAAAGGTAAGGTCCGGTGACCTTGGCGGCCAAGGAACAGGACCTCCTCTATTACTAATAAATCCAATTCTCGCGCGCACCTCTGACTGTTGTTTTGCTTTAATTATTTAGAACTTAAGATAGTCACAGGACTAAATTTGATGGTAAATAAAAATACAGGGTGTTCCATTTAAAATATTCGTATAAATTCTATTTAAAGTTCACAAAGTTTGAATTCTCATTTTAAACACTCGGTATAAAATTAATCACTTAGTTTTTTTTTGTAGAGTAACACGACATTAGGGTAATATTATTCGTTAAATAAATTTTTCCTTTTTTGAAGAATAACTTAGTTATGAATATTATAGTCCGACCTTGAATTGTACCAAATTTTGACAAAATAATTAATAACTTGGCAACCGCACATCCAATATCAAAAAAATTTTCAGGCGTGATATAAATATGCTTGGTCGATACATTAAGATAAAAAAATACAGGGTGTGCCATTAAAAAAAAAGTGACATTTTCCTGCCCCGTGAAAATGCAACATACTGTAGATATAAGAATATTTTTAAAAAATGCGCAATTCAAATCAAAGCAACTTTTATTTGAAACTTTTTTCTGTATCTTCAACCCATATTGAGTTATCGACCGATTACGGAGCAGTGGGACACCCTGTATACATGGAACTTACAAGGAGTGTCATCTCATTGAATAGATAAGACTCATTTTAGGTACATTTGAATCATATATTATCGCTTCTAAAAATAAAATTTGCAAATTCGGAAAATTTGAAAAACTTAATTTTAGATTAATGGCCACCATTTTAACTTTAGTTGAATTGGCCAAAAATGATGAAAATGAATACTTACATGCATTGTAATATATGGGAAATACTCTATATCCCGCCCGAGGTGGTATTGGCCTCTAATTTTTTACATCGTCCTCAAATGGCGTAAGCCCTAAGGGCTTGACATCCAAATTTTGATACCGATCCTAGTAAGTCTTGAAAAAATTCTTAAGCGATTGTACATTAATGGGCTAAGCTCGATTTAAAATAAGGAAATCAGTTACCGCGGCCATACAGAACCATTTACTGCACGCTTAAATGGCCGTAATATTAGTGTTGACTCATTCAGTATTCTTCACGTCAGAATCTTGCTCAAGAGGACCATCAGAGACTCTGTTCAGTTCAGTTTGGAGTAAGAATCAAAAGAATATACACTATTGCTCTGATTATATCTACAGAAATTCATTCCAGTGGCCTATTCAAATTTTATCCCAAGTGTTTCGGCAACATACAATTTCATTTTCAAGCTTGTTTGTATCGTCTCACCATACCTTTAGTTAATCGCGCTTTGAGTGTTTTTGCAGTTGAGATATGGCCTTTGAAGTTTTTGCAAATTTAAAGTGTGAGATGACATCAAGCTTCCAATTCTTCTAAATAATGAAAACCGTTTTAACGTCTTTTGATTGCTTTAATATGAGTTCGGCTATCAATTACTAAGTTAATTGCTTTAGGTCTACCCTCTGTAATACTAACAGCACTGTAGAAGAAGAACATAGTTTGCATGTTTCTTCATGTATAGTTAGTTAAATCTACAAATTGCGGTACTACTTCAAGGTAAAATTTGATACTTTATAACGTTTTCATGTGTATAGTGTCTAAATGTTAGATGTTTGAAAATCATTATATTATCTTTGATTGGGACGAACTTGTTAAATCTCGTTTTTTGGCCGTCCATTTCGACGTGACTACTTCACAGATCTATAAAGTTCCAGTACTCATTCTACGCAGAATATAATGAGTATCATGTGGTTTTCACCGGGAAGCACGCACTGCCTAGGGGTTGTAAGTGAATAAAAAATGAAGATTTCATGGTTTCGCATGTACTCGCTTTAGCTTACCACGAGAGACTGTGGATTTTGATCCGAGCGGTTAGTTAACCAGGCTTAGCCTAGGCATCGATAGAAACCGAAGTACAATAATAATACTTATAGATAAAACACAAAAATCATATAAATAATAGATATTACCATGAGTTTTCTCGTAAATCAATCATTAGATTTGAAAAATAAATACACCATTGGACACAGAATTTGGCGTATTTTCAAATGATAATACAGTGCCAGTTAACATTATTATGCTTAACTTTCACCCACCCATTATGCGAAAAAGTTGTCCCCCAAGCGTTTTTTTATCATATTTCAGTTTAAAAGTCTAAGACAGCTCTGTATTGTTTTCAGGGGGCCACAATATTTTTTGCCAAATATTCCCTTGACAAAAAGCACACAAAGGAGTATTATACAGGGTGTCCCAGGTTTAATGATCAGGGCTTTGACATTTTATAAAAAAACACATTTTAAGGTAGGTTGCTTCTACTTAAAATTTTCTAAAATATAAAGCTTTTATTTATTTATTTCCGAACTGTGGAAAATATTCAAACCAAAATTGGCACACAAGAAACAGAAACAAATAAAAGTCAAGAGACATTTTTTGTTCAGAATTGAATGCTCTATCGAAAGAGATATTGAGAACTTTTAATTCAGGGCCGTACTCTTTTTATTTATCATATTAGTAGAACGGATTACCCATATCTCCGCCACTGGTTGATTAAAAAAATTCATAGCATTCAGTCTTATGACCCTCTGCCCACGTATCTTATGTGCCAATTTTGGTTTGAATATTTTTCACAGTTCGAAAATAAATAAATAAAAACTTTAATTTTTAGAAAATTTGAATGCCCTGTATCTCAGAAACGAAGAATTTTAGGAGCAATCCACCTCAAAATGTGTTTTTCTACAAAATGTCAAAGTCCTGATCATTAAACCCGGGACATCCTGTATAGTTTGCTGTTTTTCATTAAAAGCGCAATGTACAGAAACTAAAATTATGATATCATAACAACCTTATGACATGCAACTCTTGATTCGATAACTCACGCATATCTCTAAGAGCTACCACAATGGTGTTTGCCTTTCGCCCAGGTGACACGAGTTCGAACTTGGCCAAGTTTTTCCAAGCCAGAGAAAAAGGGAAGGATGCCTTCTTTTTGGGGAGAGATCCCATGTCGATGCGATATACGTCACGTAAAATAAGTCTAGTGTGGTGCCAATAGCAGTTGATATCCAGAGAAATTCTGAAAATCTGCTGTTCTTAGATCTTAGCACGCAATCTACAAGTTTTGTGTATTCCTTGCATCCCTCATACTTCTTAAAGTCTGGATATGCACATCAAAGTTAACCAAAGCGAATGATTTTGTTGTCGGCCAAATACATTTGCTTTAACTCTCATGTGGTATCTCCGTCAACTAACTTTGTGTATGTTTTAAACATTTTTGATCACTTCAACCGATTGGCGCGTCCCAGGTGGAAACTTCCACTTATCTACAAGTTTAAGCATGCTGTACCTTACATGCACTCAACTATGCATCGTCAATAGGATTGTGTATGAAAGATTTTCATCTTGGAATGCTTCTACCGTTCATTGAAAATTAGCCAATGCTTCTACGAACACTTTAAAATTATCATATTTATAATTTTACTTCTCTAAACTTTTCTACGTTAGTAGTAACGAACGCTATCAGCGCTATAGAAACGTAAAACATTTCATTACCCAAGCTTGATGAATAACAGGTTTCAATCCTTTACAACGCGTCTTCCACCCCCACCATCCACCCCGCAGTACATTTAGTTAGTCTTACGAAAATATGTAATACTCACGATCAGTTTTATTGAACATTGAACGAAAAAACAAAGGCATTGCACTTTATTGAATTGAAAATCAATTAGGAGTGAAAAAGAAAAAGCCATGCCATAACTTTTTTATTGTTCTGATGGAGCCGACGTTTTTTATATTCAACATTACATTATATTATAAGTATGCCATAACTGTATAAATAACATAACTTTAAGTTATAAGCTATAAACTATTTAACATATTATCGTCCGACGATTGTTGGTGGTGGTGGGGGGATGCAAACTGTTGATTGACAATCCTTAATTATATGCGAAATAAAAACCCTTTCACTGATTTCACACGAAACATGGTAAATTTGGATTTTAAGAGAACTTCAATCATAAATATACAGTTTCATTGCGCAATAAACTATTACTGGCTCGTAAAAGTTGTTACATTTCAGTCCATAACAGCTTTCGTAAAACTTATTTGGCAAATGCATACAGAAAGTTTATTTCGGGGTATCTTTTACAACCTCCCGAAAATTTCCCATTTATAAAGAAATCACTTCCCCCGATAGAGAGATAACAAAGTTTTGTGCTTCGAATACTTAATTATTAATTGTAACAATGTATATTTGCGAAATAACATAAAATGCATAAAGTGTAATTGTTCATAAAAGTGATCGTAAAACTTTAAGCATCATCTCTCTTATATCGTTGTATTACCTGTTTCGGCGAAGCCTATGCTTTACCTAACAGTAACGATAATCTTTATTTTCATTATTAAATTTTCCACGAGAATATGCCCCTTTGCACTTTGATATTGACCTATTAATTTATGCAAATTGTAATATTGTCGACGACCACTTTATGGTTATGTTCTTTCGCTACTTAATTTGAAAATACGATTTTCTTTTGGGAAATTAAGAATCTTTTAGTCTTGTTTTTTTTATTGTACTCAAATTGGATTGTTTAAGAACTTTTCGTGAATTAATTCATCAACTTCTCTTGCACCGGCTGCTTTAAATTTAAAAATAAACGCCGCTGCCAGGTTGTAGGTAAATATGAAGATATAAACAAATTAGAGTAACTACAGTAATCTGTATAATATCGAGTAGATATTAGTTCCACATCCAATTAATTTTTTATTTCTCATTTCACGCAATTCCTTTGGAGGGAAATGTAAAAACCGCTTCCTGGGAATTTTATAGCAAAATAGAAAAACTGACCCTTAAACGAATATAGTACATAATACCTACCTATCCATCAAGGTGTCTTATGCACATGATTTATGACGAGATTATGGAAGTAAATTAAATACGAAATTCGAAATGTTTATACAAATTAAATCACGTCAACATATTTTTTAGCAAAATGTATTTGAATAGGAGTTAAGTCAATTGTTTTTTGTGATACTTAATTCTTTCACCAACTGAGACATTTGTAATCAATTGTGTCCATACTATGTGTTGAAAATTTTCAAAATGGGGCCGAGTAATAAATGGAAATCAAATCACACAACCTTCCCCCATGATTCTTTATTAGGGTGGCAAACATTTGAAGATAAAGTTGAAACTCGAATTAATATGAATACGTGCACGTTGATGGTGTTCCAGATTTTATAGAAGTTTTAATTTTTAACGTAACAATACAGGGTGTCTCACGGTGACCGTCGGTCGGTTAGAAGAATATCAAGAACGGTAGAAGCTAGAAATTTGAAATTTTGCACATGCGACATGCCGTGTTTAATCTATTAAATAAAAATATTTTCCAAATGGCAGCACTTCCGGAAATACCGGAAGTGAGCATCAACATCTTTATTTTAAATACAAACCAGGTAATTATTTTTCACATTCTGATGTGTCATAAAATGTTTAGAAAGTATGCTTAAAATAATCGGCGTATCAATTTCGATTGTTGAGAAAAAATTTTTTTTTCACTGAAAAATTTGAAAATCTTTTTGAGGAAGTAAAATTGAAAGTCGAAAGTGGTAAAAGTTGGGGAAATCGGATTTTAGGTTCTCAATGTCAAAAGATTGATACACAATTGTCTGTAACGGATAATAAAAAATTGCCCGCGGTTACTGATCTATTTGACGTTATTTCCAGACTTAAGAAAAACTTTAAAAAGTCTCTTTTTTCAAATGGAATGCCTATTTAATTATCAGCCCATTCGATGCAAAAATGAATTTCCTTTAAATTGATATAACATATGTCCCTATACCTAAAATCAATGATTACAGAGTTATTTACATTTTTCTATTTAAATTTATAATTACATAGGTACTTTACAAAACATGGTTGGCTTTGAAAATTTTCAAAAAATTTTATTCAATTGTTTCTTATGATTCTTATGCTTTCTTATGTTTTCATTTTTATTTGACAGTTGTCAGTTAGCTATCAGTTTGAAAGTTTACGCTACATTTACGTTTGTTATCAATGGTATCTGTTTTGCGCTTGATATTTGTTTTTAATTGGGCAATATGGAATACACAAATGCTGATATTCTAAATTTGTTTTACATTCATGGCGAGTCTGTTCGTATTATTTTCGGACCTGCAAAACCTTTGACCATTGAATCACTTAACACTTTAACGAAAGATATCCGCATTTACCTACAATGACAGAAAAAAAATCAGGATGATTAAAAAGAATTTTCTAAATTTGGGCGAAGTAAATGCGCCACAAAATTTGGCAAAGTCAATTGTATCCAATGACGCTGCAGAAACCAATGCATTGGGATATTTTACTCTTTTCCCTGAAAGTTCTGTTCGTTCGGCGGAAAGAGACCTTGGATACTAAAGAAGTTCCATAGATAGAATTTTAAATAATCATAAAAGCATAAGCATAAGAAACAATTGCATAAAAATTTTTTGGAAATTTTCAAAGCCAACCATGTTTTGTAAAGTATGTAATTATAAATTTAAATAGAAAAATGTAAATAACTCTGTAATCATTGATTTTAGGTATAGGAATATGTTATATCAATTTAAAGGAAATTTATTTCTGCATCGAATGGGCTGATAATTAAATAGGCATTCCATTTGAAAAAAGAGACTTTTTAAAGTTTTTCTTAAGTCTGGAAATAACGTCAAATAGATCAGTAACCGCGGGCAATTTTTTATTATCCGTTACAGACAATTGTGTATCAATCTTTTGACATTGAGAACCTAAAATCCCATTTCCCTAACTTTTACCACTTTCGACTTTCAATTTTATTTCCTAAACAAGATTTTGACATTTTTCAGTGAAATAATTTTTTTTTCTCAACTATCAAAATTGATACGCCGATTATTTTAAGCATACTTACTAAACATTTTATGACACATCAGAATGTGAAAAAAAAATTGCCTGGTTTGTATTTAAAATAAAGAAGTTGATACTCACTTCCGGTATCTCCGGAAGTGCTGCCATTTGGAAAATATTTCTATTTAATAGATTAAATACTCCATGTCGCATGTGCAAAATTTCAATTTTCTAGCTTTTACAGTTCTTGATATACTTCTAACCGACGGTCACCGTGAGACACCCTGTATATTAATTAATGTTTGTGGAGATAATTTCCCTCCCCTATTGATAGCGTCTTTAATAACGCATGTGTTAAAATTCTTCACCATGTATTTATAAAATAAAAAAAAATTTTATCTTTTAACAATAAATTATCATGTTATGATTATGCCTATAACATAGGCGAAACGTCAACAGTTAAATAAAAAAATTTTTCAACGATTATCCACATGTTAGCCTTTATTTCTCCAACCGTAATAATTACCAATTGGGCTAATAAGAAACCATTTAATCTATAAAGTTGAAACTTTAAAAAATTTGAAAATTGATAAATTGTTGGAACGACGACTACATACATCAAATTATAAATAAGACAATAAGTCATCCTCAGGTTTAAATCGAAACACTTACTAAAGTTTTTAAACTTTCAACTATCCCTTCAAATTGTTTGCCACCTTAATAATAAGAATCACGGGGAAGGTTGTGTAATTTGATTTTCATTTGAGACATTTGTACATGATTATGACGCTGGAAATTAAGCTTTTGACGATTCCTCATAAAACGTCGTTTAAGCTTCTTTTAATAATGAGGAAGCCTAAAGTCAGTAAGTGCCTATTCGAAGTTCAACAAGTAGGTAGATGAATAACACTGAACAAATCTCACTTTACATTATATTATAAAGGGGTGGTTAAGTCTACTCGTTAATTTTACCGTTTTTTCAGCGGTTCCTGAAATATGGAATGGTTACGTTTTTCTTCCTTTTGATTTTTTTCTACCCATATCTCCACATACCATTTTGTGTTACGCAAATACTCATCGTCACAATTGTTATACAGGGTGTCCATTTAGTAGCCCGTTCTTCAAGTACGGCTTTATTGTTAAATTTACTAAAAAATAAATATAGGGGATGGTTCGATGAAGCACATTTTCAAATTAGTTAGACACATACAGGGTGTTTCTAAAAAGTATGGTGCATAAAACGTAGAAACATTAAATTGTTTCATACAGAACGTTCACTTTTTTTTGCACCAAACATCGACATTTTCAAACTAATTTTTCTTCATTTTTTTAAATAGCACACCCTGTTTATTATTGCATATTTGGAATCCCCGGTAAATTTTAGTGCAACTTTATTAAGCTTACCCTATAGCTACGTGCAATAGTATTTTCGTAAATTGATATTTTCTATTCCAATTAAAAAAGGAGACAGTTTAAAGTATAATTTTTAAGGCATCTACGTGATGAATTTTGAAATTAATGTTGGTAGCGCTACATTGTTGAATAGTGCCAATAGCGTGCCAGTACTAAGACCACTATTGCAACATATAGTTTTAATGGGTGAACATTTTAAAAGTTACGATATTGATATTGCATGTAATCAATTTAACACAATTATCAAGAATATACTACCTAACATGTAATTTCTACCAACTGACTAGAATTTATTGGACTCAAAAGAGTCTCTCCAAACATATTTCCTAAACATATTTTTTGGTAAATTTTTGAATTCCTGAATTATAAAATAAATTATTAAAATAAGTAAAATTCCACTCAGAAGTTTTTAAGACATTAACCTGAAAGCACCAAAAAGGCGGAAAAAATGATGTAATATAGTACGAAACGTGTTTTTTGACAGTAACATTGTCAACACCGGCAAACGACGGTTGTGGAAATAAATCAAAATAATAAATTTTATTTTCATACAGGATGTATTATTAATAATGGAAAATATTTAAACTGGAGAATTCTGGGTTCAAAATATTAAGATTTAACCCAAATCACTTAGATAAAATGTGGTTCCTTACTGAGTTACAGGGTGTTTTATTTCGGGCTACTATATGAGGCGTACGAGAGGGGTAAGTGAGAGTTTGGCCCTCCCTAAATTCTAGGCCACTGACGGAATTGTCATACTTTTTCAATTTTTAAATACAACACCCTGTAACTCAGTAAGGAGCCACGTTTGATGATTTGATCATTTGATGAGAAGTGATTTGGGTTAAATCTTAATATTTTGAACGCAGGATTCTCCAGTTTAATTATTTCCCATTATTCGGCATAACTCTGCTTTGTGAGTTGCATATAGTGGGTTAAATATCTTAAAAATAGTTTTTTTTTATTGGTGTCCTATTTTAGCCTAGAGTCCCTATAGCCCTTTTAACCTTTTAAACCACGCCCCAGCGTGTGTAAATCGCACTTTCAAAAACGCGCGTGTTTTAAAGTTGCCATGGCAACATCACCAATTTGAAAAACGTAAATTCTATTGGTTATTGATCTGACAGGAGTACTTTGTTACGTCAAATAAAATATTAGGTAGGTACCTACTCGAGTTTGAAGCTGAATAAAAAAATAACCATTGGGCTGATTCGAATAAGCTTGGTATCAAATTAAAGCCTATTTATTTCTACGTTATTTAGAAGTAACAACTTTTTTTAAAATGCACTTTAAGGGCCATTTCTACGGCCGAACGATGCAAAGTGCCCGTTTTCGGGGTTTGCGACACGCTAGCTAAGTTTAGAGTTACATAAAAACAAATCTACTCGCTCAAATGGAACGAAATTGTAGTATGTTGTAGATTCAACCTTTGCTAATATGATTGTAAAATGGTATTATTAAAATTTGATTTTGATAGACGCTACAGACGATATTGTAGCACATTGCATTCTCGGGAATGGTAGGTCGTAGGAGCATTAGACTTAAACGAACGTCTTCGTTGTAATATGAATAATAAAATGAGACTCATTTAGAAACCAAAATTGTGTCACGTTTTTGGAAATCAATTTTTAATTAATTGCAGTTTTTATACCACCGCACCGCTTCGGCTACAAACAGCGAGCGTGTGGCGTGCCAGTCCATTAGAATGTTACGCTTCTCTCTCTAAGCTCCGGTGTATGCATGTATCTCTAATTTTATAATTTTCTTTGCTACTAAGTTATTATCACAATTATAAAAATTAGCAACTACCAGACAAGATTGTCCTTGAAAACGAAACAGGAAAGTTAACCGAATTTTAGTAATGATTATAGCAAAGAAAATTATAAAATTAGAGATACATCCATACACCGGCGCTCCTTTCCTTTGGTCCGTCTAATTATATCTAGATATCCCAAGCCGGGTATAATTTTTTTTTGTTTCTTTTATTTAATGCCTCCGGACCTTATTTGGTATCCCGTATCCACACCTGAGATTAATTAACGTGGCAAAACCTATTGAGTCATGATACGTAAACATCACCCTCACCCCCCTGTGGGGTGGAGCGAGTGTGAGTTTTGAAACCTTAAATGGGAACACCTATTTTTGATTGCACTTTTGGATTCTCCATAAAAAACTATTCTCAAATTGTAAGTTTCACCCCCCAACTGTAACCACTTTTTTGGGGTAAAAAGGGGGAAAAACATTTTTCAAATAACCTTTTTAAAAGATGCGGCATTTCATTGAAAATCGGGAATTTCCGAACTGCCCATATGAAAACGATACGAGATAGAAGATAACTATCGAGATTTACCATTATTAATTATGTTAACCCCCCCCCCCCCCCCCCCAAATTTACTGAGTGGTTTACGAAACTAATAAAAAATGCATTTTATATTAAGTACTATAACCTCTCTTTACCCTATTCTATGGTGCATCACACTTTACGGAAAGGATAGCGAAGCAATATTACATTTTGAAAAGCAGATGTAGCCAAAGATTTAATAATTCATATCCAGTTTATGAAAATGAAGGTTTTAGTAATTTAGCTAAGAGCCAAGGAACATTCGGAACTTTGCAATAAAAATTAACAAGTAGGGTGATTAATTATTGAGATAAGACGGAACTAAGAAATTACTATAAACAAAATATAGATTTTAAGGGTAGCTGATATAAGAGACTATAAAATATATAGCGAGGGATTTTTTAATATAGAATGGAATCGGCCGACTTAATTTAAAATGTGAATAAAGAATGGACAGAATCAATATTTTATAGACAGATCGCTGAATTTTCCGAATAACTAATTTTTCTTTTACATTCCCTACGGAATTGTTGAAATCGAAATTTCGCCATATTAAAATCCGAAATAATAACCTAATATACAATCTGTTATGCGTTAATTAAATAAATTGAACGAAGGAGAAAATTACTTAACATTTCCTCTTCGTCGATATAGAAAAACAATATATAAATAATACGGAAAAAGGAATAAGTTAAATATACGGCAATTTTTCCGTATCCTGGTGTTAAGATAGGCTGATAATAGAACGCGGATGCACACCTGGGACTACGAAAGAAGAGTCAGTACTGTTTAAACATAAGAGATTACCGCTTCGGGAAAAATTCCGCTTTCATCTATTATGAGGTGCACAATATCCTGAAATAACAAGAATTTTTCTCACAAAAAAACGTGAGAATTATATTTACTTTAGACATTTTCTTATAGATATAAGAGGAAAAGTAAACGCTTTATATTTTGTTAAGAAAAATTCTTATAATTTATAGGAAATTTCGATAACCGAATTAACTTTCCTACCTTTTCTTCCTTTTTACTTTGAAGTTTATTTATTAATTTAATTATGTTCGCGAATTATTTCACCGTTATTTTATTACTCCTTCGACATTCTTTCAGCGATTGTTTTTTTTTTCCTTGTGTTATATCGATAGCTATTGTTTAATTTTGTAGTAATTTTCCAAGCATTGTTATTGTTATGTTTTTAAAATTTGCTGGTCAATTCTTTTGTTAGTGTTGCCTGAATCTCCTTTTTGGCTGTGTTATATTATGTAATCCCACGTTCCCACACTAGTGTGACTGCGTTGCACTTGAATAGTGCATTTAACACTTGTGTACATTCAAGGACTAGCTCTGAATTGAGCACATAGAGAATATACTACTGCAATCGCTGTTTTGCTGTTTGTAGCTACAAAGATTTTTCTTTTGGCAAGGTTCTCTTTTAATACCTGGGCAGCCGCTGTTGGAATCGTATATACCTCGGCTTGGAACACGGTCGCTTTTTGTTCCAGTATCATAGAAATTCTGCAGCTCCGTTCATTGCTGGCGTATACACCAGGGCCAATGTCCTTAATCGTTTTGGAGCTGTCTGTGTAATACACGATTCCATTCAGCTATTCTTCCAGTCGTACCAAGTAAATGTTGTTTACTAGGTTAAGTGACGGCGAGTACAAGAGAGCCAAGAGAGCTGTAGGGGTTGTTCCCATTCTCCCTGTAATTTCAAGGCAGCCCCTGTGTACCTTGCTAAGTATCTGTAGATTCTACTGTACTTAAGTGAATAACTTGGTAGCGAAAATTTAAAGTTATTAAGATTGGAAATTGACACAACCCATAAAATTGAAAATCATACACATTCAGCTTAAAATATCAACCCTTGATAATGTTATACTTTCTCGAAATGTTTTGCATTTTAAAGATCTTTTAGTGTCACTATTAAAGCCCTTTTAACATAATGGTGTTATATAAAGTGGGTATGACTGTTAGTCCGATTGGCTCCTCAAAAATAAAGAAGAATCCATATCTTTTTTTTTTGAAAGAGCATTTGATCAACATGTGAAACTGAAACACAGGAGTTAAGACAAAGACGTTCGCATCATTAAGAATTTATATTGGAATGAAACGTAAAATTGCAATGGTTAAAACTACATTTTTCAAAATAAAAACATATTTCTCTATAATAACCATCTCCATTTAGAACTAAGATAAAGAATGCTTAAATGATACGTTTGGTCTGTGCTGTTGTGTGGAATGGATGCTAAAACTATCAACAATAAACCGATTTACGTTTTCGGCTTAACGCCTGGGGCTGTACCAACGACGGTTCAGCCTTTTGTCAATTACAAAATATTTGAAATAGTGAGTAGAACCGACGTTGTGTTTTTATCCAATTTGTTTTTATTATTAGATGCTGAGTTTAGAGCGACTAATTCGGCGTTGTGCTCACAGTCAACGTATTGGCCGATTCACGTTTCCGGCTTAAAGTCCGGACTTGTTCAGTTAGTTCA
Organism: Pyrocoelia pectoralis; assembly: GCA_036250285.1. Taxonomy (NCBI): domain Eukaryota; kingdom Metazoa; phylum Arthropoda; class Insecta; order Coleoptera; family Lampyridae; genus Pyrocoelia; species Pyrocoelia pectoralis. The sequence continues at coordinate 6,948,141 of CM070080.1, forward strand.
AAATTCAACATAATAAGGAATTAAAGAAATTGACCAAATTTTCTCATTAATATTGAGCTCCAGACACCTATGTCCATTTCTTTCTATCTGTTAAAATGAATGGTGTTTCCATAAGAAAATGTCTTATTCTGATTGACACAGTGACTGATTATATTATGACTACCAAAAAATTGTACCTTTCATTAAATATAATCGAAGGTAAAGTAACAGATATTTGTTTCAGTAGTGATAAAACGGTTGCATGGGAACAGTAGTGCTCAGTATGGTGCGTTAGAAACTCTTAGGCGAAAGTATGACAATATTAAAAAAGTGCAAATCGAAAATTGGGAGATGAAAAAATGAAGGTAATGGGAACAAATAGAGGACCGTAGAAGGAAATCGTTGAAACGGGGAAAAACGATCAATTTAGCCAAATTAAAATTAAATTTGGTTTCAATTTCAAAAAATTCAACTGTATATCATATTTATAGAATTATGCTATTGCACTTTTCACACTGAGAATTCAGTATCGAACCGTTGCCTTATGTAGCATGGCTGAACCGGTCAGGAATCAGGTGTGGCTTCAACTAAAATGCGCCGCTCGGATCTAACTTTATTTTAAAGTTATTTGTAAACAATAATCTTGTAATAAACAATGTTTTTTTATTTTTATTAAGTACAATTTATACTGAATTCTCGGTGTGAAAAGTACATTAGATAAGAAATATTTTATAAAATGTCTGGCAGAAAGTAAAATTATCTTATTTTTTTAATTTTATTATGCTAGTGCCAGAATGGCAAACGTTCTTTACCAAAGGATATCTCTATATTGTGTCCAAGTTTGGGGTTAATTCACTTCTGCCTATCTTGATAAAAAATAGAAGTAGCCTTGACTAAAGTCGATATAGTAGAGAGTTTTAAGGCTAAAGCGAGGGATAGGACAGAAGTGTATAACTTCAATTTCAATAAAAATACCTAATACTACTGAAAATTTGAGATGAAAAGGAATTGAAAAAAGGTAACACATAGTTAGATACTATGCTTTCACGATAATCCTGGAGCCCATAAAGGGATGTTAAAATTTTAATTTTTTTTAAACAAAGAATGTCATTTACATTGTAATTGGATTAAATTGGATTAAAAAAAGGTTATACAATAAAGTAATAAATAATTTATGCACGACATTTGAAATACCAAAAATGTTTTCACACATCGTTTGATTAGATAAGAAAAATTCAAAATAACGAAATAATTGCGCTATTTAACTTTTGTTGTTGTTTTTACACGATATCTAAAATTTTAATCCGACGCTTCTTTTTTTTGCTTTTTTTGTGAACAATCGCATAACAAATTTGGTATCATTTCATGAAAATATCGCTATTCTGATGCAAAGACAAACGTAAATTTACGGAAAAAAAGAAAAATGCCATAAAAGTTCAATTCCAGATAATGCATCAAATTTGCTGTAATCTTCCATCTGTAACGTGAATGACAAAAGGTTTAAACCACGAGCCGCCGATCTCATTGTCCGGCAGATGCCAATTTGTCACTATTGTCTGGTTTGAACAACCATTTACACCCTTCGCGGTCTTAACTGAAAAGGTCATTTTCGCGTTTCATTACTTTAACTTCAAATACTCTTTCTCTTGGATTATTTCATCTCTAAATTTCTTTTTTTTTCCCATTTTTCATAACTTATAAGAAGTAGGTTAATAAATTAAGTCGTCCATAAAATTCGCATTCCTCTTAAATTCGTTTCGCGACAAAAATGGATTTACCTTTATTGCTTCAGTGCTAGGCTTGTAATTGAAAAAAATGTAAAGAGGATTAACATTTAATTACGTTGAATGGTGATTTCAAGATTTATTTGGCGATTTCATGAATTTTTCTTTATGATTTCATTCGCTTTGAGAATGTTTGTAAATAAGCGCACATTCACGTACTGAGATGAAAATAACTGCGAATATGTCGCAGTTGTTGTGTACTTAACGTGTATGGTGAAATGATCGCTCTGAATACATATTGTTAATTAATGTTGTAGGTGATTAGAATAATTATCGTGAACTATCAGAAAATAGCTTTAAAAAAAGTTGACTTAAGTGTATATTGACGTGCGCTATTCAATACACCAGTTGTAATTTCAAAATTACTCTTTAAGTTATCCATGTATTTATATCACTTAATTTTTCCGCTCTTTAAATTGATCACTAAGACACTCAAGATCTTTGTGTGCCAATTCATTTACACATGCTCTATTCCCTGTCATCCCAACTAAGTAACGCTCCCTGCTCCCTCTATCATCGCAAATTTCTCCCACCTTCCGGCATCCGGCACTCTCAACTGTATTGTTGTGGTCAAGCAATAATGAAATAAGATGTCAACTGTAAGTGCAAAATTACAGGGAAGAGGGAAAGATCAGAATTTTCAGGAACGAACGTTAAATTGTGTTCAATTCAATTTCATGTCTGTCTTAGACACATGGCGGAGTTTTTCCATTTACGTTTAGTCTATCGCTGACCATGACCGGAGCTCCGAATAAAAGCAAAATAAACTCAATTTTACCATAAGGAGAAAGGAAGAAAAGGTTGCCGCCTCATTTCACTCATAATATCACTATTTTAATTTCCGCCAATTAATACAAAGTTTCCCAAACTATAATATCGAAATATAACGCACATTAGTGCTTAAAGACTCGAAAACACTGATTTGAAAAATATAACATGTTGATTGCTATGCTGGCACGTTAAAGATTAAATATTATAGTAATTAAGGTAACTAGGGCATTATGAACTAAATAACGCCTAAGGTCGACCGTAGGCGTTATGTTCATAACGCCCGTGGTGTCTTCATAACTTTATGTCATACTTACAAGAAGTTGATTAAGATGATTAAAACAGATGATAACAATAAAATCAGTATAGACTCACATTTAACATCCTTGACCGTATCTATAGTGATGAGGCATAATTTTACATTTGCGAGCGTTATAAAAAATAACGCCCGTTGCTATCTAAAATCCGGCTGTCATGTAAAGAGGCGTTAGGGGACATCCATTAATTACGTGAGCTCGATTGGGGGAGGGAGGGGTCCTATGAAATCTCACCAAATCTCATTTAAACCGAGGGGGGGGATAATCGAAAATCTCACGTCAACTTCAAATATAAAATATTACAGATTTATATTTAAAAAAATTATTTTGAGTGTTCATTTTACCCGCTATTAAAATAAATCTCATGGCTATTAAGATCATTCAGTTCGAGGAGAGTAGTATAAAAAAAGAAATAAATGCTTCGGGTATTTAAAAGAAAAGACAATAATAGTATTAGGCAACGTATCAATTTATTCCCTTACGCACGGATACCTGAACGGTTTATTATTTTCCTGAATAATCAAAATAAATTTAATTTAAAATATTTTTAGCGTCAATCTCACGTAAGGGGAGGGGGGATCCAGGCAAATCTCACTAAATCTCACCTAAGGGGGGTAGGGGTCTAAATTGATCGAAAAAAAGCTCACGTAATTAATAGATGCCCCCTTATTTAGTCATTAATGTTTCTTGTTTCAGCAGTTGTTATGGTGAAATAATAAGGTAGTATGACATAAATTAAATAATAATAATAATATATTAAATATTTTCATATTAATCCAACAAGAGTAATCTGAGGTGGGCGGTACATTACCTACATGAATCTGATCCTTCGTATACCACTGTTGAAGTTAGAGCGCACGTGATCGTAAAAGAACGGACACTACATCACGTGCCCAATAACCACAACTACAAAAGAATATATCAAAGAAATCCAAAAAGCCGTTTTGAATTATCAGCGATGGAAATTGATGGAGATAGCGAAAACTATGGGAATTCCAATAAAGCGCGTACATTGTATCTTAACTTACATTTCGGTATGAGAAAGTTTGCAAGAGGGGTGTTCACACTGGAGTAAGTAAAATCTAACACTAAAAACAATTTCCCAGAAGTGGCTTGATTTAAACGCAATTCATTAGATTTTATGGAAAGATTAGTGACTGTGGATTACAAGTGGCCTCAGCACTATCCTTCAGAAACAAAACAACAATCTAAATAATGGACAGCCAAAGGAAAACCTACATGGTAAGTCATAAAGGACTACTACTACGTTAGCCGGAAAATGCTTCATTAGCGAAGACGAAGGGGTGTCAATGAAAAACCGCAAACCAATTTTTTAATAGGCATACTTACTCGATAAGAAAGTAACGAATCATGGAATTAATGCATTTGATTGATTGATGCACGTTATCTACGTTTACGTTATGCAATTCAATTAGTAGTAGAGTATATTAATAATAATAAATGCGATTTAAAAATAAAAACTAATATATACAAAATAAAGATTTTAGTGGAATCGCTTTGTTATTATTATAATATAACATTCGCCAAAAATGATTTTCCACAATCTTAGAAAGGTGCGGCAAAATTGCATGCCAAAAAACGGATAAACGTATTGATGGAATAACCGGTAATGAAGGAGTAATCGAAACCACTTTACGTTGGGTAAGTGCTTTGGACAACCTCATATCTGGTATGTTTGCAGTGAAAAACGGAGTATTGTATATTAAAGTATAAGTGGATAAATAGGAGTGCTTGAAATAGAGCAAGTGTTTTAAAGACCTATTTATCCACGAATAGTTTACGCTATTTTTTTTATTGGCTCACTTTGAAATCATAAATACTGGTATTAAAATGGTTGAATTCGTAATGTTGAAATCAGTAAACCTTTCGTTGCCATGGAAATGAGAAAAACGGAAATTAATTTGCAAGCTGTCATCTAAGATTGATTATTGTCACCGAAATGCTTAAAAATTAATTCTAATATCTACTATATATTATGTTAAATAATGTTTGAATAAAGGTTTTGAATTTGTTAGTACCTATATATACTTTTTGCGCCGACAGTAGTATTCTTCTTTTTAATTATATGTAAAATTACTAATGGATGGTATAGGTATAATTAATTATATGATAAGCTGCTTCTCCTTACGTTGTCACGTGTAGAATTGTTATATGACTTTGTTTCGTGACAAAGTTGTACCGACATTTTGTCATTATGAAGCTTTCTTCCAATTTTATTGATTGGTTTTTCATATATGAATAACAAACCTTTTTTTACCTGCTACCACATAATTTAGTTATTGATCACCGAGACAGTATGTCCAATGAAGTAGGTTAAAAATTCTGATGCGCCACTGACAACAAGGTAAAGTAAGTTCATAAGTGATGGATGAGTCATAGGGAGACAAAGATAAACACATAGGTTTCCGAATTGGCCAAGAGAGAAAGATAATCCTATATTATGTTGCACTTCGCTTCTTCTCAATTCCCTCCGGAAAGTGACTTTGTAGAAGGTCTTCAGAACTTTTGCTGCCCTGATATCTTATCGGCGTGTAATTTTCGCCATTTCTGGTAATTTTTCTTATATCACTAGACCTAATTTGTTTAAAAACATTTGCGCCAGCAACAATATAGTCTGATCAATAAAATGGCTTAAGCATTCCAAAATTTGATCACATTCCATCCTACAAAATAAAGCTTCTTGGCCTTCTTCTGCGCCAATTTACAAAGTTTGATGGACTGTTTTAAATGGATTTTGGATTACGATGTGTAGTGCAGGATCCACTTCTCATCTATGGTTACGAGAGGACGCCTTTTTAAACAGATCCAAACACTCGATTTAAAGTTGGGTTTAGCAGTAAGAATAACTTTTATACTCCAGCCTACAGTATAAAGTAAATTCAATGCTACCATTACAGCATAGTTGAATAAAAAACAAGTGACTGTTAGCCAGAAATAATAAACACAATAAATAATAAATAAAAAATAAATAAATAAATAATAAATAAAAAAATCAACTTGTAAATCAAAATAAATTTAAAAAATCTCTTCTTCCATATTTTTGTAGTCGCTGATAGGTTATCCTCCGTCTTATAAATCATTGTGGTTGTTTGCGTCACCTACATTATTTTATTCTTCCTATTTTTATTTATTACATCTTTATTCTTCGTTATTCTTTCTTTTTGAATGAATGTGTTGCCATAATTTGTTTGAATTTGATTTTGTATTCCGTGAACCGCCTGCGCCGATTCCCTTTTTTAGCAAATAATAATCTCTCTCTTTTATTTTTGGAGATCCTCTTCCTGCTATTCTTCTAATTTCGCATCACTAGTTGTTATTAGAGAAAAATGGCACTCGCTCAAGTGTTATTCGAATTTTGAAAAAAGATAATGGTTATAGGTATTTAGGGTGGGTGGATGTTGTAATGTCTCAATTCTGGATTCATTGACTATTCTTTGAACATTTGTGCCTTCCTGTTTTCTAATCCCTTTCAGCACGTATTCCAGTCTCATTCCCAATTCCACTTTTATAGCAGTGATTGGATAAAACAGTCAAGTTCTTCTCCCATATTTCTCATCTACACAATATTTTATTAACTGTTTATTACCAAATCTTTGTGCAGAATTTTAAAAATACTAGCAACGAAACTTTTACTCAGTGGATAGTTAACACTAAATCTTCGACCTTCTTCAGATCGTGCTACTAGAGGTTTTTCAAGTCATCATTAATGGATTCCATGTCGCATTTGAAGTACTTGCACCACAACATTTCTGCACCCTTCTATTATAGATATCCTTTTTTCGATAGAAAAATGACGAGGGTTAAGCGCATGATTGGAAGTCAACTTAAATAACACTATAAAGCTGCGTATAGACGAAAATCAGCTTTTCACGAACAGTTCGCGAGCTGTTTGCGAACACTTCGCAAACTCATTGTCCACACCACTGTTTTATAAATTGATACTCGAGTTCGTCATTAGTTTGAAACCAGTTCGGTCGGGTTGTTTATTATTTTAAAATATAGAAACAATGTCGACATCGTCAAGCAAGGAAGAAGATATTATTTCATGTATTTTGTAATTCATATCGGTCAACAAATTGATCCTTTCTCTTCACTCTACTCCATCGTCACACAAAGCCAACACACACCTTTCTTTTTTAATGACAATTTAATTTATGTATAAAAAATCCCATTAGCCGCAGTGCAATTGTCACTTTTACAGCGACAAATGCACTATAAGTGGTTTTTTCACTTTCAAATTCTAATTAACTATCGCAGTATCCGTGCCCGCCGTATAAACAAATAGTTTGACATTTGCCAATAATTTATTGTATGATGATTGTGTTATTTAAAAAATGAGTCCATTTGGTAAAGTTACGAACGGATTTCTAAATTTTTGTTCGTTAAATTGTCCTGCCGAATTACACTCGAGGTTTGTATTTATACCGAGTAAATTTGTGTTGTTTAAATTCTAATCTCTTTCCTTTAGCAATTAGACGAGAAAAACTGTCAACCTAAAAATGCGACACCGAAGGTGGAGCATTTTTATTGGTTGACAGTTTTTCTCGTCTAATTGCTAGGCAACAGATTCTTATTAAACAACGCAAATTTACTCGGTAAAATACAAACCACTTGTGCAATTATTATAAGTGACAATTTAACTCATGTATAAAAAATCCCATTAGCCGCAGTGCAATTGTCACTTTTACAGCGACAATTGCACTAGTGGTTTTTTCACTTTCAAATTCTAATCAACTATCGCAGTATCCGTGCCCGCCGTATAAATACATAGTTTGACATTTGCGAATAATTTATTGCATGATGTTTGTGTTACTTTAAGAATGAGTCCATTTGGTAAAGTTACGAACGGATTTCTAAATTTCTTGTTCGTTAAATTGTCCTGCCGAATTTCACTCGAGATTTGTATTTATACCAATTAAATTTGTGTTGTTTAAATTCTAATCTGTTTCCTTTAGCAATTTCACTCGAAAAACTGTCAACCTAAAAATGCTCCACCTTCGGTGTCGCATTTTTATTGGTTGACAGTTTTTCTCGTCTAATTGCTAGGCAACAGATTCTTATTAAACAACGCAAATTTACTCGGTAAAATACAAACCACTTGTGCAATTATAAGTGACAATTTAACTCATGTATAAAAAATCGCATTAACCGCAGTGCAATTGTCACTTTTACAGCGACAAATGCACTATAGAGTGGTTTTTTTCACTTTCAAATTCTAATCAACTATCGCAATATCCGTGCCCGCCGTATAAACACATAGTTTGACATTTGCCAATAATTTATTGTATGATGATTGTGTTATTTAAAGAATGAGTCCATTTGATAAAGTTACGAACGGATTTCTAAATTTCTTGTTCGTTAAATTATCCTGCCGAATTACACTCGAGCTTTGTATTTATACCGAGTAAAATTATGTAATCTCTTTCCTTTAGCAATTAGACGAGAAAAACTGTCAACCTAAAAATGCTCCACCTTCGGTGTCGCATTTTTATTGGTTGACAGTTTTTCTCGTCTAATTGCTAGGCAACAGATTCTTATTAAACAACCCAAATTTACTCGGTAAAATACAAACCTCTTGTGATTAAATTTCGTGCTGTTTGTGTATGTGGTTGCATGCTGCTGTCACCTACTTTTAAGCTCTGCTTTGATTAAAATGTAAATAATCCGATACGAACGTATATATTTTTTCGTGGTGTATAAAACAAGCATTGTCACAGAAGGATAAATCACACATTTTTACATAAATCACAGAAAACCAAACTGATTCGATGAATTAATAAACTTTTCATTTAATCTCTCGGATATAAAAAGGTATACTTATACATATAGGAAGGCATTCCATTACGTTAATCACTGTCGGTCATCAAATCATCGTGTCCGATGTACAATTGTACATTTTTGCTAAATGTATCACCGGACACGATGATTTGATGCGCAACGGTATACCTACATTTCATTAACGTAATGGAAGATGCCTTCCTATATATAATAATTTTTATATCCGAGAGAGTTTATTAAGTTATCCTCGCGTTACAATACAGATTGTGTAAATTCTCCAAATTGGCGTATCAGTTTAGGGAGGTACCTAACTTTAACTCATTTCAAGCTGAAAATATTCTTAAACGATTAAGGGTGGATATTTTCATAATTACGGCATAGAATGCCACTAATAGCATTAGATAAAATACATTCGCGTAGTAACATCAAAACCAAAAGCTTTCACTGTCTAATCTTCTTTGAAAATGCTCGAGCATGCACTACTAGCTACAAAACGGTAAGATCGTGATAAAACCGCCATAGATTTTCATGATTTCACGCGTTAATTCACAAATTGAACATCAGAGGAATATCTTACATTTCAATCAAAGCAGCATTGCTCGTGAGAAATGCTTCACTTCGTGAGTGCGTTTATACGTAAAATTTTCCCTTACTTTGATATTTTCCATTATCGATTATACTCTCTTTAAATAATATTATAAATCTAATCTACGCCATTATAAATTAACTTATTGAGTTCTCTTGTAGAAAATAAGAAGTAAAGAAAATACTAGATAATGTCTGTAGGGAGTTCGCTCTGTTGAGAGGACACGTACGATTTCAACGACGAAAGTAATCTATTGCAATTTTATTTTATTTGAATGTTTTTCACGTAAGCAGGCGATACGCTTAATTGAAAATTTTATCAAACAGATTTTGAAATAAATTTAAGGGTAGTCAACTGATTATAGACCCTCAATTTCGTTCGGATTATTGACTTTAATGTTTTGTAAAATTAAGATTCGCTTCTTAAATCCATTGCTTTTGTGGATGTAATTTAGTTATGGATGCGACGAATAATATTGACATTTCTGCTCTAGCAAGCATAATTTTCAAAATTGTGTGAAAATTATACGGAAATATGCAACAGCACACTATCCATAAATTTAAAGTCATCTTTATAACTTTTGATATTATTAATCGATTTAGACCGTCGTCAACTGTAGGTGAAGGTTTATCTACTCCAACTATCAATAGACAGCAAAAGGCTATACGTTGCCTGATCAACGTCTCCTGCACGATGAGTTTCATTTTCCCCCACCTAGTATAATATGTTGTTAAACAAAGTTATCGGATTTGGCATTATGATATAAGTAAAAGTATATCCACAAAGGATGATCTTATAGGTTTTGAATCGCCTACGCCACTTGGCGGTATTTCTTAACATGACGCACTCGTTACTTATACAAAAATACACTGTGCTGCCGAATGACGGTGACTAACTTTTGGCCTAAAATGGATAATATGGCTTCTTTTAGGTTGGGTTGTTCACAACCATAAATGGTGTGAGGCAGACGGGAGTTCTGATCAAACTGTTGTTTGTTGTCCTAATGGATGAAATTGCAAGAAAGTGCCAGAAAAGTGTAAAGAAAACCAGAATGAAAATATACAGGGTGATTTAGCTTGCAATGTCCAGACGATATTTCCTAAACTAATAAGTAATAACATTTAAATTGAAAGTTATTGAGTATTACGTATTCTATAATATAGGGCAAAAAAGATTTTTTTGTTGAGCCATTTTTGGTGAACAAAAAACATTTTTTTTTAATTTTTTTTATAATTTCAAAAAGAGAAAATTTTCTGAATTCAACAATGTAAAATTTCAGTAGTGATGTAGAGCCGATTCTGGATCCAAAAGTCACTAGATTAAGGTCACTAGATTTTTTAGGGCCGATTCTGAATCCAAAGTCGCTAGATTTTCAAGACCACGCCCCTGTCTGATACGCTTGAATAGGGGTCTGATCTGCTTGAACAGGGGCCTGATCCGATGAACAGATAAAACAGATCCGTTCAAATGTTGAGCTGATCAGGCCACTGTTCAAGCGGATCAGACCCCTATTCAAGCGGATCAGACCCCTATTCAAGCGGATCAGACAGGGGAGTTGCCTTGAAAATCTAATGACTTTGGATCCAGAATCTGCCCTAAAAAAATCTAGTAACTTTTCTAGTGGCTGTTGGATCCATAATCGGCCCTAAATCACCACTAATTTCAAATTTTGATATGAAATTTATTTAAATAAACAATAGTTTAATGTTTTAATAACATATCAGGCTTTTCGTTATTTGTGAAATTCAATACCATAGTGATCGAATAATGATAAAATAAATTAACTTATTATGTTTTTGTTACTTAAAACATGAAAAATTTGTTGAGAGATGATGTGCGGTTTTATTTTCATAGCTAGTTAATGAAATCAAATATTTCTTCTATTGCTATTAAGACATTAAATTATTGTTTATTTAAATAAATTCCATATTAAAATTCGAAATTTATGTATTGTTGAATTCAGAAAAATTTTCTCTTTTTGAAATTATAAAAAAAAATTGTCGCCGCTATTTAAAAAAAAATTGCTTTGTTCACCAAAAATGGCTCAACAAAAAAAATGTTTTTTTACCCTATAATACAGAATACGTAATACTCAATAACTTTCGATTTAAATGTTTTTTCCTAATGTTATTAGGCTAGGAAATGTCGTCTGGACATTGCAACCCTGTAGAAGGTACAGCAGGGGTTCTCATGTCAGAGATGATATATGCGGACGACCTTGTAATAGTGGCTAGGACGAAAAGAGACATACAACTAAATATAAATATCTGGAACGAAAACTTTGGAGAATTTGGAATGAAAGTAAATAGTGTATAGTGCGAAAAGGGAGCTTCTAGTGATAACAAAGGAGCAACTGATTATGAATAACGATATTATAAAGCAAGTATCGGATTTTAAATATTTTGGGTCGAAAATAAGTGAAAGGGGGGAGCTGGAGTTAGAAATTGAAATCAAGTAAGCCTCAAAACAAAAATTAAAATATTTAAAACGATATATGACCCCGTGCTGTTTTATGGTGGGGAAACCTGGGTATTAGGTGCGCGAAACAGAAGGAAAATACAAGGGTGTGAGATGCGTTACATACGTGCCGCAGTTGAAGTAAGTGTAACGTCAAACCGACATTAGAAGGACTTGAAGGGATGCGACTATTATTATTAGAGAAATTATTTTGTGCATCCTAGGAATTGTCATTCTCACCCCAAGAATTATTATTTTTACTCCAAGAATTATTTTTTCTACCTTAGCTTTTTAATTATTTTGGTCCCAAGATTTTTGTTCCCAAGAATTATTATATTAGCTCCCAAAATTATTAATTTAGCTCACATAACATGTTTTTGGGCGCAATATTTTATTCATTTCACCCCAAGATTTTATTTATTTACTTATTTTATAGAAGTATTTGAAACTAAAAAAATGCCACCCTAAACGTATATTGCCACTCAGGCGCTTAGGTTAGAGGTAGGTTTAGTATATTTTTTTTAAATTGATACAAAAACGGGAATATGATATTAAATAGTATTTGAAAACTAAAAAAAAATTTACAATGGCTACATACAAGTTTATACCTGCAAACTCTTTGCGTACTTTACGTAGTAAGTCTCTAAAACCTTCGGCATACAACTTAAGGCTGGTGTGAAAATGGAAATCTTAGGTAAAAATGTCAAAATCTTGGGGTAAAATGAATAAAATCATGGGGTAAAATGAATAAAATTTTGGGGCCAAAAGAATGATTCTGTGGGTTAAAATAATAATTTTGGGGGCTAATATAATAATTCGGGGGATCAGAAATCTTGGGACCAAAATAATTAAAAAGCTGGGGTCGAAAAAATAACTCTTGGGGTAAAAATAATAATTCTTGGGCTTAGAGTGACAATTCTTGGGGCCGCGAAAATTACCACCCACATTATTATTGTTGCTGGGGTGGTCCCAATAGGTTCCCGCACTGCGAACTTCTGGTCTATTGTGCTCCCCGGTGTTGTCTACCCTTCAAAAATACCTGTATCTTTCACAAAGTCCAGGATTTTAGTAGGGCGAATCTTCGTTACTTCCTCTTGTGTAATTTTTCATTTCCAAGTAGGTGTTCCCTTGCCTTTATGAATGCCTCACATTGGCAAATAACGTGATAGGACGTTTCATCTGCCTCAGCACAACCCCTGCATGTCGGGCTATCGGTCAGTCCCATGTTATTCAAGTGTTTGTTCAGGCGACAGTGGCCCGTGACCATTTCTGTCGCAAGTTTTATCTTCGTCCTGCTTAACCTTAAGATGGACGTAGCTAGGTCCCCGTTTGGGGTTTCCAGGAAGATCTTGGAATGACTCTGTCCTGGGATTTTCGACCAATGTGTGCAATACTCATTCATGAGTATTGCCTGAATCTCATTTTTGGCTGTGGTATAGGTAATCCCACAAGCCGGTTCGGGTCCTATAAATGGTTTTGTGGCTAAGGGGCATATGGTGAGAATGAAGGTCAATAGGAAGGCGAAGAGTATATGGAAAATGGGAATGATGGAAAACGAAATAGAGAAAGACCAACTACACCTGCAACGAGGAAATTGGGAGAATATTGGCAAAGAAAAATATGAAGTGGAAACAAGCTGAAAGGCTGGCCTAGGATCGTGAGGAGTGCAAGCGGCTAGTGATATCGTTCACCTCGGCACCGTAAGGTAGAAGAGGAAGGATTATGTTTTATGTTCCTATATAAATAATATGAACCAAGGGGATATGATTTTAAACGTGGTACCACGTACCGTTACAAATGATGGACCGACCGACGTCGACTTTAGGTTAAGAATCATCGGAAACTATTCATACAATAGTCAATTATTTGCGACAATTATAAAGTGAGTCTATTTATATTTGTATCAATATTAAATTATTCAAAACAATACTTTTCGAAATCGCGATTAAAAGTCAACTAATTCGCGCTCATTGAGTATGAAAATCGCTACTTAACAAAAATTAGCCGGAAGTCAAATACTCAAGTGGTTGGAAAACCTTGGTTTTGTAAGTATTATGCCTTTTTAACTGATAAAATAGCCATTGATTGAGTTTTCTGTTTTATGAATACTGAAAACTCCTCAAAAGGCAAGCACTACTGTCAAAAAAGTTATTTAAGCTATAGATCGAAGTAAATGTAAGACAATGAACTGTATACTATTAGTATACAGTTCATTGATGTAAGATGACCTAAATAAAACAATACAAATCCTTCGTTAGACCTAGGCAGGTAAACTGTTACACAAATGTCTATCCCTACGGGCATTTAGTGTTTATCACAAAGGTATATTACCTACTTTATGAATGCCAAAGAGTACAGGAACTCCGTTTTTACAGAATATGATAAGAAATGCTTCTACGCAAGGTCTCAGCTTCATTTTTTATGAATAAAAGAAACACAGATGATTTATAATGTGAACTGTGTGACCACTGTGGACAACAATACCAGACGTAAGTAATGATTGGTGGAAAAGAATGTGGAAATATAGGTACATTCCATTCGGGACGGCAAAGTAATGCAGGCTCCGTCGCGATATTTACTTGTTACAGTCTCGTAGCGGTACAGCGGTAGAATTCGTAGGAAAAATGAATTGAAGGAGTGTGAAAGAGAGTATGAATTAATAAATTTCCAGATCCGTACTTGGACCGTTTTAAAACTATTTTTCGCGACATTCTCACAGCTGTTGAACGAGTTCACGACTTGAGGAACAATAATGAAATGTCATATTTTCAATGTTTTAACACGTATATTGCACAGGTCTCGTTATTTCTAAGCCATATATTGTAGCTACGTAATAAATTTTTCCCTATAATATTGGCAAACACTTTTAAATTGAAAACGTCGAAAGGTATTTATAGTGAATCTGAAATTAACGAACACGTATCCGATACCAATAGCTTGCAACTTTAGAACGTGCTTATTGCTAGAAATTTTCCTAGCGGAACTTTCCCGATAACATTTTATCTGTATATTCCTTTATATTTAAATGCGGCAATTTTTCTTATTCTAATATTTTACGATTTAGTTAGCACTAATCAGAACTTGTAATTACTCCGGGGAATTGAATGGTCATCCGTAATTAATTATTGACTTGCTCGTAGGAAGTCTAGAGGAGATTGGTTTGATATTAAAAACTTAGTTCATAAAATGGTTTGGTATGCATGCACGGCATTACGGTTTAATAAATTACCTACTTGAATAAATTAGTATTTTTGAGTTGCTAATTATTTATTAATTTCCCTAAATTAACATCGTCTGTTTTATTATTCGTCGTTTATGTATAAGATGTAGGTACCTACGAAAATATTTTTACTTTTTAATTTATTATTTACTAATCTTTTAATGCCTATATTATACAAGGTGTCCAAAGTTAAACGTTCACTCATCTTCGTTATTATTGGAGCTGCAAGGTCGGTTAAATGGGCAAAATAATGTCATTTTTTCCGCTGGTTACAATGGTGACAGCAGAACAACAATTGTTTAAATGCTTATTATTTGTTTTTGTTCAAGATTAAATTTCCTTTCGCAATGTGTAAAAATAGACACGGTGTTACATTTAAAGAAATGTTGTTTTTGTGAATATCTCGACAACGGGGCGTTCAATTGTTGTTTTGTTGTCACCATTGTAACCAGCGGAAAAAAATGACATTAGTTTGCCCATTTAATCGACCTTGCAGCCAGAGGCGGATTTACGAATGTGCCGCCCCTAGGCTGGAAATATTTTGCCGCCCCTCATCTACAGTAATTTTCGCTAAATTGTTGTATTTTTCATATGATTTGAATTTGTCTAGATGTCATTTTATTATTTAATCTTTTGAAATTCAACATTTGCCGCCCCCTAAAATTTGCCGCCCTAGGCTATAGCCTTCCTAGCCTTATGGTAAATCCGACTCTGCTTGCAGCTGCAATAATACCGGAGATAGCAATGGTGAACATCGTCACAAAAATCGTTATCATTCTTCATTAAATTGGATGAAGGGGGAGGTTGTGCGTTTAATTTCTTACCAAATTGTTCACCACACTCTAATACACATTTGAAATTGCAAAAAGTTTTCCTGAAACCCATTTCGCACTAACCAAGACATTCATGTACAATTCTGAAATGTAGAAAGGCGGCTAGTTATCGTTCGTACATCCTTCTGTATCAAATACGTATTGGTTTTTCATTAAAATCCGAAGTGATCACGTCAATAACGTAGCCTAGGCAATGTTTGTAGTGATTTTCGATTGTATTTATAAAAATGTTGATCATTTTCAAATAGTTGACATGAAATGACAATTATTACTGTAACAGCTAACATTTGAAGGTTGATCGGTTACAGATTAATAAAATATTTTGGTTCCTGTCCTAAATTTCGTCTTACACATAGAGGACTAAGACATTGTAGTGCTGCCTTGCTCAGTATTTAACAAATTATACATTAAACAGATTCTATTGGATATAACCATAGAATACATTGAACAATGTTTCTGATTAATGGTTTCGTGATAATCGTCGTCCCATAGCACGAATGGTCGGGTCTTTTGATCGAAGCTGTTGTATCAACCATATCTTTTCCTATTCTTAATGCCTCATCATAGAACGCTACGTTTGGAATGGCGTGGGCTAAAACTGAACTTAGCCGCTTGACAGGGGCAGAATAGTGCAAATACACCACTGCTACAAGAGACGTGGAGATAGGTGCGATTCTCAATTCAGCGACCTGCGAGAATTGCCTGTGGACTCCATTTAGTATTAATTCGAGCTACTTTTGTAAAAGTCATGGAACCCCATGCCCTTGTCTTTTTACAGCAGTTACAAACTGTCTAAACTGTTCGAAAAGCTCGTGTTAATCTTTTGGGTGAACCATCTGACCGTTCTTACTTGTCGCCAACACTCTTCAAAGAAGCCTAAGTAGAGTGCAGCTTACTTGCGATACAATACCACTCTCCGAAATTTATACCAGGTCATATCAAAGGATATCGGACGGAAATATAATGAGGGATATGGAGAGATCATGGTAGAGGCCAAGGCCAAGTACCTGACAGGGGAGATGGGTCTGAAGGAAAAAAGAATTGTAGCGAGGTTTAGGTGTGGAAACGAGGAGAGAGAGAATAGATATTGGCGGGAGGAGGAGGAGAGAGTGTGCAGAATGTGCAGGGAGGGGAGGGAGAACATAGCACATATGTTAAGGGAATGCGGGGAGATCAGAGAAGAGAGAAGGGTAAGAAAGGAGATACTAGGAGCGAAGGGGGAAGGGTTGGGATGGATGAAGGAAGTGCTAGAAAGGAGGGAAAAGGTGGAAAGTAGGGGGAAGGATAGGCGAGAGTAGTTTTACGATGGGGAATAGAATCTTGTATTTATTTGATTATTATGTAAGAAAATACAATAAACCTATTTTGATTTGATTGATTTGATCAAAGGATATCGTCATTATTAACGGCCCGCATTACGTAGAATTGTACTGATTTTTCGTCACTTGCTATTTAGGGGTGCTGGAGATGAAACTATATTTATTCGCGAGTTTCCAATGCTTGTGTTTTGATGTGCTTTTTTTATATGGTAATACGGAACCAAAGGGAATATGTTCGGCTAAAAGACATTTTCGTGAAACTTCAATTTGGACACTCTTGCATAATTAATCCCTAAATGCTCAGCAAAGAAAGAAGTTTTTTACTTGATTGCTGTACTTTATACATGCTAAAAATAAATTTTCCCGATGATACATATCAATAACATTATTTTCTAAAAACATAGAGGCTCAATATGTGAGTGAGCTCTCAACTGCAAGGTTTCCTAGACGAATCGTTTAAATTTCTACTAGGCAGAAAAGTATATTCAACTATAACCGCGTTTGTTATCCAGTTTGTGGTTCCACCATCCAAAGCACAGTTTACGAAGAAACAGGTCCTTTAGATTCTTAACGCAACTGCATCTTTTGAAAATACCAACATACGAGTTTGACAAAACTTAAAATTTGAATTTTATGTACACTAATATTTCAGTATATTGATTTTCTTCTTAATATTGATGGTTTGACGAAGAGTATTACAGTGAAAAAGTGGAGGGAGGTTCCCGTCCCGCGCTACTCCTAGACCTTTGTTTACAGCACGTGCCAATCGAGATAACTTTACTGATTGTTATAGAAGACATAATAGCAGAAAACTTCACACCTTCAAAGTTTCTTCCGGTTGCTAGATAACGATTAACGAAGGTTCAAAACAAGCCTTTTTTGCATTTCATTGCAAAATGTCAACTTTTTGAATGTCATTGTAGTTTTGAAAAGTCAATCTTTTTGTAACAAGCGATAAATTGCTTTTACTTTTTGTAACAAGGGATTAAATGCTTTTACTTTCGTAGCTATAGAAATAACTTGCAATAGCAACGGTCTTCTGGGTGTCTAGATACGACTGATCAGCAATTTATACGGGAAAAAATTTGTTCATTCATTCATTTTGCAACAAAATGCGAAAAAATCTTGTATAAAATACGAGATAAGAGCGCCTTTTTATCACACGATGTGTTGTTCATCTCGGCATCGACTGGATGAACAATTTTCACGTGTGGAGATAAAAAGTATCGCTTTTACCTCTAGTTGTATAGATATTCTTCAACTGTTGTACACGCTCGCGTATTAGTGCTTTCTCAAATAATTGTGGTAGTCAACGGAATTACTCGGCGATATTTCATGCAATAACCTTAAGTGAGTGTATTTTTCACGTTTCAACAACCCTTTTTTTCAAAATAAAATGCAAAATAATCGCGATACATGCTTTCTTCTTGGCATTCATTGTAGAACTTACCTACTCAGATTTACAAAATAATATTGTCAATATTTCAATGTAATTGATCATGTACTACAAATATAAAAAATTACACGTTTCGTCTGGTTTGACAAAATTATTGAATCAATAATATTGTCAGTAATATTGAACGTGTACGGCTCCTATAAGACTGTTTTTGAGCAGTTATCTCAAGGATAACATCTTTCCTCTAACATGACGTACTGCTGGATTGCTGGATTTTATTTGTTAGCTTTTTATACTAACAACAAACCGATTTGTTTCTGAAAAATTACTCCAGAGAATTTGCGAAAGTGATGGTTTTTCATTTTGACTATCGATGCGTAATTATGGAAGTGATTAATACACCCATAGCAAAATAATAGCTATTTATATAACAAGTTGCAAAATGAACGTGTTTTTTGCACTAGATGTGAAATTGTATCACGAGCGTAGCGAGTGATTCAACACATCGTGTGCAAAAAAGACGGAGTTTTGCAACGTGTTTATATACAAGATTTTTTGCAATTCAGTAAAATTCATCTTCATTGACATTTCGTAACTGAATTGCAAACAATCTATATACACCCCTGAAAGTTAGGGAAAGACTGAAGAGTTTGAACGGGTTGCAAACTTGTGACAATTTTCTAATCCTCGTTGTATGGAATTTGAATATTGTGACAATATTCTTGTGTCCAGAGTGCTGACACAAAGTTTTGCCATTCGTCCAGGACACTACAGTGATGATTATTAAATGAATCCTTTACCATTGCAATAATCTTAAACAACCACTATATCTGATTATTTCCCATGACTAAATTTGTTGATCATTTTGCACAACAACGCAATTTACTTACGTTTCGCAAACTAAATAAATAATTTTGGAACATCACAATGCTTCGCAGGACAAAACGATGTTATCCAAGTAACCATATTTTTCATAAAATCATTTGCTGCATACACGTAAATAGATATTCAATAAACTTTTGGAAGTTAAGCGTTTTTTGGTTCTAAATCCATATCTGACCCACATGAAAATATTAAAGTTCCAATATAAAAAAAAACCTATACAATAATTAAGCATAAATACCTTTTGTAATAAATGTCCTTTTCCTTTACCTCGTCTCTTTAAATCTTCTGAAATAGTTTCTTAGTGAGTGAATGAGTTTCTTGTGGAACTTTTCGGTGTGACCAATATTCAAGAGGCATCACCTAAATTGTATGGAAAGGCATCAAGAAATAACTCGTTGAACTCATCAAACACCCACATTTTCATTCAAGTTGGCTGCAAAAAAAATACTGTGGATCCTTTTTATTACTAAACATCTTGGTGTAGGTACAACACAATTACTTTTCATTCAAAGTTGAAATAGAACATTATTTTTCGAATGTGAAAATCAATACCTAAGCTTCTGATAAATAGAGAGAAACTTCTCTCTCAAATATTTTAAACGATGCGATGTATATTTGTGCGTGTAAAACGTAAACGTAAACCCATTTTCGCCATCGTTAAATTCGTAAAAGTTTCATTTCCTTGTATATTGATAGCGGTTTTTTGTCACATTTAGATTGAATAGAGAAAAAATATGTACGCGTTTGCTTTAGTATTGCGTATTCTGTTATGTACGAATACGAAAATTCTCACCTTCAAAACAATTTTTGGTTTAATCAATCAAATTTTTATTTGAAGGTGGGCCGAATTTACAGAACGGAAGCGCGCAATTTTCTACCCCCATAATATAAAATTCGCCCCAGCTGACTTAATATGGGAGTACGTAATATTTCGTTTGAAAATATACAAACAATAACTTTTAGTTTAATTCTCGCTAAATGTTGATTGTTGGCAAAATGTTTCCCCAAGAAAGCTCTTTACCGGTAACGTAACAAATACGAAAATAATAATTAGGCTGGGTACATTTACCGAAAGCTCTAACAAATTTTGTATCAAGATTTCAAACTGGTTGAAAAGTTGAGCAGTTGTTGAAAATCTCTAGAGTTATCTTAAATTAACGTCAATGCTTTTATTACAGTATATTTATGATGAGAAATTTAAGGTTAATTAAATTTTAATGTAGCATTTCGGTATCTTGGAAGGCAACGACACTTTTAATTCCCTTTGTAAACTAGTCATTATACTCACTTTTGTAATGGTTTGACAAGAAATTCCTTTTAGAGTGTCATTTCCAAGTGTTACACTACATTAAAGTATGACATTTTCACGAGAAGGAAACAAAACTGTTTTCCATAGTTTTTGTAGCACTTGAATCGTGAGATGCTTGCAAAATTAATGAATTCTGTACGAACTAAATTTGTATGACAATTGTTAATTCGTAGGCATTTTGTCGTAACGTTTTTTTACACTATTCATCTATTCAGTATTGATATGTTCTAAGATCGAAATATCCTTTACAAGAAATTAAAATAATATCGAAAGTAACTCCAAACCTTTCCCATAAAATTTATTTATAAACATAAATGTTAGATATAAATGGCTACTAGTTTCGACACAATCTCAGTGTCATCTTCAGGTCGAAAATATGAAAGTCATATTTTCATATTTTCGGCCTGATGATGACACTGAGATTGTGTCAAAACTAGTAGCCACTAATATCTAACATTTATGTTTATAAATAAATGTAGTAGTAGTTTATTTCTTGACCAGTGGTATTTAGTACAGTCAATTTAAACACAAAAATGTACAAACATTGCAAAAAAATCCTATTTTAGGTTTGCTTTTTTCATGGTGTTAGGTTCGGTCCTAGTAGTAAATACTCGATTTTGCAACTTCGAAAAACTTGTGGAAACTGGGGGGGGGGGGGGGGCACCAAAAACCGCGATTTTTTCGGACTTTTTTCAGTTTTAGCCTCGTAGATCAAAAACTATGAGTTGTAGTGCAAAGAATATGATTATCTTTTTTAAACTGGACTAAATTTTCTACCATTTGAGCCTAACCGTAAGTCTGTAAGTATAATAGTTTCCGAGATACAGCTCTTCAAAAATAGACATTTTCCCTAAATCTGTTTTTAACGTATCATCCATGATTCGAGCCAGATATTGCCACAACGACGTGCCCTACAACCGTTATCATAGAAGAAAAAATTGTAGGATATTTTATCACCTTTTATTTAAGCATATATGCATTCCTGTAGGCCTAACAGTTCTCGAGAAAAAGACGGAAAACCGGAAAACAGTGAAATCGCTACGACTCCACATAATATGTAATAGCATTAATATGATTAGAAGACATTTTGTGATTATTCTTATTTAGCCTAGCGAACGAACGCTCAAAAAAGGCTTGTAGACAGACTTTTTGATTAATAATCGTCTTTATTTAGGTGAACATGAAAACAAGACAAAATATGCTCATAAAACATAAAACATAAATGATTAGACGAAGTAACTAAAAAAAAAAAAACATCACTAATATCACAAATACATGAGGCGAAGTTTAGCGATAAGCTATTCTGCCACTTAACCTCATGCAACTAACAAAAAAAAACTTTAATAAAAAAAAAAAAAGTGTAAAAAAAAGTGTAACTATTAAACTAAACAAATAACATTTAGTTGTAGAACTAATACTTTAAAGAATAATGTTTGTGCATGTGCTTCCGGAATGAGGACACAGAGGCTTGTTTTACATTATTGTCTAATTTATTATAAATCTTTACAGCATTATAAGTAAAGCAACAGGTGTATAATGAAGTTTTGTAATGGGGTATAGTAAATAATTCTATATTTCTAAAGTTTTTGTTGTGGATTTCAGCCCTAGATATTAATTTCCGACGAAGATACTTAGGTTCACCTATTGATACCACTTTATGAATAAATGTAGAAAAGTGAATTTTCCAGGTAGTTTCAACATTTGACCAATTAAGTTTGCGTAACCATTCGCTAATATGATCGAACTTACGAAGTTTATAAATAAATCTACAACAAGTATTCTGTAATAATTGTAGTCTCCTTTTGTTTACATAATTCAGAAATGGATAATATACTACCAGACAATATATATATATAGGGAATATTAGGGTTTCGCATAATTTTTTCCTTGTTTTGAAGTTTAGTATTTTTTGATTAATATAAAGTAATCTAAGTTTTGTGTACGCTTTCCTAATTATGGAGTTTACATGTTGGCTGAAGTTTAACTTATTATCTACTATTAAGCCTAGATTTCTACTATTATCAGTAAATTCTAAATTTTCACCGTTAACAACTATTTTCATGTCCTTAGAAAGACGCACGTACTTATTTCGCGAACAAAACAATAACAGTACTGTTTTTTTGTTATTTAAAGTAAGATTGTGATTACTGCTATACTGTTGGATTGACATGAGATCACTATTTATTTTATTCACCGCATTCCTGTAATCTATAGGATCGAAGCTAAAAAGTAACTGCGAGTCATCGGCATAAGAATGTAATTCACACGATGTAACACATCGTTGCATATCGGAAGTGTAAATGAGGTACAGAAACGGACCTAAAATGGATCCCTGGGGCACTCCAGATGATACAAAAGTTGGTAACGAGGTCACTCCGTCTAAAAACACACGTTGATACCGGTTGTTCAAATATGCCTCAAAAAATTGCACTGATTTATTGTCTAAACCGAAGTATCTTAATTTTGCACATAGCAATTTATGGTTGACTACATCAAAAGCCTTGGAATAATCACGGGTAATGTCACTATACAAAGTATTAGATACAGAGCTTATCGCAGATGACGACTTTAGTAATGCAATATTGTCTTTCTGAACTTGGACTGTATAATCCAAATCTGAAATTAATTTTTCACACAGTATTTTTTCACGTTTTAAACCTTCAATTTCGGTGACCAACAATTTATTACTTAAGTCTATATTTACGTCTTGTGAATGTCCGCTTAAATGACATGAGGTATCACATTCTTTGCACTTCCACTTATCTTTTGAAATATCTTTAATTGAAAATAGTTTGGTAACAGATTCGTAGCACTTAATATGTAGAGCCACTTTACAGTTTCGCGAGGCGCACTTAATTTTATTTCTTTTTAGTGTAAAACCACATATTTCACAATTTAAATCAGAGCTCTCGGATAGCAGTTCGGTATCGCCCGCCATTACGTATACGTATCCATTTGATTCTAAAGATTTTATTTCTGGGATGTGTTTGGTGATGATTATACGAAAAGTAGCGTAACAAAATGTGCGGATTTGTTTGGTTTTCCGTTTACATCTCTTGAACAGGCCATCGTACTGGGAAATGGCCAATTATAAAAAAAATCTGATTAAATTTTCTACAAGTTTGCTTCTATGCGTTTTTTCTCTATCTCTATCCGTTGAAGAGATATTCGCTGTCAAGGATTGACTTTTTTTTTGAAAATCGCTTTTACACGACGTTTTTCGGCAAATATGGTGTCCTAACTCCTAAAGTATTGGGTTTATAGCAAAAACTGCTGAAATAAAAGTTGTAGACGTCGTTATGGCAATATCTGGCTCGAAACATGGATGATACGTTGAAAAAAGATTTTGGGAAAAATTGCCTATTTTTGAAGAGCTATATCTCGGAAACTATTATACTTACAGACTTTCGGTTAGGCTCAAATTGTAGCAAATTTAGTCTAGTTTAAAAACGATAATCATATTCTTTGCACTATAACTCGTAGTTTTTGAGCTACGAGGCAAAACTGAAAAAAGTCCGAAAAAATCGCGGTTTTTGGCGCCCCCCCCGTTTCCACAAGTTTTTCGAAGTTGCAAGATTAAGTATTTACTACTGGGACTGAACCTAACAACATAAAAAAGTCAAACCTAATATAGGATTTTTTGAAATGTTCATGTTTAAAATGACTGGACTAATTGAAAATATTGTAAATATATATACAGGGTGAATGAGACCACCCGTATCAGGCTTTTATTTAAAGAACGGTGAGTCGTAGAGAGGTGGGGTAAAAAAAGTGATTATAAAAGCCATAATAAAGAATCGAATGGTGATATCATTATTTCTCGGACAAGTCAGCATTCCTCCAGAAGGCCCCCAACTCCAAAATTTTAAATGGCACCATAAGTCCAAAAAGGTATTTTTTGAAAGATTGTTAAAAAAGAAGAAAGTTTTATAGGAAAAATTATTTTATTACTTCCACCCCTTTTAAGTTATATTCGACTAAAGTTGTTAAATTTGAAATTCATTGTTAACAAGAAACATTGAAAAGTCGACTTTTAAAATCTAGTTACCAATGTTACATGTGTTCAAAATATCTTCCATTTACTGCTAAGCACTGTTGAGCTCTTCTAGGTACACTATCAGTGGCTCTAATAAGTACTTCTTGAAAGGGAAGAACACATGTAACATTGGTAACTAGATTTTAAAAGTCGACTTTTCAATGTTTCTTGTTAACAGTGAATTTCAAATTTAATAACTTTAGTCGAATATAACTTAAAAGGGGTGGCAGTAATAAAATAATTTTTCCTATAAAACTTTCTTCTTTTTTAACAATCTTTCAAAAAATACCTTTTTGGACTTATGGTGCCATTTAAAATTTTGGAGTTGCGGACCTTCTGGAGGAATGCTGACTTGTCCGAGAAATAATGATATCATCATTCGATTCTTTATTATCGCTTTTATAATCCATTTTTTTACCCCACCTCTCTACGACTCACCGTTCTTTAAATAAAAGACTGATACGGGTGGTCTCATTCACCCTGTATATATGCATAAAATAAAAGTAATATGTTATGTAATGTTATGGGACAGGTTTGGACTTACACTTCCCATTTTGAGATAGCCAAAGAATCAATCTAAAAAGGGATGGAACCAATCAAGAAATTAAAACACACAAATTGGTCAGCACCAAGGCCGATAAAGGTAACACCTTGGTTACTTTAGATAGATCTGATTATAGAATTTCTCAACTCCCCTAGTTTCAAAACCACTCATATCAATTTCAATTTTTTGTAAAGCGCATCAAAGACTTCATTATCAAAAACAAAGATCTGTTTATTAGCTTCTTCAACTACGATTTTCTCAATTTAATTTTAATGAATCCGGTATTCCCTCGCCTCTACGCTTTACCTAAAACTCACAAAATCCATGTCCCTGTGCGACCCATGTCTCTTTTTTTCAAAGCGCGTGTCTCACAATTATCTGATTGGCTTAACCACACTCTCAGAAATCTTTTGAATTTTCAATTCCCATTCGCGATCAAAAACTCCCCAAAGACCTTTCCATGGAACTGGGCAATTTTTCTATAAAACAGAACTATTTACTAATTTCATTTGATATCGTCAATCTGTTCCCAAGTATCCATTTCACTGATTGCTTTAAAATTATTGATACCTACCTCACTTCTTCCAATCTTCCGGATGATGTGGTTTCTTTCCTCGGCAGTTACTTGCAACTTTGTCACAACCAAAACTTTTTTTAATTCAACCGCGTTACTTACAGCCAATTATTGTATGGGCTCCCTATGGGCAGCCCTTTTGGCTGGGTATTTTTCACTTCCCTGGAAATTAATAGCATATTCACTAACCAATTATTTAAAGATAAATTTATTTTTTACAAACGCTAGGTTGATGATATCTTGATAATTGTTTTCATCTCTTGAATCACTTACACCCCAACATTAGTTTCACTTTGGAAAAGAAAAGAATAGTTGTTTAGACCTTACTATTAATAGACAGGACCATTCCCTTGATATTTCAATCTTTAGAAAACCGACCACCGCTGTATGTTATACCATTTCATTCTTTTCACCCCCTCTCCCTTACTTAGCTAAAAGAATACCACATCAATTCAAAATGTGTTAGATAGAGTATCACAAAATTACTTTCAACACAACGATCGGTTTCAATAAAAACAGTAAACTAGTGGGGCACAAAATCCCTACAAAATATTAGCCAAGAAGGGTCACAAACAGGGTAGTCTCAAAAAGGTTCCCAAAGCAGTCAGGTGGTTTCTTTTTTTATTTTCTCACAAGAGAATGACGAATCTTCGAATGGAAGGAGACATGTAAATGAGTTTGGCTGGATGAAGGAAGAGTATGTAATCATTTCATCGAATCATCAAATATGTGAAGCTTATCGAAGAGCATCTAATTCTATTGATCATCGTTCTTATTGTATTAAGGATTCCTGCAAAACGAACCAACCTCATTAAATGTGTCATTTTGCTGCAAGGCTTTCAGAGCGTTACTTCAATTAAGGGACCAGTTGTGTTGGAATTAATAGTATATTGCCGTATAAGGAAATAATTGATGGGAATGACCTTTCGTTTTCAAAAGTGTTAAAATCCCCTTCCAGAAACTTCAAATGCGTCAGTATCTCGACAATAATTCCCCCCGCCTCCCTACAGTCCCAAAGGTTCCTTTGGTCAGTATGACACTAGTAGACGGGAAAATGTAGTCACAGGTTGAACAAGAACGAACCGAGGATAATGGAATAGAATAGAAAGAAACATCAAAAATTTTAACTGACATACCAAGCAAGGGTGAAGAAAATTAAGGACATCATCATTACTAATAAATTCACTCATTATCCCTTTTGTCCCACATACTGGTGTATACAGCGCCCAGTACCACCCATACTTTGACTGGAACGATGTGAATTTACATACTTATTCAGTAGTATAGTCTAATCGGCTGTATTGGCAATTGACAATTTTGTCATACGAGGGACAAGCCATTATTATTGAGAATAAAAGGACCAGTGTAAACCTTTTATTTCAGATGTGTTCAAAGTAGTTGCGCCTTCTGCTATAATGTACTTAGCCATCCTTTCCTTCCACTGCTCAAATGCTTCAAACCAAGCAGACTATTAAAATAACGATCTCTTCCTCTCAAAAAAACCTTCCTCGTAAGCTCTTTTTTAGCCCAAAAAAACAGCCAAAAGTCGCATATTGTCAGATACAAATACTCCCGAGTTAGCTCTGCAATGTGGGAAGAAGCATGATCGTGATGTAGCATAATTTCCTTCTTTGGCACTTTATTAAACACTTCCGACAAACAGTATTCGACGTACCATTCAGATGTGAGTCTTCTGTCTTCTGTGCACTCACTAGACCGGTACTCTTAAGGAACACAGTGTACATCACTTTCTTCATTGCTCACTGCTTTTTGATTATTGTTGGTGTGGCCTCATCCTCGTCTTCATAAATCCTTACGCGGCTCACTTACCAAGTGAGCATGTCGAAAAATTTCATCGCCTGTTACAATTATCCGACAACATTTGGAGTCGCGACCATCGTTAAGCAATGTTAGAGTTTCGTCGCAAATTCATACTCGTTCTGCTTTTTGAAAATCTGTAAGATGATGGGGTACAAAACGATTTTTTTCAGATAAAGGCGGTCGAGTATTATTGTTTTCACAGATGAGGATCCAATCGCCAGTTGAGCCTCCTATTACAGCGTAACTACTTCTGTTATCTGCTTCCAAAATCTTCTTCACAGCAGAAATGTTGGCCTCTGTCACAGCGGTAATGGGAGGAGGTGCCCCTTTCTGGTGATCAACTGTAAGATCTTCCACTTTCGAATTCCTTCTACCATCTGTAAATTGTTACCAAGGATCGTCAAATATTGATTTCAATTCTTCTTCGTAGTCATACTCACTTAAACCCTTCGTAAAGTCATACTAAATCATTATTGTTGTCGAATTAATTCCATTTTTTCACTGCACTTTCTAAACTTAAAACTATCTTTTTCAAACGCTATTTAAGATAAATTAGCAAGTGAAGCGGAAAATGTCAACTTACAGAGTTGCTCTTACTGAGGCTAGATTTTTTATTTTCCACGGGCTACCTAATTTCTTTATTTTCAATAATAATGGCTTGTCCTTCGTATACGAGCATAAACGTCTTTAAGAGTACGTAATTCATAAGAATATGCGGCTTATACTTCGTGTATAGACTTTTTGATATTTTTTTGATATTTGTCTAGAGAATATCAAAAATTCAAACAAAAATGCTTAAAGTAACGAATTGTTTGATCTGCCTATTTGGACGTCAATATAATATCTTAATATAAAAATAACAGTAAACCAATAAATAGGATTTATTTTTTTTAAATACCGCTTTTATGTCGGTGTTTTCAATAAAAAAAAAATAAGTATATGGCACAATAGCGGTATTTTTGAATATATTCTCAATTCATTTTGCAAAGCTAAACATAAAGGTCAAATTAAACGACACGTAACAGACAAATGCGGCGAAATTGTGCTTCTTACAATATCAACCGAAAAGCACAGAGAGAATTTACGTTAATCCACAAATCTGTGAATTAATTGACCAAAGAGGGGCCTTTTGCTTACAGTTAAATATTCCAAAAATGACACATTTTTATCTCAATGCAACGTTAACTGCAATTTTAACTTTAAAAAAGGATTTTCCAGGTAACATAGAGAGAGAGAGATGCGCTTACGAATACAGAGGTGATCTATAAAGAGTTTTTATTGTTAAATTACTCGAGTAATGGAGGAAATAACGCTTTGTGCATGTAGCAAAGTGCACACCATCGTACTACATCAATTGGATTAATTAAATTACTGCTCTCATTATCGAACCATATTTCCTCACTTATTGCAGTTTTAATCAAAATTGGTTAACATTATACGTGTAGCATTAGGTGCGCTTTTATCCTGTCTCGATCAATAACCATTTATAGTAATTTACCGTTTTTATTTATTTATATTAACACAAATATTAATTTATTATGGTCTATAAGGAAGGAAATAAAATTCCTCAATAAATTTCTAAAGGAAAATACATTAACATCATAGAGAAGAAAAACAAATAAATATTGGTAGAAATATATGAGGTCGTTACTGGCACTCTATACAGTGTTTTTATATATCTTAACGCAATTTATTGATATCAAATATTATTGGCTTATTTTTGGCAACAAAAGTAGAATTTTACCAAAATTATGTGGTGTACATTTAGTTAAATGTGAACCGCGAATATTATGCGATTTATAATAATCGAGGACATAGCCGAGTCGCTTAGCAATGTCCGAGATGGTATAACTCGCAAATATTCGAGTTACAAATACATTCAAAGCTTTATCGTATCATCGTTGCTGTCGCTTAGCAACATCCAAGATGGTATAAATTGTATATAATCGTATCATTGAAGTAAGCAATTTTAAAACAAAACACTGATTTTATTTAGTTCACATTGAATTAAGAAAATTTGTCAAAAGTTTTGCCACATTTGGTCGTTCCTAATAAAACTAATGGAAGATTTTGGTTATAAATCGCATAATATTCTCGTTATATTAATATAATTTTCAATTTTCATATTTTAATTAAGTTAAACGGTTCTTGAGCTACACCCTAAAGAGTAAAAACTTGGAGAATTGCTATATTGGGCGTCATATTGAATTTAACAACAAACGAAAAACGGTGTTTTACTTGTGACAATGTCTACTAACATTTCACCAAGGGAAATTAGTTTGGGTTAAAATTTGAATGTTTGCTCCCAAAATAACGCCCCAAGTTTGGGCCCTTTTGGGCCAATTTTGATGAGAAGCTTGTTTTACCGATCAAGTTTTTTTATAGGCCTTAGTTTTAAATTTCATCAAAATCGACCTAGTAATTTAGGCTCCACAGCCATAACGTACGGACCCAACCAACCCACCCACCCACGTACCCACAGACAAACATTTTTCAAAGATGGTGATTTTCAACTCAGGGGGACTCAAAACGTTGAGATTCATCAAAACCTCGAGTTCGATTTTTTTCGATTACATTACTTTCCCTATGTGTGTATATGCACGGGAAAGTAAACATTATTATTATTACAATAAATCATATCTGGCTATAGGTAACTAATGTATTATGTGTAACTAACGTGTTATGGGATTTCTATGATATTATGACCCATATACAGGGTGATTCACCACTATTCCCTCGGTCTCTTGTGCCTAAAGGGTACAAGATATCAGCTTCATTTTTTGGTGACATATGTAAATTGATAACGACTATTTTTTAAAATTATTTTCACTTATACAGGATGCTTCACAAAATTGTAATATATCAAAGTTATGTTTTTTTAAATGCAACCCCCTGTATTTTATTACATTTTTAGATTATACCTTAAAAACTAAGGTAACTTTATTAAACGTTCCCTATACCTATCGCTTACCAATTTTGAGAAAATTGTGATTTTAAGAAAAATATTCAATTTAAACAACCCCTAATAACACGGAAACCACTTACTTTTAGTAACGCAAATTTATATCGATTTATCTTGACCTTTATGGCTTTTATTTGCACTACGTAGGATTTCGATTTTTTGTACAGGGTGTTTAGAAAAAGGATTCATATTTTATATTTTTCAAACATCAAAAACTCACTTAACTTAAATGGAACGCCCTGTATGTTTTTATTCTATGTTGAATAACTTGTCATTTTCTATCAAAAACTATGAGTAATTGATATGTCTAAAATCAACGATTAAAAAGTTATTAAGAGTTTTCTCTAAAATTTGTATGGAAATGGTTTTGTTTGCATTCTAGTAGGCCATGATTTTTTTTTATTGTACTTAGTTGATAATTAGATATGTGATCAAAACTTAATTAAAAATGAAATTAAAGCAATGGAAAAAATACTGTAGTAAATGCCATTTTTTCCTATGCATAACCGCACTCGTTTTCAAGAGATCTTCTAACGTTATATGGTGTTATAGTAGCAAACGCATCCTTTATTCTAATCTTCATGCCATCAGCGGTGGTAGGTGGAGTGTTGTAAACTAAATTTTTAATGATAATAATAATAATAATAATATCTAAACAAACTTCATCAAGAAGACTCGAAAAAGTGTTGTTCTAAAATCCGTAAAAATTTTACTCCGTTCAAGTTTCCATCCAAAAATCAAAATTCTCCCAAATACATTGAGGCTCCACCGGTTTTGGTGATCAACAGTGCGATACAGGTGACGATTTAGTAATGAAAGTTATGTCGGTTTACCAAGCCATTATGTTGTGGAAAGTGGATTCGTCGGTAAATAAAACATATTTAAAGAATTCATCTTCTTCTTCAACTTTTTCGAGACTCCATAAACAAAAATTCAACCTCATGGCCTACTAGAATGCAAACAAAACCACTTCCAAAGAAATTTTAGATTTTAGACATATCAATTACTCATAGTTTTTGATAGAAAATGACAAGTTGTTCAACATAGAATAAAAACATACAGGGTGTTCCATTTAAGTTAAGTGAGTTTTTGATGTTTGAAAAATATAAAATATGAATCCTTTTTCTAAAC
Source organism: Pyrocoelia pectoralis (assembly GCA_036250285.1). Classification (NCBI taxonomy): domain Eukaryota; kingdom Metazoa; phylum Arthropoda; class Insecta; order Coleoptera; family Lampyridae; genus Pyrocoelia; species Pyrocoelia pectoralis. The sequence goes on from CM070080.1 coordinate 6,979,861, forward strand.
ACCCTGTACAAAATATCGAAATCCTACGTAGTGCAAATAAAAGCCTTAAAGGTCAAGATAAATCGATATAAATTTGCGTTACTAAAAGTAAGTGGTTTCCGTATTATTAGGGGATGTTTAAATTGAATATTTTTCTTAAAATCACAATTTTCTCAAAATTGGTAAGCGATAGGTATAGGGAACGTTTAATAAAGTTACCTTAGTTTTTAACGTATAATCTAAAAATGTAATAAAATACAGGGGGTTGCATTTAAAAAAACCTAACTTTGATATATTACAATTTTGTGAAGCATCCTGTATAAGTGAAAATAATTTTAAAAAATAGTCGTTATCAATTTACATATTTCACTAAAAAATGAAGCTGATATCTTGTACCCTTTAGGCATAAGAGACCGAGGGAATAGTGGTGAATCACCCTGTATAATTGTACAGAAATATTTGCAATTATAGAGAGATGATAAACGATGATACGATAAGAACTAACCTTCAAACAACAGCTGTAGAAGAGAAAAAAACTACAAAGTCTCTGTGGACGAGCCCTCGGGACCCACTTGCCACAGAGTCCTCGTCTCTAAAATTCACACACTGATTATACGTAATGAAGATTACCAGTCACTGGTATGGTGGCATAATATATTTACTCAAAGGAAATACAAATACAGGGCCTGTTTTGGTGTTACACTGGCAATGGCAAGGACTACTAGTGCAGCTATGGAAATCTTCTAGAATAAGCGTATAATAATAAAAATAAGAGAAAAGTTGAAGGAAAGCGCAGAATTGTTGGATTCATCATGGAAAAATAGAAGAATACACCAAAAAGAGAGAAGAATTATAGAAAACCCAGGAAAAAAGCTACATTGTCTAACGAGGAAGAAAAGAATTCAAAACATAAGGGCATTAACACTAAGAATAATCGTAGAAGGGGAGGTAAAGCGATTTCATCATGAGAGCACAGATCTGCAATCACTATGTTCTTCATACGCTGGGGTATCACAAATGTACTAAGGAAATGGGGAGTCTGGTCGAGAAAATGATTAGAGACTACATTAAGATAACACAGATAAGGAGATGGACGATCCATGTTTTGTCTACTCTTTTAACTTTACATTCTTCTATCTAGAACTCTCAGTAACTTCATCGGTGCATGTTCTGAGTTTGAGACAGAAACTGGTGCTTTATTTCACTTTGGGTCCTTCATTTCTACTCACTGACCATTCTGGTCCCCGAATCTCCAGCAGTAACATTGTTTAAGAAATTTTCAGTCATATACACATTGGTGCGACATTCTTCTGCAAATCTTATTAAAATTAGTAGCAGTTGTTTTTGGAATGATTTTTGGTTTCCTTTACCATTTTCTATATTTGTTTCGGCAAACCTTCCATACAGTTATCGCCACAAACACAATACAACCATGAACATGCGCGGTTGAACATAATTTATTGTCACTTTTTCTTCTTTGTTAATCTGTTGGTCTTCTTTACAATGGTATAAAGCTAATATGTCTGTTGTTTTTGTTTGTGCTACCCGCAACCTCCAAAAAAAGAAGCACTAGTTTTCCATGAATTCAATAAAACTAAAATTTATGAACTACGATACAAATATTTTATCCAAGATGGATATTTAAGACACTTCTTTTCAATAGTTTGTACGAGGCTTCTTCAATATATTAATACTGTTTGCAACTACCATACTGATCAGTTTTTTTCCATGGTAGGTATTGCTAGAGATTTTAAGGATTGACACTTTGAAATGGTACTTGCTGTCAAAAATCCGTCCAATGGCGAACAGTGTGCAGTCATTTAATTTTTGTGTGCTGAAGGTGTGCAACGTTACTTACCTTGGCGTAGAAAAATGTGTTCTTTCTAATGTTGCAATAAAAAAATTGGGGTTTCAATTTTAAAAAAATATCAATGACGTTATATCTCTTTTTTGATACACCCTGTATATTTCGCTGTAACGTTGAAAAACCATAAACTAAAAAAACTGATCGACGTGTCTGACCGTTTTTTTTTTCAAAAACTCCCCTGCTAATATTTATTGTATTTATCCGCCACTTTACGAACGCACTGTATAGAAACAAAAATTCTTATAGTATAGAAACTCCCAAGCATCAAAATAAAATTACATCAAACTGAAATTATTTGCTTAACAAAATCTGTAACGCTGAAATCAAGTTTTTCTTAATAAAAAATTTTGTTCCGGCTACTCGATGTATTTCATACAAAAATTAATTAAATGGATACCTACTAATATTTTCGATGTAAACAGTTTTCTCATTTAAGTTTCTTTTTCCGAATTTCGCAATTAACTTCAGTTTTATAACTCGGATATTTTACGTTCAAGTCAGAAACTCAATCTTCACTTAAAATTGTTTACATAAATTTTGAAGTTCAATTTTCGTTCCGTAAACAGCTACTTTAATTACCTGTCTAACGCATTAGACTATAAATTAATATAAGATTATTATGTAAAGTTTAGTTTAACGTAAACTTTAATATATTATTTTCATCCTTTTGTATTAATAAGAAAAACTCGTAAGTTTCGATAGCTTAATCAATTAATCATTATTATACATACCTACAGCAAATTAACAAACATTATTGTTAGTGTACTACTGAATAGAACTGCAATCAAGCATATTCGATGCGTAGTCAACTGAAACAAATTGTAGAACAAAAAAAACATACACAAATTTCTTTAACATAATAACACAACTCATAATGAAATTGAATTGTTGTGCGTTCATCTGTAGATAACGCTTGTATTAGAAGAGCGCCGCCAAAAAGGGGTCATGGAGAGCAATCCCCCCCCCGGGAAAAAGAAAAAAGGCAAAAGTTATTAACAATAAAAATAAATTTTGTACGAAATCTTAAAAAATTCGCCAGAGCCACGAACCCCCAATAGTACTTGCCCCCTTGGGAAAATTTTCTGGCAGCGCCTTTGGCTTGTTTTATCCTTACTTCAATCGTTCAAGATTCGTACTCCTTTTGCCCAAACCAGAGGAAGATAAGTAATATAGTAAGAGCAGGCCCTTCCGCTGACCATGGAATCAGTTCACGTCTGCTAATCCATTATTGTGGAAATCGACAATTCCAACTCCTCTTTTCACGCAATTTTCAAATTGCAATGGTACTCCAACTTGTTAAACATGACCAAAAGTTCATTGTCTTTTATTTTATGAGAAAATTCTGTAACATTCCTAGATACACACCGAAATTGATGTTGGGTTCTGCAAGAAGAAACGACAAAAAAATTTTGAAGTTCATTCGGGCACTCCTAACATTGACTTTTTTTTATTTTTTTTTTTAGTCTATACCCACCCCCCAGACGAGTCTCTCAAAACTGTTTAAAGTGTAAAATATTAAGGCAACTAAATCAGGTACTATAGTGGAATTCAACCCGAGTATGCAGTGTTGATCTTATGGTGAGGCGTGTCGGCGTTGCCAAACGTACCTATTCTATTTAAGCAGAAACTCTACAGGCATTTAAAAACACTTACTTCGCACACTTGCATTGCCATAACAAGCCTACTCGGGTTGAATTCCACTATAGTACTCTTATTTGTAACAGATGGTTATGCGCAAGCCTCCATGGAATTTTTCTTGGCCGGCTATCGAATAGCTAATAAGGTAAACAAGGTAAATTCACATTAAAATGGAAAAATTAAGAAATTCGTGTAGTATACATCATACACATTTTTTGTCGTCTTCCTCCTCAATATACTCTGTGAGCAGAGAGCCCTTCTTGTAACTTCATTAAAAAACTCCCCCTCGCCTCTTTAGCCCATTGTTTAACGGTACTCTTAATCTCATCATCGGTCGAAAATCATTTTCCGTAGACGAATTCAAAGAGATACAAAGATGAAAATTCCAAGGATCGGAAAAGGCAGAACCTATGATTTTTCGAGTAACAATGATTGTGAATATTTGCATTGATTGTCTTTTGGTCTCAGTAGTGGGCCACCCACGATTCCTCGCCCGTCATAATAAAATCGTTTATCTTCCAGTTCAAACCACACCTTTATTCATCATAAACATTCCTTTGACCGGCTTTAAACCTTTCGAAATCACTTGTAGGTACGCATTAGTAGGTACGTGGGATTATTTAAGAGGTTGTAAAATTTGGATTTACCCACATATTATTGGTAAGTAATTAAACGCACAATCTCCCCTTGATTCAATTTAATGAAGAATGATAAGGATTTTTTTTTGTGAGGATGGACGATGGTTATTTTTTTGTTAAGTAATTAAACTGCTGTCAATGCAAAAACAACAGGTAGTAAAATTTTGAAAGATATTTGATAGTTGTCTGGTTCCAACAACTTAATGTACTTGGAACAAACTTAATATCTGATCGTATCGATTAAATAGTATATTAAAGTATAAGTGGATAAACAGGTCTTTAAAACACGCGCAAGTTTTCAAGCACGACGGCGCAGCCGGAGTGCTTGAAATAGAGCAAGTGTTTTAAAGACCTGTTTATCCACGAATACTTTACGCTATTTTTTTTTATTGGTTCACTTTGAAATCTGGTATTATGGAATAATGGAAATAAGAACTAATAATGTGAAATGGTTGAATTCCTAATGTGAAATCAGTATACCTTTCGTTGTCATGGAAATGAGAAAAACGGAAATTAATTTGCAATCTGTTATTTTATTTGACGTAACAAAGTACTCCTGTCAGATCTATAACCAATAAGAATTCACGTTTCTTAAATTTGATGATGATGCCATGGCAACTTTAAAACACACGCGTTTTTGAAAACGCGATATAAACACGCTGGGGCGTGGTTTAAAAGGCTAAAATAACACACCACTAAAAAAAATTATATAAAATTCCAATTCATTTGGCAAAGCGACATGTTTCGAAACCATTACAGGTTTCATTCTCAAGCTGATTGATCAGGATTTGCGAATGATCGATGGTGGCTACAAAGACAACCACAAATTAATAAGTAACCTAAAAACTATCCAAAAACACTCATCTCAAGGGTAAATATTAACAACGAATACTAAGTACTATACATGATTAATTAAAACGAAGATGATATGGCCCCAACTGGGCGTAGTTTAAGAGATTAACATTGAATAAGCAATAATAACTAAGTTATAAAATGTAGGCACGAGGGCCATGTGAAAGGGATTTAACTTAAAGACCAACACTAGATGGCGCCACTTAAAATTAAAGTCATTTAAATATATACAGAGAGGTGACAAAGATTCTTAAGATATACAAAGGGAATTAATGAAATTATTGTGGAAATCAGTAATCTCACTGACCAGATGAGAATTTTGTAAATTTCTAAAGAATTGAGAAGAAGCCCTTTTTGAAAATATGGAGGATTTGATAGTTTAGGTTTGAATCGAAAGAATCACTGAAATTTAGGATGTGATCGACGTTGTTGTTTTAATGGATTTTGTGTGTTCTTTGAAACGTGTGAGGAATGATCTGCCAGTTTGGTCGATGTAGAAAGAGGGACAAGAATTACATTGGAGTTTGTAAATGCCCGATTTATCAATTTGATTTATAGTGTCTATGTTTTTCACTAAAGCAGTGCTGAAATTATTATTATTAGAGAAAGATATGTGGATATTAAATCTTTTGAAAATGTTTCTGACATATGATAAATTAGCGTAAAAGGGAAGCGAAGCATGTCTAAGGTTTTCTGATTTGTGTTTTTCGGGGATTAAAATAGTAGGATTCATGGGCGGTTTAATTTTGAGAATGAACCTGTCGATGAGGTGAGGAGGATAACCATTATTCACGTTTGATAATGTTGTGTTCCATTTTGATATTGGCCAGAAACATAGGGATTGAGAAGGACCTTCTGATGTGGGAAGTAAAAGCAGCGATTTTAAGGGTATACGGATGAGTCGAATCGAAGGGAATCAAAGTATCGGTGGTGGTGGGTTTCCTGTATATGCTGTATTGGATTTTTGGTTGACTTTGTGTAAAAGGATGTCCAGAAAGGGTAATTGGTCATTAACTTCTAATTTTATTGATAGTATTTCCCACTGATTTTTTCTTCTGACCGTAATTGAAAGTATTAATTCTTCTTTTTCGAAAGGTAGCGAAATTCCAAATGGTAGAAAATGAGATAATTAAGCCTACCTGAAACGGGTTTGGTAAAAAATTTTTTTTTAATAATATTTGAAATACAAAATAGGGAACTTCATTTATAATAAAGTAAAACTCGAAGTGTGAAATGACCGAAATAGTGATCGTTGATCGCTTCAAAGTATATCCCTTGTAGCGTAACCGAATAATTCCCAAACTTTGAGAATTCGAGAGATGAATAACCCCAATAATTGCCAATAAAACACTATATTTCGTTGATAATTTAATTTTTTATACAGGTATTTCAATTATATTGTCCATGGGAAAATGTAGACCGTCATTAGAACACAGTTACGTTTATAATTTTAATTATGTAAAGCTGTGGCTTTCTGCGATTGGGGTAATCTTACAGCGTTTATGTGACTAATACCTAATAAATATATAGATAAATGAACTATTTAAAATCCGCTCAATATTAATTATTTATTATTGAAAAATGTATAAGACATACATCAATGTTAGGAAGTTGAAGCGTGTGCTAATAATAATTAACTTAATAAAAATCTCACTCGAGAAAAATATGAACAGATGAAGACGAATGCCTTCGAGAATAAAAACGACATTTAATATTTTTGATGGGAACTACAATAACTTTTGATAAGTAATTTTTCAAACTTTTGGTTGGTTTCGTTGAAGATACGAAAAGTTGATGAGGTTGGCCAGCCTGGAGACAGGAGTAATTCGACTCAACGTGGCACGTTTCTTGTTTAATTCTAGACCCGACGTTTTGAAAAATTGTAATTGCTTTATCTTGTTAGGATGAATTGGCCACTTGAGATCTTTTACGTGCTAAGATTTATAAGCTTGAATTATAACTGTATTTGCTTGAAATAACGCCGTGTTTTAGATTGTTCTGATCACTATCAACGGGGTAGTTAAGGAGGCTTTCTTTTCATTTTTTTTCCTCCTTAAACGAGCTTCATTATCCTTCATCTTCAACTTTATTCATAATAGCTAATAATTGTCAGTTTTAAGCTTTTCGTTAGTAATTAATTTCGAGTCATTTTTTATGAGAATTTTTTACTCTTGTATAAATACGTAAACAGAATGCATTACACGTTAATTACATTCATTGAAATTTACTGCTAAATGAAACTTTACTGAGAAAAACATTTCTAATTTGCAATCCTGTAATAAAGTTGTCTTTCAAATGTGCTTTGAATTCTAAATATTTTTACGGACTTTGAAAAATACCTTCATTTGCTTTCGAAAGCAATCGATTCGCTTCTGAGATTCACCGAATTACTTCACGGTGTGTTTTCATACAAATATTTTGTGGACTAGAAACCGTGACGTTCATTTAATTATCGAAGATGTAACTTTCTACATAATTAAAAAACCACTTTCGTAATTAAAATTTTTTCCTAGCCGCCAGCATTTTTTAGTAGAAAAAAGGTAGGAATGCGGAAAGTCTATAAGGATGTTTAGTGAAGAAACTGTGCTCGAACACTCTTTCATTCTTCGCTATGTATGCTTTCTATTGTACGTTTCACACCGAAAATTCAGTATAAATTGTACTTAATAAAAATAAAAAGCATTGTTTATTACAAGATTATTGTTTATAAATAACGTTAAAATAAAGTTAGATCCGAGCGGCGCAGTTTAGTTGACGCCACATCTGATTCCTGACCGGCCCAGCCATGCTACATAAGGCAACAGTGCGCTCGATACTGAATTCTCAGTGTGAAAAGTACAATAGATCTTTCACTGCATAAACAAAGATTGCAATCGAATTTGTATTTTATCAAGAATCACCTATATTTATTAAATTCCTTGTGACTGATTACGAAAGTTATGTTTTCTAAAGTTTTCTAAACCCTTCAACTATTTTGCAAAAGATCTACGCGAAAATCTAGTTCTAATTTTTTTTGTGAAGGACGACTCACTGGAAATTTTAATTATTAAGTAGACGTCTCATAACTCAAAAAGTATTGAGAACCGTAGTATCACTACTGTTTTATTCAATTGTACCCCATTTGCAATAAGGATGAAATAAAGAATCAAAGGATGCAATGTGAGAATGAAATTAGATTATATTTCCAAGGAGATTGGAAGTGCTGAAAAGTAAGCATTCATACTTTGCATTAAATAATCTAATATTCGTGTTAAAGCGTGCTACTATAAGATACTTATTGCTAAAAGTGTTCTTACAAAATTAAATGACCAGCAAACTGGCACACCAACTTTCCCGTGTTTACTACAATGACGTATTAATTAAAATAGTTTTTTGCATAATAACTCAAAATAAAACAGTTTTTTACGTAATAACTCAAAAAAATATACAGGGTGTTTTTTTGGGAGCTTTAGTTAGACGTTTCTGGGAAATTTGTATAGGTAGGTTTATCAAAAAGGTGTACTTAGAGGTTACTCTGAAAGCCGAATCGATCTAAAATATTTTCACAATGGCAGCACTTCCGGAAATGCCGGAAGTAGCTACCAACTTCGTTATTTTAAATTGCAACCCCTATTTTTTATTGAATTTTTGGATTCTACGTGAAATTTCATAACTTTTGATACTAACATGTCAATATCTACAAGTTATGGTTTTTAAGTTATTTTCATTTATTTAAAAAAAATGGCGGATGCAGACGGTACTTTAAGAATTCATTACTTGAAAACGGTTGTAGCTATGGCAACCGAGTTTTCACCAGCGCATAGAGGAAGAATAGGGCTTTCTTTTCGTGTACTTAAAAAAAAGTTATGTTGCGTACGACGTCACCTATGAGGCTCCAAATTTAAGAAAATTCAAAGATTGAAAACTCAGTTTTTTTAAATGAAATGACCATTTCCTTACTATTTCATTTGATAGAGAATCAAAATGAGCATATTTTGGTATTACATGTTCCTATCCCTATCTTTAATAGTTTCTGACTTATTCTCATTTCAACGCATTGATACCATTTTTTTCGAATTTTTTGTAGTAGTCGGCCGTGACATGGACCATGGAAATCGAATTTTGAACAAATCAAGTGATACTAAACCGTCACCTGTAATAGGTTAACATAAGTTTTTCAATCATCGAAAAAAATGAAAAATGGCTCGCAATGGTTTTACATATTAAGATTTTTGGAATCTAATTGTTATTTATGGTGAAATGAACAGAATCGCGTCACATGCCTGTCATACGTTCATTGAGACCGCGTCCTAGTGAACGTACCATCCGAACACTGGAATGAAATTGTTTGAATTTTGGAAGCTTTGTACCACCTTACCTACAGTAAGAGTTTTACGAATAGGCAAATGTTAAGGAACCAGGACTATTTTTTGGAGAACATTACTTGGTCAGATTTAGAAATTTTACGCAATATTGTTGTTCCTGCAACAGAAGAGCTGCCTCTGCAAGAATATGCTCAATACTGAATCACAAGTCATACACTACACCACACGAGAACATTTACGAAAAAGAGTTTGTGTTTGGAACATAAAGGCGCTCATTTTGAGCATGTGTTGAAGAAGACAAGGTTTTAAATTGATTTGAAACTAACAGGTGACCGATTGATTGGTTTAAAATTCGTTTGCCATAAGGACAACTACTAAAAAATCCTAAAAAAATGGTATAATTGCAATGAAATGAGAATAAGTCAGAAACTATTAAAGATAGGGATAGGAACATGTAATACCAAAATATGCTCATTTTGATTCTCTATCAAATGCAATAGTAAGAAAATGGTCATTTCATTTAAAAAAACTGAGTTTTCAGTCTTTGAATTTTCTTAAATTTGGAGCCTCATAGGTGACCTCGTGCGCAACATAACTTTTTTTAAGTACACCAAAAGAAAGCCCTATTCTTCCTTTAAGCGCTGGTGAAAACTCGGTTGCCATAGCTACAACCGTTTTCAAGTAATGAATTCTTAAAGTACCGTCTGCATCCGCCATTTTTTTTAAATAAATGAAAATAACTTAAAAACTATAACTTGTTAGTATCAAAAGTGATGAAATTTCACGTAGAATCCAAAAATGCAATAAAAATAGGGGTTGCAATTTAAAATAACGAAGTTGGTAGCTACTTCCGGCATTCCCGGAAGTGCTGCCATTTTGAAAATATTTTAGATCGATTCGGCTTTTTGAGTAACCCCTAAGTACAAATTTTCAAAAATCTACCTATAAAGCTTTCCCAGAAACGTTTAACTAAAGCTCCCAAAAAAACACCCTGTATAGTGTGTGTAGTATTGTTGTAATCAGAAAACGATTTCTAATGTTCCCCTGAAATAATATACAGGGTATGTCGTAAATATTTTTAATATATTGTTAATTTCCGGATAGACCGGAAGTAAATTGGTATACTTATTATACTCGATTAAAAGAATCGTATGTCCTCTACATCAATGTAAAATTTTATTTCTTCATCTTTGTTAGCAAAAAAGTCATGAATTTTTAAAGTTTCCAAGTTCAAAAATTCATTCCCCTTCCCCTATGTGAAATGAGGAAATAATTTTAGTGTCAATAATTTTTCATGAACTACATGTACATTTAAAAAAATAAAAAAAATTCTTGGACCAGATTTTTGAGAAAATCAATTTTTAATTCTTGACCAATTTTGGACACCAATAAATTGGCCACGTTGAATTTTTGTTCTTTATCAATTATAAGTAAAAGTTCTGGCCATCTTTGGCTACAATTTCCAATTTTCAAATTTTAATTAAGTTAAACGGTTCTTGAGCTAGACCTAGAAAAGTAAAATTTTGGAGAATTACTATACTCGTATTGACCGCCATTTTCAATTTAACAACAAACGAAAAACGGTGTTTTACTTGTATGTATACTAACTTTTCTCCAAGGCAAATTAGTTTGGTTTAAAATTTGAATGTTTGCTCCCAAAATAACACCCCTAGTTTGGGCCCCTTTGGGGCGATTTTGATGAGAAGCTTGTTTTACCGATGAAGTTTTTTATAGCCCTTAGTTTTAAATTTCATCAAAATCGATCTAGTAGTTTAGGCTCCACAGCCATAACGTACGCACCCACAGGGAAATATTCTTCAAAGATGGTGGTTTTGGACTCGGGAGGACGCAAAACGTTGAGGTTCATCAAAATCTCGAGTTCAATTTTTCTTTCGATTACATTACTTCCCCTATGTGTAAGTATATGCATGGGAAAGTAAAAATGTAAAATAAATTTGTCCAAAAATTTGCGTAAAAATTTATGAATAGAAATTATATACGAGGTGTCTAAATTAAGTAATGAGACTGGCAACGTAGCGTTCGATCTGGCAACAGTTGAGACGCGAGACTTGGCGGAGGGGTAGGTGAACATGTGATACTTCAGTACGAGTTGGGTTGCCCGTAGCGATTTTTTCTGTAAAACAGTTTTTTCTAGTGCGTTCTAAAAATGAGTGACATTTCGAGCAACGGTGTGTTATCAGGTTTTGCTTCAGAGTTGGGCACACGCCAACGGAAACTATTGCAAAACTTCAGCAGGCCTACGGACACAATGTCAAAGGCCCAGGTTTTTCGGTGGTTTAAGGCATTTTCAGAAGGAAGAGAGTCGATTCAAGATGAACGACGAAACGGAAGACCCTCAAGAACCGATGGAAATATCCGGAATCTTGTCCATTCAGATCGTCGGTAGAGAGTCAGGATGATCGTGGAAGAGTGGAATGTCATTTACACCACCGTTCCTCAGATTTGGACCAATCAATTGGGGATGAGAAAAATCTGGGCAAAATGTTTCCAAAAAACCATTCGCAAGACCAAAAGGACATCAGGAGGGGAAGGTGTCTTGACTTTTTATAATTTATTGAAAATGATCCCCATTTTCTCGAACGTGTCATTACTGGTGACGTCACGGTCAATTAACACTTTTACGAAGAGGTTCTTAAAAAACTTCAAAAAATGGTAATTCGTGTGAGACCAAACATCAAGAACAACTATGGACTCCTCTAATAAGAACAACTGAGTATTGCATCACAATAATTCGCCTTGTCGCGTAGCAATGTCAATAAACGAGTTTTGGCCACTAAAAACATTCCTGTGGTTCCCCAGCCACCTTACTCGCCTGACTTGAGTACTTGTGACTTTTTCGGTTCCCGAGGTTGAAAAAATCACGCCAAGGGAACTCATTTGGGAACACTCTAAAACATTCAAACGGGTGTAAAAAAATTGAAACTTAATTTACACATCTCGTACATGTCACTATATCACCATATTTCTTGCTTTTTTGCTAGTATTTCTTCCGTACTTCGTACCATGCGCTATGGCGTTCTTATCACTCCCCTTGTTGAATTTTTTCGTCTCATATCTGTTAACCAAAATTGTCATTCTGTCCTCGCCAGCTTTTGTACTTCTCTGTCTATCCAATTTAGCTATTATAGGTCAAAATCGGTCTAAATACAATTATCTTTATTTTTCCCCATATTTCTTTTTAGATTCGATTCGTCGTATGGTTTTGATTTTTTCTCGATTTTACTGTTAATATATATTTCTTTAATTATTCATCCTCCTGTACGTTGAGTCCCGGATCCTAGGTATTAAAAAGTTGTCACCTGTTTTATACCCACTACTAATCGTATTCTTATTTTTCACTTCCTTTTCTTATTATCATAACTTTGGTTTTACTTTTGTTTAGTACGTACCTTCTAGCGTTCTTTTCGATATTTCTACATTTTTCTATAGGTCGTTTTCTTTTTGTCGCGGTAACTACATCAAGTGCAAATACCCTATCTTCTTACGTTTCTAAAGAGTGTTTCATTTTCTACGCCGAATTTCATTATACAGGGTGGTACTTTTTATTGAACGACCCACGGTTTATTCCGAAAAAATGCTTATTTTGGTCCCCTCTATCATCCAATTTTTTTTGACATTCTTACCTGTTACAGTCTGTATACACGTAATGTATTTCTATACCTAACTGATTTTCGAGTGTTTTTGATGTTTGTCGTATCCTGCCGATTTTCTGTTTTTTAAGTAAGTAGGTACATACTTTCTTTAATTCTTTTATTGTTAGACGTCCTTTCGTTGCGTTGTATTTCTATTCCTGTCTGCATATCTTGGTCTGTCTTATCGGCATCCCCACCTGATAGTTCTTGGAATGTTCCTTCTATATCCTCATTATGCTGTAGCCGTCTGCCAATTTTGTTCTGGATGCCTATAATGTCGCTTGTCCACTCAGTTTGTTAGACGTCCTGTAGGATAGTTTCTTGAAGGGGGATTGAGGGCATTATACACTACTTACAAACATCCATGTACAGGGTGTTTTACAACATCGGTTCGGGATAGAACACACCGCCCAGATGTAGTTTAGTGATATACGAATATATTTACTACACAACGGAAGGTCATAATTAAGAAATAATTGTAACTTCTTTGAAGTCTGATAACTAGCTAATTTGGAAAAAATTATCGCGAAAAAATGGCTGTTATAAAAACGTAAGTGAGGAATCTCATCTAATTGGCATTCTGTTAAGAATAAAACAGCCAAAAGTAACATCCGTCATAACAATTTGGCAAATCATTTAGGACAAAATTTCTCTCTGCCTCCTCAATTTATTATAGTTTTTCATATTTCCATGTAATTTATCTTAATAAGTTTATGTCATTAAAGTCAACCTACAAAACTTATGTTTTTTAAATGGTAAATTTATGGCGAATATGCCACTGAAACATGTTGTTAATATAATAAGAATCTTAAACATTTCTGAAATTTTGTATCGCAAATTCTTCTCATTTTAGAATTATTAGGGAGTACGGCAGAAGCGTAAAATGTATTTAAATTTAATTTTAAGAACAGAATTCGCATTAGAGAACCATTAGAAAATTTCATTAATGAAAGAGTTGCAACTAAAAGGGACTGAAACATTTATCTTTGTTCATTAATAAGAATCATTAAAATTTCAATGGTAAATCCATTGTTTCACGTCTTTCGTTTGCTCATCTATCTCCTTTACGATTCATTTTTGTAATGTAACCTTAGATTTATAACGAATTCGGAATGAAAATACGACCTCAGCTAGAGAAAACGCTTTAAATGTTCTAACTACGGTTCGTTGGTTTTACAACGAGATCATTACTTACATTCCGAAACAGTTCCTTTTTTTTCTCGTTATTGCGCACTTCATTCTTTTCATTATTAGTAAGGCGTTTTTATTTTGGGTTACGTTCATTTTTTTTCCAAGTCAATCTAATTTTTCAGCACGATCGCCTTTTAAGCTTGATAAAATGTCCCTTTCGTAGATTATCTGCGGACTAGCAGTCTTTTCTTATTAGAAATGCGGGTAGTAACACAAGCTGCGAAACATACAAACGAAGTTTACCTATAAAATTCGTTTGTGTGTCTCGCACCTTGGTTAGTCTTAATTAAGACAAGAAAATATACAGGGAATACGAGAGGATGGACCATGAGCAGGATAGCAAACACTTGATCAAAACGATTCAAAGGAAGACCGACAGAAGCATGGAGCAATGTAGAGAAAAAGCGTTGGAACGAAAAATGCAAATATGGGAGAGTATCAAACAGTTGGTCAAACGTAGAACATGAAAATTTTACTATACACGGTTTTGTTAAGGCGATTAAAAATCTAAAAATCTACAATAGCCGATGATTGATGGAATCCATTCTGTACTGGGTACCTCAAGGGAGCGGCATCCCAATAAGTATTTTAAGAGGTAGAATACTAAACGCGGGGGGGGGGTCTAAACCTTTTTTTTTACAAATCGTAAACATTCGAACTTCAATAATCATGTAACTTAATTATTAGAATAATAATTCAATTAAGTATGTAGGCATCATTTAATTTGTTTCCTCATCCAACATTGTGTTTTAATATGTTAAGTTCGTCACTCATTATAATTTTATCTCATCGTAATTAAGCTTGAAGATGGCTTATCCAAGTCGAAACTAATCGCTTTAACAATGAGGTTAGGGTAAATAAGTATATCCTTACATAAGTATTATAAAACAAACTCTCCCGCCGCGTCTGTCTTTCTGTCTGAAATCGATAAACTCAAAAACTGCCGAATGGATTTTTATGCGGTTTTTACTAATGTACGGAGTGATTCATGAGGAAGGTTTAGATGTATAATTTTCATTAAGGTTTTGTGTAAATTGGGTGAAGTATGCTGATTATTGTTGAAGATGTCGGAAAAAATCATGCCGACTGTGATCTTTACATGAAAATAATATATTATGACTGAATTATTCCTCTATAAAAATATCTATAAACTATAGCAAAGTACAAGATCAAACTTTGAAAGTGACTGGAATTGACTTCAGTTCATTACGACATACAAAAAATGTAACTTATAAATAACATGAGTCCCGCTCGCCATTTAAATGCCACCCTGTATTTTTTGGCATATTCTAAAAGGGCGTAGTTTTATTAGTATCTCTGTGGAAAAATTGGACCAATGTGGAAATAATTAAAGCAGATAGTAACAAAACATTTAATTATCCAAATAAATACTTCACAAAAAAGAATATTCTTTTAAGCCAACAAAATTTCGCTTTTTAAACTAAAACAAACAAACATTATTTTAATTAAATTTTATAAACATTATTTTTCTTCTCCAACGAAGATCAGCAAGTGAAGGAATCATTTTCTTCTATTTGTCCCGGAATAAAAATTATTATGGATGAACTAGAATTGTTAGGCAGTCCTATTCTACAGTCTGCAGTGGATTCGGTATTCAAGAAGAAACATTTTGAAATCAAGACGCTCCTAAATAGATCTTAATCTTCACGTCGCTTATTACTTATTGAAGCATTGTTTGTTGATCCCTATACTTAAATATATTTTACGTACCTCAACTCCTTGGAAATCATTAAAATATCTACACGAAATAGACAATGACTATTATAAGGATTCCGAAAAGTGCAAGAAACTCTTTAGCGCTTCGGTTAGCCCTTACTTTGGAGGAATGCACAAAAAAGAACGACTTGAAGTCTTGGAAGGGTCTATTTCTTTTTGCATATACTTATTTGAAGCTTCCAAAGAAGAAATCTAAAGAAAGTATTGCAGCGATTCTTAAGAGAAATTGTGAACACGATAACATAGCTGATAAGAAATATTATGGTAGTGGAGGAACTGGAATTCGTGAAAGAGTTGAGTCCAAACTCAATACAGGTGATGTAAAAGGTGCCATAACTTTACTTTCGTCATCTGACAAGATTGCAAAACACGATAAGGAGACACTGAACCTTCTTAAGAAGAAGCATCCTGTGGCTCAATCATTTTGCCTCACTTCAGATTTTGATGATGTCCCTTCTTTTCAAGTTTCTCTTGATGATGTTATGAACTCTCTCTCTAGTTTTGATAATTGGACCGCAGGAGGATTAGATGGTATTAGGGCTAGTCATTTGAAGGACTTGACGTCAAGAGAATCAGGAGCTTCGGGAGTACGACTTCTTTCAGCCCTCATGAAGTTTACGAATTTACTACTTTCTGGTGAAGTTAATAGGTCAATTGCTCCGTTACTTTATGGAGCGACTCTGTGTGCTCTTATTAAGAAAGACGGAGGAATCCGTCCAATAGCGGTGGGATCCATATTTCGAAGAATGGCCGCTAAATTGGTTTGCAAGGAATTCAGAGATCCTCTTGGTGAATACTTTAGACCTCATCAACTAGGATTTGCGACAAAAGGCGGATGCGAGGCAGCAGTACACGCAGCCAGGACGTTTTGCACTAGAAATATGAATACAGATAAAGTTTTTCTCAAAATTGACTTTCGCAATGCCTTCAACACAATTAATAGGAGACATTTTTTGGAGGAAATCAAGGTCCATGCTCCTGTGTCATTGAAGTTCTTTTCTCAATGCTACTGTATAAAGTCATTTCTTATGTTTGGAAAAGAGACTATTTTATCAGAAAGCGGTATACAACAAGGTGATCCCGGTGGTCCTTTTCTTTTCTGTTTGGGAATTCAGCGTGTTGTCAGCTCGTTAAGTTCGGAGTTGAATGTTTGGTATCTTGATGACGGTTGTTTGGCCGGAAACTATCAAACTGTATTAGAGGACTTTGCAACTGTTATCAATGAATGTAGAAAAATTGGTCTTGAGATAAACACAGAAAAATTCGAATTATTCTTTTGTGGAGAACTTGATTTGGAAGTCCTTGAGGCCTTTAACAGTGTTGCTCCAGGAATTTTAGTTGTTGAGAGTGACCTATCACTTCTTGGCGCACCAATAATTGAGTCTGCTACAAGACAGATATTTGAGAAGAAGGCAAAGGATTTACAAAGATTGATTACTAATCTTCAGTTACTTAGTCGTCACTCCGCGTTCTTTTTGTTGAAGAATTGCATTGGAATACCGAAACTGACGTATTTACTTACGTCTACCCCTCTCTTTGGTTTTGAGGATATCATCTTCTCCTTGGACACTATGATTCATAATGGACTGATCTCTATATTAAACTTAAGGTTTTCGGACCCAATTCAGTCTCAACTATCTTCATTACCAGTCAGATTCGGTGGAATAGGAATCAGAAAGATTTCTGACTTATACTTGCCGGCGTTTCTCTCTTCAATTCACGCTACATTGGACTTGGTATCCTCTATAATGTCAAACCAGTCGGAGGATGTTACTTCAATTAGCGGATTTGTTTCTTGTTTTAGCGTATGGTGTGATCTAAATGGTCCCGCAACCCCTTTACAACCTAATTTCCAGAGATGTTGGGATGAAATTAACATTTTGAGGATCATTAACAATATTAAGCCTTCATCAGATAAAGACAAGGCTCGTTTTTTAGCAGCTCAGTTTCCATCTTCAGGAGCATGGTTAAACAGTATTCCTAGCTCGAATCTAGGAACTCAAATGGAAGATAACTGTTTTCACATTGCAATTGCTTTAAGATTAGGACTAGATATATGTTTGCTCCACAAATGTAGATGTGGTGAGTTGGTTGATAGAAGTGGAACACATGGTCTTTCTTGTGAATTTAGCGCTGGTCGATCTTCAAGGCATAGGGAGCTTAATATGATAATACGTCAAGCTCTGTCTGCCGCACATATTCCTTCTAGACTTGAACCTAATGGACTGATCCGCTCTGACGGGAAGAGACCTGACGGAATTACTGAGATACCGTGGATAAATGGAAAGCATCTCGTGTGGGACGCCAGTTGTTCAGATACTATGGCCCTTTCTAATATTACAGCTTGTTTATTATGTATTTTATTTTTATTATTTAGATTATGTGCAATAAAATAAAATTTATTTTATGACATAAAGATCTCTTTAGAATCAATTTTCAACTGTCAATTAAATGACATCTAATGGACATTAGTTTCTCTACCTATAAAAAATGGAGGTATTGGAATCCGTCGTCTCTTTGACATCGCTCTACCAGCAGCGTTCCTCAGTTCATCATGTTCAGTTAACGATCTCGTCAATTTCATATTAAAATTATCTTCAGATGAGCAATCATTAACTGTCTACAAGGAAGGAACTGAAAAATGGATAGCTGACGGCCTAGAGTTACCAATTATTCCTAATTTACAATCAAATTGGGATCATTATTTTAAAAACTGAATCCATAATTCCATTCATTCTATGATGAAAAAGCTCAGGTTCGAGTGATGGTAACCCAGAATCCTGAATCCAATGGTTGGTTGACAGTCCTTCCTTTCCGTTCTTTAGGAACAATGTTAGATAACAATTCTTTTAGTATATCATTAGCCCTTCGGTTCGGCCTAAATATCTGCTTACCTCATAAATGTGAATGCGGTCACAAAGTTAATACTGACGGAATACATGGGTTAAGCTGTTTGAAGAGCTTAGGAAGACATTCACCTCATACTGAATTAAATAATATTATTTATCGTGCACTTCAAACAGCGAAATTTCCTTCGTTGTTGGAACCTTCTGGATTGTTTGGCGACGATGGAAAAAGACCGGATGGTATGACGTTAGTCCCTTGGTCTAAAGGTCAACATCTAATATGGGATTCAACATGTTTAGATTCTTTAGCCCAATTTTACCTTGGTTTTTCTAAATTATCTAGTAGATCTGTAGCTAAATTTGGAGCAAAAAGAAAAAGAAAAAATACCAAGGTCTTATTGATCAGATCTTTTATTTCGTGCCTTTAGCAGTAGAAACTTTAGGTCCCTGGTATGAAGAGGCGTTGAAATTAATTAATGATTTAGGAAACGAGATTCATTCAATCACAAACGAGCCCAGATCAAAAATTTACTTAAAACAAAGAATTTCAATTGCAATACAAAGAGGAAACGCAGCATCAAATTTGGGAACATTCAAAAATAATATTAACTTGGAAGAATTTTTTTATATTTTATCATGATTTGTTTTGTTTATGTTTTCAATACTAGTGAAATGTTTCAATAAAGTTCAAATTATTAAAAAATTAAATGTTCAAAATGTTTAGCTGTAAATATCTTACAAAGTTTATGATATAATTAAGTAATTTTTGCACATAGAGATACTAAAAAAATTACGCCCTTTTAGAATATGTCAAAAAAAATACAGGGTGTCATTTAAATTTTTGGACCGGGGGTGGCTGGGGGCGGCGAGTATCACGTTGGGGTGGTATCCCCCCAGACTTGATGCATTAGCAATATGTATATAGTAGGATTCACCGGGTTTTAGGTATGACTCATTGCAGTAAAGTATGATAATCGACGTGACATAGTTTTCTGTTTCTGTAAATAAAAATATCAGTAAAATGCAATTGAGAAACGTATGTCGTTCCGTTTATTTTATGGGCAAGCAATGAAACGTATGTCAAATAATTTTCTTTGTTTACATTGACATAACCTTACTTCGTACTTCAAGTTGCCACACCGTTTTGAATTTTTTCCAACGTTCCTTTATTCAAATCAGTATTTTTCAATGCTAATCACAAAATCACAAAATGAACAGAAGATCACAAAACTTCTTGTTGAAAACAATAAATTTATGACTGGATTGACAGATTACACAAAAATTGACAGTAGGAATTATTGTTACGACATACGAGCGTTTGGATTGATGCATACGATTTGTAGCGATGAGTCATACCTAAAACCCCGTGAATCCGACTATACAACCTCGGACCTTCAAATTGGTACGGTCCGAGTAGTTCTTTCACGTTCTCCAGCACGGTAAATGTTTTCTTTTCCCTTCTTCCCTGAGACTGTCCTTGTTAATGTAGCACTCAGCCAGTCTTAAAAAACTTAGTAGCGTTCGATGAATAGCACGGCCACAACATTTGTCGTTACCTGGGTCTGCCCAAAGGGCACACGAACATCAACCGACAGGCATCGACTAGATCTTCTCTGATCCATCGATTTATTATGGCTTTTTCGCCATATTCATCGAAAACTAGAGTAATGTTTTCTAAAAAATATCGCCAAAATGGATGTCACATATCGCGTGCATACATATCCGTAGGTGGCAAGATTCTGCTAAAGATATCAAAACTGTCACGTATAGATAGGTATTACTGTTAAAAGTGAGCAAAGCTTGTAACCGATTAAAAAATTTTGTACATCGACCGGGTTACCTTTTTTTTTTCGAGAACTAGTTTGTCAAAGAATCCCGCCACCATGTCTGGACAATCTTTTCAAATATCCCTCGTTTGCTTGTCTCATGGGCAATTTGACATGGTTTCGGGATCTTACCACTGAAAAGATCCAAAGTACCCTAATAACTGCTATTGCTAAACAGTTTTAAATAATCATTATTATTATCAAAGAGATTAATGATCATAAAACTTAATTTAAATGACTGGCCCAGGGATGATATTCTAAGTAACACGAGAAAATATTTCAGGGGTGTAAATAATGATTTGACGTTATAAAGGACGTGGAGCTGTGCTTCTCTTTGTAGAAAATTAATTCTACGTAGAAAACTCGTCTTGCGAACTATATGATTTTTCCTCCAAGTTGGAGGCCTTCTAGGGAGTTGTCGAAGGGAGGGTTAATGACGCTACATGTACTCCATTAACGCCAACGATAAAGACTGGACCAACTCCAGTCGAAACGTTGCCGTTAATGGAGTACGTATAGCGTCATTAACCCTCCCTTCGACAACTCCCTAGAAGGCCTCCAACTTGGAGGAAAAATCATATAGTAGAAAATTAAGTCCACAAACAGTGATAATGATAATAATAAATATTTATTGCTCAATATCCAAAAATTAACAAAAGCAGACCGCAAGAGCAGCACCTTCGAATACTTGTAGAATCATGATTGATTGCGCGTATATGAAATGATTGTTATGACCTTATTAGGGTAAAATTTCTTTATTAATATTCGTACATACGAGATCACTTTTCATTTACAGAAATGGTTATAAAAAGACGATAAAAATTCTCCTTTGATGTAAATATGAAGCAATTATTCTTTGACTTTTGACAGACTAGCTGTATTGTTTCCTCAATGGGATCAATTCAATAATATCTTCCTCAAATAAATTGCAAGGCTTATTCCTTCCTATTACAGATATACAAAAGAATTCAAAACTGGAAAACTTTCAATGACGGGGCTTATCTATATCACTCGGGCAATTGATTTCCCTCTTCTCGTAAAGGGAAACCTTCTTTTTTGTATTTATCAAAATGTCCTCATGCAATCAATAACGTATTGAATAAAAAAAGTATAATATTCATAATTAAATCTGTGACGAAATCATTACGTTTCACGCCCTGCAACGTTTTTTTTAGAAATGCTCCTGCCGAGAAGGAAATTTATTTAACACATTTAAAAGATTGCTTTCAACCGATGTTTCTAGTTTAGGGAAAACCTTTTTACACGCGTTTATCGAAAGTGGGTTCAAGAATATCTCCACGTAAATTTATGTGAAAATGTCGCGTCGTAGTTGAATTCGAATTGAATGCAAGTAAAACGTTAAAAACAAACGGTTGGAATACATAGAGGAGTAATTATAATCAAAATTACGTTAAAATTCGGGGGACATACACACAGTCATATAAGGACTCAGATTATATCTGATTTTTTTACGGTCAACCATTTATAAAAGTCCACATTAAATATTTGCGTAACACTTAAAACGGAATTATATTTGTTTCGCATACAGAATATGAAAACACAATTTTTAAATGTCGCGAGACGAATGTAAATGTATTAGTAATTATTTTCTGTTACAGGAAAATGCACTGCTGGAGGATTGGGGGAATTATTTATTTAATTAGCGTCCTGCAACAAGCCAGCCCCGGACCGGCCTGTAGGATTAGTGAATACCCCTGCCGTAATGGACGATGTATACGACTGGATCACTACTGTAATGGCAACGATGATTGTGGAGATAAATCGGATGAACCGACTTACTGTACAGGTCAGTTAATAAAATTGTTTTATGTGAAATTTTCGTTCGTCGAATTTTGATGGTATTCTGCTTATTTCGCGTTTAAACACTTTTACCACGCCACTCATTGACCCTAAATGAGATTTGAATTGCCATTTTGCGACAGAGTGCACTGTACCAGAATGTCAGATATCGCAAATCTCTTGCAATTGCCATTTGAAGTTACATAACACTTACATAAAGCTTTTCCTACTGTACAGAAGGTGCAAGGCGCAATATTAGGAACATATCGATTAGTTATAGGTATAATACAATAATGACACATCCAACTTATTGAGTTGATTATGTCTCCATGTTGGTTTGATTGTATAGTAAAAAATTCTCTACCGGAACAATCTTAAGCGAAAATTATTACTGAGGAACTACATTTTCCAATAAAAGATCTAACCGATAATTTTTGGGTAACATCAACGAACAACTACGTATATATGACAAAAAATGATATATTTATACTGATCACAGTTAATAAGTTACATAATTAATCTCTTAATACTGGTGGCAAGTTCTGATAAGCCTTAAAAGATCTGAATTATTCGTTAGAACATGTTTATTTTAGCAAATGTATAAACTTTCATTACGGTCAAGTTCATGCTTATTACTTACTTGCTTAACTAAGGAAATATCTACTTTGCGACTATTCTCAAGCATTTGTAGAGCAACGTCAGATTTATCACAACGATTGTATTTGAGCTTGCAAACATAATTTGGAAATGATTTTAGATAGATCTCTTGTACCATATATGTGAAGGGTAGGTCGGTAATTTAACATATTTCGTATCTGATCTAATTGAACATTCCCCTAACGTGGATACATTTCTTTTCATTGTAATTCAAATAGACAAATCGACAATGAAATACATATCCAGCAGATTGACTTGAAGTTAACTTAACTAGTGTGGAGGTGTAACCATAATTAATATCGATTCCTATAGAAAAGAAGGTATAACTATCACAAATTATGCGGAGCATGGTCACTACCATTATCGCCATTCAGAAACTCTAACGAAAGTGAAAGCAGATCACCATCTCGCTTAGCAAAGCAAGGTCCACCTCCGCGTTATCTGTCCGCGAAATGCTGGAATCGTAAATCAATAGAGAAAAACACAACGCACAGTGTAGCACAATAGATTTAACACTGTACTGTCTTTCTTACTTAGATTACTTCTAGTGGGTTACACCGAGCATCCATTACGTTCAACCGTCTAACAGCTTCTCCTCCTCCTTCCCTACACTATTCAAATTTGCCAGTTCTGCCTAACGGCATGACTACAGGGTGTCTCACGGTGACCGTCGGATAAAAGTATATCAAGAACTGTAAAAGCTAGAAATTTGAAATTTTGCATATGCGACATGGAGTGTTTAATCTATTAAATAAAAATATTTTCCAAATGGCAGCACTTCCGGAAATACCGGAAGTGAGCATCAACTTCTTTATTTTAAATACAAACCAGGCAATTTTTTTTCACATTCTGATGTGTCATAAAATGTTTAGTAAGTATGCTTAAAATCATCGGCGTATTAATTTTGATTGTTGAGAAAAAAAATTTTTTTCATTGAAAAATGTCAAAATCGTGTTTAGGAAATAAAATTGAAAGTCGAAAGTGGTAAAAGTTAGGGAAATGGGATTTTAGGTTCTCAATGTCAAAAGATTGAGACACAATTGTCTGCCATGGATTATAAAAAATTGCCCGCGGTTGCGTATTTATTTGACGTTATTTCCAGACTTAAGAAAAACTTTAAAAAGTCTCTTTTTTTAAATGGAATGCCTATTTAATTATCGGCCCATTCGATGCAGAAATAAATTTCCTTTAAATTGATATACCATGTTCCTATACCTAAAATCAATGATTACAGAGTTATTTACATTTTTCTATTTAAATTTATAATTACACACTTTACAAAACATAGTTGGCTTTGAAAATTTCCAAAAAATTTTTATTCAAATGTTTCTTATGCTTTTATGATTATTTAAACTTCTATCTATGCAACTTCTTGACTGTCCAAGGTCTCTTTCCACCGAACAAACAGAACTTTCAGGGAAAACATTAAAATATCCCAATACATTGGTTTCTGCAGCGTCATTGGGGACAATTGGCTTTGCCAAACTTCCTGGCGCATTTACTTCGCCCAAATTTAGAAAATTCTTTTCAATCATCCTGATTTTTCGTTCTGTCATTGTAGGTAAATGCGGATAACTTTCGTTAAAGTGTTGAGTGATTCTTTATTCAATAGTTAAAGGTTCTGCAGGTCCGAAAAGTAATACGAGCAGACTCGCCATGAATGTAAAAGAAATTTAGAATATCAGCGTTTGTGTATTCCATATTTCCCAATTAAAAACAGATATTAAGCGCAAAAATCAAAATTCAAACAGATAACACTGATAACAAACGTAAATGTAGCGTAAACTTTCAACCTAATAGCTAACTGACAACTGTCATCATAAGAAACAATTGAATAAACATTTTTTGAAAATTTTCAAAGCCAACCATGTTTTGTAAAGTATGTAATTATAAATTTAATTAGAAAAATGTAAATAACTCTGTAATCATTAATTTTAGGTATAGGAACATGGTATATCAATTTAAAGGAAATTTATTTCTGCATCGAATAGGCTGATAATTAAATAGGCATTCCATTTAAAAAAAGAGACTTTTTCAAGTTTTTCTTAAGCCTGGATATAACGTCAAATAGATACGTAACCACGGGCAATTTTTTATTATCCATGACAGACAATTGTGTCTCAATCTTTTGACATTGAGAACCTAAAATCTCATTTCCCTAACTTTGACCACTTTCGACTTTCAATTTTATTTCCTAAACAAGATTTTGACATTTTTCAGTGAAAAAAATTTTTTTTCTCAAAAATCAAAATTGATACGCCGATTATTGTAAGCATACTTACTAAACATTTTATAACACATCAGAATGTGAAAAAAAATTGCCTGGTTTGTATTTAAAATAAAGAAGTTGATGCTCACTTCCGGTATTTCCGGAAGTGCTGCCATTTGGAAAATACTTTTATTTAATAGATTAAACACTCCATGTCGCATGTGCAAAATTTCAAATTTCTAGCTCTTACAGTTCTTGATATACTTCTAACCGACGGTCACCGTGAGACACCCTGTATATTAACATGTATTTAACACACAGTCAAAACTGTGGCCGAGAAAATAAGTGACGCATCCAACGTCAAGAATATGACACATCCACCTATCCCCCCCCCATCCTACGTGTCGAAAGGATGTCGAAATTTGCATTGCTTTGACATTAGTTTTCCTGAAGGAATTTATAGTAAAGAAATCAAAGATAGTTGAACAAAATGTATCGTGGTAATCATGCGAACCCAAACATTTTCTTCATAAAAACATTCACATATTATTGTTAAAAATAAGCAAAACTTGCCGCCGCGTCGATTAAAAAATGTGTACATCGACTGGGTTACGTTTTTTATTTCGAGAAATAGTTATCCTGCCACCGTGTCTGGACAATCTTTTCAAATCTTCCGCGTTTGCTTGTCTCAGTCAGACGATTCATAAACACATTGGCAATTTGGCGTGGTGTCAGTATTTTATTCCTGAAAAGATCCAAAGCACCCTAATAACTCGTATTGCTAAACAGTTTGAAATAATTATGGCCACTGTCAAATATATGACACATCCGCCATCCCCCCCCCCCCTCCCATCCCACGTGTCGAAAGAATGTCGAAATTTGCTTTCCTTAAGAAATTTATAGTTATAAAATCAAAGATATTGTTGATTTGGTCCATGTAGATAGTGTACTGCGTAGATTGCTCAAAATGGGGTCATACGAGAATCGATGAAGTATCATGTACTTGTTTATTATGATATGAAAGATGAGGTTATAAAATTTTGAAAAAAATTACTAGTTTAAGATACTAGTTAACAACGACATGTTTCGATAATGCATGTGATTATCATCATGAGGTGCTAAAATTAAATTAATTGCTAAGTAAAGATAAATCGGCATCAATCGTATAAAACTTATAAAAATTAGTGGCTTAAAATTGATAGATAAACATCATTGTAGGGGTAGACGTCTCTACCCCAAGTCACAAATTAATAATTGATGAGTAGTAATTAATTTTTGATTAATGAAGCGTGCTGTAAAAAATAGGTTAGGTAACATTTCCGGGGTTTTAATCGGATACTTACCGGAAAAACCGGGGATGAAAACATTGAGAATAGCTAACGGTAGAGTCGCGCATATTGGAAAACCAAAAGGTCGAACCGTAAAATTAATGGAATAAAAGTTGAAAAAGGTCTCAAAAATGTGAACCAATATTATAAGAGCAAATCCCGGTTAATATTTATCATTTCGTTCAGCGAACTGGTGGGTTTTTTTATTATGGTTGACGATAATTTCGCTGTTTTCCAAAAGATTAAGGCGAAACCCTTTGTCGCACAGATGGAGTATTTCAGGTCGGTCTTTGGGTCGAACGATTCGAGTATATGATGGGCGAAGGAAGATTTCGTATACAGGTTATTTTTCCTTATACAGGAGTAATGTTCAGGATTCTGGTGCTAATTTTCCGGCCGGTTTGACCTATGTAGGAAGAATCATAGCTCCTACAATTGAGTGTGTACCTGTACACCCCTGATTTATCCAAGGGGTCCACTTTGTCTTTTGTGTGAACTAGCATGCTGCTTGGGTTGGATTTGGATGAAAAGGCAATATTGATATCCGATTTCTTCGGTATATTTTTGAAGAAATACGAGGACGGGCCTATGAACGGTAATGAGAAGTATTTAATGGAAGGAGGGGCCTGTGTGGATCTGAGAGTGGTCCGGTGGCGATTGTGGTGGGACACACGGAGAGAGGTGTAAAGTTGGGATATTAGTTTGGGGGGATAGCCATTACGGGCGGCAATTTTGTAAATGAGGTACAATTCCTTATGGTAATTTTTAGGGTTAAGGGGCGGTTCGAGGAGGCGGTCGAAGTGTTTGAAAGCAACGAGTTTATAGAGAGTGTGATAGGAATGGAAGGGTATGACATGGTCAGTGGAGGTCGGTTTTCTAAATATGGAGATGTCAAAGGAGTGATCACGTCTGGTAATGGAAAGGTCTAGGAAATTGAGGGTCTTCTTATTTTCTTTTTCTAAAGTGAAAGTAATGTTGGGGTGTAGCTTGTTAAGGAATTGTAAGCAATCGGTGACATCAAGATAGATTCGAATATGACAAGGATATCATCAACGTATCGTCTATAAAATTTGAATTTATTTTTGATATTGTGATTAGTGAAAATTTGGTTCGTTTCTAGGGACGTCAAGAAAATTTCGGCCATGAGGGGGGGGGGGGGGCATGCTGCCCATAGGCAGACCTGTGAACTGGCGATGGTGTCACCATTAAATCTGAAAAAGTTATTGAATAAAATGGACGTCTTACAAGTACACCACATTTACTAGTCCAATTAGCACGCGGTTGAGGTTCACACCTTCAAAATTAGGCATTTCGCATTTTCTTTTAAAACAACAACCATAAACTATTTTATATTAATAATACTTTGTGCGGAATCGCAAAGCTCTGTTTGCTATTCATTTAGTCGGAAGTAATAAATGAAAATATTACTTAAGTAAAGATAGAGCCGAATAGAGAATTAAAAGGACCTTTGAAATTTGGTGGCATTTTCTATTTAAAGCTTAAAAATATATTGTATTAGATACTTGTGTTTTCTTACAATGGTATTTACTTCCCTTTAAATTTTAAAGGGAGTGCACCAATGGCGAAAAATGTAAGGAATCGTTAACTGACGAAATATTAGAGGTTCATTTAATGCTAGGGTTAATGTCGTATTAAAGCTATCTAATGCTAATCAAAGATTATCAAACAAAGTTACTATTTATTTTACCAATGGAACGCTTTTAAATTTGCTCACAAGTCGAGCCGATTACATATTCAGATATATTAATTTATGTAAGGATTTGAGCTATGAAAAGCAATTTGGCATCGTCGAAGGAAATCTAATTATGAACCAGTGTTTAGGTAAACATCTGCTCGTTTCGTCTTAACTCAAACTAAATCATTTTCAATGTTTAATTTAATTAATTCTATACACCTATAAATACGTCGATTTATTAATATGAGAACGTGTCCTAAGTGCTTCAAAAAAATTACCTTTACAAACAAATGGAGACAAAAACACCCGCCTTTAGCACACAAACTGACATACGAATTATTTTTTAACCGTGAGTAAGGGGTGAAACTTAAGTGTCGAGGGAGATTAACAGCTTTGTGTTTATTTGGGTAGTGATTGAAAAATTGTCGGATAACTCTTTTTAAAATATGCAAGGTCTATTATTTAAAACAATCGATTAAAAAATAAAATCTCTTCAATCAATACTTATAATAATTTATACGGTACGTCGATGTGTTTAGTCTTCTTGTATCAATAATTATTATCGTTGTAAAATAGCATCGCCTATTAATAATTTATTAGGGTAATAACTCATTTTGTAGTATGCAAGATGCCCTTGATGTCTTAGACTAATATCGCTATCTGTCTCAATGAGCGCTTAATTAGTTCACGACAACCTTTCCATATTTGCGGTAACGCAGACCACAATGTTTTCCATACGCTGTCAAAGCTTCTGGAGGTGAGATGTATTCGAAATTTTCTGCCCTGCTTGACACGCTGAACGTATGTAGTGTATGTTGTCGCAGAGCTGTCCTCTTCGTGCAATAGAATGGGAAATGTTTTTAGAGCATCAAAACACTTCTTCAAGCCAAATACGTTGCAAACCGCGAAACCTCCAGAAACCAGAAATCTACTTCAATAAACGATTTCCATTCAAATCTGTGAATACCACCATTTAGTGATTCTGTATTGTCGATAAGAACTTCTGCGGCAGTTATTTTTTGCTGCGACCACTCTCAAGGGGAATCTACCAACCAATCTTAGAGACCTTGCATTAATGGAAAATAGTGCGAATTAGTTCCGTGAAGTGCCATATCATTCGCATGTTCGCAGTACTTTTATTGCAGATACTGTGCCTGAAATAAATTATAAAAATTTAAATAAATAAATAATCACCAATACCGTCAGCCCATTTTAGAAAACAAGTAAACCTACAAATTAATGATAGGGAAAAATATCACTCCACCAAAACTACCAAATGACCGGACTAATTGTGTATAAATTGTGTGTAAATTTTTCGTAATTTCACGTTCAGAACAATTAGACTGGCCCACATTCAGTTCAATGCCATTCGCTCCCTTGGAGTATTATACGAATCAACGAGTTGAATAGCTATGGAAAAGACTTCTCCATTGAGACCAGATTGTAATCGGACCGGTGTAATACATCGCCATATTTGTAGAATAATATATGTATACTGTCCTCGTCAGGAGTGTTTATCGCTACGTCAACACATACAATCACATTATGTAATATGAAATACATGAGTCAAAATTGTACTATACAGGGTGTCTCAGTTGAAACTCGCACATTTTAAACGTGATTATTGACTAAAAGAAATAAAATACAAATGTGCGGTTTCAACCAATGAGTTTTAAATTTCGAATCGTTTTTTCCCCAATCACACTGCACCACGGAAGTGTAGTATTGGCAAGATGAGTATGTTAAATACAGGCATAACTCTCTATTTGTAGATACAGATTAAGATAAATTAATTTTTATTCCTAATTCCCACTTCTACTGGCGATATTGAAACTAATGAGAGTGCACGCACTGACAAAAATCTTCTTTATTTGTACACTTGTTGACATTTTTCAAAAGCCAAAGAACTCAGCTTTCGAATAGTGTAAAAATATACATTTAAATAAGTCAAGTAATTTTTAGTTGAAGATGGGCCATTTTTTCCCTCGGCCTGTGTAGCTGGGAAATTTTTTTAATGGAATTGGGAAAAAACTGTTCGAAATTTGAAACTCATTGGTTGAAACCGCACATTTCTATCTTATTTTGTTTAGTCAATAATCACGTATAAAGGGTGTCAGTTTCAACTGGGACACCTTGTATTAGATTCATAAATTAATGACGTAGTACTCCTGGCGGGGAGAGTTAATACGTTTTTGAGATTCACTTATAACTATACAAATTACACAAGCGAAGGCAACTCTGTTCAAGAATTCATCCTTATTTGTGTAATCTCAAGTGACGTTTGCTACCTACGATAATGCCAGCAACGAACTATTAAAATAGTATGTTAAAGTATAAGTAGATAAACAGGTCTTTAAAACACGCGCGAGTTTTCATGCACGACAGCGTAGCCGAAGTGCTTGAAATAGAGCAAGTGTTTTAAAGACCAGTTATCCCCACGAATACTTTACGCTATTTTTTTTATTGGTTCACTTTGAAATCTGGTATTAAAATGGAAATAAGAACTCTTAATATGAAATGTTTGAATTCGCGCGTTTTTGAAAGTGCGATTTAAACACGCTGGGGCGTGGTTTAAAAGGCTAAAATAGGACACCAATAAAAAATAGTTATTTGTGTATCAAGGTTGTAAAAGTGATCTTTTTTGGCCGAATCTGATGATTGTAGCCGAGGCGAAAGCCGAGGCTAACAAATCAGATGAGGCTAAAAAAGAACTTTTAACCGAGGTGCACACAACATTTTTTAGGCGACTATCACAAAAAGATATAAACTTTAATTTATTAATCAATTTCATAATTTTGACAGTGACAGTTACCTGACAAATACAATCATATATTTGATTATTCATGTCACTTACAGAGTGCTTTGCTCCATCACCTGGACAACAAAAAGCGGTTGTAAAGTAAATGAGGCCGTAAAGTTGTTTATGACGGATGTTAAAAAAAAGTTATACTTTACGGCTTTCAAAAGATACGTAAAACTATTTATGTAATAGCCGCCTAAAAAAATTATAAAACAAATTCTATTTGCATTATGAACATAATTTACCACCTCTTGTATCATACATTTTTCCAATTCGATTTTCAATCAGCAAATTAAGCTAAAATTTCCCCCAATTAAACGAAGGTCCAGAAAAAGGGACCTGGTACAGCAAATCATTTGCCTCTTTATAAAGTACTAGCTGCTTACCCGCAGCTTTGCCCGCGGTCTTGGGAAATTCGTATTTTTGGGGTGTCCCGGTGTGAATACTCGGTTTTGCCCGGTGTAAAGTAAAATTTAGTTTGAAAAATTCTAGAGCTATTAAAGACCCTATATACAAATTTTCAGCTTTCTAGCTCAATTCCCTGTTAAAAAACCGAAATTCGAGTATTTTTCGGGTTTCCCGGTGAAATTCTGGATCGGGACCTATTCTATAACCTTCTCCTGATCAAGTAAGGTATGTGTGCCAAATTTCGTGGAGATTGGTCAAACGGCGTGGATTTGTATAAAGGACAAACTTCCCGCAACTTCTCCCTCGGTTTGGAGAAATGCGTATTTTTCGGGTTTCCCGGTGAAATTTTGGAACGGGGTCTATTCTAAAACCTTTTCCTGAAGACGTAAGAGATTCAAAAATATGTATAGCTGTAACATTGATCGACTGAACATAAGTAGTTTACTTTTAGTTTAATTCCGTGCCTGTCTTCTCAATCGAACGCACGTAAGAACGATCAATGGACTACATTCTGATTTGATTCATATCAGTGTTGGTGTCTCTCAAGGGTCTATTTGGGGTTTATATCTCTTACAAGTACGTCATCAATTTCTCGCGAAAGATGCAAAGGCTGTGTAGAAGTGACCAGAAAAATCTGAGAGTAAACATCGAGTTCATAAAATAGGTATTGGAAATGGTTACAAATTCCTTCTCTTTAATAACCGTCATCGCCTGAATCGTAGGGACAAAGTTTTACTCTATGACTGTTTAGTACTGGTAGACCGCAATAATTATTCTAATAGAGTTTACGGGCCTTGTCTAAAATAGAATTTCTGTTTTAAAACAATCAGTGGAATCGGAAAATAAAATCTTCTGAAAGTGGTTATATTATAATAATAACAGTTAAATCCACCAAAATTGTTATTTAAAAGAGACCCAACGCGTTTCAACACCATTCTTTTGATTATTAAGGGCGATTTAATGTAACTTAAGGAACTTATCTGGTTAAATATCGACAGTGGAACATATCTTTATACCACCAGCACAACCCCACGGTGCTTGTATGACAACATAAAGTTCAGTTTGTTAAGAAGGAAGCACTATTGACAAGTTTTTCGCTTCATTTACTTGAATCCCATCAATTGCACGCCGTATTTATCAAAATGGTGGCTCACGAGACACAGTGAAAAAATACAAGTAATTGAGAAGAATGATACATCATTCAATCCATTTACCAAGAATTCGCAAGGGATCGCACTGACGAATCTGTAGAGGACTTATTACTCGAAGTAGAACAAGTGTAATTTAATAAAGCTTCTCTCACAAATCCGCCATTACAATTTTATAATATTTCCTTTGTTACATTAACTAAAATTTTAATTAAATCCATTTATGAATTAATGTGATAGTTTTCGTCGCTGTATTTAGTTTATTTAAAATACGAACGGTGTCCTGGGACGTATTTTGTTTAACAATAAGGCAAGTGGGAGCTTAAGTTAGGATACAAGTGTAAAAAGCCGCTTTTAATTGTAATACTTACCGCTGTGAGCTTTATATTTAACTTAAGAAGTTTTTGACATACGTATTTGATAAAGTATTAATCATTTAAGGAAATTTTTTTCAAAAATACGCCAGCTGTCCATAAGTAGTACAATTGAAATTTATGTATCATATCAATAATAACAGCAGAATTGGAGATGAAAAGCTATCATTTGTATATTGCGGAAAAACAGAATTTTCTGTAATACGCTTTTCCGCGAAGTTAAACTGAAAATAAGCGTGAAAACTCAACGTCTACGAAAAGTTGGATAATCGATTTAAACTTCGAAGAAAAGGAACCTGTCCTTAAAAGCATCTTTTTTGTTAAACAAAGCTCGAGATGCACCTGATGTCACGAATTTAATTAAAAATAAGCGCTTAGCTTACTTTAAATTGTCAATTTTGTAAACATCTCCTAACGAAAAGGTTATTTATGCGAATGTAAACAATGGAGATGTTTATCTATAATCAACATGATTTCACTGAATAGAAACATAATGGAGCAATGCGAAAAGTGCAGAGAGAAACTATTCTGAAACCGACAGTTATGTGATAAGGTAACAAAGTTGCGACACTTAAGACAATGAAAAGGTCCCGATAACAACTACTCACTAGGTCATAATCACGGACACTTAACTCATTCTACATCGTCGCTGTTAGGAACAGATTTCTAATTTGACGAGGGTGCGAATAGTAGAGTCTCAATCTTCAGAAGAAATCTCACGGGCGTGACCATTATTGTTTATAAATGATTATCCGGTAATAATTGATTTATGATCCTTCTATCAAACTTTATCTCGAGTTTTATTTGTAATCAAATAAATGAAAGTAAAACAAAGATGACAATTCGTTTATCTGAATTTTCATTGTATTGATCTTACGGTACGATATTATAATGCTCCAAAATGCTTTCACTTTTAATCAAAGATAAATTAAATAAAATATCAACCAATGAACTTAATATTATACACTGTGTCCAAGATAAGGAGGGCTACTATGGGGATTTCGGAAACGGTAAGAGATAGAGATTCGATTAAATGGGAGAAAAGTTGGGCATTTTGGAGTTTAGTAAAATGGCATTTTTAAATTGACGAAATTCCGCGCCGTTCCGAAATTGTACGACAAAAACCGAATTTTCAGGATTTCGTTTATGACAAATTGTTACTTTGTAGTTGATGTTAACCATCATCAACTTTCTTTTTTTAAATACGGCCCTTATTTGTTTATACATAATATTAGAAGAGCTTTTTATTTTGCATTCAAGCATGTATCACACTTTATGGTTTAATTGCGATTTTATACTTATATACTTATATGCCGGTGTCTCCTTCTCCAAGCCTAACACCCACCCCCAATATCTATCCTGCATCCTTTCCAGGATTTCCCATTCTCTCCACCCCCATATCTCTACCCCATATCGCACCACACTTTTTACTAATTTCTCAAAGAACCACCCCCTTCTCAATATATCGTTCCCGAATGTTCTTTCCCCTACACCCCACACCTATCCCAACACTTTACACCCCTTTTTTGGCAATTCTCTTACATGTACTTCGTCCGTATTGTTATATGACATTTCAAATCTTAGGTATTTCACTTCCCCCACACTTTCTATGTTCTCCGTACCCCACTTCCACTGCTCCTTTTCCTTATTTCCTCTACCCTTCTGAAACACTACCTACCATCTTTGTCTTTCCCACATTTACCTTCATTTCTTGTTTTTCCAAAAAGTCTTTCGTTGTTACCAAAATATCCCTCATTTCCCTCCCCGTCCTTGCCACTACTACCGTATCGTCAGCGTAAACCATTGCCCACACTTTGTACCCTCCAATAACCCCCCCCCCACTCTGTTTGTCCCTTATTCTTTCCACTAACCCTTCAATATAGACCGTGAAAAGACTCGGGCTCAGAGGACAGCCCTGTCTCAGTGCCTTTGTTGTTTCAAAAACTCCCCAACCTTCCTCTCCACTTCTCGCGTCCCTATATATCTCCTCTATCCTCTCCACCAAATCCTCACTTATCCTCCTTCTTCTCATCCCCTCCCATAACCTCCCCCCATTCACACTATCGAAGGCTGCTTTAATGCCGAGGAAGAGAGCATACAGCTTCCCCCCCTTCGCATCTAACTCTTTATTTACTATTTACTTCATCGCATAGATATTGTCTACCTTTCTTTTCTCCTTTCTGAAGCCCGATTGCCACTCTCTTCTCCTCCAGCTCCTTATCTAGGCGTTCTTGTAGGATTCTCGCAAAATCCTATATCCCATATTTGTTACACTTATTTCTCTATAGTTGCCTGCCTTACTATTCAATGTAATTCCCATCCGTTGCGCAGCTCAAAAGTTAAGGAGCAAAATTTAGCTAAAATCGTTATTTATGCATCAATTTCGTGGGAAAAACACTCAAAATCCACTAAATCTATTCCCAATTTTATGCACTTTAGACTATCACATGGTTTTTGACCAAGAAATTATTTGTGAACCAGGTACCTTATTAAAATGCAAAAATCCATTACATCTATGCTCATTAAGTATGTTTTATATGTACCTTGTTATTAAGGATCTTCAGATCTTTTATAGTTTTGTGCTGTTGTCCGTCCGTCGGCTCGTGTGCGACAATTTTTTTAGAAGCGAGTAATTGTTTCGAAATTTGGTGTACGGATTCTTTACAGATTCAGAAAGGACGCTACTGGCCAATAGAGAAAAAAGTTAGAAGAACTCGTGTCGATCGGGAACGGTAAAAATAGGCAAAATTTTAAAATTGGGCATAACTAACGACGAATCGACTTCGGTCTTTTGCTAGATTATACCTTGTGATCCTTACAATATTGAATATTGAACATAATACTCATACATGGATCAAGCCAAAAGTTATGGAACAAAAAAAAACTCATTGCATCGATGCCCAATAAGCGTTTTCGGCTACGCCATGGTTTTTGATCAAGAAATGTCTAAATTATTATTTGTGGATCAGGTACATTATTAAAATCTAGAAATGCATTACATTTGTACCCAATTTTAGCGATCACATGGATTGTGAACAAAGCTTGTCAAAAATCGTTGGTTGTGCACCAATATCGTGGAAAAAATGTTTCAAACGTATGGATCGTTGCCAAATAAGTGAATTTCATTTGGATTCCAAATTTTGACAAAAACTTCTCGTTATTTATGCACCAATTAGCTGAGAAAATCGTCGGAACGCATTACATCAATGGCCAATAAACTAAAAAATGCATTTTGACCAAAATTCTATTGCGCATTTACTATAGCTTGTGTATGGGCGACCATTTGCAATTTCTGTGTACGCTAATAAATTCCACGGTCTTCTGCAGGAAGTCGCGTGGAATATTTCATAAATCCTTGCTTTCAATTGTTCCAGTGTGCGTGGTCTCGTTCGGCATACCTCATCTTTTGCCCAGCCTTAGAACAAAATTCACATGGTGTCAGGTCTAGACTTCTTGCAGGCCACTCATGTAGTCCGCGTCTCCCAAACCAGCGTCCTGAAAACTTCTCATCCAACAACGCACGCACGACATTTGCAAAGTGAGGTGGTGCGCTATCTTGCATAAAATTAATGTCACTTTTTCCATTATATGTATATCAATATTAAAAATTGTACAGCTACGTCCATTAATCACACTAGAGTTAAAGTTGACCGATAGACCAAAAAAGTTGATTGGGCAATGTTCGAACTCTTAGACAAATTGAATGTTCTGGAAGACTTTGAAACCTATAAATATAGCCACGTGTACGGAGTACCTTTAACTGGTCAGAAATCACATCTCTAACTTTCAACATGGTTTCATGCAACATCGTTCTACTGTCACTAATCTCACTTGTTTCAGTGAAAATGTTACTAAAGTGCTCGATACTCAAGGTCAAATAGACGTAATCTACACTGACATATCAAAGGCGTTTGACCAAATTTCACATGAAATATTGATTGAGAAACTAGAACTTTTTGGTTTTCATCACAGTTTATTGTCACTTTTTCGATCATACTTAACAAACCGTCATCAAATGGTTACTTATAATAATTACACATCTGAACCTATTCTACCTACGTCTGGAGTTCCACAAGGTTCCAATCTCGGACCGCTGCTTTTCCTTTTATTTATCAATGATGTTGTAGATGACCTAACGTGCAATAGTCTACTATTTGCAGATGACTTAAAACTTTTCACCTCTGTTTCTTCTGTTGATGATTGTGCTTTTCTACAACTTAATCTAAATAAATTATATCTTTGGTGTCACAAGAATTCTTTATCATTAAATATTGAGAAATGTAAGGTAGTATCTTACACGAATAAACATTTACCCATAGTAAATATATACTCTATTAACTCTATTAATCTCGAGCGATGTACGGAGATAAAAGATCTAGGTGTTTATTTTGACTCCAAGTTTACGTTTGCAAAGCATATTTCTGAAATTTCGCGAAGCTCTAACAAAAGATTGGGTTTTATTACTCGTAATACCAAATCATTCACCAATATTCATAGTATTAAGGTTTTGTACTGTTCTCTAGTTAGATCTAACCTAGAATATTGCTCTCTAATATGGCAACCTCATCTGAAATATCAAATAGCCCAACTCGAATCTGTGCAACGAAAACTCTTGAAATACCTCTCGTTTAAAATAGACAAGATCTATCCCATAAGGGGCTTTTCACAAACTCAACTGTTGAACCGGTTTAACCTCCAATCTCTACAAACCAGAAGAAGTCTATCCAGTTTAACTTTTCTTTATAAACTGCTAAATAATCACATTGATTGTCCACATTTATTATCTTTAATCAACTTTCATGTACCGTTATATTTCTCTCGAAGCAACCCAACTTTTCGTATAACAACGTCTCGAACTAATGTACTTCTTAAATCACCAACTCGTATCATGTGCTGTAATTTTAATAAAATATCATCTAGTTGTGATCTTTATTATGATAGCTTAAGAAACATATTAGATATTTATTGTCAACGATATCCAAGCTAGTGTTTATTTATGTTTTGGTAAGGAGTGTATTGTTAATAAATAACAATGTTAATTTTAGTTTTAGTTATACTGTTGTAGTAAAATTGTATACTACACTATTATTCAATAATGTTTCTGTTTTGTCCTGTTAATGGATTCTGTCTGTTGGGCAAATATATTTATTATTATTATTATTATTATTTTAATCGAGTATAATTAATTAATAAATTGTCCTTATTGATTCACCATTGTTTCACAGTTTTGATTGTAACCTGTAACGACAATTCTTATGAACCCTTTGGTTTCGTATTCCTTGGTTTTTGCCTGTGTTTCCCTTTGACCAAGTGAATACTTTACCACGTACAATACCTGCACTGCACAATTTATTAAGGGTTGATTGAATGTTTTTTGGCATTTTAGATGAATATAAACACACCAAAGATTTCCTTAGGGAGCAACTCTTCTATTTCCCTTACCAATGGCTTTACATTTAAAATTAAAAAAATTAGTGGAATTACTTGTTATTATTATAATATGATTTCATTCTTTAACATATCCGAAGTCCAGGTTTGTTAAGTTTTACACGCACTACCTTTTGTGAAACTCTTCTTTTCCATGCCAAATTCCTCCAAATATTCTGACCGATCCTATTCGTAAAAGCTTCGTTGTTCACGCGTTCTACCTACGTAATTACACTAAGGCAGTACTTTCATTCTTAGTTCATTTTTGCTCTGTGCTTTATTCAATTACAATTTAAACCCAATAATGTTCATTTTAAATGAACCAAGACCGTCTTTCTATCTTCTCATAACCTAATTTGGCAAATAATATCCTTGCGTTAACAAGAAACTAAATCCTGGACTTTATGAAAGATACAGGCATTCTTGAAGGGTAGACAACACCGGGGAGCACAATAGACCAAAAGGTCGCAGTGCGGGAACCTATTGGGACCACCCCCAGAGAATAATAATAATAACAAGAAACTTATTCATCGAATTATAATGACTGAAAGATGGAAAAACAGTCTTCAATTTTCAAAATCTTAAACATTAAGATGAGCCCGGTATACATCGGTGCGGTCACTCCTATACAAGGAAAAGAAAACATTATTTCATTAACGTCCCGATGGTAATTTCGTTCTGAATGTGTCAAACAAATTTTAAATTGTGCTTGTACACAGGAAAGCGATTATATGTAACAAATGGCCACAGATTCTAATATTTTACATCTAAATAAAGAAGGTAACATGAAACTGCACTGCATATCAAAAAACGATGCACGAACGTAAATTAGCGCAAAAATAGCACAACATAAATTTTGAAAGCACGAGAATACCTACATGCGTGATTTGCGCAAAAAAAAAGAAACAGCTACATGAACAGATATGGAGTATTTATTTCAAGGAAAAAGAAATGAATAATGACTGCATACGGCGCAAAGCGATTTTTATACAATCCAATTAAAAATCTTTTACAGCAATTTCGTGCAAGCCATAAATCCTTTCCAAAATTACTCAACAGTAATATATCTCTAGTACAGAGCTTAATCAAAACATTTATATTTCTTTTTCTTTTTCTTTTGTCACTGCATAAAATTTGGTTGAAACAACGCAAATCGAATTTAATTACGGTCTTTTCAAAAATGTCAATCCCATATTCGTATTGTATCCTTTTATTCGTGAATAAAAGGAAAATTTATTCTGCAGGCTGTTCATTCAAATCAAATCATTTGATATCAGTAATCAATGGATATCGTATATCGTATGTACTCTTCGAAGTAGGTCTTTGAGAGAAAAATTTTAATGAATAAAAATTTTTGAATCGAAAGTAATTTATCATAAAAGCTTCGCTGTTCTGAGTGGGGAATAAAATCTCCAAATCTCTTTGAAATATTACAGTCGTATGCTGTCATTTTGATTTCAAAGCGTTCTTATTGTATTCGTATATAGCATAAAGATCTCGAACTGTCGAAATGTATAACAGACATTCATCATTTAGTGAATATCTAACATATACTAACGACGTGTTGATTATACCACGAAAGTATATAATGGCTTTACCAACATCGACGACCATTAACTGAATTTAGGGCACACAATTGGAATATGGTGGGTTTTTTTTGTTAAGCCTTAATGACATTTTGTTAATGATACGCTAGATTTTATTAATACCTATGTTACTTCTTTGTGTGGTTTTAATCTAACGAAAGTAAGATTTCTGAGAACCTCATAGGCCAGCGTTTCCCAAAGTGTGGGTCGCGACCCGGCACCGGGCCGTAGAAAAATTTTGCCGGGTCACGGAAAAAAATGGTAAAAACACAAAAAAAATTAGTACCTATTATTTTTTTTACATCAGTTATACGTTATACACTAGGAATAGTGGAAAAGTGTGCATTTGCACTCTTTCACATAGCTTTATCGCTCGCGTCCGCGCGTTGTGCTGCTAACGTTGCTAGTTTACTTCATTTACTAGTTTTAAATCAATATAATTTTTTCATTACTTTTATTTTTCTTATATAATTATTTTGAAATTTTTGTGTATGAAATAAAACAAACAAACAATTAACTAGATTTTTAATTAAAAAATAAAATTGTTTTGTAAAGAAGTGGTTTTTTCATAAGATGAGTCGCCAAAAATTTTAAAACCTCGTACCGGGTCGCGGTCAAAAAAGTTTGGGAAACGCTGTCATAGGCGACAAATCGTTGATTTTATTCTTGGAACTTTCGATAATTACGTTCTGTAACTCGCGTGCAACTCTCTCTAACTTATTTTGTAGTTCACCAAATAAAGATCACTAATGTAAAAGTTTTACGCGTTCAATACTCCACATATTTCTTGTATATTTTGTCAATACATTTCGCACCTCATCAACAGTAGAACTAAATTTTATTATAGAAAGACAAAGGAAGCCATCATTATGAGACCTTTGTTTACAACATGATCAACCGGAATGATAAATCACGTTAGTTTTTCATGACACAAGCAGCATTGCTTTGACCAAGAGGGCAACAATTTCATACACAATGCGTCCCTTTCTAACAAAACCATTTACCAGCTGTATTTAAATATTTAGCCGAGAAACAACACGAAAACTAAATTATCTTCGACCGACGTCTGTATGGTCCCCCAAGAAACGTTGTTAATAAGAGTCGCTATACAGAAAAGTTCCCGAAAGTGCACCCAGAGAACGATTTCCCACTTTTCTTTAAGTGGCAGTCATAGACGAGAAACTTAAATGATGTTACAAATAGAACCAAACATTTTACAGCTTCATTCGCCAATTGGGGGTATTCCTGCATCTTTTTGGTCCAAAATTCGTCCGGGTTCTGGAAAAAAAAATTGGAGCTTCAATATTCCATCACTTGATATTTCATGTTTATTGGTATTACATGTTAAAAATGGATTCAGTATCCATCTGCAACTATCGTAAATGTTTTGAACTTCTTCTACTGGAATAAATTGAACTGCTTTTTCCCAAGTGAAGTCGACCATAAATCGATTTTTTTTATAAACCCCTTAATTTTATCAGTGGCTGTAATTATATTAATGTTGCGACCTTGCAAATTACAGTTCAAAATATTTAATTGTTCGAAAATATCTGCAAGGGAACCTAGTTTCAGCAGCCAAATAGGATCGGAAAATTGATTCTCATATGGGATCTTCTCATCTTTCAAATACATTAAAAACGCTGCTTTTAAGTGAAATACTCTTTTTAAGACGTTGTCCCTTGAAAGCCACCTTACTGCGGTGTGATAATGAAGATTTTCAAATGAAGCACCCATGTCTTCGCAGATTTTTCGAAAAATACGGGTCTGCAAAGCTTTTCCTTTAATGGAATTTAATGATGATTTTCATAACACAGTTCAATTCAAGAGGTACAGCTTTTGACGCAAGAGTTTCTCGATGGAAAAAAACAATGTCTCCATGTAGCATTAGGCATTATTTCTTGTAATCTGACGACAAGACCAGATTGATGGTCATAGCTTTAGCGCCATCTGTGCCAATAGCAATACGCATTCCCCAGTCAATATCATATTTACTTGCGCGTTTCACAAAAGTGTCGAATAAACGTTTTAGAGTGGTATTGGTCTCCACGAGGGACCAAATAAAATATCTTGAATGCCATTATTTGTGTCATATCTTACAATTGGTTTGGCTGATGAGCAGGGGTAAAATAGGGGGGTCGTGAACAATTTTTTTTTAACACAAAGGGGTCGCGCTATAGATATGTTTGGGAAACACTGATCTAGATAACTGAAAATCATAAAAGCGACTCGGTAGATTTTTACCAATACGCCCACAGACGCATATAAACGGGGTAAGTCGTGTTTTTCAATGGGTGGTTTTTTGATGATAGCACACCCTACGTTCTGTTCCCTTTCTTTGTATATTTTGAAATCGAGTTACTAACATATAATCTTGTGGCGTGATAACACGTGTTAGATCCGTGGATATGAGAAATATTCTTTCTTCTTCTTTTAGCCCTCAGTGCGCCCAGTGTTGATCATAGCTTCTCTTTCCATTTCTCTCTATTTTGACCGGTTGATATTCATTTTAATCCATCAATTTTCTTTAAGTCGTCGTACCATCTTGTAATCGATCTTCTTCTTCCTCTCCTTCCA
This sequence comes from Pyrocoelia pectoralis, assembly GCA_036250285.1. Lineage (NCBI taxonomy): Eukaryota > Metazoa > Arthropoda > Insecta > Coleoptera > Lampyridae > Pyrocoelia > Pyrocoelia pectoralis. Next base: position 7,022,399 of record CM070080.1, read on the forward strand.
TCCCAGAGCCTGCACTGTATGATTCTTACGTTCCATCTGTCGTCTTTTAGTCTTACTACATGTCCTGCGAAGTCCCATTTTAATGTTTCTTGTTCTTTTTGTCTAATCCATTCATTCCTCTTTCTGTGTTTTATTGTGATACCTAACACAGCTCTTTCCATCTTTCTCTGTGTAACTTCTAGTTTGTGTATCGTTTGTTTCGTAAGTGTTTGGGCTCCATACGTCAAAACTGGTTGCACACATTCGTTGAATACTTTAGACTTAATGAGTTGGGGAATTCTTTTGTTTTTAAGTATTTTCGATAGTTTTCCAAAAGCTGCCCATCCTAATCTTCTTCTTCTTTCTATTTCTATATCTTTATTTTCCTTGCCAATTCGTATCGTTTGGCCTAGAATATCGAAAGTTGTAATCAGATAAGAGTTTAAAACACACAAAGATTGGCGGTGAAAATACACTGCTTAAAACAATATTAGCGGGTCACTAATTTGTGCCTCCATAAAATTCAAACATGCAAATAAAATTAAGAACTAAAGTCACTAAATATTCTATAAGAACATCTGAAAGACGCTCTATTTAATTGTTTTAATTGGCACATATGGAAGTGTCAACATGGCGTACATAATAATTAGCAACAACTACCAAAACCAAAGTGCAATACGAATTTAAATTAATTGTTAATATAAACTTTTGTACATAAAGTGGTAACTTAATAACGAGTATGTGCTCTCATAGCACGAATAACGGCATTACACCGCCTTGACATGATTCGCAAAAGTCTTCGAAGGTCTTCTTGTGGTATAACGTCCCATTCTTGAATAAGAGCCGTCGTTAGCTGCTGGATGGTCTGAGGAGGATGCGGGCGACAACAAACACATCTGTCGAGCATATTCCAAACATGCTCTATGGGATTTAAATCAGGACTTAACGCAGGTCACACCATTGTTTGAATTTCCAGTTCTTGTAGGAAGTCTAAAGTGATTCGCGCAGTATATGGTCTTGCGCTATGCAACATAGAGATTAGCGTTAAGATTTCCTGGAATTACAACAAGGTCGGTTCTACTGTCGATACCACTCCAAACCATAACTGAACCACCAAATTTTTCCACTTCCTGGACAGTAGTAGCTGCGTAGCGTTCTCCTGGGCGTCTGTAAACACGTACTCGGCCATCGCAACGAGTAATACGGAACCTTGGTTCATCCGTGAAGAGCACAAACTTCCATTGTCGAAGTTTCCATGCAACATGTTCACGAGAAAAATTCATCCTTGCTATTCTGTGGCGTCGTGTCAAAGAGGGTTTTCGGACGGTCGTCTTGCCTTCAAATTTGATTCCCTCAACCCATTCATAATTATCTGGTCTGATTCAGTGACCCCATGTGTCGTCCTGAGGGAAATTGAGAGGTCTTTCGCCGTAGAAACTATTGCGAACACTCGAAATCAGTAAAAATCGGTCTTTATTTTGAGTTGTTTTTCTTTTGCAACCTTGCCCACCGCGCCTGGTATATTGACTTGTATCCAAGTACCCCTTCCACAATTGCTGAATAACAGACAGGCTTACGTTGAAGTTTCTTGAAACTTGTCGAGGGCTTTCGCCATTTTCAATTAATGTTATAGCACGAACAACTTCCACTTCATTGAGATGCCCCATTTTCACTTAACTTAAGTCAAACTCTCAGTTGCAAACATTTTCGTCTGTTTATTGATCTCAACAAGGCCTTTCTAGCTGCGGAAGAAATATTTTACTGGGGGGGGGGGGGCATTTCCGCGAGAGTTTCCATGTATTTTTTACAGTAAAAAAACTATACAACAATTACACGAGGAAGCCTAGTTACAATGAAAATGGTCTTAACAACTGAGGTTTATTGGGAGCCGAGGGTTTTTTCTAGATTATCTTCATTCTGCATCAATTTAATTTTCAGTGTTTACAGCAATTTTTTCAGCAGTTTCATTTTTTCCAAGATGAATTGCTTCCATTTTCATGAGTTACGAAATGAAGGCCCCATCTAAATCACAGTTGGTATGCTAAGGTTTCGGAAGTTAGGGTGAGTGCGAAATGCCTTTTACACCCAACGATAAGCATTATGAGGATTACTCTGCGACAGGAAATATTAGTTCAACTCGTAACCCTCCACTGCAACTGCTTTGATTTGAGTACTTCTCATGGTTTCGGAAAGCTTTTGAAGAAGATTATCCGGAACGGTTCCACTTTGCCGCACTGTAGTGCAATTGCAACCAGTACCAATACTGGTTCCATTCCGATTAGCCTATGGCTGTAGTTTCCAAACTCATCTAAATGCAATGCAAGCTTTATCCCCCCAGAAACATTTTTCATTTAGTCGACCACCCCTTGGATGATGCCAAAAGACAGGGATGATGGTTGACCTTTTTGTCTAGCTCGTATTTTCTGAGTGAGTGTACTACGTAGCCATTCTATTAACACTGATTTTCCTCAATAATTTGTAAAATTATAACATTGTAACCGCAAGTTTCCTTGAAGCAAGCAAAAAATCGTGGAGGGGACAAATGCTATTTTGTCCCCCCTGTGTATTTCTGGGGGGGAGGGGGCATGCCCCCCCCCCCCCCCCGGATCCGCAGCGCCTGCTGTGATTGATTCGTAGAAAGTTGTGAAAATGGAACACATTAACAATGAGTGTTTTCTTTTGAACTTTGATGTTCCATTTTACACGAAAATGCGCTAATAGCACATTTATGACCGACTCAAAGTATTTCCAAAGGAAAAAATATGCAGTAAGTACATAATTTTAAATTCTGTAAACGCAATCTGTAAAGAAATTTTTGTTTCCATTCGAAAATAGGAAAGGAAAGCAATTCTAATAAAGAATCTTCCATAAAATTTTAGAGTTATTAAGACATTGTAACAATATAAAATAATTTTACCGAGGCGCAGTTTTACTTCCTTTTGACGTTAAAAATATGTTGTTCTCGCTCTAAAAAACGTCGGCAATTTACAAAATCGTAAACATTCCATTTATACGTTTTTCAAGTTTTACATTTGCCATACAAAATAATATTTTTTTACAGCGCCGAATTTATTTTTGAATATATTCATTTTATATTCAGTTTTGATGCCTATCGGTTAACCAAAATCTTTCTTTAAAAAAAAAGTTTAAAATTCTTACTTTTAATGGGTAGAATTTTTTCTGGCGTGATAAATGTGAAAGCTCAAATTAAGTACTTCTTGCAATTTCGTTCGAATGCAGCTGCTTTATAATGTAAATGGATGCCTTTGAGTATCACGTTCTCTAGATTACCCAAAAGTTGGCAAAGGCAACTTTTATGATAGATTCGTGTTACAAATTTACCCCACGTACTTTTAACATTACGCAGAGATGATAAGATTTTACTCAAATTATTTCTGAATGGTAAAATAAATTTTCTTGTTTGTAAAAGTATGTTTACTTCAAACGTTAGATATACAATTCAAACATCTTTAGGCATTAATTTTGAACATTTTCGGAATATTAAATTAATGGCGCATTTTCTTCTTCCGTTTGCTAAATATAAATAACTCAATTACAATTTTAGTATTGTTTTTCTTATTGTGCACGAAAACCTTTATGAATTTAATTATTACTACACGATAAGAAAACATTTTGTCGATAAAATCAAATCACTTACATTTTTATAATAAAATTCAAGCATCTTTCTAATTCTGGTACATAAACTTTAGACATTTCCGAAAATTCAGACCGTTTGTTTTTAGAAAATTTGTATAGTAGACTATCCGAAAATCTCGTCTCGACTAATTTAATTAATTACTTCATTTCTAGAAAGGGTCAAATTTCAGTATCTGTACGTTATGGCTGTGGAGCCTAAACTATTTGACTCATTTTGATGAAATTTAAAACTAAGGCCTATAAAAAAACTACAACGGTAAAACAAGCTTTTCATCAAAAATCGGCTCAAAGGGGCCCAAGCTAAGGACGTTATTTTGGGCGTAGCGCTTCCAATACCGAATTTCCGGGATTTCGAAAACCGGGATATCGGACAAAATGGATACAGTATTGAAAACCGGTATTCATCACCGGTATTTGGATATGAATTTAATTTAATTTTTAGTAGAAAATTAATGATATTTATTTATAGTGCAAAATATTGTATGTATACAGGGTGGGCCAATAGTGTGTGGATGGAAGACTGTGGGTTTATTAACGAACATTTCGTTCATGGGATATTGTAAGGCTACAAATCTAAAATATTTTCACTTGAATCGCAATGTTCATACAGGATGATTTATATCAAAGTTGCATTTTTTTTTAATGGAAGCCCCTGTATATTCCTGGGTCAATTCTAGTGCGACTTTATGTGTCACACATAGTACTTAAAAAAACAAATTGTTTGGCGCATGTGTCCAAAAAATTGAATATCGCAGGGCATGTAATGTACTATCGTAAACCGGACGCCGGACGGTCAAATCCGAAGTCTTCTTGTGTTCGGAGAAATTACTACGTGAATTGACAAAATTTCTATATACGGTAACTTAATTTTTCAAACGGCACTACCAATTTTTCTTTATTACGTTTTAATTTTTGAACTATGATTTACAAAATTTTGAAATTTGAATTTTCAAATTATAATTTAGGATTCATTAGCGTTAATATTTTGAGTTTCAATTTTTTATTTCAAATTTCTATTTTGTATACGAAATTTTTGAATTTTATGTGGATTTATTTAATTTACATTTTATATTTACATCTTTGAATAACTATAATACTTTGAATTTGGAATTTTGAACTTTGAATTTCAAAGCTAAGCGTTTTTTATTATTCTTTTATAGTTTCAGCAGTAAAAAAGTCAATACCGGGATTCCGGGATTCACTTGATTGAAAACCGAAAACCGGTATTCAAAATTTCTTCCGGTATTATAAGCCCTATTTGGGCACAAACATTCAAATTTTAACCCGAACTAATTTCCCTTGGTGAAAAGTTAGTAGACATGGTAACAAGTAAAACGCCGTTTTTCGTTTGTTTCTAAATTCAAAATGGCGGCCAATATAGCAATTCTCCAAGTTTTTACTTTTTAGAGTGTAGCTCAAGAACAGTTTAACGTAATTAAAATGTGAAAATTGGAAATTATAGCCAAAGGACGGCCAGAACTTTTACTTGTAATTGGTAAAGAACAAAAATTTAAGGTGGCCAATTTATTGGTTCCCAAAATTGGTCAAAAATTAAAAATCGATTTTCTCAAAATCTGCCCCAAGCATTTTTTAAATTTTTTAAATACATATAGTTCATGAAAAACTAGTGGTAGGTACTATTTCAGGAGAAAATCAGAACTCGTTTTCTGATTACAACTGTACTACACACTATATATTTATTTTTTTATTTTTTTTTCAGTTATTACGCAAAAACTATTTTATTTTGCTTTATTTATTATCCAAAAAACTACTTTATTTAATAGGTCATTGTAGTAAACACAGAAAAGTTGTGTGCCAGTTTACTCGTCATTTAATTTGAATACTTATATTAGATAATAGATATATTGTTAGTAATATTTTCAACTTAAATAATTCAAAAATTGGGTTTTTTAATTTGGAAATTACAACAATGAAAGCCCCAAAAAGCACAATAACGTTAGCGAATCGAATGCGTTTCGACATAGTGAAGTAAGTTCACTTTTCTAATCTGATTATAGTTGTTCGCTCATGATAACAGCCCTGCTATCGATTTAATAAGCTTTTATTGTGCTTTTTGAGTTTTCAGTGACATGTAACGGGTAAGGTAGAAAATACCAAACTTTTTCTCAAATTCTGGAAAATAAACCCGATTTTACTTTCCCTTGCATATACACACCTGTAGGTATACAGTACTTTTCACGACGACCGGCCATTAGACGTTTCTCAAAAATTACAAAAGATAGAATTATGAAATTATCCAATTGGGGCTTTTTCGACATTACGAATCCATCTAAAACATTATTATTTTGATAGCACTACCGGTTATACCAGAAGTAGATATTAAATTTGTTATTTTAAATGGAACACCCTATATATTTTAACATTTTTTGATTTTGCGCTTAATTTTACATCATTTTTCTTTAATAAGTCCTATCTCAATATTTTGTCGATAGGACTTATTGAAGAAAAGGTGCTTAAAATTATCTGCAGAATCCAAAAATGTCAAAATATACAGGGTGTTTCATTTGAAAAAATTGAGCTTTACGACATCTTTTCTAACAAAATTGAAATATAAATTTAGAACACCCTGTATGACACTTAATCAAAATAAATTCTTTTTATGAATTTTCCTACATCTGTTCAACAAATTAGATATCAATTGTTTTTTAATTATTAGTTTTGCTGTGCTTATTAATTCACTCGCGAATGTAAGGTAACGACTTACTAAGGAAAAATGACCTAAACTTAAGCGCAAAATCCAAAAATGTAAAAATATACAGGGTGTTCCATTTAAAATAACAAATTTAATATCAACTTCCGGTATAACCAGAAGTGCTATCAAAATAATATTTTAGATGGATTCGTAATGTCGAAAAACCCCAATTGGATAATTTCATAATTCTATCTTTTGTAATTTTTGAAAAACGTCTAATGGCCGGTCGTCGTGAAAAGCACTGTATACTACATAAGGAAAGTAATGTAGGTAATCGAACTCGAGATTTTGATGAATCTCGACGTTTTGGGTTCCCCTGAGTCCAAAACCACCATCTTTGAAAAATGTTTGTCTGTGGGTGCATACGTTATGGCTGTGGAGCCTAAACTACTAGGGCGATTTTGATGAAATTTAAAACTAAGGCCTTTACAAAAACTTCATCGGTAAAACAAGCATCTGATCAAAATCGGTCCAAAGGGCCCACACTAATTTTTTGGAGCAAATGTTCAACTTTTCACCTAAACTAATTTCCCTTGGTGAAAAGTTAGTAGACTTGGTAACAAGTAAAACGCCGTTTTTCGTTTGTTTCTAAATTCAAAATGGTGGCCAATATAGCAACTCTCCAAGTTTTTACTTTTTAGGGTTTAGCTCAAGAACCCTTGCGTTATTGTGGGTTCTCCAAATGCTGCTTTTAATTCTTCGTTGTTCCGTCTTCCCCACTGGTTATTATCTTCCTTAATTCCTCCATATATTTTTCTTAGGACTCATCTAGATATATTCTTATATTGCTTAGTAGTCTCCGCAGCATTTCCAAGCATTTGTTTCCTTTTACTATTCTGGCCATTATCTCTCCTTCCATTATTTCATGTCGGTCTGTGATGGTCGCGCTCAGGTAGGAGAATCTCTCGACTTGTCAAGTTGATATATTTCTTCCTCCACTTTAATTTCCACCTTCCCATTTGCTATTCCATTCCTTTTAATTCGCAGTTCCTTGTATTTTGTTTTGTGCCGGTTAGTTCTAGGGCCGAATCTTCTTGCTTCCTTTATTAGCTTTTGTGTTACTTTTCGCATTTCTCCGAGCTCTCTTTTACTATTACTATGTCATCTGCGAAGGATAGACATTGGTGTTTGTTGTCATACATTAGCCCTGTTCTATGTGTACGACTTCTCTTCAGTACCGTTTCCAGCATTATGTTGAACGGGCTCCTTGCCGATTCCACATTTAAGGATTTTGTTTACTTTAATTAGAGTACATAATTGTATTTTCTAGTGTCATTTTTGTTAGGGCTATCAGCTTCCCATTAATCCCTAATTCTTTCATAGCATTTAACAATTCCTTCCTGTGAATGAAGTCATGAGCCAAACTATTGGAGATAGCTGAATTCTGTTTACGCCAGTGATCTTTTCATTAAAATTAAACTCCAAATGCCGAGGTCCATTTTTTTCTCTTATAATTAAGGGTGTTTCCATAAGAAAGTGCCCAATTTGATAGGAATTAATGAAATATTCTTCTTGTAACGTAGAAAACTTTATTTAGAGTTTCCACAAATTCTTCAATTAAGTACCTATACTGTTTGAGAAAAGCAGAATTAGACAATATTACAGACGAAAAGAAAGTTGAAGCCTATCGAAAGCCGGTATGTGAAGTAAATGAAAGTAATGTCAGTTTTCAAGTAAAATATGAAATAAGAAATTTGAATTCAATTGGAGCTTAAAACTCTTGCTAGGTACTCGCGGAAATGAAACATAATACATTGAAAAGTATTTCTGAATACGTAAACAAGTTAAGAAAGGGTAGCCAATTAATATGAAATTGATATAATCGAAAATTGTCAAACAAAAGAAAAAGAACATGAAATTGAATGAATAAATTTAGTTTCACAAAGAATAATGTAACAGTTTAAATTCTTATTTACTTGCTTTTAAGAAATCGTGTTATTCGCCAGCGTGTACAGGAATGAAGATCTACAGCTAGAGGTTCCAAATTTATTTTTTTTAAGAGATTACGGGGGCATTTTAATAAAACGACCTTAGATCGTAAGTGCTGCGCTTTATTAAATGTTTGTAGGAATACGAATCGTAACGATAAGAAATCGTGAAACAGATATAACTCGATAAGCACAATTCGTCACAAGGTTTCGATCGGTTTATTTACAATTACGTACCAAAAGGGAAAAAATGAACGCATTGAAAGCCTACGTACCTATAATGTAACTTTAGTACCAAATAATACGCTCCTGTAGGGGTACTAACTGAAGAGTCAAACTTTAGTAATAGAACTAAAGGATAAAGTTAAGCTGTATGTTCGTATGTAAGCATTAATGTACGTTTTCTATTGTCAGCAAGCTTTAGTGTCGAGACTTTATGGTGTTTAACCATCACTATTTACGAGTTATCTAAGTCTTGTAGAATGAAATAAAAGCCGATTATCCCTTTACCACACGTTATGTCGCTATATGTAAGCGGACATCTCTATAATACCCAGCACAATAATAAACATTTATTCAGTTTTAACATTTATCCTGAATAAGAACAATTTTATGTATTTAAACCCAAATGTTGCCTATGGGATATAGATAAGTAAGGGTTTTCACGCTAGGTGCGTTGTAAACTTAACCGTACAACTTTTTGTAAAATAGTTAACTTCGTTGTGTTACTAAAGCAACGTCACCTACTCGTGCTGCTTTATTTATAGCGGTGCATATTTAGTTATAAACTTGAGTATATAACGTTCAATATTTACCTACTCAATTTGCTTTCATTCAAATGCTTCTATAGAATCTATCCTTACTGCAATCGATCTATTAGGATCAAAGTCTGGAACGCGATGTTCCTAAACTAGATAATTTAATAATAAAGTAAGTAAGAAGGTAGAAAGGAGTTCTCCATGTATTTGCGAAGTGAATTTGACTAATTTATCCCAATATGAAGGCTTCTATAGAATTGAGACCTGAATACACAACTACTATGACTCTTCAACTAAAAAAAGTTAATACAATGGATTCGTAATGGTTCTCCGCCACCACAAAGGCAATAACATAAAAATATGCTGGAAAACGACAGTTTTCTGTCTCAAAGACAAGAATTTGATAGCTAGAGTACCTCAGAATAACAAAAACAATGAAGAGAAGTAAAGGAATTCAGGAATTAAAAGAAGGATATTTATTATTACGGTCAGGAGGGAGTAGAAAATACGGCGCCAGTAACAGGAGGAGTAGGATGATAAGACCAAATAAAATAAAAAAAACATAAAGAACGAAAGATTCATAAACGAAAGATTGTTAACCATAAAAGCAAAATGGAATGGCAGGCAAAGCAGTACTGTAACAATAGCGTACGGACCAAACGACAATGCGAAAAAAGAAGAAAAAGACGACTTCTACCAAAGGCTACAACTAGAGATAGATAATGGAAGAATGAAACTATAATCAAACGGGAACGTGAATGGAAGAGTCGGAAAAGGCATCAGATATATGGAGTCATATGGTGAATCAACAATAAATAATCATGTAGAACGACTGATAGATCTATAGGTGACCAATGACCTTATATTGACGAATACGATATTTAAACATAAGGACGTACATAAATACACAAGGGAAGTAAAATCAAGAAAGATCCATTATTGATTACTTCATAGTAAGTGGAGATTATAGGTAAATAGTTAAAGACATGCAGAAATTGGAAGCGATCATTTCCTAGCAAGGATGGGAATAATAAAGAAGAAGAACATCCAAAACAAACCAAACGAAAATTAATATTAAAAGAAAAAATTTGAAGTTATAGATTAAAAGAAGAAGAAACCCAAAGGGCCTACGAAAACAAATTACAAAATAGACTAAAAATAGTAGAAGCTAGAAATAAAATAGGGGTAGAAAACAAATGGAAATACTTTATGCAAAACCATGGTCCTAGCTGCCAAAGAAAGTTGCGGAATAGTCAAGCCAACAAATATACACTCCAATAGAAGTAAATGGTGGACCACTGAATTACAAAGGAAAATAAATGATAAAAAACAAAAATGGAAACATTATTTAAGATCAAAAAAGAAGAAGATTTCGAAGGGAAGTCAAACACACAGTGAAAGAAGCAAAGAAAAATGAAAGAACATTATGCAGAAAACCAGAAGTTATTCTATGGCATATTAAAACAAATCAGGAGACACGTAAAGAAGAAAACTCACTATAACGCGTTTCCAAATGTCGTTTTCAACAAATGACTTCTTCATTCTTCACTATCCTCTAATGCTTCATTATACCCACTTAAAAAACATCTATGATTTTGTAGGTATATAGTCCATTGAAAAGTTACATTTGGGGTGCGTTTGTCAGAGGACGCAATTTTATTTTTTAGATATCAAGGAGGTGTTAGTGTAAAGTTAAATCCAAGTTTGTGGGGTTGCAACCCTTGTCCCACGTCCGCCATCTTGGAAAAAGGGGTACAAATGGTTTTTACGGTTTATCTGGCAAACTACAACTTTGGTCTAGTAATTTTTAGTCGTAGAACCAAAAATAACAAAGTTATAAGCGAAAATCGATGAAAATCTGAGGAAAAATTTTCTATTGGTCGTTATAACTTTTTTTTGGATCATTTAAAAAAAAATGACATCAGAACATTTTTATAGAGGGATTTTTAAGGAATAATTTTCATTATATACTGTTTAAATTTTATTCATTAGTTAAGGTTTTACAGGGCTGTGAAACGGATACTATTCTTCAGTATTCATAATTATACACAAATATATTAATTATTCTCCATAATTTTTAATCATCTTCTCATTTTTTTTATCATAATTTTTTTAATTATTAATAAATTGTTATTGATTAAATATTGACTCTTTTCCCCACCACCTATGAGGTAGAGTCTGGAGGCGCGTTTTTTTACTTGGTATCCCAAGTAGGCATAATCCACGGTCATTTTTACTCTGCCCTCGGTCTTTTTGATGGACCAGGCTGCGGCTCTGGATCTGGTTGACCTTCTACATCAAATACTTGAGGGTCGGCGGTTCATCATCAAAATGCTTTTCCTCAATTAATTTTGAGATTTCCATTATGTTGCCGCAAGTCTCTCCAGAACAATGGAGACACACTGCAGAATATTTGAGGCCTGCTTTACGACATCCACACATGGCTCCACACGTTCCTTTGCATCTGCAGAATATCAACTTTAGAAGCTCAGGGGGTGCTGGAGGTTTCGAGCTTTGTACCGGCATTTATCATTAATATTTATGTAGGTATAATAATTATGCCTACTGAAGAATAGTATTCGTTTCGCAGCGCTATAAAACCTTAACTAATGAATAAAATTAAAAAAGTATATAATGAAAATTATTTCTTAAAAATCTCTTTATAAAAATGTTTTGATGTCATTTTTTTTTTAATGATCCAAAAAAAAGTTATAACGACCAATAGAAAATTTTTCCTCAGATTTTCAACGATTTTCGCTTATAACTTTGTTATTTTTGGTTCTAAGACTAAAAATTACTGGACCAAAGTTGTAGATAATTTTATTTTCAACAAAAAATATTCAAAATTTTTTTATGTAAGACCTATAGTTTGTCAGATAAACCGTAAAAACCATTTGTACCCCTTTTTCCAAGATGGCGGCTGTGGGACAAGGGTTGCAACCCCACAAACTTGGATTTAACCTTAAACTAACCCCTCCTTGATATCTAAAAAATAAAATTGCGTCCTCTGACAAATGCACGATAAGCCCAAAAAATGTAACATTTTAATGGACTAATACGCTCACTGTATAAATCTACAACTAATTGAATGACGTAAATATTCATATTCACGATAAAAAGATCGATTCGACAGAAACTGACTGCGATTGAATTTACATTGCACGCGTGGTTACGCATACGTTTCAGAATTATGTGACAGTTGAAAACACGTTCTCTTCTCGTGTTTTACACAATTTTTTTCTAAAACTGCATATAATTAAAAAAATATTCATGAAATTTGCATTTATGACGTTAAGTTTTAAATGTTGACAGTTTACTGAATTCATTTTGTTTTCCTGCAATAGATAAACGGTGTTGGCAATACTGTTTACTTTCATCTCTAGAGAGGAAAATGTAACTTTCTTCACTCATTGTATTAAAGAAAATACAATTTTTCTAAAACTGCTGTAGAAAATAGTATTTTTCTAAAATTGCCTTAGAAAATAATATTTTCCTTTGTAAAATAAGTGAAGAAAGTTGCATTTTCCTCACATGTGATGAAAGTGAGCAGTAGTGCCAACACTATTGCAGGAATACAAAAGAATTCACTAACTGTCACAATTTACAAGTTAATGTCATAAATGCAAATTTCATTTATATTTTTTTAATTATATGGAGTTTTAGAACAAAGTTTGTGTAAAACACGAGAAAAAAATATTTTTTCAACTCTTTGAGTTCGAGTTGGCCATATCCAAGGGTTCCGTAGGGGCCGCCCAAGTATTTATTTGTTGTGTCAACCTCTATAACTCTATGTAATCAATAGTTACACTATATTTAAAAATTTAACAATCTTCATAAAGAGGGATAGTTATAAAAATAAAACCGTACTTATAATAATTTTTAAATTTTGACTTTGTTATTTTTTATAATAAATGAACATTTATTATGATTATTTAACATTTCTTTTATACTTACTAATTTTCATTTGTAGCATTCTAAAATTAACATAAGTAGTAATTTGATATTATTTTTTCTTAAGAGTTCCATTGACAAAACAAAAAAAACCATTAAGGGATTCTGCGCGTCAAAATAGTTTGAAAACCACTGGCTTTAGACCAATAACAAAAAATGTAAAATGAAATACGTATTGTCATTGTCAAGCTTATATTTTATTGCACTCATGACAAAAACTCTCTACATATAATACGCTCCTGTACAGCTGCATTGTTCAACAAGATTAAAATTTATATCTGCATGTGGGATCTACAACAATAATTAAAAACGGGGACAGATAAGCATAAACGTAGTACATCAATCACGATTTTAAAATTATTATTTCTATTTTCATCATGACCGAAGTTCATATTTCTGAAGAGATAACCTTCCTTCTAGAAATTTTATTTTTGCTGTAAAAATTTTATTCCAAAGCATTTTATGTACCTACCCACGACAAAGTATATACAATATCATATAAAATTATATTACTAGATAAATATCGTCAATTTAGGAGGCATACGACAAATTTTATAGAAGCGGGGAAACGTCTTCATTTAATGTCAAGCGTCTAATTTAGTTAAACTTGGGCATTATACCGCCTTTCCACTACTAGGAAAGAACGTAACAAACTAAATTATTAAAGTACTTCTCGACAGTCGTAAATCTTGCATAGTTTAGAAGTTTTTAAAAGTATATGACAACTACGTCTTTTAATTAAACTGTTCCATGAATAACTAATGTAATTTAAAGGAAAACTTAAGACATTTTCATGAATTTTTTAAGGGGATAGTTTTCACAAATGAACTGAAGCGTAACAAATGTAAAAGACGTTCTAGCTATAGAACCAATACTTCGAGATTAGTCGATATTTTGATGTTTCTTCACAAGGATTAAGGATCAGAGCAAGTTTACTTTTAGTCCTACCTAACAAAAATACTCGTAAGCGTACATTATTATATTATTAATACCTGAATTATTGTGAAAATCGATATTTCATTAATTTCGTTGTGTGGATTTAATTAAAATTCTTGATGAATTATGGGTAATACATTATGAAATTTTTATGTAGGTACTTAGTAATAAATCAATTTCTTACAATGTAATTTTTTACAGTGTGTAATCGAACATATTACGGGGACGTAGGAAAAACCTACGATCTACACGTTATCAAGCCTGTGGAAACGAGATTACCGTTCCTGTGTCATCTCACGTTCACCGCGAATGGCCAAAGTCACGGGGACATAGTACAGGTAAATGAATCCTTTTTTTTTCTACTTCTCTCTAAAGAAAAAGGCGTATATCACGACTAATCTCTCTCACGGAAAACCGTAACTTTATTAGGAAAATAACTTGGAGGAGTCAACTTTTGCTATTAAAAGCTTTTCAGATCTTCCTTCGACAATTAGAGTTAGGTAAACTTTCTAAAAACTATAATAACATTCATCTTGCTAACGAGTCGAACGACAAAAAAAAAGTTAAAAACCCTCGACTGAAGCATATTCGTGCGGGTTTTTATCCGATTTCAGTTAAAACGCGATTCAGATAGGAAACGCTTCGGTCTCATCAATCAGATTCTGGGATAAAACAAGATTGATAAGTAGCTTTTGAGAAATCTGAGAGTGACACTACTTTATACTTTGACGTAAAGTTTACATATTAATCAACTTCCTGCAAATCATTGTAGTCTATTTTCTTGTATCGCTTCAGATATGAAAATACCACTACAAGAAAAATTAATCGCATTTCTTTCATATAAGATACAGGGTGGGGCAAACCTCTGTCGTTGTTCTATAACTCTTATTGTATAATTTGAGAAAGAAATATTTTTAAATTATTTTCATATACACAGGGTGGTCCTAACACTAAGGTAGGCAAACGACTTTTCAAATGAAATGACCAATTTTTGGTATATTTTAAGAATCTCTGTAGTCACTGTTATATTGCCCTTAAATATTTTTTTACTTCTCCATTGGTTGCGGAGAAAAACTATTTTTTTCGGCAAATATGGAAAAATCATTTTGAAATTTACAAATTTACAATAGCAAAGGACACAACTTTTTTTACTAAGTTTTTAATTTTTAAATTGTATAAGGTGGTCAAAAATAATTTTAAATTTTTCCAACGAATTTTTTTCGGTTTTTTCAAATGGAACACCCTGTATATTTGTTCACCAATGGTCGATCAAGCACCTCCTCTTTAACTTTTCTATTAACTTCGCTATACCTATGTTTCGTCGTTTACTGGTAAATTAAAGAAAAACATTCTTTTCAGAACGTTTACCTAATTACTTTAGTTACTTAACATAGTTTTTATCAAAAATCAACATTCAATCAAGCCCCTGGGTCTTAATAATTTGTCAAAACAGTTTTTGTTTCACTTTATCAATTTCAGTTTTATTTGTAGATGACGCCGCTGAAGGTATTCTTCTTCGCAATGAATTTCAATAAAAACGAATTAGTTAACATGATTTTTGTTTTGGTGGAAGCTGGGGGGGGGGGGGGGCTAGGTGGATTGGTCAGAGTGGTCTAAGAAAATGGCCCGCTGGAGAAAACCCGTTTTTTTAAATGAGGTTATATTAAAAATCATAGTTTATCCAACGTCACGTACAACGCCAGAAGATATGAAGGAAAGAATAGTGCAGGCATGCAGGTCCATTACACCCAAGAGAGAAATGTATAGGATGTTCGGTTTGAAAAAACCGAAAAAAAGTCGTTGAAAAAGTTGAGTTTGAATTTATTTTTTTAACCACCCTGTACAAAATAAAAATTCGAAACTTGGTCAACAAAGAAGTTGAGTCCTTTAGCTTTATAAATTTGTAAATTCCAAAATTTCACCATTAAATCTGAGACGGTGGCGAATTCTTAAAGAGGGGTATGATTTTTCCATATTTGCCGAAAAAAAATAGTTAAGGGCAATATAACAGTGACAAAAAAAGTTAAGTCATTTCATTTGAAAAAGCAAGTCGTTTGTCCACTTTAGTGTTGTACCACCCTGTATACATAGAAATAATTTTAAAATACCTTTCAAATAAATCTGTAAGTTTTATACAATAAGAGTTATAGAACTACGAGAGAGTTTTGCCCCACCCTGTATGTATAGGTGCATTTCAATCACAATTTCGATATTCTATTAAGGTTTTACGATCGAAAAACAGAAGTTATAATTCTCAAATAGGTACAGGTACATGTTTTGTTAAGTGATCATCGATTACGTTTTTCAATCTCATCATTTATATTAAACGCTATATACTTACATTTCAACGACCCCCAGATACGGTAATATTAGGAATTAAAGGTAAATCAAAGGATCTTCTTATATTGGTCCATTGTTAATTAATTGACGAAACTCTGTCAATTCTTTCAATTTTTTTGTTAAGCTTTTTTAATTAACTAAATCACAGGATTTAGCAAAATGGAGGGTTGAATTAAACAATCCGAAGAAAAGATACGAACTGTAATGGAAAATTATATTTTAGTAAATACGGCGTGTATATCTTACACACTCGTATTATATTCATAAATGCGTTTAAAATACACTTAGATCCGGTTGTGTTATCACTACTACATGTACGTTGTTGAACAAGTAGGTTTTTGTGTGATATAAACAACAAGGTAAATTGCTCTTTTAGTTCAGGTACCTAGTAGTTGTAGAATCGTTGTGTGATACGGACTGAGTTAGCTCTTTATTAATTTTTAAATTGTGCAGATATACCGCGTTACGTTCGATGACAAAGTTAATGTTTTGTGCCAACGGGTGAATAACGAAGATAAACAGTGAACATCTCGATGTTTTAAAAATTGTGCGTGAAACTGGTAAGTCCATCTGATCTATTTCTCAGAACTAATCGGACGCAAATCAATATTATTTGTACTAATACATGTCTTTATATTAATTATAAATGTCAAAAATGATCGCCTAATTGACCGAAACAAGTAACATACTATCATATGTTTTTTTTGTATATACATGGCGATATGTCGGCGGAAGTGGATTCCGTTGGACAATTAGTACAACCATATTTGAAAAATGTTTGTCTGTGGGTACGTGGGTGGGTGGGTGCGTACGTTATGGCTGTGGAGCCTAAACTACTAAGCCGATTTTGATGAACTGTAGACAGGGTAACAAGTCAAACGCCGTTTTTCGTTTGTTTCTAAATTCAAAATGGCGGCCAATACAGCAATTCTTCAAGTTTTTACTTTTTAGGATATAGCTCAAGAACCCTTTAACTTAATTAAAATTTGAAAACTGGAAATTGTAGGCGTAGGATGGCCAGAACTGTTACTTATAATTGATAATGAACAAAAATTTAACGTGGCCAATTTATTGATTCCCAAAATTGGTCAAAAATTGAAAATCGATTTTCTCAAAATCTGCTCCAAGCATTTTTTTATTTTTTGATATGTTATACATATAGTTCATGAAAAACGATTGGTACTACATTTATTTCTCTATTTCCCATAGGGGAAGGGGGATGAATGTTTGAAGTTGAAAACTTTAAAAATTCATAACTTTTTTGCTAACAAAGATGAATTAAAATTGTACAATGAAGTAGAGAACATACGATTCTTTTAATTGAGTATAATAAGTACTTATACCAATTTGCTTCCGGCCTAATCGGAAATCAACAAAATATTAAAAATATTTATGGCATAGGTACCCTGTATATTATTTCAGGAGAAAATAAGAAATCCTTTTCTGATTACAACTATACTACACCACACCATATATTTATTTTTTGAGTTATTACGCAAAAACTATTTTATTTGATAAGTCATTGTAGTAAACACGGGAAAGTTGTGTGCGAGTTTACTGGTCATTTAATTTAACCTAAAATTGAAAACTAGATGGCAATATCGTTACTTATTTTGTTTGTAAATAATTGTAAATTTGGGTTATATGAGAGGTCAAGTTATTCTGAATAAAAAATGTTTAACGCCTAACCACCAGTAAATTGAAATTAAAAACACTACAATTAGTTAGACTTAAAGTTTTTATGTTTATCACAAAAATACTACATAATTTGCAGGAAAAATTATCATTATTTGTTTCTTGAATAATGTATTCAATAGAAGGTATTTTTTGATGAAACGAATTAGTGTTTGCCAAAGCTGTGGTTAAAAAAGGATTTATTATTGCGGAAAAAACTGAAACGAATCTTATGGCATATTTCAAAGTTTTTCGTAACAATTCAATAAAAGATTGTTACCTGTGTTTTTGTAGTATCTATTGAAATTGTGCATATTTTAAGTAAGAATAAGTACGTCCCCTATAATTACTCAAATCTTTCTTCTTAATAGCGACCAAAAAAGGTGGGTCCAACTAATTAACCTGTCAAGGAAAATCTAAATATCCTGAGTTCAATTTTATAAGATTACGATACCAAGGGTATGCTTAATTTAAAAAAATCGTCATTATAAGGGTCACAAGAATCGTTTGCTTCATCATCCCCATAACCCACAAAGGCGCTTCCATCTCATTCTTTATTAAACCAAAAGTTGTGGTGCTTCCAATTTACGAAGAAACTCTCATCATTTCATAGAAATATTGAGGAGTTTCTAAATAACGTATACCTACTTGGAATATTGGCAGCAGAAATCTTTCAACAAGATGGGCTCCCCCACATAATTCTCAGAACGTTGCTAATCTTCTAAGGAAACTCTTCGAAAACAGTTGGACACATCGCCTCGACCTATCTCATAGCCACTTGACTCCCCCAATATTACTTCTTCCGATTTTTGCTGTTTGGGGTGGTCAGAATGACGTAGCGACAATCAGCGTTATCAAAATGTAAACAAGCTATAACACGTGATTACTCATAGCATAAACAGCATCTACTGGGAGGGGGGGGGGGGGGCATCTTAAGTGCTACAAAATTAGCAAGGAGGAGGTCTATTTAATCATTTGCTGTGGTATAAGTTTATTTTACTATTCAGTGGATGGCTTATTAATACTTCTAATTCGTACATTTTAAAATTTAGTTTGGTTTTAGGAGATAATAAATGGGAAAAATTCTAGTTCTTTTTTTGTATAACATAACTTTACATATTTTATGGTTCGATGTTGCACAGACAACGCAACTGCGCATCATATGCTTTATTGAGTGTCCCGTACTTGTCAAATTAGACGATTCACGTTCTGGCCGGACAGCATATTTACATATCCTCCTATACAACGGCACCATGGTGCTGAAATCTGTTAGTCTTTGTGGCGTACAATCGAGCTGTAAACGCTCATTGATTTAGGCACCTCCGCGAATTGTTTAACTTATTTTAACACTTCCAGGTGAAATAAAGCAGCCACAGTAAAATAATATAAACACATGTTGAAATAATTAGTTATTTATTTATTTAAAAAATATATTATTGAGATTGTATGGTATACACTACTATCGGAGTAAAAATGCAAGGCCTCTGACTTTAAGTGATCATAACAAAAAAACTGAGGGGTGAAATTTCTTCATTTTTGGGCAGTACATTAGTCATTTATATATGTTTAACATGTGTAAAAACCAAAATGGTAGAATCAGTTGTTTAACTTTTATTTTAATTAACAGCAATAAAAACGCTGTATTTAGTATTTTCCTGGCTGACGGTCAGTTTTAACTTATCATAAAATTGTTATTGTTTCATAAATTGTTACCAAATTTACAAATGTTGTAGCACACATACTTCTGAAAAGTCGACAGTCAATAAATATTGATTATTCATATGATTAACTGGTTTTATAAGCCCTAACCGAAAATGTGCTATTTCGCAATTTACGGAAGTTAAAGAAAAAATTCTTGTTTTAAATGCTAAATTTGATATTACTTAAATCTAACTGCATTATTCTCTTATTGAAAATAAAATTTGTTTTCTTGTAATTCAAGTAAATGTTATGTTTATCGCGAAAGAAAGACGCACATATTCCCGCGAGAGGTAATCTACCACATCGTAAGCAGCGAGCGGCAACCCACAACAATGTGATTATTCTTTTGCATTGTACAAAACCATGCGCTTTATAGCAATAGTGTACGACAACAGCTACCCCGCGCGCCGCGCTTCCCCCCTCCAACTGGTGCATGCATCCTTTTTTCAAAATTTCTTTTTAAAAAAACGATGTATAATGACATTATTTTTGTGAATCGTGTTAGACCACAATATAATTGCTTGAACCTTGTTATGTTACTGTCAAATTGTTAATATCGAACGTTCAGGTACGGAGTTACACAAGATGCTGTTTTTTCATTATAGCTTTAAGACTAATAAACCAATTGGCATCAAAAGCATCTCACATTGACAAAAAAGTATACATTTTTCAAATATATATAAGTATCTACCACTCAGTTTCAATAATATAGCCGTAATTAATTTTTAAAGTGGCGCGCTTGTGCGATTTGAGTCATAATTAGCGCTTTTTCTCACATACATTGATACAGAAAATTAACGATGTATTGTAAAAATCTAAAACTCTACACCTTTTTGTAGAAATAAATGGTCTTTTAAGTGCACTTTATTTCATTAAATTATGATTGCTAATTACTGAGATACACGCTTCTAAAGTCAGAGGCCTTGCATTTTTACTCCGATAGTAGTATGTCTCCGTAAGTTGAAACCATATGGAAAACCTTTTTATTAGATATTAATTTTAAGGAAAAAAGGCATTCTACATAAAATGTTCGGCATGGTCCAAAACTCAAAATACAACCATCAGATATCAATTTGGTTTGTCAAAAAATATGACTTGTGATTGTGAAATGTGCAAGTAAAATACTCCTATTTCGAAAATTGTTATAAAGAAAAGTTGGTCAGAATTGAAAACTGCGTTCAGATATGCAATTATATCCATTTGTATTAAATTATTTTATTATATTTACGTTTTAGTTTTATTTTAGAACGATATTTGATGATAAAATGTTACTTAAATCGACATGGTTAAATATTTAAAACACAGTTTTTAATTCTAAATAATATTGTGAAAAATAAAGGTACAATACCTACTTTACTGTTGCGCAAAATTCATATTTTTTGACCAACCTCGTATACGACTGACAAAAATTAATACCTGATGGTTGCATTTTGAATGTTTCAGATCATGCAGAACTTTTTAAATCAAGTTTTTTCAGTACGTGTTTTTACAGAGTATTTTTGTATCCAATGTTTGCATTCACTTTCATAGTCGTCAGAAAATTTTGTTTTTACTTCCACAGTATATTTATCTTCATTTATAATGGTACTTAACACGATCTTACACGCTGGATCAACACGATGTAAAAGGGACTTTATGTTTTTAACATATTCCTCCTCCATTGTGGCGTATAAATAACAAACGTGCACTTCACTCACTCTGATATGTACTTACAAGTTACATTGACTTTTAAAGTTAATGGTACTTATTAACGACTCGGAACGGAAATATAACGGCCAAATTTTTAACGTATGGGTATGGTGTATGTATGCACACGCTTGCAGTAATTTCAGGTCTCTGAGAGGGAGTCTGGACACAACGGCCACTGGACACAACGGCCACACAGAATTTAGTATGCCCATATCGGCCACACTGGACACATCGGCCAAACGTGATGTGTGGACACAACGGCTACCTTGGACGTAACGGCCACAGCTCTAGCTGGACACGATGGCCACCTTGGACACTACGGCCACATATCAGATACGTAGATTGACACTAAAGCGCTTAGGTTATTTGCAGTTTTAGTATTTTTTTTTTAATTGATACAAAACATAATGCTAAACTTAAACGTAGATTGACACTTAAGCGCCTAGGTTATTTGCAGATTTAGTATTTTGTTTTCCTATAAATAGAAAACTCCTATTATTTGTGAAATCTTTATCGCAAACATTACCTTACAATTCTGTGTGGCCGTAGTGTCCAGTGGCCATTGTGTCCAAGGTGGCCATTGTGTCCAGCTAGAGCTGTGGCCGTTACGTCCAAGGTGGCCGTTGTGTCCACACATCACGTTTGGCCGATGTGTCCAGTGTGGCCGATATGGACATACTAAATTCGGTGTGGCCGTTGTGTCCAGTGGCCGTTGTGTCCTAGACCCTCTGAGAGGTGCCTAAATCAATGAGCTTTTGTAGCTCAATTGTACGCCACAAAGACTAACAGATTTCAGCACCCTGGTGCCATTGTATAGGAGGATATGTAAATATGCGGCCGGACATGACTACGTTTGGAAACGCTTCCCCTGCCAGCATCATCAAGTTGATCTCACACGTGGGATGGCTTGAGAGACGTTGCGGAGTCGGACCACAACAATAAGGGAGGTAGCATAAAAGGGCCGGTGCGGACTTTGTCACCCTCACAAATTCAGAATCCATATTTTATGTCTCTTCTTTATTATTAAATTGATAATAGTTATGTGTGAAAAATTTTTATTCAGAATTTCATTTTCTGTTAAAACACGCAAAGATATACAGGGCGTTCCATTAAATTGTTTACCCGATCTGCAATTGTTTTTTCTCATTCGAAGAAACACTTAAATTTTGCTAATTCAAGATAATTTGAACTTAAAAAAAAAGTTTATGGAATTAATTATATTTGGATATCGGATGTAGGTAAAATGAAACCACATTATTATTTTGTTTTCTATTGTCGATCGATTTCGGTTTTTTTATTAACCATCATCAGGACTAGCTGAAAATTGTAAATCGTGAAATTTGGTACGTGTGAGAATTAATCTCGTTTTTACCGTCATATGAGGGGTGAAGCGATACTTGAAAAATGGACACGCATTTGGTGAATGATGAAATAATTGTTGAAATAAGGAAAATTCGACGTCAATCTGTAAAACAATATTGTTTAAAAAATTTATTTGAAAAAATATAATAAAACAGTCTGTGAGCTTATTCACTTGGTAGGTGGATACTATATGGGGGGGGATGGGGTGATATTGTGGAGTATAGGAGTTAAATTTGGGCTACTTACTTGTATAAAAATGTACTTTATCATGAAGTTGTTCAATAAAAGCATGTGTGGCTTAGACATATATGGTAATGTAAGTGAGGTTATGCATTGTGGTATATAAGAATTAGATGTTTCATAGGCGTGAGTAGGGACAAGGCAGTGGTGTAGGTGTATGGATGGGAGGGAGCTTGTGTTAAGAGAAAGGGGGTAGTAAGTTGTATATGTGTTGTTCTTGAAAGTCACACATTTCATTGACGAGTTTTTTTGTGTTAAGCTTGGCTAAATTAATTTCGTAGTGTTCAAGTATACGTAGTTTATAAAAATTATTAGAGTGGTGCAATAGTTTGGCGTTATCAATTGTGATGTTGTGCTTAGTTTCAATTGTGTGTGTACCGATTGCCGATTTGGGGTTGTTCGATCGACAATAGAAAACAAAATAATAATGTGGTTTCATTTTACCTACATCCGATATCCTAAATATAATTAAAAACGAGCCACAAAAATGGAGAAATTTATTAAACGTATTTATGGAATTAATTTACGGGTATAATTATTGGTCTTTGCTGTGATAAGAAGTGTTAGTAGACTCAGTCTCTTATGTAGTAGAGGAGAGGAGGGTATTATGAAATACCATTTACATTTCTAACAATAACTTAATGATTTTTGAATAAAAATCCCCAAAATCATCATGAGTACATACTATAACTAATTGTAATGAACTGTCAAATACTATTTATTTTGTTGTTTTTTGTTGTTATAAAAAAAATGTATTTAAAAAAAAGTTACAAATGGAGGTAGTAGTAGGTAGATAGTAATTTGAGAAAAAGTTGTAAAAAAACATTTTTTACTAGCAGGATGTAATTGCATATTTGAACGTAGTTTTTAGTTCTGATTAACTTTTTTTAATAACAATTTTCGATATTGTCAAAAATAAAAGTACCTACTTTACTCTTGAGCAAAATTCATATTTTTTGACAAACCGCGTACACGACTGAAAAAATTTAATATCTGATGATTGTATTTTAGATTTTAGAACATGTAGAGCTTTTTATAAAGAATAACTTTTTTTCGTAAAATTAATAATAAAAAAGTTTCCCATATGTTGCCAACTTAACTAGACACACTGTATATATCCGTGGAAACCTTAACGAAAATATTATTTTTCCTGTATGTTTCTACTTCTTTCTCTCTCTCCTTCAGCATGACGATTAGTTATAAACATCAGCCTTGTTTATAAACAAGGACATTAGTCTTTACGACAATAACGCACTTTACTTAGTAATAATTACTGACTAATTTTACTAACTTATTTCTAGCGTTAACATGTGTATCAATAAAGCTAGGAAATTTGTGGTACAAAAACACAAAAAGTTTTGTAGTAAGTATATCTTACATGTAGGTATGTTTGAACGTCAAAATACGTGAAAAAATTATAACGTTCAGTTTTTATTTGCAAAGACTTGCCATAATAAAAAATATTTGGAAATTGTTCCATTTTGTACGTTATACTATGTATAGGTACCTATACATATGTATATAAAGTATAATACAAAATACATCGCTCACTTCCAACAATTCATCCTATTTTTATAAGGATTTCCTTCCATAAGTACGATCCTTATTCCGCTTGTATGATTTAAAAAGTGCGAAAAGGTACGATATAACTTTTTCTGTGTAATAAAATACAGCAATCATAACTTCAATGAAAAGTAGTCTTCATCCGGCTTGCAGTTGTAAATCTTTCAATTCCAACTAAATGGTCAAAAACCAGCAAAATTTGTCAATTGTGATATATTTGAGTCGTTCTCGACCCTATTATCCGGTTAAGTAGAAGAAAGATGGCCGCCTTTGACGTGCAATTTTTCACGGTTTGTTAGATCGAATAGATCTACCTAGTCTGCCGTTGTCATAATTCTCATACTCGTACATTTTTTTGAATCCGCACGTGGAGTCCTACTAAAGTTTTCGTCGATCGAGCATTTTCCACTTTACCTTTTTTATATAACAATTTAATTTACATTACCTGCGTAACGAAAATAAAAGGAATTGGGAAGTATTTTATTGTTAGATATTAGCGCAAAATCCTGTGCTAGAATAAGCAATATAACGGGCTCGAGGGTGATCATAAGGAATCGTTGTGGTCAGCAATTTATGAATTCGGGGGGGATTCAGTTCCAATTTATGCGTATTCGCCCTCACATTCAATTGAAATTGCAGTCATCCCATTAACCCTCGTGAATTTCCTGTTCACCTTTCTTTCCTAAACTTTACTTTCAAGTTGTAGAATTAAATCCCTCGCGTATTATTTTAAAACCCATCTCTGTATTCAGTTGTTCACCTTTATTATGACGAAAGCCCAAAATTTTAATTTATTAATTAATCCTTTCATTTAATCTGGTGTCTTTGTAAGTGGAAAGGCTTTCATTGTGTAAAGTTTAAAACTAATTAACATGGAAACTGAATTTGCACTATAAATGCACAGATTTCTACGTAAAATGTCACAAAAAATGCAGTATGGCTTGTCTCAATTTATATCGTCCCGCAACCCACCTCATAAAAGGATTTATTTTCAAATCAGCGTTGTTAGTAGATAAACACGTTGTAAATGCCTACCTGTCCACTCAGGGTTGAGTTAGGTATGCGTCACCCAGTGCTATAACAATTGAAATTAATAATTACTAATTAGTATCAGTCGTTAAGAATCCTTGTTGTTGTAAATATAATACGTGTAATTTGTATATCGTATAATTTAGTTTAAAACTCGTAATTTATTTAAAATAAAACGGATGCCTTGAAAAGAAATTGCTATATTAATATTTTTACCTTAGTCCGCCTCTGATGCCCTGTCATAAAATACCGAGAGGTCCCCTTTGTTATGTCAATCAGGTAGGCATTTACAACGTGCTTATCTACTAACAATGCAGACCCGAAAATAAATCCTTTTATGATACAAGCTTCAAGACGATATAAATTGAGACAAGCTATACCTACGTATCAAGAAAATAATTTGTTTATTTCTTTACTTAGATACCTTTGTCTGCCTAAACCCAAACGGTTTTGAAGCTGATGATGATTGGTTTGCGTTTATGATTTACATGATAGCCTTCTTTGTTGGTCCTTCGTGCCCTTCTTATTATTCTTTCTTCACTCATTTTTCTTACGTATCCAAACCAGTTCAGTTGCGGTTTCTCCCGTTCTACCCTGTTTTTCCTCCTCGGAAGTTATTTACATCTAATTCAATATTTAAGTTTCTTACTTGTTGTCTAAAATTACTTTAAACCTTAGAGTCAACACAGGGTAGCTGAGACGACAGAGTTCTTCTAATATATAACCAAAAAATTTTACATAAAAAACTCAGGAACCGTTTCGTACACCCATAGTACCTTATATTATTTTGTTAAACATTTAACAGAGAATTCAAATATATAAAAAATATATAGAGCGTTCCATTTTAAAAAACCACAACTTTAGCATAGAGCTCGAAAATAGGCCGTCCTGCATAGTATACACTGTGTCCAAGATAAGGAGGTAAAGGAATTAAGGAAGTAAAAGAAGCTTCTACAGGTACTTTTTAACGTTCTTCTTAACTTCTTTAACGTTCGCATACAGCGAATTGAAATCCGACGTTTCGTTTTCTAGTAACCATCATCAACTTTGTTTATTTAAATACGTTCCTGATTTGTTTATGCAGAATATTAGAAGAGCTTTTTATTCTGCATTCAAGCATGTATCACACTTTATGATTTAATTGCGATTTTATACTTACTTTACGATTAGCGGAAAAAATCCTAAGTACGAACCTGTATCCCCCCTCAATAACATTCAAACTGAATTTTATTTGTAAATGGACTTTTGCTAACTGTGCTTTCCTCATCAAATTAATGAAATTACACAGAATTTTCAATTTTGAATACCAATTTTATAACCAAGTACATAATTACACACAATCAACAACACGTCATAAATGAACAGATAACATTTGATGAAATGAAAATTTAAACATGACATACCACTAATAAAATAAAAATTATAATAAATGCTCGAAAGCCCTCCTTCGTTCTCCAATCGTAAATAGCATCTTCTAACTGTAGAATCCAAACCATTCTTTAACATTGCAGGTGTTACAGTTTGGAATACGTTAAGTACAACCTTTTGGAGTTCTTCTTCTATTCCAAAGAAATCTTTGTAAACATAATTTCTTATGTACCCCCAAAGAAAAAAATCCAGCGGAGTTATTTCGGAAGAAGGAGCTGGCCAGGGTGTTTCAGAATTGGTGCTTAAAACTCTTTCGGTAAACCTATTTGAAAGGTAATCCTTAAGCACCCGTGAAGTGTGCGCAAGTGCACCATTCTGTTGAAACCAACAATTGCGTACTACGATTAAGGGTAAAATATCAAGATCATCTTCCAAAGTAGAATCTAGTAAATTTAAGAAAAATAGTAAAATAAGTATAAAATCGCAATTAAACCATAAGTCCATGGTAGAGTCAGATGCTCGCAAAGGGGTAGTGATTGAATAAAAACAACTTAAAACCTCCCCTTAGACAATGAATATTTAATGAAATCAAAATTTAATGAAGCGAGGGATGAGATGTTATGTTTTATGTTTTTTGTATATAAGTACTAACGTACTGAAAGACCAGCCCCATTAATGGCAATACTGGCCGATAGTGAGTAAAATGACTAACCTGAATTCAGCCTCGTTTTACATTAACGTAGGAGAAACCTGAGTTAATCAGTAGGAGGCAATATCGCCTAGTTATTTAACCTTTAACTGAGGTGTGCAAAGAGCAACATTTAAAATTTCACTTAATTGAACAGTGTAAAAATAATTAAAAAGCGACATGTTTCGAGGCCTACTGGTCTCATTCTCAAGCTTATTAAAAGAAACTGGATGGTTTTAAAGATCCGAATAGATGATATTATATTGTATATTATATATTATTGGTGTAATATTGTTTAGTAATTCCAACTCTTTACTTTTATTATTACATTTTTATGTACGTAGGTATACAGTGTGTCTAGTTAAGTTGGCAACATATGGGAAACTTTTTTATTATTAATTTTACGAAAAAAAGTTATTCTTTATAAAAAGCTCTGCATGTTCTAAAATCTAAATACAATCATCAGATATTAAATTTTTTCAGTCGTGTACGCGATATGTCAAAAAATATGAATTTTGCCCAAGAGTAAGGTGCCTTTATTTTTGACAATATTGAAAATTGTTATTAAAAAAAGTTAATCAGAACTAAAAACTACGTTCAAATATGCAATTACATCCTGCTAGTAAAAAATGTTTTTTTACAACTATTTCTCCGGTACAGTTTGTCCAGCGAATCTTTGCAGATATGGCCGCCGTCCAAAGTGTATGAATCAAGATAAAATATTAAATCAGCAACTAGTTTCATGACCTGTCACAAAATATATTAGTTTGTCAACAACAAATTTAACACAAAAAATCAAGAAACAAATATAAACAAATCAAACGTCAAAGAATGATAATGACAAATGTCAATTTATTCGGCGGAAGTGGTGTGGTAACACTACTGAAGTCAAAATAGAAATGGTATCCATACAGCGTAAGCTCAGACAAACTAATTAACTTATGCTTCTACACACAAACTAAACTGGTATCAACGTATTTTGAGGTTGCAACACACGCATATAACAAATACTGTAGCATCTATCTTTGTTTTTGGTGCGTAATAAGAACCTAAATTGTGAGGACGTATATTGTTGTATATTTCATACATCGGCAAACATTCGCTGGACAAACTGTAGGTAGTAATTTGAGAAAAAGTTGTAAAAAAACATTTTTTACTAGCAGGATGTAATTGCATATTTGAACGTAGTTTTTAGTTCTGATTAACTTTTTTTAATAACAATTTTCGATATTGTCAAAAATAAAGGCACTTTACTCTTGAGCAAAATTCATATTTTTTGACATATCGCGTACACGACTGAAAAAATTTAATATCTGATGATTGTATTTAGATTTTAGAACATGCAGAGCTTTTTATAAAGAATAACTTTTTTTCGTAAAATTAATAATAAAAAAGTTTCCCATATGTTGCCAACTTAACTAGACACACTGTATGTTAATGAATTTAAATTCAATGTATCGTGTATTTATTTTGCAATCAAGGCAAAAAACTCTAATTTCATTTTATAATGTAGGTAGTGTGGGCGCCACAAAATTATTCGTGCCGGGTCTGCATGTAGCTAATAGACAATTCTGTTTTTAACATGAAGTAAACATTTTAGGGTCACATAAAACAAAAATAACATGACAACTTAGATGCTTCGCATGAGATTCGCGAAGATGTATGGTACCAAATGGGATTCCACATGAACAATTTAGCCAGTCTAATATTTTCCGTAAATATCAAATTAACAATGTATGGTATGATGCTCCTTATACTACTTAGCTTAAGGGGATGCTTAACGTATCATGGAACTTAATTCAAAACTGATCAATTTACAATTTGTAAACGTACGCTGAATACTAAATATGTAGCTAAACTTAAATTTCATATAACAGCAACTTGGAAAATTAGTTCTTACTCCGTTGTTAAAAGGTCGTTAAGTTTAGTAGGTTTAGTCGCAAGATTGAATATAAATTATTGAGTAACGATATCTCCTCATCGAATATGCATAATTCGGTATTATAGCACAACCCTCCCCTTTCAGCCCCTATTATAAATGACAGTTGATATTTTAATTCGTATAATACCTATGCGGTTTGTGTCACAATTACAGCTAACCGGCTATCGATTAGGAAAGAAATCAAATTTCAACATTATATTTTCGATGCACGTCACAAATCTTTTGTGATTATAATAATACTCGTAGATTAGACATTAAATCATTTTACCTAGTTATTGTGTTACTTTACAATATAATATTTACATGACTTCATCTCCATTGAAAATTTCTGAGAAGGTACCTATACACTTTAGTGTAGGCAAATAAATATTTATAATGGAAAATTAATGAGAATCCATAACAAATTAGAAAAGTTCGAAATATTTGTTAAACAAGAATCGGTGACTTTGCGTAAAAGAGATTAATGAATCGAATCTGTGTACAAATTTGTCTTCAATACATACAATTTCTTGTATAAAAGGAAATGTTTATAATTAATTTTTTTATCTAAACTTTCTTAAGTGATATTAAAATAATAAGTCGTAAATTCCACTTAAATATTTATTTTAAGTATAACCCAACGCGTTTCGACAATATTTGTCATTATTAATGGTAATAAATTTGTTACAGATTAAAATTATACAATGTTAAGGAAAACTTGTTTACTCTCATCAAAAATGCAAAAAACAACATCGAATCAATCTTCTTTCCACAAAGGCTTAAAATGAAAATAAGGTTTAACAAGCAAAATTAATAAGAATAAATTGTGCATAAATGGCACCCCTCAACATAACGTTGTGCGTGTTTCCTCCATACGCCTATTGGCAACAAATTACTTTGTCAATTTCTAAGACGGCTCTCATTTAGCAGTAAAAAAGGTGAAATTTTAATAAAATAGTGATAACACGTCTCAATAGCGCCATCCAGTAGTCATTTATAACAATATAAAAGGCGCAACCCTTCTACATTACTTTGTACGTTATATTCATTATTTCCTTAATGCGTTCATTTGAAATTCGTTCTAATACGTTCTTCTAACTTACTGACCTTCTCCAGAATTCCATCTCGATTGCCTTTAACATTCCTTTTGTTGCTTTTTTAATTTGTCAACCTCCGCAGCTGTGTTTCATCCTTGTTTGAAGCACGCACTTGATTGTTCTGAAAGTCATTCACCGTTTTTAATTTTTAATGTTATGTTTTCATACAGAGATAGCACTGCTTTAGTCATTTTAACATTTATATTAGTTTCTCGCTGGTAGGTACTACGTCCACATGCGACTTGTTCTTCAATCTTCATTGCGTTGTACGTACTTACTTTCGATTTTGTTTTTCAACATTTTTGCCGTTATCCCTGCTAATATATTGGTGATTACCGACATCCCTTTACAACGTTCGCACTTGGTACGGCCTTCTTTTTTACTTTTCCGTGCATATACACAGGGAGTAATGTAATCGAAAAAAAATCTATCTCGACGTTTTGATGAATCTCAACGTTTTGATTCCTCCTGAGTCCAAAACCGCGATCTTTGAAAAATGTTTGTCTGTGAGTGAGTGGGTGGGTGGGATCATATACAGCCAAATTTTGTGATCCTGACCTTTTTCTTTGTTTGCGTTAAGTAAATCTACTAAGTCTATGTTTAGTTTTCGTTACGTTATGGCTGTGGAGCCTAAACCATTAGACCTCTTCAAAATCGGCCCAAAGGGGCCCAAAGTAGGGGCGTTATTTTAGGAGCAAACATTCAAATTTTAACCCAATCTAATTTCCCTTCGTGAAAAGGTAGTACCTATACCAAAATTGAAGAAGTGAAAGTAAGAAAAACCATAACCACCTCGAAAAATATGAACAGGAAGAAAACACTAAGAAAATAATAAAGAAATCAACGGAGGAAGTTTGGAAAGGAAATGACGAAAGGATTATGCTGAAATCCAAAAACCTTTGTAGTACGTAAAAAAAGGGCTAGACAAGTTGTCATCATTAAAGGCAAAAGAATGGTGGAAAGAGTATTTCAAAAAGATAGAGGGAAATGATACAACGGTGGCATAGAATATATTTATTTTAATGCGTTGCGTGACTATACGTCAAAAGATCGCAGCAAAAAGGTCACGCGACAAAAGATGACAGTCAAAATATCGCACGATAAATGATCGCATACGAAATATTTATATATATCTACCCATACATTGATATTAAAATCATATGTATTCATTAGGAATGACAAGTTCCCTTAGGGTTAGGAGGAACAGCTTCTTTTTTTGCCGTACACTTTAAATGGTTCGTTTAAGGCACGAAAGCGATAGCAGTTGTCCCGATGCAGCACAGGAAATAGTTCGTGAAGTATTTGTTAAAATAGGTTGTGTTGTTTTCACAGATTCGGCCATTTCCTTTATCCCTTTATTCGATTTTGATGATGACATTGTTACACACTGACAGTTGTTTATCTCAATACATGAAATACATCTAATAATTATTTTTCGTGCGACATTTTGACCGCTATCTTTTGTCGCGCGACCTTTTGGCTGCAATCTTTTGACGTGTGACCGGGTTGCGTCGTAGACCTTTACATTATACATGATAAAATTAACGTTAGATTTGTGCGAATATTCTGTCACCTTCGATAGTAAGTAATGTTTTGTGTCTAAGGGTTTATACGAAAAATTAAGAGTGAACATCTCGAGACAGAGGTAAATTTTATTTGTAACTATTAAGTGCAAATCATCGCTTCATAAAAATTAAAATGAAGTATTAACAAAGATGTTACGTCTTACAGATGTAACACTTAAAAAGCCAACGGTTTAATGGAAAATATATATCTATAGCGTCCTTCGCGTCGAATAGTGAAATTGAATGTAAAGGTGCATTGTAAGGTAACTGAAATCGCGGTTTGATTTATTTGATTATAAATGCGGTACTTTAAATCCATTAATACGGAGAATGGGTTTTAAAACAAAAAACTTTAAATCCAAGTCAATTCAATGAAACAACAATATTATTTATTCATGACATTGTAACATAAAAATTCGACTGTGATTTTACGACAATACATATTTTGGACATACTAACCAAATTTTTGATAATCACTGTTTGCAGCATGTTGTTGTATTTGTGCGAACAGCAAACAATTCGGTTTTAGTTGAAATGTTGACATATGAATATTTAAATAAGTAAAATAAATACCTGCGTAAACACTCTTTTATGTAAAATTCAACATTGCCCTTTTAAAAACAGTAATTTCTAGTTACGGACCGCTACACTTCAGACTTTCTGAGATTTTAAAAAAAATTATGTATCTGTAATTGCAACATAATGCAAGTTATGAAAATGTATTTGATCGAGAATAACTGTCGAATATGTTTGTCGGAAAATTTAATATCATCTTGTCCGCTTTCGGGAAATGTTTTGTAGTTCTAATTTTTGTTCGTAAAGCAGACTTAAACAGGAGACTTCCAACGCATTCAAACTTTAATGAAGTTCATACAACAAATTACAACTTTAAGTTCTTCAGTCAAATATGCCATTATTTGCTAAAAACTTTATAATTTTATTATAAATCCTCCCTTAAAAAATTATCTTCCCCAACTTATAGGGATTAAATCAGAACGAAGGTACCTTAATCCTGCTGACCTAATTGTTAGCTTACTTTTAATCTTGCTTACTACGAAATGTTACCACTTCTCTGTGGTCGGCTTATTTGTCACAACTTGTCGAAACGCGTTTGTTTGTATGTAAAAATAAAATTTGAATGAAATTACTCGTTCCATGGCGTAAGTTTAGAGAAAATTAATGGTTATAAATTGTTTTACTGCTTGGCAAAAAACCTCATATAAAATTAATCACTAACACGGTCGAAATATTTTTTTTTAAATTTAAGATACCGAAGTGGTACCTACGTGCTAAAGGAACTTTTACCATAAAAATTAAATGACCAGTAAACTGGCACACAACTTTCCCTTGTTTACTACAATGACGTATTAAATAAAATAGTTTTTTGCATAAGAACTCAAAATAAAATAGTTTTTGTGGATTTTTGTGGATATTTTGACTTGTAATTTTCCTCTCGTATGTCCTATTGTTGTGAGCTAAGTAATTTTCCTCTCGTATGTCCTATTGTTGTGAGCTAATATCTTTCTTGCTTTTAATCTTATATCAAAGAGTATCTTTGCTTATACAGGGTTGCCCACTTGCCCTTCGTTCTTCGATAGTACCTTTAATATTAATTTTAGGACAAAAGGTCAAGAGACATTTCTTATTCAGATGTTCTTTGTTTACAACCTAAAAATATTTTCAGCCACGCACTGCTCTCGGCTTCCTCTGTACAGGATCGTACTCGATTATTTTAAATGGAACACCCTATACATTTTTATATTTTTGAAATCCATATTCTATTCTAGATCAAGTTTGTTTAGCCTTTCACCTACTTAAGTCAACTCATTTAGTCAGTAAAAAAATCATAACTATTCAATCATTGGCAACAGAGCAACAAAATTTGAGAATATCATAAACAAAGGAGCGTTTTATTTCTCGATATGCTGATTTTGAAGGAAATTTGTTGCAAAAGGGACGTACTGAATTTTTTCTAACGACCACAGAAGAAGTGCCAAAAGTCGACCATTTTAAATAGAACACCCTGTATATTTTTTCATGAATGAACTGCTTTTTAAGTTAGCTTTAATTTTTGTTAAATATGTCCTATATCTAAAGGTAATAGTTTCCGAGATAATAACCTCAGTTTGAATTATTTTGTTTTTCCCCCAATTCTGAAAATAAAATTAAAGGAATCAACAAACAATAACAATATTTGTATCCGATATTTACTTATTTTATTGATTTTCATGATTTTTGCTTTGGTGGATTTGTCTCCGTCCGAAATAGCATATAGACTATATATGTACGTATACAGGGTGTTCAAAAAATATGGAAATCCTTGAATATCTCGAGAACGACACATCCGATTACAAAAAGAAAAAACAGGTGTTCCTTTATTGTTAGGAAACTATTCGGTCATGATACGTAAACAGCACTCTCACTCCTCGGGGGGGGGGGGGGGGGGGGGGGGGTGAGTTTCAATAAAAATCCAATTCCGTGCGTTAGTATCGCAAAAACTCGAAAAGTAGTTGGTCAATTGACATACAATTTTGCATAGTAGTTCAGATTAACCATAGGAAGGCCATTAATTGAAATCTTATGTTTTAGGGCTTCACCTCTCTGGTTTATAAGTAAACATTGTAAACAGACGTAGGAGCAGCTCCTCGTAATTGACTTTGGTGTTATTCTCCACGATGGAGAAGACCTTCTGAAGGAGTTGTCAAGTGGGACTTGGCAAGTTGAATGAAGTACTTGAAGTTTCATTAACTGTCCCACTTGACAACTCCTTCAGAAGGTCTCCATCGTGGAGCATAACACCAAAAATTGTAAACAGAAGCGCACCGTTATTACTGTCAAAGTTAACAGCTGTCAATTTTTGGTGATACGAAGTTCACCGGGCCATCTACTTTCTCCTAAAAGTGTTATCGTTCTGTGTTATCGTTCTACGTGTTTTGTTAAGACCTGTATTTAGGTTTTTATTCCTTCTTGGTTCAGCATTAGCTTAGCTCTTCCCCATCTGTGAAGGAATTTATTACTTCGTAATATATTATTATACATTAAAAACTGACGGGGTTCACGTTTCCATTACATATTTCTTCATTATTACGTCATTTTGTGACTACTTTCCTCTATGGTATAAGTATTTTTCAACTAGGATTCCCGTTTTCGAATTAGCGCTTTATATTAGTAAACACAAACTTTTTGTCTTTTATCTCTGTTTAAATTGTGGTTGTACTTCTAAGCAACAGAAACGTAGGTTTTACGGCGATAGATAAATTGCTTTAAGCACACAATAAGCATTAAAATATTGTACAAATAACCGCAATGTGACAGAAAGAGATGACAGTAGTTTATGTTGGACGCAAAACTACAACTATTTTCGAATGCCAAAGATTCTCAAAATTTTACATTACTGTAGGTAATGTATAATGAATTGCGCATGGCATTACTAGCAACAGATAAGCGCATTAATGATCCATTAGATTTATTGTATACTTATAAATATGTAAGTAGGTACTTAAAATTATCATTCATTAAAAAATCAATTATCTAAAATAAATTGTTGTAGAACCTCTGACTAACAAGTAATTCTTAGTTCATACGGTGATTCAATGAACCGCACTAATCCGAAAACGGGAATCCTAGTTGAAAAATACTATAACCACTTCGAAAAGATTGTATTCCTTTTTTTCCTCTGCGAGAGAGAAAACATGTCCCATTTCCTGCTCTGTGCCACTTTCTATCACACAAACAGCATTCCTCTTTTTCTTCTTCTCTATTTCATGGGAAGATCTGAACATGATATCTGAGAAAATTTTTTTCTGTCTCGTCTCCTCTGCAATCCCACCAATTGCGCATCATCATTAGATGCTGGATATTTTATACAATGGTTTTCGCACCATCCCCTTATAGAGTGGCCCAGCTATCACCTGCCGTTAATTTTACATGATTTATTTGGGTTCAATTTGGTTTCGAATAAATATATTGTACAGGATGTTCTTAAATATAGCGTAAAGGAGAACTATTCCATAACCGCCCGAGTTTTAAATTTTCTAAGCTCCCCCAAGCTTTCTCAGAAAATGTGGAGATTTATTTACACCCAAATTACATTAAAGTCCATGAATTTACCTAATTATTATACAAGTGGATGGTTTGACCTATTGTTTAACTAGGGTAGTTTATAGTAGTGTTCACAATCTTACCTTGGATACTTACGATACCCTCCTCTTTGCTAAT
The DNA here is from genome assembly GCA_036250285.1 of Pyrocoelia pectoralis. NCBI lineage: Eukaryota > Metazoa > Arthropoda > Insecta > Coleoptera > Lampyridae > Pyrocoelia > Pyrocoelia pectoralis. The sequence goes on from CM070080.1 coordinate 7,058,776, forward strand.
ACTAATGTTTTAGCTAAATATGCAAATGTATTACAAGTTTTGATAGAAACATGCGTAATTTGGTATACTCTTACTCAACTACTACCCTAAATACAACGCTTGGTATGGTATTTTCAACTTCTACCAAAATGCTCTCCGAACATGTAGAAAAATTTCCCCCAATGTTGCTGCGCTGTAAATGTTTGTGCTGTAGGGGTTAGTTATGGAGGGAGCTTTTGGTGGTAGGAGGTGCATACTAAGGCTTCAAAACTATTTGTAGTTTAGCCGAAATTCCATACAATCGTGTGATCACTTTAAGAGCTTTTTTGTTGTTTTAGGTTTTTTGTAAAATTTGTTACAATAACTTTCATCGGGTTGTACAGCAGCAACAAATAATAATGATAAAACCCATTACTTGTAATTATCCAAGAAGGAAACAATGTTAGTTGTTAATCATAATAACAAAGATTATGTGAACCCAACAATAAACATTTTAAACTGCAAATAAGAGGGTGACAATATTTATATAAATAAAAACATTTTTATCTTTCGCTGTTAAAAAATATCCAACAATTTTAAGTACAATGGCACAATCTGGAAAACAGTTAATCGTTGTTTGCAGACTTAGACGTAGGCCCATTACTTTGCCTTTCAGTCAGCTTTAAGATCGGATTAAGAATTCTGATAAAATGTTCTCTTTCTTTTCTTTTGTTTTTAAGTTCAACAAAGTGAAGAAGTTTGTAAATGTTAAGTAGTATCATAAATTTTAAAACATCTTTTCTGTTTTAGATTTAAGGTTTATTTATTTTTACTTTGCCTTAAATTGAATGCGGATTTTTAGGGTATTTAGACGTAAATACGTCCTGTCATAAAATAACGCATTAGATATTTACAAGCAACCATTCACTTTTATTATTATGAAAAAGGGAAAATAGGTTAACGAATTACTTAAATACGTGAAAAGAGCAAAAGGAAGTGAGGAGAACTTTTTATTTCAGTAAAAAGTTTCAGTTTTGTCTTTTTGCTTAAATGTGTTAAAAGTGATGATCTCGGTTTTGCTAACACCCTGTCTTATTTATTTATTTTAGCTTGGAATGTTCTAAACTAAATCAATAGAACCGTTCATAGTCTATTCCTTGCTTCATAATAAGTCTTGTGTAGCTATAGCGGCAAATTAACCTTCAACCTTTGTGAAAGGACAGTTTCCCACGTACCTACCCCATTGTTTCTCTTGATTCTCCACATTCGTACCTGGGGCTTACAACAAAGCTCCTGTTATAAAAACTATGGATTACATCGACCATGATATCTTCAGAGGCGACTTATTATGTTCCAAGTCAAAACTCCTGGAGTCCCAATCGATACATACCTCAATGAGCTTTCTTAATGCTTCGATCATGAAATCAAGCCTTGCGGATGTTTTGATCTTGATAATCTTCTATTAGGTTGTGATTCAAGTTCTCAGATGTATTTCAATCAAAGAACACAAATTAAACAGTCAAAACGGTGCCTCCAGGATTATAATATTCTGGAAACATCGTTTTGACAGTTTAATAATACACTTCTATTCATTTTTTGATCACTGATATGATCTGAATTTCTCAGTAGCTTTTAGAAGAACCACGAAAAGATACAGTATCGTTTCTGCTACATTACACTTATTCTATGTGCACTTTCTGCAACAATCTTGCTTATTTTAATTGCGATTCCTTCTTAGAGCTTTTTAGAGCTTATTCAGAGGTTTTCTGAATATATCAACCAAAATCTTCAGTTGAATACATTTAATTTGGGAATACTGTTAATTGAACGAATCTCTACCAAGAATAGTGCTGTTAAGTTTCAACCAGGTATTCGGCTCGGAAGGCGCCAACGCGGATGAGGAAGAGAACTGGCAAAAGAAAACCAGGATACAACAGGAAATCACACTAAGATGAAAATGAGGTGAAGCACCAATTCAATTCGATATATTTGCTTAAAAAATATTTTTACAAATAGTTCTTACACTAAACTGTACATTCGCATAAACCTAATTTTCCCATGATCCTTCCTCTCTCCAATAATCCTCTCTTTCACCTGCTACCCTTACAAATCTTCTTTCTACGACTTCTTCCATCCACCTTAACCATTCTCCTCCCTCCCCTAATACCTTCTTCCAACTTCTACGCACCTCTCTCAACTTATCACACTCCCCTAACATGTATGCCAACTTTTCCCGCCCCACACCGCACAGTCTACACCTTCTGTTTTCGTCTTCCTCCCAATAATTATTGTCCCTCTCCTCGTTTCCACATCTGAACCTCGCTATCAACCTCTTCTTTTTTATCCCTAACCCACCCTTCAAGTATCTCGGCAGATCCTCCTCCATACTTTCCTTGTAGCTCGCTTCTCTAATTTTTCCCTTCTTTCCTGTATCTGCACATCCCTATTCCTTTTTATTATATCTTCTCTCTCCCCACGCACTCTCCCTGCACCTCTGCCTTCGCATATCCTTCTCTTTCATAATATTTCCTTCTGCTCTGCTGTCCGTACTTTATTCTTCCTTTCTTTACTTCTCTCCAACAGTGCCGTATCAGATTTCCCCCTCTTCCTCTTTCCAGGCCTTCCTCGTACTTCATCGCCATTTTACCCGTCTGCACCCTCAGCTTTTTCAGTATCTCGCCTGCACCCTTTCGAGCACTTCCCACTCACTCTACCCCCATACAGCATTACGCTCTTTCCCAGATTGTCGAAGTGTCACCGTCCTCTTTACTTTATCTCTCCCACACTTCTCTTTTTCCTCTTCCCTTGCCTTTCTGAAACACCATCATCTTTGTTTTTTCCACACTGATCTCTAGCTCTCTTCCTTCCAAGAAATCCTTCACCACCTTCTCTCCGTTTTTGTTAGCACAACAATATCGTCGGCGAATGCCAGGGCCCACACCTTCCCTCACCCTATCACTACTTCCCCGTATTGCGCTTTCTTCAATTTTTCCAAGCCTTCCATGTATATCGAAAAAAGTCCCGTGCTAAGAGCATATCCTTGTCTTAACCCTTTTACCGTTTCAAAACTTTCCCCGCACTTTTCCCCTACTGTTCCTTTATACCTCGCCTCTTTGTATAACACTTCGGTTCTTTCCACTACCCCCTCACTTATCCCCCCGTCCCTCATTATCCCCCATAACTTTTTTCTATACACCTTATCAAAGGCCTTTTTAACGTCCAGGAAGAGCGCATATACCTTTCCCCTCTTTCTCTCTAATTCTTTATTCACTATTTGCCTAATTATATACACGTTATCAATCGCCCTCCTTCCCTTTCTGAAACACCATCCTGCTGCTAGATGAACTCCACCCTATCGGTCTTAAACTATGGCATGGGCAACACATCCAGGTAAATTGGAAGATGAAACCGCAGTCTTACGTGGAATCCAAATGAAACTTATCTTAAAACAACAAGAATCTTCACCTCACCATATCTGTAATATGACCATAAAATTATTACAAATCATTTATGCCTGCCCTGAATATTAGAGCCGATTGTTATTCCTAGAGAATTCTGTCCATAATATCCATGTTCTGGTCATCAAGATAATTTCAACATAAGGCAATATTATCAACAAAAGCAATGTGCCAAACTGTATTATTCAAGTGAAGCAACAGTCACGTTCAAACCTTTGGAATTTTTTTCCAATTAAATAGTCATTAAATCGATTGTTCTAACATTTTGGAGAATTTTTAAACCATACAGTGCCTTATTATGTTTTAGTACTTTACTATTATAGGTAATCCTTTTCGTCGTTTATCTAATTTACCATTTTAAAGCGCTGCATATAGTGCAATTTCTGTGCACACGAGTCGATCATTCTTCTAACATTTTTCATTTTCTGGAGAGTTTTGGCCCAAATCTCATCTTCTTTTATTTTGAATATCGACTTTGTTCCAACAGGTATAGTCTGCAATGGTTGCTTTTCTGTACTGCACGTCTTCGCGATTTCATGGGCTTTTGTATGGTTACAGACAGCTATAGACCATTTTCTATAGCTAGTAGTTACTTAGGTTATTAGGTCTTTATCTACTCCCATTAAGCAATAGGCTAAACTCAAGTACGAATCTAGTTTCACTTGTATTCTTTGTAATTTAGTTTTCTTCTTTATCAGTTTTATTTCAATTTTTATGTTTATCATACTCAATATTGTTTTCACTTTCTGGGGTTTCTTCTCCTATTGCATTTCCCTGTTCGAACCTTTTTTCTTTTTTCGAGCATGTGTTTTGCTTCTTGTTTGTTTGATTTATTATTATCTTCAATCTTACTTCTAGAAGATTTCATATCAATCAAAGTTAACAGCTTTAGTCCAGTTTTTTTTAATTATTTGACACCAATCCTTAAATTCATGCGAAGATTATTCTACATAATTATCACCCACTATTCTAGGGACTTTAAACCCTTGACTAGAAAATTTTCAGCATAACAAAACAGTAAAATTGTAGTAATAATCAATCACAGTTTAAAAATATCAAAAGTTTGAGGATCCAAAAGGCTACACACATCATTTGATATTATTTTTCTTACCTACGCGAGAAATTAACAAATTTTTAGTTAAATGGATAACGAGACATTTTGAACTCCTATGAATTAACCACAATAGTAGAGTAGTTTCAAAATCTCGTGGCACTCGAGATGCGCGCAGTATTTATTTAAACGCGGTACTACGATACTAATATGAAGTTCTATACATAATGACGCCTATATTTATTTATTCTACATATTTAGGATGGCATTTTACCCACCCGATGTTTCTCGACGTATAACGTCGTGCCTACTTTTCGAAATTGTTTTAAATCCCGCCGCGCATCTCGAGCGCCACGAGATTTTGAAACTACTCTACACATTTTTAAGCCCATACCTTTCTATGTAGTTTGCGCATTGCCTTTTTCCGCGGATGCCAGGATTGTTTTGTACATTTTACCTAGTTTTCCGCCTCTAAAATTTTCATATTGCCGTTGATGCACCATCAGACTTACTTTACAAAATTTAATTTTTATTAGGTATTTTGTTTGTTTCCATCGTTACCGAGTTTTCAACAACTCCCAGAGAGACCTGCCTACTAACAAAGCAAACGTTTGCTTCAAGACTTGCGACAGACGAACGACGAGCAATAATTACAATTTGAAATCCATTAGAAGTAAATTTGAATGGAATAATGAACGAGAACTATAATCTACGCAATGTGGCACCAAGAACGTATATATGTACCTGAGAGGTAATTGCTGTAGGCCGATCTCATTAAACTAAAACAGAAGGAACGAAATGCTTTATTTTTAATTAAAAACAAAGTTGCTTTCGTAAAAATCGAAATTGAAGAGTGAACTGAACCATGTGTAAATTTAAATTACACGCAAAGCTGTACAAATACAATTTTTTCAGTATAACAAATTCATCCCGTGAAAGTAATTAAAATTAAAATTTTATATGAGCACTTTTCGTTTATTAAGTTTAACAACGGTGGGTACCTGTAAATAAGTTAAAGCAAAAGATTGATGTGGCCTAAGTCACGGTGCTGTCACATAATTGTCCTCTCATTTATCAAGGATAATGGCTCAAGGACATACTCGGGTACAAATTATTACCCTTTAAAACTTAACTAATCTGTGTTTCTACATCTTTCCCAGTCAATTAATTTTCCTACTACTGTTTTCTCAGTTAAAGTCTTTTTAATCGATTAAGTTTTTGATTGATAGCGAAACTTATGGAAAAATAAGTACCTACGTTATGGGTTATTCCTAAAACGCAAATGTGTTAAAAATTTTATTTTTATGAAATCACATATTTTGATATGATGCATAGCTTTATTTTAGTTACGTGGAACGCATTTCAAGTGATATAATATATTGCATACGTGAACTGGATAGTTAGCCTCCTCAATAATACAATTTAAAGCAATTTTCATAGGAAAATCGTACAAAAGCACCGCGCGTTCTACTTCTATATGGAAATCCACAAAAAGATCGGTAAAAATGTATTCCACTATTATTAGATTTGATATTGGAGTTGAGTTCTTCACATCCCTAGAGAATTGTAATGTGCGCTAAGGAAAAATTTATTTCTTAATCAAATACCACTTATACTTCCGTAGATATCTATGCCTTTTTTGATTAACTTTTTCTGCCAAAAGTTAGTTTCCGTGACCTTTTATGTAAAATAAGATGAGGCGATTTTTGTTTGAAATCAGAAAGTCGTATTTTTTTTCTCCCGTCTTGTTGAAATCTTAGATTTCACCAAAAAATTGTATGTTACAATGTTATAGCCAGTGCTTTCGCTCAATTATTTCTATTTTTTTAATGAACAATTTTATGACAAAATCTTCTTGCCTGGATGGGGTATGTTGGTATGTTCTCAACCTAATTGTTTGACATCGATTGGAATTTGCAGTAGATGATACCAGAAACCATGTTCATGGTGTCAATTATTTCCAGTCATTTTTTGACAAACTGTACTCTTTGTACAATATGTCTCCAAAAAACCAAAGGGAGCTAATGTAAAAAGTGTAGTAAAAATTTCACAATAAGATGAGTCTCATCGAGTTTTAATACCATGAAATCCGTATGGGACAGCTATGGTGCACTTGCAACACACTTCAGTATTGCCAAAGATGGCATGGCAAGAGTTACAAAACAGAGTCTTCTTAATATAACTGCAAATCTGAAGTATGGCACTACCTGACGCTGACATCAGGGAAATGGTCAGAGTCTTGGGCACCTTGTGTAATGAACGAGGAAAATTCCTAGAAGAAGCTATTCGGGCTTCGCAAACTAAGAAACTTAATATCATCTGTCCACAGTGTAATTCTAAAGATGTGACAATAAACAGTGACCAATTCTTCAGGAGCCCCGATAATCTGAGGAACAGACTTGTAGGTCATCAAAGTCATGAGTGTCAAGAAAACTGTACCGCAACAAAAAGATGAACATAGTTTCTGATTTGAAAATTTTATACAAGAAAAACTGGCCTTCCATATCCGGTATATCGAGACAAACATTATCAATTTATGCGACCGGTTCCAACTTCAAGAAGATAGAATAATGATTAATGCTTTTCGAGAATATTTTGACGGCAGCTTTATTCCTGAGGATTTAAAGCCCATGTTACGTATCCAATATCAACGAAAGAACTTTTAGTTATAATAACTGACACAAGGAATGCATTGCATGTGGAACGAGTCAGTGGAGTTATGTGCATCGGCAGCGTTGGACCTCCAGTTAAGGAATTCACACAGTTTCTTATGTGGTTGATGGGGAGTAGGAGATCATCAAACGAGGCAGCATGCCGCAAGCCAGACTCGTATGAAGGAAATATGCAGTATCAACCAGTTGAAGTGAAGGTGGGCTCCCTCAAATATTTTTTTCCAACTAAAGCACTGGTTTTCGGTTTCCATTACGTAATTGTTGCCCAGGAGGTTACTATACCTAATTATAGAATAGTTATGGAAACTCCTCGTAATATACTTCTAGTGTTTTCCCCAATTCGGGGACCTTCAAAGGAGGTGTTAGGTGGGTACTTAATGTAGACTGAAGTTCTTCAATAAGTGAATTGTCAACGTTTCGACTGGTGGTAGCCCAGTCTTTATAAAGGCTTAGAAGAGGTAGCAGCTACAAAAAATGACGTGCATCTGCTGGACTGGATCAATGAGCAGATGCACGTCATTTTTTGTAGCTGCTACCTCTTCTAAGCCTTGATAAAGACTGGGCTACCACCCGTCGAAACGTTGGCAATTCACTTATTGAAGAACTTCGGTCTACATTAAGTACCCACCTGACACCTCCTTTGAAGGTCCCCGAATTGGGGAAAACACTAATTATAGAAGTAACTGTACTAACGAACCGTAACATTTTTTTTATTTTTTCGATTAGTGTACGCAACCTAAGCTCTTTGAAGGCAAAGGTATCGTATATCATTGTGGTGGTCCAGGGCAGCGCTTGGCTCTGGCGTCTTCCAACCCTGGAAAATAAGCCACACATTTGCTCGAAGTTGATAGTACCATTGTACCATAACTGACTAGGCGCTGGTAATTACCAATGCTCAATTTGAATCATTTATTGAAGAGCTACAGCAAGTAATAGACATTACTGGGGCTTGTATTGAAAATGATACCTTCCAGTGTTTTCGTGCTGGAGCTGGACATCATTTATTCTGACATGACTTTTTGCTGGTATGGGTATCCTTAATGTGAATCGATCTTTAAACTTAACTCTCTGTTTCTCAGACATGGAAATTTATAGATTTTGCTGCTTCGTAATATACGTATAAGGGTATAAGGTAGCATAAAGGTTGTCGACTTTCCCCCATTCATAGCACAATACAACGCACCATGGTGCTTTTTCTTCGGAATTGTTGCCTCTAATGACATTGTGTTACCATTACCAAATGATTCATTGAATGAGCGATAATTGCATTGAAAAATTGAAAAATGAACGAAATCAGACAGTATTATACGTACATACAGGGTTGCCCACTTGCCCTTCGTTCTTCGATAGTACCTTTAACATTAATTTTAGGACAAAAGGTCAAGAGACATTTCTTAATCAGATGTTCCTTGTTTACAACCTAAAAATATTTTCAGGCCCGCACTGCTCTCGATTTCGTCTGTACAGGATCGATTATTTTTAACGGAACATCCTATAGATTTTTATATTTTAGAAATCCATATTCGATTCTAGACCAAGTTTGTTTAACTTTTCACCTACTTAAGTCAACTCATTTAGGAGAAAATAAATGTTTTTTTAAAATTGTCGCCGAAATCAACAATCGGTAAAAAATCATAACTGCAACAGAGCAACAAAATTTGAGATTATCATAAACAAAAGAGCGTTTTATTTCTCGACATGTCGATTTTGAACGAAATTTGTTGCAAAAGGGACGTACTGAATTTTTTCTAACGACCACAGAAGAACTGCCAAAAGTCGACTATTTTAAATAGAACACCCTGTATTTTTCATGAATGAACTGCTTTTTAAGTTAGCTTTAATTTTTGTTAAATGTCCTATACCTAAAGGTAATAGTTTCCAAGATAATAACCTTGTTTTGAATTATTTTGTTTTTTTGCTCAATTCTGAAAATAAAATTAAAGGAAGCAACAAGCAATAACACTATTTGTATCAGATATTTACTTATTATTATTTGCTGATGTGTAACATTAATTAATAAATAAACTTACATAAAATCGAGCGGTACAAAACACAAAACATTACCTAAACATTAATTTTCAAACAACCCATCAGTGTTGTGTAAACACTGCCTTACACGATTTGAAAAATTTGTGTTAACATCTTCCAGGATATCAGGCATGATTCGCATGATTGATCTGAAAGGTTCACGTATCCTGGAAACATTCGTTGAGAATGAAAACCATATCAACCAGTTCGTTATTTGGAAAATGTGACATTTTCGATTCGATTTAGCCTTTTTAATAAAGTGAAGACGATAATGTGTCAAATATAATCAATTGAAATTAATCTGGCGTATGTCGTCTATTGTTATTGGCATGGCAATTATGTTAAATGTATTTATGATTAAAGAACAGCATGGGTACTGTCTCAATAACATTTTAATACCGAGTCGTTTTTTTGTTTCAGCACATTCCTGGTTTTTTTAAGTAGCAACACAATTTAGGTAATAATATAGTAAATATGTGATACAAATATTGTTATTGTTTGTTGCTTCCTTTAATTTTATTTTCAGAATTGGGCGAAAAAACAAAATAATTCAAACTAAAGTTCTTATCTCGGAAACTATTACCTTTAGATATAGGACATATTTAACAAAAATTAAAGCTAACTTAAAAATCAGTTCATTCATACATATAAAACATAAAATAGTCGACTTTTGGCAGTTCTTCTGTGGTTGTTAAAAAAAAATTGTCAATGATTGAATAGTTATGATTTTTTTACTGATTGTTGATTTCGGCGACAATTTTTAAAAAACATTTATTTTCTCCTAAATGAGTTGACTTAATTAAGTAGGTGAAAAGCTAAACAAACTTGGTCTAGAATCGAATATGGATTTCAAAAATATAAAAATCTATAGGGCCTGAAAACATTTTTAGGTTGTAAACAAGGAACATCTGAATAAGAAATGTCTCTTGACTTTTGACCAGGTAACGAAGTATAAACATAGATTGTGGACTTAAAGACACGGTTGAGCATTTTAGCGCATTTGGAATTGTATTGTGGCCACTTGGTTCCCCTGTTTGTAATGCGGGCCAGCTCGCCATCAAACCTTTCTCTATCATCTTTCTTCGCCAATTTACTCGGGATGATCACAAAAAAAGGCGTCTTGTTGAAGAGCTAGAACCAAAAATCCACGGGTTCCTTCACACAAGTTTCTGCAGTTCGTATTTTGTAGATGGCGGTATAGCACATTGTCTGTGGTTATAGTGAACTTACTGAATGATCAATCTTCTAATGGCGATTTATCATTTTGATTATGGGAAAAAGTTATAGTTTTGATGGGCAACAACTAAAATTTTTCATTTTAATCTTTTAATTTATTACCAAGAGGATCTATTATTGACATACGAAACTTTGGTGAAAATCACAAATAATGTTAAAAGTTTGCGGACTCGTTTTGCTGTTTCGAGATGGAAAATATTTTAATAATACTGAAGCAAACGTACTGGTATTGAATTATAGATAGATTTATTTTTCAAATTTTGTAGCCTATTTACTCTCATTCGAAAAAAGAATACATACAAAGTATCAATTATTTCCGCCCGGTTATGTAAAAAAAACAAAAGTTCCATCTAGTAATGAACTACTCTGTCTACAACCCCCCAATATTCGTATTTACATATCCAGAAATAAGCGCAATTAAAGTTAGATGAGTCTATCTAAAGCTGTCGTTTCGTCTGTGCAGACGTAATTAATTTATTTTTGCATTCGTTGATGTTAATGTGACGCTTTGAACATCGTTATAACAGTAATAATGAAATAAAGTTTTCCGCTGTAAAGATCGCGACTGTGTTTAGAAATAATTGGCGACTATAAATAATTTCTCTGGCCCGCTTCATTTTCACTCTTTCTCTTTCCTTTGTAAAAAGGGCCAATTATGTTACTATGAAAATTTAAAACGATCAAACTCGGGGTGTTATTGTCACATTTGTTTATTTCTCATTTAAAAGGTTTTATTTCTTTACATCTACTATGAACTACTATGTTACTAATTACAAATAGGTATGCAGGGTGTCCCAGGTTTAATGATCAGGGCTTTGACATTTTGTAGAAAAACACATTTTAAGGTGGGTTGCTCCTATAAACATAGTTCTTAAAATTCTTTGTTTCTGAGATACAGGGCATTAAAGTTTTCTAAAAAATAAAGTTTTTATTTATTTATTTCCCTACTGTGGCAATAATTCAAACCAAAATCGGCACACAAGATACAAGGACAGAGGGCCACAAGATTGAAGAATATCAATTTTTTTAATCAAGCAGTGGCGGAGATATGGATAATCCGTTCTACTAATTTGATAAATAAAAAGAGTACGGCTCTGAATTAAATATTCGAAATATACTTTTCGATGGAGCATTCAAGTCTGAACAAAAAATGTCTCTATAGTTTTTTTCGTTTCTGTTACCGTGCGGCCGCAAACTAGATTTTTTCACGAAAATGTATTTTGGCTATATACAAAAATGATGGTTGCCATGGATCTTATGCTTTGTCCATGTATCTTGTGTGCCAATTTTGGTTTGAATATTTTCAACAGTTCGGAAATAAATAAATAAAACCTTTATTTTTTAGAAAATTGTGACGCACTCTGTATCTCAGAAACAAAGAATTTTAGGACCTATGTATATAGGAGCAATCCACCTTAAAATGTATTTCTCTACAAAATGTCAAAGTCCTGATCATTAAACCTGGGACACCGTGTATAATATCTATCTTTCTATTGTTTATGTATGACATACAGTAGTGAGTGTAACTTCTTTACTAACTGATCGATAAAGGTCGCGATATGTTGTTTAACATTCGAAGGCATAATAAACCAGTTGAAATCCGCGGGATTACAGAACGAATTTCGAATACCGCATATGTGCGAAAAGTTAACAAATAACAAAAAACAATACAATTTCTATTATTTATACATATTTTTCGGCACATTTGTTTGAATCAAGTCAAAAATAAAAAATTTAAATAAAATTAAGATACCTAATTTTGAAATTAAAGCGTGGTTTCGAAATTTAGGAGTAGTTTCGAAATTTAGACTTGGTTTCGAAATTAGGGAGTTGTTTCGAAATTAAAACTAATGAAATTATTATTGCAAATTATTAAAGGGTATCCTTGTCTGAGCCCTTTGTTCGTCCAGAACACTTCTCCCAATTTCCCTTCCTTTCTGGTCCTGCATCTTGTCTCTTCATATATCTCCTCTATCACATAAAATCCATTGTTTAACTTTGCTCTATCTCACTGGGAACCATGCGACGGACACACGGACGAACCGACCCACGAACGGAATACTGAATACAGTAACGAACGAAGTTCGTTGAAAATATCAGAACTTAATTACAGAAAATGACGCAATCCTCTTTAATTAATAGAACCATAATAAATTATTTATAATATAAAAATGTCATATTAGTTCTATTCTACAGGAAGACGTATGTTATGTATTGAAGGACCCTCTGATCAACGTTCTTAAATATACCTCCGCCAAAAATCTCTTTATTTTACTTATTTATACTGGGACTTATATTGTAGTTCAAATGGACTGCGGCCATTTCGGTTTATTGTGTTTACTCCAGTTAGCACCCCTGTGCCGTCAAAGGGACAACTCAGAGCATTGGTTGGGTAGAGGTTAAGATCTTTTAGTGCCAGTGTATCAAACCCGAATAGTTCCCATCTTTGATGGGCAGAATAGGGTACGTTCCACCATTTCCGTACCTTGCCTGCACAATCTGCATCCAAGATCTACGATTTCATTTCATACAAATAGCATCTCATGCTCTTCGGTTCTTCTTTTGGACGGCTCTCGTTTTTGAATTACGTTTTTGAGTAATCTCTGCATATATAAAAGGATAAAGTGATGACTCACTCACTGATCTATCAATGCCCAGTCCAAACCAATGAATCTAGAAACTTGAAATTTTCAGTGAACCTTCCCCTAATGATGTAGGCATGCACTGAGAAGCAGATTTTCGAAATTCATCTCCTAAGTGGGACAAAATAAGAGTTGAAGTTATGGAGTTTTGATTCGATATGTTCACCCATTGATCAAAAATTGTTCTAAATTTCAATTAATTTCGTCCATTTTTATTCCCTTAGACTGATTTTCTGGTCCCTTAATTGTTTTAGGGTCAAAACATAAGAGTACAAAAGTGTTTAAAACTGAAAATGCTACCTGAATGGTACGATTTCTTCGACCAAAATTCTATTGTAAGAAAGAAACCAAAGGAATTTTTTGGGGGCATTTTGAAGAACAAGATTGGGGGAGAATGTAACAGTGTTACAGACAACTTGCAAATGTGCGCAGTAACTTTAATAACAAACTTGGTTTTTTTTAGCCTCTAATGGCAGCCTTTTTGAGCATTTACTTTGATCTTAAAAATTCCCGTTAACGTGTTCGAACTAGTTTTTTATTGTTATTTTCTTTGATTCTTATTATTTTGATTTGATTGGTAGGTATACCTTTTTATTCTTAATATTTAAATTAAATTCTGCTTCAAAAGTTATAAGTTTATAGCTATTAATATAACTCCAATATTGTGCGATTTATAATAATCGATGATATTCTTGGCCGAGATGGTATAAATCGCACATATTGGAGTTACATTCAAAGCTTTATCGTATCATCGTTGCTGTCGCTTTGTAAGGAAATGGAATTGTACTATAAATTACAGTAGTAGATTTGTATAGAAATCTACAATTTATATTAACAATTACACTAATAGAGGGCAGAACCATCCATAACGTTCGGCGTCTCACACATACCACCCCCCCCCCCTTTTGATGCCCCACTCACATCCAGTAACGTATATAAGGTAAGGACCCAGTAATAGGAGGACACTTTTTGAACCTGAGATTTCCTTCCAGTTCCAAACTCTTAACCGAATTAAACCGAACCGTATACCCCGCTGTAAATAATTTAATCAATTAACATTGCATTCCAGATGGTTAGTTGAAGACCGGAGGGATTTAAACAATTTTAGTACATGCAGTCAATAATTAATCCACGTTAAAGTCCAGATGGTTTGTGAAAGACCGGAGGGATTTAACAATTTTATTAATTACCGTAAACTATTAATTAGCCCTGTGAATAGATCATACCCAGGTGGTTTGTTGAAGACCGGAGGGTAGTATTGAGTCGACGTACCGTTACCGTCAATAGTATTCTAAACACCCCTTTAGGGTAGTAAAAGCCAAGTATACGTTTCAAGATAGTTCAGAGATTACCAACCCGCCATTTTGCCTATCTTGCGTACCACCTGGTATAACCCTATTCCCAGAGCCGATTAATCTTAACCACCACCAGATACAACTAATAATTACTACATGTACTTACATGAATTTAACAATTACATCAAATCACTTAAGCACTAATAACAAAGAAACATCCATAAAACCTAATATTAATTACAGGCACGTTATACTCCACCACGTGTGAAGCGACCGGTACTGTGCCGAGTGCCGACCCACGCTCCCACGAGAGGGCAGCAGCGCCAGAAAATATTATTGTAAATTACACATTCTAACTAAATTGTACATGGCATAATAAAACCTTAAGTATTTTCACCGACCACTGTGTTTACTACGAACCCGCAACTCCGACTTGAGATACCCGAACGGTAAAAAGCTCTACCTTAGTGGAAAATAAACCGCCACGAGGTAGAAAGGTTACAGCTTAGCAACGTCCGAGGTGGTATAAATCGTATCATTGAAGCAAGCAATTTTAAAACAAAACACTGATTTAGTTTACATTGAATTAAGAAAATTTTTCAAAAATCAACACTTTTGTACTCTTATGTTTTGGCCCAAAAACAATTAGGGGAGCAGGAGATTGCATAAACAAGATTTTCATGTAAAATGCTATTACCGAGCGGCTGGATCAACACCCGGTATATACATAATCATGTAACCACGTTTACCACTGTGGTGGTGTGTGGCGTTTACCAGTTTCTTTCTAATTGTTACCCTTTACTTTCACAAACTTTTTATTTCTAGCCTTCCTTTGCGCTTCTTCCCATGTAGAACCTCTTCCTTCCAGTATATTCCCGATCATTTTATCCCACGTCTTCTTTGACCTCCCCTTTTGTTCACCTTTTGTATTTTGGCCTCCTAAATTTGGTTAACCGGTCTTGCTTGCTCCACTTTCTGCAAGTGCCCCCACCAGCTAAGCTGTCTTTGTTCAACAAATTGTTGACTGTTGTTCAGCTCAGCTCTTATTTGTGTGTTTCTCATTCTGTCTTTCTTTCTTTTCTGCAAATCTTTCTCGCTAGATCCAATTACCACGGTTTCATCCACAAAAGCTCCTTCCGATATCCTAACTCTGTTTAAGTTTTTATATCCTATGGTTACTTTCCTTACTTTCTTTGTGCATATGTCCAGTATGTCGTCCATGGGAATAATAAAAAGTAATGGACTCCGCCCGCCTCGGGACCTCCCCGTCTTAACCCTCCCTCGTCGCAAAATTTTCTGATTTCATGTTCCTACTTATAACTATGTTCTCTGTTCTTCTATATACACTCTGGATAGACAAATGTGATACAAAGGTCTTCTGAATGTGCCCTATTTGCAGTATATATACAAGGATATAAGCTAGCGTTAGTTAGTTCGGTTCGAAGTTCGAACATTTAGTTTGAATTTTCAGCGAACTTCGAGCTCTAAATTCGACCTCGACCTCGAAATTGGAACTGTTCGAATTTTGTAGCACAAGTAATAATAAGAAGCGCGAAATGAAATCTAATACTTTATAGGACATTATAATTAATTATTTTCCTTGTTTCAGCTGATCTTCGACGAATTCAAGGTCGGCCGCTACGAATCCCAAGCATTAGATGGTTGTCCTGATGGTTATATGCAGCTCAGCGAATTGGGCCGTCCTTTTACCGGCGGCTCATGGTGTGGATCATCGTCTGGCCCCGCCGCCTATTACAGCGAAACGTCAACAGTAACGGCGTCCGTCAAATTGTTCGCCTCACCTCAACAGCCCTTTCAATTTAGTTTACGATTTCGTTTCGTGTCTCGTCAAGAAGCTATAGTCCGTTTCGGTTCGCCTGCATCGCCTTTGGAACGCGGACAAGTAGCTCCCGGTACTTACTGCACGCGACAGTTTGAGGAATGTTACCGTAAACCGTGTCGTTTGCAATCACCAAATTATCCCGGCATGTACCCGCGTAACGTGTCCTGCTATTGGAGTCTTCGCCAGAAAGTTGTACCGACGTGTAAGCACGCGATGATCGCCGTACGACAGGAAGCGGCACATAAAATGCACATGAAAAGGTCGATAAGCGTACTCGGCCTGAACAAAACGGTTCGCGCGCTAAGAGCATGGCGTGATTGCACAGGTGAACGCGATCATCTCATTTTCTACGACGGCGGTTCCACAAATGATCCTGTGCTCGCTAAGTATTGTGGCGGTGACTGGTTGCCACGAGTGGTATCGAGAGGCCCTGAAATGCTTGTGGCCTTCCATTCGTCACCTTTTAGCATTCCACTGCACTCCCCACCCTCTCAATCGCCACTTAGAGGATTTGAACTGGACGTCGACGTCATATTTGCCGACTCCGACTCTTTAGACTATTCGCACGAACTTTTTGGGTGCGATTTTGATGTGAATGCTACCGATCCGGACAGTGATGATGTGTGGACCGGTCGCGGTCGTAGGGGACGTTTGATAAGCCCCCGTCATTCCTTGCCTCCAAACACAACGTGTACGTATAAATTTAAAGGTTATGCGGGAGATTTAATTTGGTTAAGTTTTATATCGTACAGTCAACGAGCGCTTCTGGTCGGTGAGAGTGCTCACGTGCTCTTGGGGAACAGCTCATCGAGCGGAGGATGTGCCACAAAATTGAGAATATGGGACGGTAATGTTCTACTTGAGGATAGGTGTGATGAGCCTCCTCGTTTGTGTGATCACAGTGCTCTGAGTAACGCCACAAGATTTACCAGACCGTGTGCGATGTCCGAAAGTTATTTGTCAACTGGAAGAAGTCTGGTTTTGCAACATCACACCGAGGATGGAACCGCATTACATCCAGCTAGTTTCAAGGTAAAGTACGAGTTTGTAGATACAAGATTGGGTGGCGAACCGTGGCCAAGTAAGGATCCGCCAGGACCGTGTCATCGCGTCTTTCGTAAAACTCACGTGGGAGAAATAATGTCGCCTAGAAATGTGTTTTTGTACGGCCGTGGGGGCAGTAACGATCTTCATTGCGTGTATCGCCTCGAAGCGAATTCTGGAGAACGCGTACGGTTAGTGATAAATAATGCTTCGTTCGGTATAAATACTCTGTGTTCGACGTCTACTGATCCACATAGTGGGCGAGCAATCTGCGATTACCAAAGTGGTGGTCGTACAGTGGAACTTAGCGTGTGGGAATTACCGTGGAAAGATGTTAGAATGCCGAGGGCGTGTTTATGTGATAATACTACATTAAATAATAAACCGATAGTGTTCCTGTCTTCGTCTAGAAGCTTAGAACTTCATTTCACTGCCAAAGATATGAATATAACGGAGGATTTTACAGATTTATATTTTCACGCAACCTTCGAACTGGTGCGTATGCCTGAATGTCCCCGAAAGCAACGGATGCGAGGGTACGGGGGCGATGTTCACTTTGCAAGCCCTCCAGTTGAGCGTTCCGAGCTGCTATGTTCTGGTCTGCCATGGCTGATAGAAGCTAGAAACAATCGAAGTTTGTTTCTGTTATCGTGGGGAGCGTTTTTACCACTTAAACCTCGGTTGGAAGAGCCTACACGCTGCCCCACCATCAATCGCGTGTTAATTTATTCGGGAAAACCTCCGCGACTTGTGCGCGCTTTATGTCCAGCAGAACCTGGTGCCCGACCCCTGGCAGTTCACGTATTCAGTGAAGAGTGGTGGGGTGACGGAATGCTACAGTTACGAACGCCTAATTTTCTCGTCGAATGGGTCGGTGGTGAGCCCGGTCTGGCCGCGTTCAGTTGGCTCGAAATTTCACGATCCAAAGCGTCATTATTGCAACAGCTCCAGGTTCCTGTCAACACCAGTGAGAATGATACCGACTTGGAGTGCCTCCATCGATGTCCCGAATTGGATGCGTGCATCAACCCGTCCTTATGGTGTGATGGTAAGGATCACTGCCCTTCGGGATGGGACGAATCCGAATCGCAATGTGGGTCCGCATCCCGACTTCTAACTTCACTGCCAGGTGCTACGATAGCAGCAGCAGGAGCAGTTGCGGTCTCACTTCTGCTCCTACTGTGCTTAACGGCGCATCGCATAAGAGTGCGACGTAGAAGAAAACTTGCAAAGAAGAAGCTTTTGACGGGACCCCGTTTATTAGATCCCAGTTTAAACTCTTGACACAAAGCACCCCCTGTAGAATACATACACGTTGACCGAGAAACGACTGTATGAGATCAGCTTTCTTCGGGCTCCTCCGTCCCCTTGCTCACTTCTTATCTATTGGTGCCTTTCTGTGATATGCGGGTTGGTGACGCTTTGTTGTGTGTGAAAAAATCCGAAAGTGTAACGAAAACTAACTTTAACTTTTAATTCCAAATCTAAAACGCTAAACGTTGAACTTTTCTAGGCAATCGCTCCTGAAACGTGCCAAATAGACCATTATTTGAAATAAATGTGAATATGTGTTAGAAATATGTGCGCAAATAACGACATATTGTTTAAAAGTGCAAAAGACTGGCATGATGATTTAACACGTTTTCGTTCCGCCTTTTATTTGTTTTCTTTGCTGTGTAAAACGTCCCAGTTCGAATTATTAATTCAGGGAACTTCGATAAGTTTGCGCAGGTGGTAGGCCCCATTTGAATATTTATACGTTCAACCTCAAAACTTTTAGTCGTTATATCCGAGATGTGATAAGATTAACAAACGTTCCGTTTTATAATTTTCGCTATAAATTAAACTAATCCGATGCTGGAAGTTTAAGCGATCTGAGAGAGCGAATAAACATTTTTTTTTGAGTAGGTAGGTACCCCCAAAACCTTACAGATATATTTTATCCGCAATGCTCATAAATAAACTTGATACACTCGCGTCCTAGGGTTGCACCTTTTATATTTTGATCACGAGTTTTAAACTTTGATAAGTAGTGCTTCTAACCGCCCACATTTTTATACAGCTTATATGCTTCATAAGTGGGTCCAAAATTTATCAATCTAAGTTCGTTTTATTAAATTAAAAATAACCCTTTCGTACAGATAATGTCAAATTCTCTAACAAATCCACTTCATCCAATGGCCAAGTAAATGTTATTTTTTGACATACATTTTATGCTTTTAAATTCCGTTCAGTTGAAGTGATTGATGCCAGTTATGCTAACATTTTTCAGTATATTTACTTTTCCTGCTAAATTTCGGAGCAGATTAGGGGTGTCGTTTTCAATAGTACGAAACCTGAAACTCCATTTGTTTAATACAAAATATAGTCTTCAAAATGAACATAACAATGGTAAGAGTTTCAATACAATACAATAGTAAAATAATTTTCAAAAATAAAACATCGAGTCTAATCAATTCAAATTTGTATCTTGAAAATCCATTTTGATACACTTTTTGAATCTACTATATTTATGCATGAGTCGCTGCTTCTATGAAGATCTATAAAATTCTTAATATCATTACCATCCCTTCAATTAAGCAATGGTAAAGCTTGAATGAACTTTATCAAAATTTCAAGGGCGAGATTTATAGTAAACTATAAACGAGATTTATAGTAAACTATAAATAATGTTCACTATACAAATTAAAGTAAGTATACGATCTGTTCATTTCCTCAGCCCCGCTTTCCTTAAACTTTATCGAATAACCTACGAATGTGCTATGTGTCGAAAAGATTTTTTTCGTTTGTGCTCCTTTCCTTTATTGGGAATACTCAACATCTCTTTTGCAAATTTTATAATTGTAATTACTGCATTTAAATGTTCTCCTTATTTATTTATTGATTGTTAAACCTGTTTATGTGCATAGCACTTCATTAATCAGAGAAGTTAAAACTTATGATAGTTAACCCTTCAAATAAGTAAAACTAGAGAAATACTTAGCAACGCATTATAAAATGTTAATGATTGAATATTAATGTGATCCTTATGTGCTTTTATGTCCCTCGTGTTTACTATTGATTAATCGATTAAAAGGGATGATTGTAGAAATGCTCGTCCCTGATTTTGCAACATTTTGAAATACTAATGCACATACATATACACGTTAGGTATGTGTTATGTGAAAAGAAAGAGGTTGTGGTTGTGTGTTTATTTACATATTAGTATATTCAAGACGATAAACTGGAAACTAATGGTAAATTCTGTTTAGCGGCGCATTAAAGCACAATGAAATGCAGTAAATAAAATTGCAAAATCAAGAGAAACTAGCGTTTGTCCAACCCCGCTTTTCTAATCGATTAATTAACAATAAGCAGAAAGAGTACAAAAAACTTCTTTTTGCAGCACATAACAGTAGGTACATAAGGAGCATAAATTCAGATGAAATTATAAAATTTTACAAAAATAGAACTGAACGTTCCCCTAGTCCTGCTTTAGCTTTTTTAATTCATTGATTATTTATCAATACGGAAAGGAACATATAATGAGCAGGATCAGGAGCACAAAGCGATATGATTTGCACCCTCTTTGTTGCGCTTTTTGTTCTAAAGCTCGATTTCGGTTCCCTTTTTTTATATTAAAGTGACGTAGGGCGTAGGTTTTTAAAAAGTGGTATCCGGTCATTTCCCCGCCGAAAAAATCCCGCCGGTCAATTGCCCGCCGGTAAATTGTTCGCCTGGTAAAAACCCCGCGCGGTGAAATGTTCGCCGGTAAAATGCCCGCCATGACAAAATCCCGTCGGTCATTTGCCCGCCGCTGTAGGCAAAATGATTCCCCTGATATTCCCCTATTTTTGTGATAAAGATCCACTTACATATGTACCTACGTTATGTGCAGCCAGTGGCGGATTATGCGCTCAGGAGGCGTAAGATGAATTTGAGGCTGCTGTTTACTGTAAATTAAAATATGCTAAATTCAAAAAAGAAGACTGTATGTATTAATAAACCAGACATTGCCATGTTTAACAAAAGAACCGTTATATATAAATTTATAAAATATTTTCGACGCCCATTTTAAGCACTTCCCGATGGCATTTTGACATCCTTTACAGACCTACGGCACTATACATGAATACTCGCCTGCTACTATCTCTTGTTTCAACCTCGTTCTTAACACGTAAATGTTGTACCATTTTCTACGCTTATTCCCCCGCTAAAGCGCCTAGGTTATTTGCAGGTTTAGTATATTTTTTTTCAATTGATACTAAAATAGTGGCATGACACACAGGTTTACAAAACTGAAGTTATTTAAAAAAGAACTGTCTTAATTGCTTATTTTTCCAAAAATTACGGCGGGAAATTGACCGACGGGATTTTGTCATGGCGGGCATTTTACCGGCGAACATTTCACCGCGCGGGATTTTTACCAGGCGAACAATTTACCGGCGGGCAATTGACCGGCGGGATTTTTTCGGCGGGGAAATGACCGTGAACCTTAAAAAGTAGCCTTCATAACGAATTGTTGAAGAAGTTTGTGTTCATGCTGTAATTATCGTGAAAATTTTGAATTTCTTTTAGAAAATATTCTCAAAGTTTCGTACCGAAAACCATCCTCGAAACAGAATTTGAACATGTTTTTTTCTAGTTCAAATCGGCAGTAAAAGAAGTGTAATTCCCTTTGTGCCGACCTTTGTGTTAAAATCATAATCAACTTGTATGCTCGCGTCATACACGTTCATCAAAGGGGGAACTTCATAAAAGACCTTATTCTTATGCAAATGTTTCCTTAGACCCTATTACAGGGCAGGACCAAAAAAAAAATAGAGTTGCCTTTATTATATACCTACGTATATAGGAAGGTCTTATTACCACATTACCACAAAGTATAGATACTTTATACACAATTTTTTTTGGAAAATCTGGGTTTAAAAAGGTGAATGGTTTGATCTGGATTTTATTTTCTCTGAAAATCGTATAACAAAACGGGCACTAACATCTTCAAAATGTAGGTATGGTTTTTTATTGCAAACACGTTTCACAATATACAGGGTGTCCGGTAATATGTGGGAAATCTCTCGGATTCAGACAGGGCATGGAAAAATAAGATGACAAGTTCCTATAAAATTTTTCCCTACAACCCTTCCCTGCGGAGATATGTACCCATGAAGGACGCTGCTGGTAATCCTTTTTTCTTGAATAAATTTCAGAGAACTCAATATAATTTGATAAAATCCTGGTGAGGACCTCTTAAAATGGTGTCTAGGAAACATTATTTAGCTTTCTAGTTTATCAGGAGCGGGCTAAGCTTTACATATTGATGCTCAAATTTTTAACACCCTGTATGATATTGTCGATTAAATTAAAAATTAAAATAAATGAACCGTTTTCGAGATAAAAAATAATAAACGAATTCATGTATGTACCTAGTACCTACATATTAGACTTCACGATGCCCTTGTTGAACTCTCTTATTAAATTTTTCAATAATTTCGTTTTTTTTAGATTTTTTGTATTTTTTCGGATTAAACAACTTTAAATTAAGCCTTTTTGTTGTTTGAATGACTTTTGTATCGCACTTAGTTGTCGAGAAAATAAAAATGAAATCATGGTCCTTTTCATAAGAGAAACACATAAATTCGTTTATTATTCTTTATCTCGAAAACGGTTCATTTTATCCACAATAAACAAGAGTAGGTACATTTTATTGCGTCTAAGGTTCAAGCTACCGAAATTCGTTTCTGTAAAGCCTTTATCATACAGGGTGTTAAAAATTTGGGCATTAATGTGTATAGCTTAGCCCGCTCCTGATAAACTAGAAAGCTAAATAATGTTTCCTGGACACCATTTTAAGAGGTCCTTACTAGTGTCCATAATATTAAATTTTTATCACATTATATTGAGTTCTCTGATAGTTATTCAAGAAAAAAGTATTATCAGCGGCGTCCTTCATGGGCACATATCTCCGCAGCGAAGGCCTGTAGCGACTTTGTGAAAGCGTCGGAAACAGATGATATTAGACAAGAGGCTCCATCTGTTGAATATGGAGAGCGGCCAATTTTTTCTTTTTCTTCAAAACGGAGTCGTGGACTTCAGTATCAAACTTATCAAATAATTTGGTACAGTATTCCACGTTGATAGTTTCATGGTTTAGAACATAATCGATCGATCCTTTCACATTCGATCCTATAATTTTATTTATTTTATGGTCATCGCTTTCTTAATATGGTTCTGGTGCTTCCACTATTTTGACTGGAAATCTTCCCACAAAATCGCTTTTATTCATCTTCAAACGATTCAAACCCTCTGAGAAATATTCACTCTTTTTACTCTTTTTTATGCAAGAGTAAGCAAACGCCACATCCATCGTGTAGATACTTGTTTGATACATTTTTCCCTGTGCCAAACTCTCTCAGTTGAGATTCCGATTTTGTTAACTGTAACCGTAACGTGCAAAAGTTTAACAAATATTGGATCACTACTCGAACTTAAAATGACTACAACTTGATTTGTTTAAATGATGGCCAAAAAAAAACTACTGCATACATTCAATTCACACTCAACAGCTGTTCATGTGACAAATGTGGCTTCAAGAAAACACTTAGCTTTGAACTTGAACAGTTTTCCAAAGAACAAACCTCAGATTTCCAAATCGTTTCTCCGCTATTTTCCCTGCCCGTCAGTCTTTGGATCTGTTCTTCCAACTATTATAGTAATGATTTAAAACGTTGCATTTATGATTTATTTTTTTCATTTTGGTAGGGGGGGGGGGTCGTTATAGATTATCATAGAGGAATTTGTACTGGACTTGAATACTTCCCTTGTGGCACAAAATGATGAGTAATATGAAAAGATTAAAAACACTAAAGAGCTCTAATAATTAATTTTATTGATTGATTGATGATGTAGGTACCTACGTAATAAAAACGGTTGCGACTCGTTTCGACCACTCTAGTCAATCACGGGCACTATTACTTGATAAATATAAGTAATGTCAGCTATATCAAAGAGACTCTTAATGTGCAACAAGAGACGGTGATATGACTAAGTGCCGTGGCTATATCACTTTAACAGCCTTACATTACCTCTACATCTACACCCACGGTAAAAGAGGTCGAGGATAAGTAAGGAAGTAACTAAATTTCCTTTCAGTTGCTTTACAGCTTCTATAAGTGGAAAGCTGTTTTAATTTTTTTCTCGCTGATCACTTCCTTTACAACATACTTATTGTATAATAATTCTATTTCCTTAATTCGCAAGGTTGCCTTTTAACCTTTTGTGTTAAGTCACTGTCAACTTTCATTAATTGAATTCAATTTTCAATCCATTTGTATCTTCTGAATTCAGTCGCACAATTCACAATGGGCGCCTTTTATCGCCTCATTAATTGTCAATGTTAGTTCGCCATGGTTTCACTTCCTTCACGTTTTACCTTTGACTTTTCTTTTTCTTCTCGTGCGATGTATGTCGAGATATGTTACCATTTTATGTCACCTATCTCATTATTTAGCCTGATGATGACAATTTTGAATATTATCGAAACTTGTTGCTTTGTTCATACAAATTTGTCAATTCATTAAAACTTTAATCAATAAATTATACTACATACTTACTCCTCACCAAACGCCCCATTTAGAGCCTTTAATGTACTATTTAAACCTTTAATTTAAGTAATTCTTAATCATCTTTTAAACATGGACCCAATCAATTTTCTGTTTCCTTACTTTGGTCCCTGTTGTACAATCATCCAAAGAATATACAAGCCATTGACATGGAAATAGTAAAAGGATTCAAAATGTTTCCAATCAGTTTCTGCGTTTTGGGCGTTCTGTGTTTATTACATTCATGATCATGTGTGAGCAGCCAGATTCTACCAGGCTCTCGTGGATGTTTTCTTTATCGAATTGTTCGAGATGCGTTATAGTCCAGTCCATACCCACTTTTCACTTGGAAAGTTTTACAGGTTGTGTGGGGGTACTCTAGGACGTCTGTCCTAAGTTTTAAACCTCGAGGACCCTGTACTAGCCTGGGGGAGGGCCAAAAACTTCATAATTTTCGGACTTTTTTTTAGTGTTTCGCTTATATCTCGTAAACTAAGTATATTTTGTGTACGATAGTGCCTTACAAAGTTGTAGAGCATTAAATTTTCTAAAATTTGGTTGTTGAAACGAATTTTTAGGCCCAATATTAACCGAGATACAGCCGATCAAAGTTAGACAACGCTACACGAAATGTAAAAGAATAGCTGTTAAATGGAGGTTTTGGCCCTATAACTATTTATTACCATCATTTCTATGTTAATTATGTTAATCAGTAATCACTCATCAATATCAACATTTTGGAATTCCTATGACCACCCTCCCCCAAGTATAAAATTTATATACAAAGAAGCAGTATTGTAAATTATTAAGATAATTGCAGGTGTTATGCACATACGTAGAAATAATTTCAAATAATAATAATTAATACACATAGAGTATCAGGCTACGGAAACCTTGGAGCGCTTGGGGGCTGCTGGACCTTCCTCATCGTCGTCATTGTTGTCGAGGTTTATGAACACGTCTTCCTTATGCACCTTTGATGAGGGGGAGGTGGAGGTCAGTGGGATCCTCGCTCTCGTCATCGTCATTATAACAATCTTCTTTTATCATAAATAATATTATTTTACTACAATTAGACTTTTTTAAAACAGTTTATTTTCTCATCACAAAAAAATATTTTTAAAAATTAACAATACAGAGTTGTCCAAAAAGATGTTACCACTTAGATGTGAGTGACTGTTCTTTGAAAAACACATAATAACACACTATGTACACAAGTCTAAATGAAGCCAGTGCACTCCTTCGACCTGTAAACCTTCCTTAGCAATGCATGTTTCAACAACAAAAGAAAATTTGAAGTTATGTTAATCCCATCTAAGATCTTTTTAGACAACCCTGTAGATAAAATTATTTAATTAGTCGAGAAACTGAAATGTTCTTCACAATGCTTCATAAAGACACAATGCTCTTCTTATCGCATTTTTACAAAATTATCTGAAAAAATATGCTATTTTAGGCTTTAGTATTGTGTCTTTAAGATTCATTAAAAAATGACTGCAAATTATTATGAATTCGGGCAGTGTCTCTTTTAGGATACATATAACATTTTGGTATAGAAAGCCAATTTTGACAATGTATCTTTTTGGATGCACATTTTTTGTTTTATTTATATCATTTAATATTATAGGTACCATGTGGTACCATTTGACTTGAGGCATCGAAATATTTTAAAAATAGGCATCGTATTAAAAAACGGTTTAAGAAGAGTCGCCATATTTTGGAGGGGGAAATCCTACCTTATGAAAATTAGCTCCCCCTTCATTAATTTTCGAATTCAACGCCGGATAGAGCGCCATCTACAGTTTTGAAAAAAAGTTTCAGACAAATTCGAATTATTTTCTCCCGCAGAATCCGATTCTGCAATAAAAAATGGGGGTTTCCATTTAAGATTTCAAAGTTGCCCCCCGCCCAGTCCCCAGAGGAAAGAGGGGGGAGCTAATTTTCATAGGGTAGGATTTCCCCCTCCAAAATATGGTGATTCTTCTTAAATAGTTTTTTAATACGATGCCTATTTTTTGAAATATTTCGATGTCTCAACTGTCAATTCAAATGGATCACAATCATGGTATATAAATATGTTAATTAGACTCACTTTAACTGAAACCTTACAAATTGTACCTCTCAACTCAAACGTAACTTGATGCAGCACGTATGTTAAAATGACGAGTTGGAGCAACGGCGTCATTTCAGGGGGGGGGGGGGGCAGCTATAGTAAAAAGGAAAAAATGGTCTTTTTTTTTGAAAAGTTAATTTTATAAGTTTAACGTACTTTTTTTGGTAGTAATAATTCCAGGAAGGGTCAACTGCCATACCCTGACCCCCTCTAAATGACGGCCCTGAGTTGGAGCAGTCATCAGTAGCTCAATAATGATAACTGAAGACGGTGTGTTTCCCTCCAAATAATTACAGTATAACGTTATCATTGTGCGCTCTCGTGGCACATTATGATATTTACCAATGTGCACAAATAATAAAAATTAAAATTTCCATTTTTGTACATGGCGTGTTCTTAATTATGTTCTATACAAAAAGATACAACGCCAAATTAAGGGTTGACACAAATTAACATGGAAATGATGATAATAAATAGTTCGTTTTTCAGCAATTTTGTTACATTTCGAGAAACTTTGTCTAACTTTGATCGGCTGTACTTCGGCTAATATTGGGTCTAAAAATTCGTTTCGCCAACCAAAAAAAATATTTTTTTTTTGCTGTCCTATTTTAGCGTTTTAAACCACGCCCCAGCGTGTTTAAATCGCGCTTTCAAAAACAAGGCGCGTGTTTTAAAGTTGCCATGGCGTCATCAATTTGAAAAGCGTCAATTGTTATTGGTTATTGATCTGACAGGAGTACTTTGTTACGTCAAATAAAATGACAGATTGCAATTTAATTTCCGTTTTTCTCATTTCCATGACAACGAAAGGTATACTGATTTCACATTACAAATTCAACCATTTCACATTATTAGTTCTTATTTCCATTTTAATACCAGATTTCAAAGTGAACCAATAAAAAAAATAGCGTAAATTATTCGTGGATAAACAGGTCTTTAAAACACTTGCTCTATTTCAAGCACTCCGGCTGCGCCGTCGTGCTTGAAAACTCGCGCGTGTTTTAAAGACCTGTTTATCCACTTATACTTTAATATACTATTTTGTTATTCCATTATTTAGAACGTTAGACTCTGTCGGCGACGGTAGTGTGAAACTTGTCTTCCATACCCTTAGTCCTTCTCCTGAACCCTCTCAGGTTTTCTCAAACTTTACCTATTTTTCTAATAATGTGTTGCTATTCTTACATACCATATAATTTAGTCATTAGTTTCGCGCACTTTTCGAAAAACAGGAAGAAATATCAAGTCTAATTATAATTACTTTTATCAAGTTTTACGATGGTGCAATGCGTTGACTTTTTGCCTTTTAAGGTGGAGTACAGGCTTTCCAAATGCTCATGACACCCGTACCCATTTCCATGACAACGAAAGGTATACTGATTTCACATTACGAATTCAACCATTTCACATTATTAGTTCTTATTTCCATTTTAATACCAGATTTTAAAGTGAACCAATAAAAAAAATAGCGTAAAGTATTCGTGGATAAACAGGTCTTTAAAACACTTGCTCTATTTCAAGCACTCCGGCTGCGCCGTCGTGCTTGAAAACTCGCGCGTGTTTTAAAGACCTGTTTATCCGCTTATACTTTAATATACAATTTTTGTATGCTAGCATCATAAACGGCTCTTTTGATAACTAGACATCGTTCATAATTTCCAGTTTTATTGCACCCGTGCAATAAAACTACCATAGAAACAACAACGTCATCTTTACCTCATCTGACATTATGCGGTATTTACACCTGACACATAGCAACAATCGTATCCGACGAAACGAACTGTAGATATCGTCATCACATCCAACATTCATGCAAGTAGTCTATTTACAAGTAAAATTTTTCACATTTTATTTTATTTTATTTGGAAATTTAGCGTAACTCGCTCGCTGCGCTCGCTCGTACGTTAAACATTCTCTCGTGCAATAAACACCAAGGTCTGTCCAAGATTATAAACTTGTTGTATAATATACTAACTTTGTAATGAACTATCGTACACAAAATATGCTTATTTACAGTCGGAAACATTTTGATATTTTTAGCCCTCGCGCAAGTTAGCACATGGTTCTCGAGGTGGAAAACTTAGGATAGAGATCCTAGAGTGCCACCAAACAACCTGCCAAAATTCCATTAACATGGGAATACTGACCAGTTCCCCCACCCCCACCCAATTTATCATAATTTCGACTGGACTATTGGCCTTCGGTCAAAATACTTGTATCGTTCATTGAAGTCTAGAAACTTCGGAAACTGCACCTACATTTTCATAAGATTACATCACGTATAAATTTATTAGATACTATTCAAAATGACGACATCGCGAGAATTTCCTTTTATGTAGAAATGGTAGTTTTTTGCATAAATAAATGCAACGAGTTTAAACAGAGTTTCAAACGGATTTGATCGTCGGCGTCGGTATAATAGAAGTTTACAAACAGTTTGTAATTTTGCACTAAAACAAGACAAGAAATTTCACATTGAAAACCGCAAGGTTGAAAACCCCGAACTTAATATTAACAAACAAAGCAAAGCGTTAAGTATACTTTGGGTAAAACTGTAGTTAATAACTGCTTTACCAGCAGATACACTACACAGCACGTACTGCATTTATAATCAAAACTTTATAATATCGTGCAATGTATTCTAGAGCGTGTTTTCACAAATACACTCAATTTAATAGTAATCCATTTCCAATTTTTGCTCCCTTTAAATTTTAAAACATATGCTTCGAAGCTCTCTTTAATCCGATTTTTAAATGCACATAGTCAGTCGGTGCAATTTTATAACTACTGCTCCTTTGAGATGTTGAGGAAAATTGCAAATTCATCACCTTTGTACTTTTCCCTCTACTACATAGAAACTTTAAAGGAAAATTTAAATTTTAAATATTCTTTTGACTGTAAGGTTGAATTTACGTGAACAAAAAGGATAAAGTATTAGACGGGAATTAATTATAAAGTTTTCCAGTGACATTTTTATTGTTTTGTCATTTATTAAATACGTCAAGCTTGTTTGATAAAAATTGCAGTTTTACCGATTTTTATGGGGGCCAAGTGGGGACTTACTTTTAAATTTTTTATACATTTACCTTAAAAGTTGACATTTCTGCCCTAAACCAACTAAGTTAGTGTCACCATAAATATTTGATAACGGTTTCTGAGTGAAAAGTTAAAGATAGAACCTTTCATCTTGATTTATACGGTTTCAACCTCCAAATAGTCGTAACGTAATGTTATATAACTCTGTCCTATTTACTAGGGGCGTAAGTATAAAAGATATAGTAATCTACAATTCCGAAATTCTAAAGCCGAGGGCTTTGGATAATTTTTTTTGGGTTTAAAGTAATTTCGAGCTTTGTTTCTGATTAAGTTTATCCCACCTCTCTAAAGTAACTCGCGCGAAATTTAATCCAAAGATTTTCCGCTATAATTTTCTTAACCGACTCCAATACCGCAAAGTTTAAGCCACTCTGAAGAAAGCCGAGATTTCTATATTCATTTACCAAATGTTTAATTCAACGCGTTATAATTAAATATACGGCCCACTTTCTCTCTAAATCGACTTCCATCCAAAAAAATTATTTCACTTCAAGAATGTGGACAGCATGAAATATGCTCGACCATAAAAATTCTCGTGTCAAAATTCTTTCCAGTTCTATTTTAGCCAAGGATAGGGGTTATCAAAAACTTTGAACAATGGCCCAATGTATCACACTCTAACGAAGCTCGACCGTATCGTTCTTAAATATGCCCGAAACAAACCCTAAAATATACCGGTTAAGGTTTTCCATTTCACGAAAGGCGACGGTACTGCATACATTTTCGTTAAAAAGTATTCGCTTCATTCGTTTTGCAATCCAATTTAGCTACTTATGAGGGTTTTTTTTTTCTTTATTGAACCACTTCAAGGAGGTCGTACCCACCAACAATGTATTGAATAAATAAATTTACGTTAGCGGTCTACGCCAAGTTGACGAAATGAAACGGAATTATATTCAATATTAAATACATGCAACTTTAATGGTCTTTCAAGTTTGTTATTTATCCTTTTTCACATAACAAATCCTTCAAGTGCACATTTCTTCGATCTCGTTCGCAATAATTCATTCGAACGAGTACCAACAAAAATAAAAATAGAATCGCTCGCATTCGATATAACTATGTGTAGTTTTGATTACAAACGACGAAATTGAAGTTGAAGACATACGATAAAAAATCATCAATGCAGCGAAGCGAAGTGCATAAAACTCAAAGCTAAATATGATAAAGGAATGGTTCGTTCGTCACATTTCTAGATGGAAAAGCAGGTAAACATAATGAGCAGAATCTAAAAAAAATGCAGACTCCATGTCAACAGATACGAAACGCAATGCCTGATTAATCCATGGTGATTTTCAAAGGAATTGAACAGAAGTTACAGTTAGCGCAATTCCATAAGTTTGATATAGCTATATTTTACTTTCGAGTAATTGTAAGAATTGGAAATTTCCAATTTTCCGCAAAATTCTTTTATATTTATTTCCCAAGACTGCCATTACAATTTAAATTACATTCCAGCTTCTCTTTTCTCTGTAAATGGTGTTTTTTTTTGTTGAGCTCTTAATTTTGTACCAAAAATGTTGGCATTCTCCATTTAATTAATTAATTTAATTAAGCTACAGACATTTATTAAAATAGTAATAAATGGCACCTTCTCAAGATATTAAGTTGCATAAAATGCAATGGATACAAAAGAAAGGTACGGTACAATACAAATGAACATCAACGTAAAAATAAATTTTAACAAAAATAATAGAAAATGCTTTAGATAAACATTAGGTAAATATAAATTTGTAATAAAATTAACATGTATAATCAATTGTAAACGTGATTCCTTAAAATAGAACTGACTTTTTTATGGTCATAGCTACTATTAATTTATACAATTTTGAGGGAAGGTCGAAACTTTTGCAAAATTCTTTAAAAAAAGGAGTGATCGTCCCACGCGCTCCAATCATTAATCCAATAACTTTTATCTCTACAAGATTGTATTTTTCTTTAAAAAAAGAAATCGTTGCTTCGTAAATTTTTTGTTTTTCATTATTTACTGTTGCTGGCTGCTGTTCATTCAATTCAAATCGCACTGTGGGATCTATAATCCAACCCAATCGTTTTCTGTTATTAATGGCTAAAATGTCCACTCTTCGAGTACTACCACAGTCTGCAATGCATGTCACTTCTTCGTAAATTGAAAGGCCTTTATCTCACAGTGCATCGGCAATTAGTTTTCTAACAGTGTGATGACGTTGGTTCCTCAAAAGTTCTCCAAACGGACATGATCCAAAAATATGTGGCAGGGTTTCAGTAACAAAATTCTCAGTTGTAGAACAGTGTCTACACTGGGTTCCGTCCTTCGATCATCCTGGTATACTTCTTATGGGTGCGATGTTTCCGATTATCTTAATTGCATCTTTTACTTCGGATAAGGCAAGTCCCATATCACCATCTATGATGTTGTTTACTTTTGGACATTCACAAAATAAAATTGCGCCTCTTCCCTTATGTGATAGCGTACACCAATTCGTAAATTCTCGCTCACGTAAAAATGTCCTGATGGTTTTAACTGGCTTATTAAGTAAATCATCACTTATGATATTTCAAATACATCCTTTTCTCATCAACCAATTTCCTAATTTCCAAAACTATATTATTACCGGATTTTTCTAGTGTGTTGCATATATTAATACGTTGAAGATAGACCTCCCAGCTGGCGAGCTGGCATTGAACAACTGAATGCCTTTTCGATTTTTTTCGAATAAATCATTGAGTTGAGAAGGTCATGTGGCAATTTCTTTTAATGAACACCGGATCATTTTGTCCATATCTGTTAACAGTTGTTTTCCCAATTTTAGCTACGGGTGCAGTTTGAACCTGATAGTCTAATTTTTCTCCCAATTTCTTACTATGGTAAATAAATTTTACTTCATCATTAAATTTAACGCCCAAATATTTTATTGTATCATTGGTATCATACACTGAATATGTTAGCCATTGAGAACAATTTCTTCCTGAATAATCTTTGATGTTTATTATATTTGTTTTCAACACGTTCAAATTCAGTCCAATCTTTTGAAACAGATGAAGAGCGGTTTCATATAGGCCTAGTACTGATCCTTTACAGTTTCCAATTAAGACAGTCTCATCCGCGAATCCAAGAACACTTACAGGTAATATGTTTATCATCATACTTTATTAATTTTTTTTGTTCTGTTATCTAAATGCCCCTCCCCCCTGCTTCAATGGGAATCATCTGATAATGCCAGTATTTGTCCGAATTATTTTAACTGTTGGTACTCTCATGGTCTTCCTTTCTTGTCCCACAGTTGTAATGAGCGCACTATGCTCACACTTCTTCTCGTCTTCCAGCATATTCTCAACTGGACATTTCCACCTCCAGTGCCAATTTCAGCCCCCACCTAGCAGTACACGATCCTGCCAGTCCTACATAGAGCGGTAAGCACACCGATCCGTAGCCCTTTTATGAAATAGGCGGAAGTAGAACACAGTCGCACCATGTTCTTTTGTTTCATGTTCTTAAATCGAGACTTACGTTTGGTCCATTTTGCACGCTAGGACCTTTACTTCTACCTTTATTGCAAGCATGTTCTCGAGCCCCACTATAGGATGTATCGTAGCGATTCAAATACTAACAGTTTTTGTATTTTTTTAACATTGCTTTAAGCGCTGTCCATGCATCTACCCATCGTTCATGGAAGACTACAGCGCTTGCGATTACCTTCCTTTGGAAGACTCTGGCTCGTTCTCCGGGTTCCACTATTGGCTTCCTTCTGTGTATTCTTCAGTTCTTAAAGAGCGTGAATTGCGAATGCTATCTTAATGACTACAAACTGTACTCTGTTATCTACAACCACCTCCTTAAGAGTTTTTGCGAAAACCCGTCGGGTGAAATTTAGTAGGTGAAACGGCCGAATCCAGGTACAAGTTTTCCAAATTAGGGGTATTTCCTTATGATTTAGTACAAACCTCCAAACTATTTCAAGATCGAAGATCCTGTCCAGCCTAGGCACCTTTTGTTCAATTTTTTCTATGAACACTCCTTATCTATTACCTCTCCATCTCTCTATCATCATCAAGGGCAGATCTAAGGGTCATTTTTTGTTTGATGATTTCATTCAACTTTCGGAAAAAAGATGTATGTGTTATGGAACGCCTATTTGTCTAATGCATTTTGCATCACTAACATTTATACCTAAAATGATAGATAGATTTGCGTCAAAAAATCAACGTTGTTACATAATTATTTAAATATTCTATTTTCCTCGGTCAATACTGAGTACCGACTTATTAGTCGGCATCGTCGGTACTGGATACCGACCCTAATCAATTTAATATACAATAATTTGAACAATTTTCAACATTTTCCAAAAAAGGTATGTATGAAACCAAACGATACTGAATTTAAAAAAACGGTACGTAAGGGGTTCAAGTCTTGTTAGACCAAAAAAAAGTTATTGCTCCCTCCCCCCCCGCACCATAGAACAATTTCTGAATCCGCCCTTGATCATCATACACATTGCTTCGATAGATCTCCTATTCCTCTGGTCCACCTATATTCAGCTCTTCTCCCTGAATTCGAGTAAGTATAGTGGCAGGCCATATTCGAAGAACAATCAGTAACAGAGCAAAGCTGTTCGTGATGCAAATCTTCTTTGTTAACTCATAGTAGAACTCCAGTTAGTGTGGTTGGATGACGACGAAACTACCATCCTGGAATGGAAAAGAGGGTAGGGTGGAATATTAACCTTCTAAAATTGAAGGTTTTTTAAATATTCTATTTCTTTTAGGCAATGCAAACATTGGGCGCCCTATTCAAAAGCTCGTTTTGAATTGATGGGTTCGATAGTTCCACACTTTTTCACTAAATGGGGTCAACATTAACGTTTAAGGAGAGTGAAGTCTCGAAAGTAGGGCTTACAATACCGAATTGCGGGATTTCGAAAACCGGGATCCCGGGCAAAGTTGATGGGAGTATTTAAAACCGGTATTCATACATAAATACCCGTATTTCGGTATTAATTTAATTTTATTTTAGTAGAAAATATTTTGGATTAATGATATTTATAACTATACTCTGTTCCCCCAACAGATATAGTAAAGCTCCTCCCCAAAAATTACCGCCACATTTAAATGCAACTTTTTTATTTGTCGAATTTTCGAAACCCGTAATATAAGCAATCACTTGATTTCAATTGTTGTAGTTGGTGTAGATGAATTTGAGATCTGTAACTTGGCTGGTGTAAAACTGGTCGCTGCCTTGATTAGTCAAAATGTATTGGGAGGAGCTTTACTATATCAGTTGGGGGAACAGAGTATAGTGCAAAATATTGTAAGTATACAGGGTGGGCCAATAGTGTGTGGATGGAAGACTGTGGGTTTATTAAGGAACATTTCGAAAGTGCGTTCATGGGATATGGCTACAAATGTAAAATATTTTCACTTGAATCGCAAAGTTTATACAGGATGATTTATATCAAAATTGCATTTTTTTAATGGAACCACCTGTATATTCCTTGGTCAACTTTAGTGCGACTTTATGTGTCACACATAGTACTTAAAACGAACCGTCTGGCCGCATGTGTCCAAAAAATTGAATGTGGCAAGAATCACAAAGCTTAGAAGGCCGTGGCGATGCGATATTACTAAAACACGAAATGCATTATCCGGACGGTCAAATCCGAAATCTTTTTGTGTTCGGAGAAATTACTGTCATTTGACAAAATTTTTATAAACGGTAACTTGATTTTTCAAATGCCACTGCCAATTTTCCTTTATTACGTTTTAATTTTTGAACTTACTATAAATTTACAAAATTATAATTGCGAGTTTATTATTTCAAATTTCAATTTTGAATTTAATTTAAACTTTTTGACTTTAAGTAGCAGTAATATTTTGCGTTTAGAATTTTGAAATTTGAATTTTCAAATTATAATTTAGGATTCATTAGCATTAATATTTTGAGTTTAATTTTTTTATTTCAAATTTCTATTTTGAATACAACATTTTTGAATTTTATGTGGATTTATTTAATTTACATTTTATTTTTACATCTTTTAATAACTTGAATACTTTGAATTTGGAATTTCGAACTTTGAATTTCTAAGCTATGCGTTTTTTATTTTTATTTTATAGTTTCAGCAGTAAAAAAATCAATACCGGGATCCTGGGATTCACTTGATTGAATACCGAAAACTGGTATTCTAAATTTCTTCCGGTATTGTAAGCCCCTTCCCCATGGATAGTTTATTTACTAATATTTAAGATTAACAATTTAACTTAGCGACATGTTTCGACAATATAAAATTGATTATATATGTACCGGGTGGCCAAATAAGCGAAGTAAGCGGCTGTATCTCAGGACCTGCTCATCTGACAACAATGGAATTTTTTTTATTATTATAAATGTGGCCATAAAAAAACTCTGGAAATTATTTTCGAGTTCCTAGGATGGCCGCTAGGGGGCGTATTTGGTATAATAGTTCATAAAAGCTTATTTTTCTCGCTTAAAGTCCGAATGAAGTGGGTCTGAAAATATTGTCATGGCACTCTACGATCATTTTTGAATAAAAAACCTTACATCAATTTTTTTGACAGCTGTCAAATAAAGTGGTGGGGGAAGGTTTTACCCCGAAAAAGAAAAATGCTTGTAGTGTCAGTTTGGCTTGGCCGATTTTACTGAAACAACTTTTGATTAAAAGAGCATTTTTGGAAGTATTTTTCTGTAAAAATAAAACAACAATATATTTTTCCATTGTTCTGCGAGAAGGCGTTGATTTATAACTTACCCTATTTCTTTAAATATCTCTAAAAAGTTAAATGAAAACATATATTTTTTCTTACGATAATAAGTGGAGCACTAAAAACTAAAAAAATAGTGAAAACCGCAAAACGATATCTCTATTTATAACGAAGGTATTAACAAAAATGTTTAAATATCGTTTTGCAGTTTTCACTATTTTTTTTAGTTTTTAGTGCTCTACTTATTATCGTAAGAAAAAATATATGTTTTCATTTAAGGTTACCTCTCGCGGGAATATGTGCGTCTTTCTTTCGCGATAATTATAACATTTACTTTGAATTACAAGAAAAAAAAATTTGTTTTCAATAAAGCAATATTGCAGCTCGATTTGAGTAATACAAATTTAGCATTTAAAACAAGAATTTTTTCTTTAATTACCGTATATTGCAAAATAGCACATTTTCGGTTAGGGCTTATACAACCAGAGAATTATATGAATAATCAATATTTATTGGCTGTCGACTTTTCAGAAGTATGTGTGCTACAACATTTGTAAATTTGGTAACAATTTATGAAACAATAACAATTTAATGATAAGTTAAAACTGACCGTCAGCCAGGAAAATACTAAATACAGCGTTTTTATTGCTGTTAATTAAAATAAAAGTTAAACAACTGATTCTACCATTTTGATTTTTACACATGTTAAACATATATGTATAAATGACTCATGTACTGCCCAAAAATGAAGAAATTTCACCCCTCAGTTTTTTCGTTATGACCACTTAAAGTCAGAGGCCTTGCATATTTACTCCGATAGTAGCTTTAAATTCCGTATACGCATGAAATTATAAAAAAAATGGAAACCTTGAAAAACAGAATTGCAACTTAGGTATTTTTTGGGTTTAAAACTTACCAATTCGCCCAATTTTGCCCTTTTCCTTTAATAACTGTCGAACGATTGCGAGTGTGTGCCCTATGTGTCATTTAGTATCGATATGAAACTTCTTTTTGAATAAGGACCGCACACCTAAGTATGTAATAGTGAAAAAAAGTAGAACCTACTACACGGTAATATTAACAGCGAATAAAAAACTGAATTATTCGTAGCGTTTTTCAATACCGGATTTTTTTGCAATAGCAAGCGAATGAATCAAAAAAGTTCGTCCTTTGAAGATGGGAAATCATTGGTTTTATACGTTTTCATCTCTGCTCATGAATATAACTTATTTATTTCAGGTCGTAATTTCATTTTCGAAGCTTCTGCTTCAATAAGCATTTTATTTTAAATCTCAGATCTGAACAATAATAATAATCGATTGCCCGTTTAAGAGGATGATACTTGAACGAATATTGGCAAATACCATGTAAGTAAGGACGCAGCACATACCTAACGTTCTTTTATATATACTACCAGACAGATTTAATATCCATCCAAGCTTATAAAAACAAATTTTTATATAAAGATGGCATCGACATATTTTTAATATCAAAATCTCTCGGGGATGAAGCTCAAATTTTAAAGACGGCGAAAAGCATTACGGCACACTGTAGATAAAGCCTTACTGACAAATTGTCTAAGACGTTATCACACAAAACTGAACAACCGCACTTCCGTTGTATTTTAAACTTTCTATAGATTTCCATAGTGAAATAAGAAAATATTTCAAATTAAAAAACACCTTTCATAAACACTCGATTCTTTTTCTAAATGAAAAGAATAAAATCTATTAGAGCTGAAACGAAGGAAAATACTCAAACATGACCATAATAAAGAAGTTTATTTGTTCTAGAAGGTGAATTAGTTTCATTTTATTCCAACCTTTCCCTTGAATTCCAAGCTTTGACCCATTTCTTTGCTCGTCTCAATTCTACAATTGAATCCTTCGACTTCTCAATCATCTTATGATTTACGATTTCAGATCCTTTAGGCAAGTTGCTTAAATTTAATTTTGCTTCGTTAAATCAAAAATGATACATAAATGAATCATAAAAAACGATTCTGTTAATCAAATTCGAGATTACATACTCAATATAAACCTTTTTCCATTTATATTTCATTAATTTTTTTGAATTAATTTTAGAAAACATTTACTTTCTCAAACAAAATTAAGGGCCAATTATATAGTCTAGTTAAGTTCAACCGGTGGTTAGTGTAAAATTGAGTCGCACAATCTAGAGTTGACGTCTAGCCTAGAGTTGATTTGGGTTGGTAAATGAGCGGTAAAACCGTCAGTCCAACCCTAGGTCGGACGTCAACCCTAGTTTGTGTGACTCAATTTTACACTAATCACCGGTTGAACTCAACTAGACTTTTATACAACTGGTCCTAGGGCTTTTAACTGTTCATTCATTTACCTTTAGTATCTGCACAGATTGTAGCCCTTCGAACGCATTGAACTAGAAGTATGTTTGAGCGTAGAAGAAGGGTACGATTTAAATTCTAATATGCGTTTGTAATGAGGCAGGTTACGTTAACTCCACAAACTAGGGAATCTTAAAATGAAGGCCTTGTTTATAATAAAGAGGGATGAAGGTTACGGACCTTCAATAATTTTTTTGCAGTAGCAAACAGAGGAAACAAAGGTTCGTGCTATGAGATGGGAAATCATTGATCTTATACGTTTTTCTCTCTACTCATGAAGTAATTTATTTCAGGTCGTAATTTCATTTTCGAAGCATTTTCTCTCATTCAACGTCAATGGAAGAATTTTCATTTCAAATGAAAGGAATAAACCGATGGAGATAATAAATATGGTACAAATTCTGACTCTTGCTCTCTTGCTCGTTCATTGTGATGACTTGGTGTTGAACCACAAGTATCTGCTAACGTGTTACGAACAAAAATTGTAAGTAAATACTATTCTTGTAATGGTTTTTTTTATCGGTAACATTCAACGTTCAAAATGCGAGGAAAAAGGTTTCCATGGCTTGTAAGATAATAATTGCAAATAGCGATTGGTAGTTCACGAACGCGGAACGAACTATATAAATGAACCGTTCTTTAATGTGAACTGAACTAAATGAACTAATTCATAAAGCTCAGTTGAACTAGTTCATAAAGCTCAGTTGAACTAGTTCATCTCGAACTATTAAATGCACCGTCAACTGACGAATGTACCTACTGATTGATTCGTACTAAGTTTTTGACTACAGTACTTGAAATTTGCATTTTCATCCTTATTTTTATTAAAATGTTCCCACAAAACACTTCGACTTCGTTTGCTCATTTTGCTAAATAATTAAGGGAAAATAAAACTAATAAAATTGTACGTTATACGCCGAACTGTTCGTTCAAACTATGATAATATTAATAATAATTCGCTAACGTCCCCTTTATAAACCTAGGAAGTACACAAACTGAAACCTAAAACTATACACGTGTCACGTTATCGCAACTACCTATCAGTAGCGCATCGCGTATTCGCTCTCCCAAAACTAGGTACAGCCACAGACGTGCGTTTAAGTTCAAAATCTATTCAATGAATAAAACAACGGATCACGGATTCAATACAAACAGTTCGTTCGCGAACTAGTTCGCAAGAACTAGTTCTTGAAAAAGAACGAGGAATATCCATCACTAATTGCAACGAAGACTATCATAATCTATCTATCGAATTTTTTTATAGTTGCAGTTCGCACCGACATAACTTTGTTCCTAAGATTTTGAGTCTCAGACTCAGATCAGATCAGAGTGCCATATTGTTCTATTTCTCGAGCTTCTAAGCATATTTTCGATTACTCCCGTTCTCCTCATTCCATTGTAAGCTACAAGATGGGTAAATTATTATTCAGCACCTAACCGAAGGTGTTGAGTAATTCAATTGCCTATTTATAGAATTTGAATAATTTTAATAATTTGTGAACGTCATGTTTCGTTGCATATTGTCACTAATAAAGTAGAAGAATACTCTCAGAACTATGTAGTACATAACTAGTCTAAAAACAATCTTTTTTTAAATTTTTTAATTATTTTTTCGAAACAAAAAAAAATTTTCGTAATCGAAGTTTTATATCCACCATTTTATAAATGTAAATGAAAAGCATAAATATCAACAGTTTATGGCGAAGACTTCCTTATACATAATCGTCGAAATGAAATTCCTTTAAAGTATTTGTATTATGTACCTAGCCATAGTCGCACGATATACAGGGTGTTTTTTTGGGAGCTTCAGTTAGACGTTTCTGGAAAAGTTTTATAGGTGGGTTTATGAAAATGTGTACTTGGGGGTTACTCTGAAAGCCGAATCGATCTAAAATATTTTCAAAATGGCAGCACTTCCGGAAATGCCGGAAGTAGTATTTTAAATGGCAACCCATATTTTTTATTACATTTTTGGATTTTACGTGAAATTTCAGTTCTTTTGATACCACATATCAATATCTACATGTTACAGTTTTTAAGTTATTTACACTTATTTAAAAAAAATGACGGATGCAGACGGTACTTTAAGAATTCATTACTTGAAAACCATTGTAGCTATGGCAACCGAGTTTTCACCAGCGCATAGAGGAAGAATAGGGCTTTCTTTTGGTCCAAATGTTCAAAAATCTACCTATAAAACTTTCCTGGAAAAGCTCCCAAAAAACAC
The DNA here is from genome assembly GCA_036250285.1 of Pyrocoelia pectoralis. Taxonomy (NCBI): domain Eukaryota; kingdom Metazoa; phylum Arthropoda; class Insecta; order Coleoptera; family Lampyridae; genus Pyrocoelia; species Pyrocoelia pectoralis. The sequence goes on from CM070080.1 coordinate 7,100,077, forward strand.
CCTGTATATGTTAAGGTAAAAGTATTGTAATTCGGTAATTGTATACAATTACCAAGTCTGGTTTTAGACACTAAACAAACAAATACTTCCTTAGGAAAGTTTCCATTAATAAATGTCAGAAATAAAGCTGAATGTTCTCCGAAAATGAAGTCATTTCTTCGAGTATTGGCCCAATAGATACTACTCACTTATAATTTCATCTGTTTCGTTAGTGCGTTTACGGCCATTTTTCTGTATGTACCTAAAAACAGTTACATAATCGTATATTATACATATGTATGTATATGTATCATTTCCGTAAAACTATGTTGACATGGGAAAATATATAAAGCTACAGAACGCGTACTCGCAGACCGATAGTTTGTGTAGTGTCATCACAGTATACCGCCTTCTCCAATATTATTTATTATCATTTAAAGACGATAAGCAACGGAAAACTGAAAATGTTTCTATGTTCATCCAGGAGTCAATGCGCTGACCGCCTTTCAAATGAAAATATGTCCGTAAAGGTGCAAAAACCCATCCCCATCCTTTTCAACTTCACTCCTTAGATATAATAACAAAAACACTCTCAACCTCCCCTCACCAAATTTTGCTAAGGGGAGGTTGAAAGTGTTTACGTTATCCTATTCATTTCTTAGATCACAATATACAATCTTACACATTCATTCGGAAAACATCAATGTCCAAATTAGGAGAATTGGCCCAGAAAAATTCTTGTACAGAACCAAATAAAAAATTTTTTCAGTTGAAACGATTTACCCAAGTAAACAAATGCGCTTCTCCTCTTTTCTCCCCGCTAAGTCCCAACCATTTCCTCTTCAACACTGGCTACTTTCTTAGAAAATACACCATGTCCTCTTTTTTTTCTTAGATAATACATCTTCTCAGCCATGGACGATCATTTAGGGCCTACACTCGCCATCTCAGCTAACACAACAACCTTAACCCCTCATAGTTTTGGGTATACTCAAGATAACTCCAAATAATTGCCAAATACATAACATCATAGGTTGAGAATAAAGTCAGTGGTTATCTAATTTTTTTTAGATTTACTTTCTTTTGACCTTGAGTCTTTTCTGTAAATCCTTAGGCCCTTGCAATACCTGTATTTGGTTCTTTGTTTTCTATATGGACTATTTTGTACATCATATACAAACCACATGGTTTTCCGTTATTTTGGTTAATAAGTTTTTGTTTGTTTGTGCAATTTGTTCAATACTACCTATAGCAAAGTTGCCATTTTGTTATACAGTGTGTTCATTTTAAAACTTACCACCCCTGTAACTTAAAAACCGCAATAACTTTCAACATTCACGGAGACACGTCGATTTTTATTTTAGGGGGGAACGTTTTTGACAGTCAAGTGGTCTTGATATGTTCATTTCTCTAACCGCTAGCAACCCCAATTTTAAAATCTCAAATGCAACTACCCCACTTGTTATACATCATTTGAAAGCCCCTTTCAATACCAATACAACAGTGTATTCCATTTGAAAATTGGGTGAGATTTGATAAAGTTATGGGTCAAAAAGCAATCATTTGACAAAATCTTATTTATTTATTTTCTTTAATGGTTAATAATGAAAATCCCCATCTATTCCGGGAAGGTAATACGCAATACCCCCAGAAAATAAATGTTTGGGCAGGAATTTTAGGAAACGCCATATTAGCTCCCTTATTTATAAATGATTCTCTAACCGGGGAGGTGTACTTAGATATGCTTCGGGACACAGTTGATGGACTAATCACTGAATCTTTAGAAAATCAAGTGGATCATCACGGAAATTCTTTACTGCAAGAAGACCTACTACACTTTCAACAAGATGATGCACCCGCGCACTACGCTAGACCTGTACGTGATTGGTTGAATATCACATTATATGACCCATAACTTTATCAAATCTCACCCAATTTTCAAATGGAATACACTGTTGTATTGGTATTGAAAGGGGCTTTCAAATGATGTATAACAAGTGGGGTAGTTGCATTTGAGATTTTAAAATTGGGGTTGCTAGGGGTTAGAGGGACGAACATATCAAGACCACTTGACTGTCAAAAACGTTCCCCCCTAAAATATAAATCGACGTGTCCCCGCGAATGTTGAAAGTTATTGCGGTTTTTAAGTTACAGGGGTGGTAAGTTTTAAAATGAACGCACTGTATAATAAAATGGCATACTTGTAGCATCTCTATACTATGATTAGAGCGCTTTCTATCGATTAAAACTTATACTAATTTTTGTGCACCTCCTTAGTGCCAATAAGATAATGACCAAAAATTCTAGGTGTACTGTACTATTGTCTGTACCATACTTCAAATTCAGCACGGCCAGAATAGGGCAATGTATTTCCTATGGGGAAATTTTGCAAAGCGTTGCCACTTTTCTTTTACCTGAGGCGCTATTCTGAAAACATCTGTACTAAGTGCTGAATTCCAGAGGTTCTCAAAATCAAACGTGATATAATAAAATTAACTAACTTATTTGAGAATTTTGCTAATTTCAATTCATTAAAGCAGCCCATTAAATTTGTGTTTAAATAGAATCCGGTTGAGGTGTAGGTTTGGCAACACAGCAGCCCGTAAGTGCAATGCTGAATTTGAAGTATGGTACAGCCAATAGAATCAAATCTGTACGCAAGGTGTTTCCTTTCTGTTCTGCACCATTTTGGAGTTTTTCGATGCCTCTTTTGTAACTAAATTTTGCGATATTATTTCATGTGTGCAGTATCCCCATCCTGTCCAGGTACAATTCTTCTCTCACATCGGACGTTTACATCACGTCTCAAAGTGTATTGCGAAATAATTATGATTCTTTCACTGAATTGTTCAAATGCTCAATTCTAGAATTATTTATTTATTTATTCATTCTCAGAAATAATTTACATACAATAATTGCATAGAATGAAATTACAAATATCATGGAAATTCCTAAAGAGATAAGCAAGTTACCTATACATAGGACTGAGTAGAAACAAGAAAATTAGGCTAATATAATAGTATATTATACAACAAGCTTATAATCTTGGTGTTTATTGCACGAGAGAATGTTTAACGTACGAGCGAGCGCAGCGAGCGAGTCACGCTAAATTTCCCCAGTGCAATTAACACCAAGATTATAATGAGTTGTATACGCTATTTTTTTATGCTAGCATCATAAATTTGAAATTTTATTTTCAAACAGACTACTTGCATAAATGTTTGATGTAATAACGACGATATCGTTTCGTTGGATACGGTTGTTGCTATGTGTCGTGTGTAAATACCGTATATGTCAGATGAGGTAAAGATGACGTTGTTGTTTCTATGGTAGTTTTATTGCAAATAAACAACAAAAATTAAAAAAAAATTATTTGTGTTGTTAATTTTTTTGTCCTGATGAACACCCTTACGAAAGTGGGTGAAACGTTGACTTTCTGGGAACTGCACGGGTGCAATAAAACTCGAAATTATGAACGATTTCTGGTTATCAATAGAGCCATTTATGATGCTAGCATAAAAAAAATAAAGTTATAAAAAAATCGACAGTAACTATGGTCGTTGATTGAATATTAATATTTCAATCAACGCTATGGTTTAATACTTTATGTGGTACAAGTACATATGAACCGGATGTGCCTCTTACATATGGAATGGGACAGTTTCTGCAAGTACCTACTCTGTTTTCTTGGATAAGGGAGAAATTCTTTATACATACACTAAAAGAGAAAATATTGACATAAAGAAACTTGCTGCATTATATAAAATAAAAAGTACAAATAATTTAATGGGGTACAACATAGACATGCACGGCGCACGCATAGGATACATGAAAGGTTAAAATATATTGAAAAGAAATCGTGATAATGGTCGCACTTTGAAAAGCGAACCTTTCGTGACTACAATCGTAGCTAGAAAAAAAAATGAAATACATCAATTTCTGTAAAAAGCTTCAATAAAAGCGAAAAGGGTGTATATAGGAGACCAAATAAAAGTCGAGAAAATTAAATTTTGTTAATAAACCACTTTATCTCCACTTGCTTTGCATACTTATCGAATGGGAAAGAAAAGGCGGAAAACAAATCAAAATTTAATTTGAAAATTTATAATTAAAAATTATACTCTGCACATATTAGAAAATGAACCCCCCCCCCCCCTTATAAATTCAACTTTAATCAAGTTTCTGTATTACTTATAACCGTCATTTAAAAATTAAATTAAGAGGAGCATTTGAATGTTCGGTTTTTACAATTAACGAAACTAATTATAAAATGTTTTCCGCGCACTTTTTCAAGTATCCCAAACTCTTTATTAAAGCTCCGCAATCAATTTATTAAAAAGATAAAATTACACAACCGATTATGTGTTAAAACTTGCATTATGTAGCTTAATTTCCAAGTAAGTAAACTTTAATGATATGCAAATTAAAATGATTGCTGAAGCGTAATTCCGGGATTATTATAAAATTTGAATATCTAGAACGGTCCGACGGGTTTTCCAGGTGTTGCAGGCGTTCTTTCATTAAATTAATTATTGAAAGTCAACAAAAACTCATACAGAAACCCTTCCATTTATTATACCTTGCAGAGACGAACTAAAATTTGTTTTCCGACCGAAAACACTAAATTATTTTTGGGACGTACGGTTTTAGGTACGTTGCCAAGATCTCATTTTGTATCGTGGAAAACTTAAAAGTGCCAACCAGTAAAAAAATTATAATGAGGTAATAACATTTTTACATAACTCGCAACTTCTAATATTTTTATTTCGGAAATTTCCATCCGTTAACAGACCTTCTATACCCATTTATCGTCGTGGTTATTAAATAAAACAGGACATAAGATAAAGACGATTTCCAGGGTAGGACGTAGGACCGTGTCATAGTTAAGAAAGTCAACGTTTCGCCCACTTTCGTAAGAGGCTTCATCAGGACAAAAAAATAATCAAAAATAATTTTTTGTTTATTTTCTTGTCCTGATGAAACTCCTTACGAAAGTGGGTGAAACGTTGACTTTCTCATCTATGACACGGTCCTACTCCGGCAGTCGTCTTTATCTTACTGACTCTGGCCATGGAAGGCTCCGCTCTGACATATAAGGAAACACTTCCTGAAATTCTGCCAAGTAACTAACGAAGTTTATGGTCAATAGCTTGAGACAGTTCATGAGATGTAACTACCTTTTTTTTATTGGTGTCCTATTTTAGCCTTTTAAACCACGCCCCAGCGTGTTTAAATCGCACTTTTTAAAACGCGCGTGTTTTAAAGTTGCCATGCCAACATCAACAAATTTGAAAAACGTATATTCTATTGGTTATTGATCTGACAGGAGTACTTTGTTACGTCAAATAAAATGACAGATTGCAAATTAATTTCCGTTTTTCTCATTTCCATGACAACGAAAGGTATACTGATTTCACATTACGAATTCAACCATTTCACATTATTATAGTTCTTATTTCCATTTTAATACCAGATTTCAAAGTGAACCAGTAAAAAAAATAGCGTAAAGTATTCGTGGATAAACAGGTCTTTAAAACACTTGCTCTATTTCAAGCACTCCGGCTGCGCCGTCGTGCTTGAAAGCTCGCGCGTGTTTTAAAGACCTGTTTATCCACTTATACTTTAATATACTATTTTGTTATTCTATTATTTAGAACGTTACACTCTGTCGGCGACGGTAGTGTGAAACTTGTCTTCCATACCCTTAGTCCTCCTCCTGAACCCTCTCAGGTTTTCTCAAACTTTTCCTATTTTTCTAATATAGTGTCGCTATTCTTACATACCATATAGGTAATTTAGTCATTAGTTTCACGCACTTTTCGAAAAACAGGAAGAAATATCAAGTCTAACTATAATTACTTTATCAAGTTTTACGATGGCGTAATGCGTTGACCTTTTGTCTTTTAAGGTAGAGTACAGGCTTTTCTAAATGCTCTTGACACCCGTAGGTGTATAATTGTTACTTAATGGTATGTGCTTATTTTAAGGGGGCGTTCCCGAACCAATTTTAAGTCGAAAAGTTCATATAAATGTATGTCCTAAAATGCTTAATTTTCGATATACAGGGTGCTAACGTTTTTATTTTTTTTGCGTTTTTCTTAAAAATCTCGAAGACTGTTTAAGCTATTAAACTTAATTATAATGTTCATCAGAACAAAAAAATTGCTTTACAACGAACTTAACTATACAGGGTGTCCCACTGCTCCGTAATCGGTCGATAACTCAATATGGGTTGAAGATACAGAAAAAAGTTTCAAATAAAAGTTGCTTTGATTTGAATTGCGCATTTTTTAAAAATATTCTTATATTTACAGTATGTTGCATTTTCACGTGGCAGGAAAATGTCACTTTTTTTTAAATAGCACACCCTGTATTTTTTTCGCTTAATGTATCGACCAACCATATTTATATCACGCCTGAAATTTTTTTAAGATTGGATGTGCGGTTCCCAAGTTATTAATTATTTTGTCAAAATTTGGTACAATTCAAGGTCGGACTATAATATTCATAACTAAGTTATTCTTCAAAAAAGGAAAAATTTATTTGACGAATAATATTACCCTAATGTCGTGTTACTCTACAAAAAAAAAACTAATTGATTAATTTTATACCGAGTGTTTAAAATGAGAATTCAAACTTTGTGAACTTTAAATAGAATTTGCACGAATATTTTAAATAGAACACCCTGTATTTTTATTTACCAACAAATTCTCGACAAAAAACCCTATTCAACGGTGTATTATTTCCTGGTATTATTTTTTGTACTTTTGTTAATATTTACGATTTTCAAAATTTCACGTAAAAAAAATTTGTTAAAAGTAATTTTTATTTAATTATTATTACAAAATACCGTTTAAATAGTTGTTATCAACGCAAAAAAACAAAACTCAAGTCCTGTGACTATCTTAATTTCTAAATAATTTCTAAATCAAAGCAACTTTTATTTGAAACTTTTTTCTGTATCTTCAACCCACATTGAGTTATCGACCGATTACGGAGCAGTGGGACACCCTGTATATTTAAACAATGTACCCTTAGTAACAAGTTGCAGTTATGTAAAAATTCGATTAACGATTTCTTCCAAACCAGTGACGTCATTTAGGGGAGGCAGGGTAGGGCAGTTGACTCCCCTGGAATTACTACTACCAAAAAAAAGGTACGTTAAACTTACTGGCAATCACGCCCCTTTTTCAACAAAAATTTCGTCTGCAGCGGCCTATTTTTTTCCTTTTTACTGTAGTTGTCCCTTCCTTGTAAAATACTGAAATGACGCCACTGTTCCAAACGGTAAGTTATACGACAAAAATGAAACAGACCTTTTTTGTTTATGATTGATTGGTATAAGAATAAACCAATTTTTTTTCTTTTAAATCAGTGGCGTAGTATTTTTTCGTTAAATTTGTATCAGAGTTTAGCCATAGCGAAGCTACTGGTTAAAAAAATAAAAATAATTTTAAATCAAAAAGTTTGTTTCTATACCAGAATAACCTGTGGCATAATTAAGTTTAATAGCTTAAACCGTCTTCCAGATTTTTAAGAAAAAACTAAAGAAAATAAAAACTAGCACCCTGTATATCGAAAACCAAGCATTTTAGGACATACGTTTATATGAACTTTTCGACTTAAAATTGGTTCAGGAATGCCCCCTTAAAATAAGTACATACCATTAAGTAACACCCTGTATATTATTTGAAATAAGCACAGTAATTAACATTTATGGAAAAAATTAATATTGTTTATAGAAAAAAGAGTTGTAGATAAAAAAAGAAATGTTGACGAGTTCTACTGTTATGTCGATCTTTCTTCTTACGTTAACAGGCAGTCCCCTAATTCGACTATGAATTAATTAGGTATCGTAATTATTATAATTACGATCGGGCTATTAATATCCCGTAAAATATGTAACATCTTATAAATGTTTTAAATTGTACAATTAAAAGTACAAAAATTCTGCACACACATACAAAATGTAGGTAATTGATCAGATGATGTACTTTTTTGACAGTTTTGGCTTAAGATCATATTGAGCATTTGTATTTGTTGGCTAATGTCTTCAGAAAAAGTGTCAAACGCATTTCCTTCGATGGGCAAGAACGAATTTTTAAGGTTGTACTAGGTTAATCATGGTTTGCCCTCCAAAATTTTAGGAACATTGTCCAAAATCTGTATTTATTTAGAAAATTTTATGGGAAAAGAGCTAATGGCGATGAGAAATAGGAAAATTTTATGATTTCGGATCGTTAGGGGAATCCTTTTGATAATCCGCTCCACCCCTTTGTCTCCTAATATCGATCGGAATTACAATTTTTTTTTCCAAAATTTTTCTGTTGCCTTCAAAATCATTTACAACGATGAAACTTTTTGTAAGTTTCGAAATAAATGCGCTTGTTTTTGTCGATAACATAGCCCAGTCTTTCTGCATATTTTTTTAAATATCCACACTTATATTTTGCATTTTGATATCGTTTTGTCAAAACAGCGCTGTGCGACATTACGTGCAACAACATAACAGGTACAATACAGCCAAAAATAAAAATCAAAAAAGCTTCGAACAATACCGAATTATTAATATTTACGATCCTTTTAATAATTAAAGAGATTGATTATTTTTGATGAAGTAGAAATTGCCTGAAGTATCCAAAAAATATTTAATATACAGGCTGGATGATTTTTCATTGACTAGCGTATACCTATCTCGTTTATTATTCGAAATATAAGAAAAAGTCAGAGGAAATAATTGTTTAGTATTAATTCTTCTATAAAATGGCATAATTAATTATTTTTCATGGCCTACTATATTTCAGGAAAATTTTGGAACTTTGGTTTTTTTAATGGAACAACTTCTATATTTATTCGCTAATGGAAGGCTAAAGGTTTTATGTGGAGGATAAAAACGCAAATACATAATAGAATCGTATTAGGTGGCTATGACTACTGTTTATTTTATACACAATACATTGATTTGATAGTAACATTAATAATGCTATATAAATAATTAATCAACAACAAAATAAAAGAAACAACTACCTATTGATTTTAATAAATGTTCAAAATGGCCACCGTTATTCTGAATACACTTCCTGGCCATCAACACTTAATTTCTCCAGGCGTTGTGTGCTGTAACTAATTCACAAGCCGTAGAATTTAAAAAATCCCCAGATGAAAAAATCAAGAATGGGCAAGTCTGGTGATTTAGGACCCCACGAAATTGGTCCTCTATTGCTATTTTTTATTTAATTAATACTTACGCTACATTTTTGATACGAGAATTTAATACGAGTTCTTCTGATTAATAAATATACAGGGTATTCCATTTAAAAAACCAAAGTTACACATTTTTCCTGAAAAATAGTAGGCCATGAAAAATCATTAATTATGCCATCTTATAGAAGAATTAATACTAAAAAATTATTTACTCTGACTTTTTGTTATATTTCAAATAATAAATGAGATGTAAGCTGGTCAATGAAAAATCAGCCACACTGTATGTAATATGTAATCAAATCAAATCCTAAAATAATTTACTACACCGCACCATGTCATTTAGGTTTGTGAAAACGCCACCCCGTAGAAAAGCAACATATTTTTGTGTTATTATATTTTTTCAACTACGGCATCGTCATCAAGTTTAATTGTGAGGGTGGTCTTCTCTATTTAAAATTATAGGCTGTCCAGGAATGTATGACCTGTATCATCTGGCGCACCTTGTCAATTCTCTCCTCTTAAAATTTTTAAGATACTTTACGTAGCATAATCAGTGTCCTGTGAGAGGACCTTGGGTACAACCATACTTTCTAGTAAGACACTTTCCAATGCTCATCGCCCTTTATCGGTTTTGTTCCATTGCTTCTGCTACTGGCTAATTATAGTATTTTTGACTCACCACCATTCAAAATATTTTCTCCAATTCTTCAGCTTGGCCAATGATATTGGAATATTTCTGAAAGGGCAGATTTTGGGATCACTTCCTAGCAGAATCTTACATGACGAACTTTTCGGATGAGTCATTTTTTTCATCACTAAACTAATTATAAACCGATTATTATCAAACATCCGGACACGTATCTTTATTTGTCAGTGTTGCGCCTCAGCTCTGAGAGTGAGAGGAATTTCCTACTTTATGAACTCCTGGATTTTAATGGTCGTAGAACATATTCTGTCTTCATCTTGAATGAAATAGTTTTATTGCCTTACAATCTGTTCTGTTCACTTAACCTAACTCTTTTACATGTCCATATCTTATCTCTTCCCCATTAACTTTTCTCTTCTTTCCATACTTCTTTCATCCCTCCGTCCTTATCATCTCTCTCTATCTTCTTCTCTCAGCTCTGTAAATTCCCTTAGCATGTGGTCTATGGTTTTTCACCCCTCGCCACATTGCCTACATTTCGTTTCTTCATCCTCCTTTACTCTTTCGGCCCTGTAAGTATTTCGATCTCTTTTCCGTTCCTATTCTTTCATATCTCTCATTGACCTCGCTCGCTTCTCTTATCTTCGTTCTCCTCTAATGCTTGTCTACGTCCCTATCCCTACTTACTAGCTCTTCCAGTACCTGCCCCCCCCCCTTTTTTCCACGTCTTCGGTTGCGTACCCACTCCTCCTGTAATATTTTCCCCTATCCTCTTGTGCGTTTATGAAATGCGCTGATATCTTGACCTAACGATGGTAAAACTCCTTCATTTCCATGGGTTGCGCCCATTTAGGTATCTTTAGTTACCTTAGTTCAAAAACTTGAACGATTATGGCCTATGATTCACAGATAGTTTTTAGCGATTTAATGTTACTATAGACAACCCCCATGTCATTATATAATTTTGATTGTTTTTATCACCCTACCCTTAGCTAAGATAGTAAGTTACTTTCAAGAAAAACAGCATCGGATTACATAAATAGTAAGCGAAAAACAAGTGAAAACGAACTATAAATGTGTTAAAAGGTGTTACTATCTAAACAATGAACTATAAATAATAGAAACGTGTAAACGAATTGACATTTAGAGACAAGACTAATTAAGCAAATTTTAGCACTTTTCCATGTTGATTATGTACTATTATATCCGTTTACGATATTAAATAATTTATCGCAATAAATCAACTAGTAAAAGATAAATAAAAAATATGTGATTATTCCTACTTTGGAGTGACTTAGAGGAAGATTTTAGGGGAATAGAAGGGTTGAGAGAGGCTTCTTTATTTTATGACGTAGAATATTTAAAAGTTTATGTATTTTGTGCAAATTTTATTTCTTGTTAAATGTTAGACTAGTTAAAAAAAGGAGCATTATGTATATATAAAATAAACTGAAACTGCCAAAAATTTAGAAGAAACGTTTTTATAATGAGATAATGAAATGATGTCGAAAAATTGGGTTAAAGCATGACGTCAACGAGAAGATAGTGCTTCTACATGTTTCGATGTGCTTTATTACCTAAGTACATGTTTAGTTTTTTTTTTGCAGCATCATGTCATTATCTACTTTTGGGTAATATACTGTGCGTTGTATATAAAATAATTACGATATGATAATCATGTAGGCCACTTTAAATGAAAAAATATGAATGAGATTGTAACTAGTTAGACTTGCACTTTACATATATAACACAAAGCAATCACCCACTACCACAAATATAAATTACGACACCACCTGTGTTTCTCTTTTTGTTAGGAAAATCATTTTTTAACAGTAGTTAATATAATGTAAAAGCTTATCGTTCGAAAAATAAACATTACAAGAACTTAATTTTATTTACTAACACAATCTATTACAGGTTTCCTGCATGTTCACCTCTAGTATTATAAGTATGGGAGATTTAAATATAAACATTTTTGATTAATCTCTCGTTCGCACATGTAAAACAAAAATGTCTGTGTGCCTCTCAATGGATTGAATTAAAAAATATCTTGGAAGATGGTTTAAACAGCTTTTATGGCTTTAAATAGATCTCTTCCTGTCAATAGGTCAAAAGTTATTGTGGCGACTACATGATCCCGGTAGACAGTCGCTTACGTAATGAAGAACAACTATTGATTCCCATTGGCCAACCAATGACAACGCGTTGACACCGGCCGGAATCCTTTATAAGCGAACGCTGTTACCCACAGAAATCAGTCAGAAGTCATAGCCGCCAACGAAAGCAGCCAACACCGACCAGTCCGTCTACATCGACTCGTCAGTCTGCATTCCAGATTCCAGAACCAGTCTACCCTCCGTTGACCGACCAACCTACCTACTACCTGTACCTCCATTATTAACCGCATTCCGCGCTGTTAAAACTTGTACATAATTTGTAAATACATATCTTAGTTGTTTTCACAACTTCCAAAACTTTATTGTTTATTTGGCACGATCACCAAATAGCTGGTGATTCGATTCAGCCGCCAAAGTTATGAAGCAAAATGTGTCAAAATTTGTTGTTTGTGCCCTAATTTCTTGGGAAAAACACTCAAACCCATTACATCGATGCCCAATAAGTGAATTTCGTCCATTTTAGGTTACCACATGGATTTTGGCCAAAATTCATCAAAAAAGTGATGGTAATACTGAGGATCGTTCGATATTCCGTTCTATCGGTTCATTGAAAGTAAAAATGTAAGGGATGACCTAATTTTGTAACACACGTCTTCAAGATCTTGATGAATATTGAAAAGTATTGTTGACACGCTCAGAATAAATTGATTAGAAATCTTAATTTTGGGGATTATTACTTTACGGGGAAAAAATTCACCATCACTGCTTAAATTCCCACTAAATTGAAAAAAACGGGATAGCACTAAGTCGGTAAACATTTCACATTTTTAAATACTACCATAATCAGACATTGTTTTTTTTTATAATAGGTGTTGCGTACATTCCTCCTCGTCAGTCCCACTGAACCTTCACGGGCAGACGACCTTGCTTGTCTAGTCTTCGCACGGTCGGTTTATTCCTGAAGAATAGCGATGCTTAGAAGATTAAGGGATTATGCCAAAAGTTAGCTAGACAATGTGGTCGCCAACGGAACCAGAAATCCTCATATACGAGGTATGACCAATAAGTAATGAAAATAAGTCCATAAAAAACGTATATTTAAAAATTAAGGTACATTGATGTGATCCCCTTCAAAGTACTCCCCTCTAACAACTAGACACTGGTTCCAAGCTTTCTTCCAGCTTTCGTAACATTTCTGGAAGGCCTAGATTGGAATGTCCTGCAGTACCCTCGTTACGGCAGTCTGGATGTCAGTTATGGACTCAAAATGCGTTCCTTTCACGGCCAATTTTGTTTGGGGGAATAAGAAGCAGTCACAGGGTGACATATCTGGCGAATAGGGGCGCTTGCGGCAACACTGCGATGTTCTAGAGGTCAAACACTGCGACACACTGAAGGCACGATGGCATGGATTGTCATGATGAAGGATCCACGTTTTGGCAATCTCTGTACGGACTCTAATGACTCGTTTTCGCAGCCGATCGAGTACTTTCACATAGAAATATTGGTTGACGGTCTGTCCAGGTGGTACAAACTCTTTGTGCACGATTCCTTTGCTGTCAAAGAAGCAAATCATCATCGTTTCCACTTTTGATTTGCTCATTCTCGCCTTCTTCGGTCTGGCTGGCTACATCAGGAGACAGCCACTGTTGACTGTGCCGTTTTGTTTCGGGATCCTACTGAAAATACCAACTTTCATCACCAGTAATTACACGATCCAGAAGAGTCGAATCAGCTTCAACCTGTTCCAGACAATCCTCTGAAATGGACATTCGCTCGTGTTTTTACTTCGCCGAAAGGTTCTTCGGTACCATCTTTGCAAACATGGACAAATCATCAGTTAAAATTTTTCTGACGGTTTCTCGTTTCAAATTAAGTTCATCAGCCAACATTCGAATGGTTAGCCGCTGATCTTAATGCACGAGAGTGCGCACACGCTGAACATTGCTGTCAGTTCGAGCTTCACGACCATTTTTAAAATCTTTATGCCATCGAAACACCTGAGCACGACTCAGGGCTTCATCACCGAACACTTTGACAAATTTACCGTACGTTTCCGTAACACAATCGCCTAGTTTAATGCAATATTTAATCGCGTACTGCTGTTCAATATTACCTTGTTCCATATTCGTAACACGCCTTACAAACACGTTGTCGAAAACACAACACAGCTGGAGAACTAACGAACGTACGAAAATCGCGAGCACATATGTATCGATAGAGGAGGGGGATGGGAGATTAATTGACAGAAGTGTTAGGTTCGCAGTGTTACCACATGCGCGGCTAAAAAACCAGTCTCATTACTTATTGGTCATACCTCGTACATTCCCCTCGGCAACTTCTAGTGATTCGGTCGGATTTCAGTCGAAAACTGGTAGTTCAAGTGCAGTAACGAGAGCATAACCCAGAAGAAGGTGTCCTGTTATGAGAGCATTGAGGTAATTGGGATTACTACTCATTCCTATTCTAACAGCTTACTAAAGTATCTCTTCCATTCTTTTATTTGTATTCCCGTATTTGTCTCTATTCTCTTTCTTTAAATATTTCCTTATCTCCTGTTCCGTTTTTATTTCCTTGATCTGTTCTTCCTGTTTCTTTCTTTGTGTTTTCCTCCTTCTTGATCTCACATACTTTCCGGTATTCCCTTCCAGCATCTTTATATTCTTCTTTTCTTGTTTTAGCGCCGTCCTTGCCTTCTTCTTCGCCTCCTTGCATTCTCCGTTCAACCACTTCTTCCGTCCCGTTTTCTCTTCTTTGCATCTTCTTAGTTTAACTTTCTCCGTCGTCCCCTCTATCTTCTCTCTCATCTCTTCCACACTTTCTTCCACTTCCTTCTCTTCTCATATTATCGTTTCTATTTTCTCTCGCGTTGAAGTCCCTTCCTATTAATATTATTCCCTCCTCACGCTCTTCTAAATTTTTCTTGTTTCTTTCATCCCTTAATTATCTACCGTTCAGTTCAGTTTCCCTCCACTTTATATTTCTTTCTACCATTCCTGTTCTCTGTCGCACTTCCTCTGTTTCTTCTTGTTTCGCCCAATTTCTTCCTACTCCCGTTATTATACCCCTTTCTTCCTTCCTTTTCTGTTATCCCTTTCCGCATCCTGAGCCACCCAATAAAATTCCGCTGGCATCTCCTTTTCCCATCTCTCCCATTCTTTTTTTTTCCACCCATGTCTCTTGAAATCCTACCCCATCCTGCTCCTTAATAAACTTCCAGAATTCTTGGTCTTTGTTTCCGCCACATTCCAGCACACAATCTTTAGTTCTTTTATCTCTTCCTTTACCTTTGTACCCTTCTTTGTCTTTTGCTTTTCCGTTACTCGTTTTTCCGTTTTTTTACCGTTGCCTTTCCTTCTTTCTCCCCCACCTCTCCTATTAGTTTTTTGTCCTTTGGTTCTCCATATTTCCTCCCCTTTCTCTGCTTAGCTCTGTTATTCTCTCGTTACATACATATCTTTCACCATCTACCTCCATTTTCTTGTATCCTACCCGCATTCCCCTCCTAATACCGTTACGATTTTCATTACATCTTGGTATGCTATACAAATTCGATAAATACTGCAGTTACCGGAAACTGAAAAACAATTTGCTAGAAATAAGAGAATGTAACATTTGTTACAAATGGATTACCTCCCTACATTTTATAAAAGTAACAAACTTTTTCACGCTACTGTATTGTGAAGTTAAATTAAATAAAGTTATGAAATGTGGAAAAAGAGTGACAAAAAGCTGAAGGAAATGGGAAGATATTGGGTACAGAAAGGAACGAAAATTTACGGATGTACCTACATAAATATTTAAGCAAAGCAGCGGTTTCGCAAAGTACGAATGTGGAACAGTCGCCAACAATTTGTGTGTCCCAAGGGTTTTGTTTTTGGTTCCGTAACGAAATGGCCGCACCTGGGTAGAACACGACAACAAATTCATGTAGGTAAACATATTCAAACACGTTGTAATAATTTTCTCATCCAATCTACCCAAAAATGAAACAAAATTAATGATGTTTCCTCCTCCCATACAGATTTCCCTTTAACAAATTATGCGTTATGTTTCTGCGGTACCTACTAAGAAATGCGTAACAAGAAGAATTAGGTTAACAATAAAGTATTTTTGAGTTAAATTTGTGTGGGTAGCCGCGTTCATTATGGCAAAAGAGGGATTACAAGCTCGTAAAATAAAACCTAATTTTCAAGTTCGTAGACTTTCCCGTTTTCTGTCAATAAAGGGTTATATTTTCCACTCCGGTTTTCAGCGTGGTGACCCACATTCAAGATCGTGTTAAAATTCGTATTCAAGATACAGCCCTGAGCCCTCACAAAATTTTTGCTTTGCCTGTATGTTTATACAATTTAGTAAGTACATCACTTTTGTAATTTAAATGAGTTTCGCTCGAAATTACTCTCGTTTCGCTTTTTGACATAGTTCTTATTTGAGAGGTCAAGAAGTAAACCTTTAAAATGGTTTTTATTAAAGAGTAAATTAAATAACAATTAAAGTTATAACTATTTATTCATCATTCATCATTCTAAGTCTAGGTGATTGTTGATTTTCCATGCAAAAGCAATTTTCCCCGCAAACAACCAATAAATGCGTTGGCTTTTATTGGAATATTATAGTAGGTAATTAGGTATTACCTATATGGTACTTTCCATTTACCTAATGTTGTAGTTTTCTATACAAAAATTCATGTCATTATGTACCTAACCGGCGCGCTAGAAATATGTAGTAGGAAAATTTTACTTTTCTAAAAGTGCCTTGGAAAATAATATTTCTTTAGTAAAATAAATTAATGATGAAGAAAGTTACATTTTTCTCCCTAGAGATGAAAGTAAACGGTATTACCAAAGGCAATTACCTAACTAGAAAAACAAAAGAATTCAGTAAATTTTCAACCCCTACACTTAATGTCATAAATGTAAATTTCGTGGATATTTTTTTAATTATATGAGCAGTTTTAGAACAAATATACTCTCGCTCAATATACACACGCGCGCCTACCCTCTTGTGTCAAACTTTGAGCTTGGAGGTGAAAAAACCATAACTTTCTTCTCTATTGTACAAATAACTATTATGCTTTTACAACTTTCGTTGTTATGCTTTTTTCAACTTGAGCTTAAAGTTCGACAGACAAGCATGGCGAGTGTGTCTATGGAAAGAGTGTTGAAAAAACATTATTTCTTCTCGTGTTTTACACAACATTTTTTCTAAAATTCCATATAATTAAAAAATATCCATGAAATTTGCATTTATAACATTAACTTGCTCATTCAATTCGATATAGGTACATATTTTGCTTAAAAAATATTTTTTACAAATAGTCCTTACACTAAACTGTACATTTGCATAGACCTATCATTTTCCGATTATCCTTCCTTTCACCTGCTACCCTTACAAATCTTCTTCTTTCTACGACTTCTTCCATCCACCCTAACGCCTTCTCCATCCTCCCCTAATACCTTCTTCCAACTCCTACGCTTGTCTCTCAACTCCCTCTCCTCATTTTTACAACTGAACCTCGCTATCCTCGCTCTTCTTTTTTATCGCTAACCCACCCCTCAACTATCCCGGCACATCCTCCCCCATAATTTCCTCGAACCTCTCATTATACCTCCCTTCCCTGATTTTTTCCCTTCTTTCCTGTATCGCATCCCTATCCTTTTTTATTGTATGTTCTCTTATGTCTCCCCACCCACTCTCCCTGCTTCTCTGCCCTCGCATATCCTCCTCCTGTTTCATAATACTTCCTTCTGCTCTCCTGTCCGTATTCAATCCTTCCTTTCTTTACTTCTCTCCAGCAGGGCTGTATCAGATCTCCTCCTCTTCCTCTCTCCAGGTCTTCCTCGTACTTCATCGCCATTTTACCTGTCTGCACCCTCAGCTTTTCCCCATTTATCTCTTAATTCCATCACCATGTACTCCGGCGTCTCTCTCTCTAGACCTAACATCCATCTCCAGTATCCCGCCTGCACCCTTTCTAGCACTTCCCATTCACTCCACCCCCATACTTCGGCTCCAAGCAGCATTACGCTCTTCCGTAGTTTGTCGAAGGGCCACCTCCTCCTTTCGATATCATTTTCGAAAAATCTCTCCCCCATTCCCCATATCTGCGCTAGAACTTTGCTCCCTTTCTGTACCAGTTGTTTCAAGTGCGCCGCTTCTTTGTTGTCATACCTTAGATGGTAAGCCACGTCTCCTCCACACTATCTCAATCACTTCCTCCTCCCACCTCCACACCTCTCTCTTTCCTCTTCCCCTACCTCTCTGAAACATCATATCGTCTTTGTTTTTCCCACCCTGATCTCTAGGTCTCTTCCTTCCAAGATATCCTTCCCCACTCTCACCATCCCTTTCATCTCTCTCTCTCCGTTTTTGCTAGCACAATAATTACAATATCATCGGGGTATATGCCAAGGCCCACACTTTTTAAATGTTTAATTATTGTAATATTGAAATAGATTAAGTATTACCTATCCCCCTGTAGGGTCGGGTGAAGAGTAACCCTACCGCAGGGGCACTGCGTGTCGTAAAAGGCGACTAATCAATAGCATATAAGGGAGGATAGACTAGAGTAGAGTAGTACATGATAGTAATTTGGTCGAAAACTGCATTTAATGATGGAACCGCCGAAAATTCCTCCCTGGAGACTGGCTATGATTTCATCAAAATGGCTGCCATTATAAAAACTACAAACCTCAATATCTCTCGAACCGCTCAACTGATCTTAATTTTTTTGGTATGAAATGAAAGCTCGACGAATGACCTTTTTTAATAAAAATTTTATTTTAAGGTTGTAGGTAGGTACGCTGTTTACTACAAAACTGAGCACGTTATATTAGTTTTTGTAATTATTAAGGCTCAAAAGTACTTTTGTTACGTCCATTTACAGTTTCTTTTGCAATGTTTGCATAGCAATGTGCACTGTAGCAGATTTACTTGCACTTTATTAGATAAGTTACCATGCAATGGTCTTAGGCGAGTGACAGCGGTTGTAGGATGCGTCAGAGAAGGGACGCAACACCTACCAATTTCTTATTCCCGAACATCCAATCTTGGCTTTTCGTGCGACTGTCCGCATCCTTACTTCGTACAGTGGATTTTAGTATCATCTGAAGCTTGTTGGCGAGTCTGACGGCCACGTTTGTCTTAGTGCGATACTCCGGCCCATTGTATTCTAGCTTCTCGAGAGTATGATAGTGACCGAGCTCCTTTGTTGGCAAGAATCGTTCTTTACCTGGATTCCCCTCAGACTATCCTACATCTCCTAATGTTCTCCTAATTTTCTAAGTTTTATGTTGTTTTTCAGTCATTTTGAGTTACTGTTTATTTTAATGATAATAAGATCACTTATTTCAAGAAGGTCGACCGTTAAGCGGGTAAATCAGTCAAAACAGGTAAGGCAGCGGTAAGATGTGTAGCATGCGACCCGACAAGCACTTTCTGAATGTTAACATTCGAGGAGTATTTTGTCAGATTACTGCATAAATTCTGTGGATTATTGTGTGGAACATATTCAATTATACTGCAAACTGTAATTATCGAGTGCGACCTCTAGTGGGGATTTGTGACAATACTGTAAGTAGGTAGAACATTGCTTTAAATTTAAATTGGCACATGCCAATGTTATAATTCACTGCATATTAAAGATAAAATTATCAATTTTTTATTTAGTTCAACTATAGTTTCTTGTTTGCTATACCCACCATCTTTTTAGTTATGTTTATCGTTGTTTATTATAAACAATGGTAGGTACTATTCTTAAATGTTCGCTCATCCCAGTAATAATGGAAATAAAATAAAAATTGGTGCCCCACTTATATTATATTTCTTATATATACATATACAAACATTAGGTACAAGTCCTTTTATGAAAAGGTGCATCCACATACATAATATAATAAAATTGACATAAAATCACAGTAAAAGACAATTATATTATTTCTCTAAATAAAACGCATTGGAAATCATTTTAAAGTGCTCCTCGTTACAATGCAAACCTAAACCTCGTAAATAATTATAAAATCTGCTCCTTCTTTTTTTATTACCAGCACGTACAATTTCTGATCGACTCATTGTACGCAACGTAGACAAATAATCAAGACTAATCGCATTACGTTGCAGGTGATTAACTTGCGGTACAACTTCGAGAAGGTTCTCATTGCAGGTACTAAATTTTTTACGCCACCTAAAATCAGATTTGTGAATTATAGGTGACTATCGTCAATACACCTTACAGTTTTTCAGCTGGCGAACACGATATTTTTGTATTTGTAGATTGAGCGTTACACAATTCCTTTATCCACTCGCAACAAATATCCCTGCTAGTGTAAGGTTCCTCCGATTCGTTTAACTCTAAACTATCCCCACCTATTTTATATGTAATTTTACTCACTGATTCAAAATCGTCATTTAAATTAAATTTTTTATACACAATATCAGTCAGTGTGAGAGTTTCAAAATAATTGCAAATATCTGCTATGTCGTACTTTCCATTATCGACTATCTCTTCAAACGTTTTCCTTTCGATGCTACGTAATGGAGGTGGTATCTGCAGAATGTTATGAGTATTCCACCAAATGGAACCTAAATCGACCAGTGACTGATCTTCAAAAAATTGCACATGCTGTATAGGTACCGGTTCTAAATCTTCACCATCGTCGTTAAGCCACGAGAGGTTGGAACTATCGTCTTCACCCAGAATTACTTCAGTATTATTTAAATGTGGTGTCATCTCGTCCCTTATCGCACACTGTCCACTACTTTCGACCCAAAATTGCAATTGCAAAATTGTCTTACGTACATCCCCTCTGTAATTTTCCAAAAGATTGACAACCGAGTCTCGTGATACAATTGTACCTTCAACCAGACAAAGCACCTGCAGCCACGGTGTCAAAAATCGAGGTGACATGGCAGGAAAGCTTACAGTTGAAAATTTTTTAACTTGCAAGCAACTTATATCGTTTGTTGTGAGAACTATTGGCCGTTTACTCGTTACCACCAACTGAGATAGGGCGGTTAAGAAGCCGTCGTCTTGTTCGAAGACTAAATCGACGTCCTCAATGAGTAGTAAACACATTTTTCCCAATTTTCCTAAATCGTCACCGATAAGATTACTTTTTATATAAGTCGATAAAGCCGCTTGTTTTCTAACTTGATACGATTGTGTCGCCTCGTGAAGATCCAGCAGCAACTTTTTGCCTAAAAAATGTATACAGTCACTACCAGCAGCTATGAGGCATTACACATAATTCCGTATAACACGGCCTAATGCGGGGTAGTGGGTAGTGCAAGTTAATACCACAGCTAATGTAACGTTTTTTTGCGTTTTTGTTATAAAATTGAAAATAAGGAAATAGGGTAAAACACCTTATACATAGTAACATATCACGCAAGAGACGTGGTAAGACGGGGCAGGGAAATGGGAAGGGGGAGACCACAAGAGAAAAAATAGCAATGAGAGATAATTAATCCATGATATGTCAGTAATACACGAAGGGGGTCAATGATACTAAATAAAACTACTCAAAACCTCCCCTTGTAGTTTTATTTATTATCATTGACCCCCTTCGTATATTACTGATCTAAGGGGAGGTTTTGAGTAGTTTTATTTATTAGCAATGAGAGATGTAGATATGCAGAACCAAGAAAGAAGCGACAAGATAGGGGAGGAAAAGTTCAAGTACAAATATGAGGAGATAATATCACAAGGAGTGTCGGGATATTTAAAGGGAGGGCAAAGTAGGAGGAGAAAGAGAATAGCAGCAAGGTTCTGGTGTGGGAATGAGAAAAATCTAAATAAGTATTGGAGGAACGATGAAAGGAGAAAGTACAGGTTATGTGGGGAGGGATGGGAGAGTGTGGGACATATGCTGGAGGAGCATGTGGAGTTGAGAGAAGAGGAAAGAAGGTGGAGGGAGGTTTTAGAGGCAGGAAGGGAAGAAATAGACTGGATGGAGGGAGTGGGGGAAAGAAGAGGGGGATGAGAGAAGGGAAGGGAGCAGAACAGTGTTACCAACTTATCTTGGCTCATTACAAAAAGGAAATAGAATTAGGTGTAACTTACCGGTTCTTTTGCTGGAAGCATTAATCTCCAAAATGTTGACACCCACTTCGTTACAAACAGCATAAACAGCCGCCGTTTTTCCCGAACCATGCGGTCCAACCAATATAAACGTGTTTTCCAACAGTGAACTCTCGTTCCTACTATCCTCATCTTCTTCGTCCTCGAAGTCCGAACTACTGTTTGAACCTCTACGTTCCGAAATCCTCTCCGTCAAATTCATCTCCACCCAAGATTGTAACCAAGTTTTCAACTTATCCACCGCCAATCTGTTACCCAACATTTCTTCCGACGTAATAGGTTTGTACATCTCGGTCCACATTTGTGGTGGATTTTTCAATTTAACTCGATCATTTTTTTTCTTTTTCGATCTACCACCTTTTTTTAATTTTTTAAGCGAGTCAGAATTTACATTAGATTTATTGTATAACGATTTAAACGTTCGATAAATAGGATAATCGGGATTTTCACATTTCAGCTTTTGTAAAATGGACTTGAACGATTTAATTTTCTTACCGTTCATTAAGTCGACACCTACCGAACTTGTCTCGTTTAAATTTGTAACACAGCCCCTTGTTAACTTTGCGGCTTTTGGAATTTCCGAGTTCGAAGCAGTTAAGCGCAAATCGACGGACGACATGCTGATCATTGTCGACACATCACTGTCGTCTGGCTTCACCTTTATGTGACTAACCATTGGAAATACTTCATAGTCTGGAATCTCTAACCTGTAAAAGCGAACAAGCTTCAAATAAATATAATTAACTAACTAAAAGGGGTTGATGGCGTTTCGAAAGAGAAGAGGGAGGAGAGTAAAGGAAAGTGGTGGGGGGGGGGGGGGGAGTGCAGATGAATGGAAATATCGTATTAAGGGATGAGGCGCATAAAAGAAACCTGGCAAATAAGGGTAATAGGATAGTGGGGAGTTGGGGAAAAGCTAGTATGGAGTGTGATGGAGTCAGGGCAGAGATATGGGGGTAGGAGTGGGAACAATTGGAGAGAGTTCGGGAAAAATAGTGGAGATGGACGTTGGGGTTAGATAGAGAGACGCCAGGGTATATAGTGGAGGAAGAGATAAAAGCCAAACAAAGTTCAGGCAGGAAAGAGAGCGATGAAGTATGAGGAAGAGTTCAGGAAGGGACATGAAATTGTAATGGTGAATGAGTGTATGAGAGAGATGAGGAAAAAACCAATAAGGTATGAACAGGAGGAGAGGAGAATGTTTTATGAGAGAGTTGGCTATGTGAGGGAGGAGATAGATAGAAAGAAGAGAGGAAGGAAGGTATATGGTAGAAGAGTTGGTAAGAAGAGATAAGGATGTTCAAGGCCAGAAAAGGAGAACGGGGATAGTTGAAGGAAGGTATAATGAGGGATATCGGGAGATTGTGGTAGAAGGGGAACATGGGGATTGAAAAAAAAAAGAATAGTGGCGAGATTTAGGTGCGGGAATGAGGAGAATGATAATAGATATTGGTGGGAGGAGGAGAAAAGGGTTTGTAGAATTCGTAGGGAAGGGAGGGAAAGTATGTGGCATATGATGAGGGAATGGAAGGAGCTACGAGGAAGGTAATTCTGGGAGAGAAGGGGGTAAAAGTGGGGTGGATTACAGAGGAGGGAAGGGTTGAAAGGAAGGGGTCGAGTAAAGAAAGTGTTAGAGTGGTAGTTTTTATAGAGTAAGTTAATTAGAGTTTACAGAATAAGAATAATTGTATATTTTTGTTAAGAATATAATAATATTGAATAATAAAAAAAAAACTAAAACTGAAAGAACTTACTTTGGTTGTTTTTCAATAACTTTCTTAACCGAGTCCGGTAACGAGCTGTGCAAAAATTGTTTTCGTGCTTCTACAATGGCTTTATCTACCTTCGATTTTCCTTTAGCGGCGATAAATAATGGAGCAATTTTTATATCTGCGTTTACTTTTTTCTCTACAACTGTGTTTGTAGGCTTTTCCCTCTTGTCGAACGATAAAACTTCCCCACTATCAGAATCAGAACTAGAGTCAATAATTGCAGGACGTTTCCTAACTTTTGTAACTTTAATTTCGTCGGTTTCTTCCTTACCCTTCTGTTTCCGTTGCTCCTTTGTAGATTTAACGTCAACCTTTTTCGTAGAGATTTTATCTAAGGAAACTTTCAATTTCATTTTCCACTTATGAGGTGAACCTGTATCACACTGACCGTTCGTCTCTCCATGTTTGTTTAAAGAAAGTTTCTTTGCGTTCTTTGATTTTACGGAATTTAAAACATTATCGTTGTTTCGTTTCTTATTAATGTTTAACATTGTTTTTAAACGTTTCGCACGTTTCTTTAACTTTTCCTCAATTACGAGCCCTTGCTCCACGTATTCAACTTTACGTTTATTACTTCCCTTGCACTCGGACCACTCTTGAAAAAGTACCTTACGTGTGAGTAACTTTTTCTTCATGTCGGTTTTAAGTTCGGGCAATTCTTCGACATGCTCCACTTCGATTCCGGAAGAGTTCTGCCCTATACTTTTATGGCGGTTATCCATCATAAATGAAAAGGCGTTAATTTTAACAGAATTCGGTTCTGGGGATTGCCGTTTCTTGACAGGTTCCGGTGATATTTCCACAATGTCTTCTGAAAAACGAACCTTTCTATCTTCTTCCATCTCTAAATCACTAGCTAGTTGGTTCTCATGATTGTAACCGACATTAGTTTCGATCGTCTTTTTGTGTTTCTTTTTCTTTTTACCGTTTAATTCTGTAGCAATTCCACATACTGACGAGTCCTTATTAGAGTTTAATGCAGCTAAAACGGGGCTCTTTTTCTGAAAAAATGAAGCTATACTTGCTTGTCCTGTAGGCTCTTTCGATTTAATGGGATGATTATCATAATTACAGTTCAACGATAGTTTCGATCTGCGCTTTCTTTCTTTCGTTAACGATTCTGTTCCTTCCGTGGAAACAATTATTGTTGTACATTTGTCCATTACCAAGTAGCACTATTCTAAAATTGCAATAAATTGGATAAAAGCCCTGTTAATACCTGCTATAATAACTAAATCTCTGTTTTATTTTTCGCTTGGCCTCTTAACATTTTAAAAACGACATATAACTGAATAAAAATTTAAAAAACTCTATGTAATGTTAATTTTAAAAAAAGGGACTTCAACCAATACATAAACATAACCTATTTTGCCGCCAAAACTCTGCTGATGGTTCGGTTCTGCACTAACTGGATGTGACTCTTGTACCACATATCAAATACGAATGATTGGATACACTTGAAGCAAATATCATTTTATACAGGGTGTTGCAGAGAAATAGCAGCAATGGCTTTGAGAACGGTATTTTTGTGTCAAGTGAATGAGTTTCTACATCCAGGATTGACATCCCTCCACAACCATAAATCATAACATACTTTTAATCTTTTTGATCTTTTTTGCTACTCCCACAATAGTAAGAAGCGGTAACAAGTAGAATGTGGTTGCTACCAATCTCTGAGACTCTTATAACTTCTTTCCTCTACATTGTTTCTTTATTCTTTTTCTACTAGCTAAGCACTGTGGTTTGAATGGAGTTAGGATGGATCCACTATCGGTCGGCTGGTTCATTTTTTAAAAACAATGGATAGTGGAATGTTCTTGATCGGATTCCCTGCCAGTTCAGAAAACCTCTGCATATATGTGTAAGTGCTTGACATAACTTCAGATATTACAAGGATGTGATTATGGTTAAATGAGCTTTTCGATCTGTTCAGTGAGGAATTGTACTGAATTACATAGAACACCATCAAATCTTTATTTTTCAAAAACTGTAACTGTGCTCTGTAATTATAGATAGGACTGCAAATGCATTACTTTTTCTGAGAGTAATTGTCATGGGTTATTACTGTCCTGGGCCAACAAAAGGGGTGGATACAGAGAAGGAGACATAAAATTAATGAATAAAATAGCACATTTAGTTAATAAATAAAATTACAGATTAAAAAAATGATACGTATCATTGAACGCTGCAAATCTCATCAAAGAGGCATTCATTAACGCTATCTTTGTAAAGTTTTTTAAATTTGCTAAAATCTGTGAACTCTTCACCATTAGGAAGTTTCATGACGTTTTCTTGATGTAAAACAGTTACTTTATATTTAGACTGGCATCTGCGAAAATCATGAATTAAACACTATATATGTACATCATTAAAATGTCTCACTTATATAAAACAAGAGCAATGTTGGATCCAAATGCATCAATCTTACTCACTCGCCATTTATGTGAATTACTGCCGTAATGTGTGTGTTTTAAATGCTCGTCATCCTTGTACAACCCTAAATGTGCGAGAAGTTTTAAAAGTGTTCCCGAATGTGTAAAGTATGCGATCGCTTTAGGATACTCCGATTTACTGTAAACACTATTATAGTATTGTATCCTACTACACTTTAGGTCGCCTACTTACTTCTCAAAGTACGATATTACATCACTTAACATTTTACAAGCTTGCTTGTACGTTACCTCATAACCGTAACCATCACGATAGTAGTATTTCAAGTCTTCGGCAAATTCAAGGCCTCTCACAGTTTCCATCGAAAATACCGAACACCATGGCGATTTCGTTTTTTTATTCCATGCGGTTTCAAAGGCGCACGTTAAATACATTAAGTAAATGTCGTCTGTAATTTTGATGATAGAAAGAAAGTTTTGTTAGGCTATTAAAGAATGAAGTTGGTTAGTAGACGAAAACATTTTTACTGGTACAGGGTAATCCAAATTGGACACTTTCTTATTGAAACATCCTTTATTTTAAGAGATAGAAAAAAATGGATCAAGGTGTCTGGGGCTCAATTTTAATGGCGCAAACAGAATTCATCTGTCTCTAATCGTTTGGCCGCTAGGGGGCGTATCTCGAATTTAGTCGATTTCTTTAATGTTCCATAACTTTCTTATTATTAAAGATAAATGATTTTGGCAAAATTTTTCTTAGAAGACTTTTTTACGTAGCATCCATCACGATAGACAGTTTCTATGCAGGGTGTTTGATTTTGTGTGTGAGACCCTAAACTACATTTGTTCCCTATATCTTTTGGGGTTTTTGAAGAGAGTAAAATTTCCAAAATTTTGATGTATCGGTTATATTTATGTTAAATATTACTTGCAATATTGCATTTAATACATTGTTATTTCAAATAAAAAATATTTGGAGCTAATAACAATTTTCAGATAACTAAGACACCTAGATGTCTGCAAGCAAAATATTTTGATGTATAAAAATAATATTTAACATAAGTATAACAAATGATACATCAAAATTTAGGAAATTTTACTCTCTCTTCAAAACCCCCAAAATATATAGGTGGTCCGTATGAAAAAATGTAGTTTAGGGCCGTATACAAACAACCAAACGCCCTGTATAAAAATTATCTATGGCGATGGATTTTACGTAAAAAAGTGCTCTAAGAAAGATTTTGCCAAAATCAATTATCTTTAATAAGAAGAAAGTTATGGAGCATTAAAGAAATCAACTAAATTCAAGAAACGCCCCCTAGCGGCCAAACGATTGAAGATACCTCAATTCTGTTTGCGCCAGTGATTTTCTCATTAAAATTGAGCTCCAGACACCTAGGTCTATTTTCTGTTAAAATAAAGGGTGTTTCCATACGAAAGTGTCCAATTTGGACCACCCAGTACATACCTAAATCTAATTCGTCATCTAAGTTTAATGCATTGTTCACGGAATTGATAATCGTTAACATATGATCACTTTCCTCAAATTTTTTCCTTTCAAAAAATGTATCCGGATTATTTTTCACTTCGCTTTGCCATCGTGGGCACAATTTATAAAACTGTAACGTAATCCCATATACCTAGATATTTGTTTAGTATACTTAACGAGATTACCCTTAACGTGGGATCATTTTTGACAGGTTTTGGAAACCATACATCCTTAACAATGTGTCTTCCAAATAAACCGGAAGCGAAAAATTTCGCACTCGCTTTTGTCCTATGAGTAGCCGTATACTTGAACTGGTAAACATTAGGACAAAGAAACATTAAAAAAAAACAACTTACATAATACGAAGTGTTACTGTAAACGGGTCGTAAAATGTTTGGAAATCTGGCTTGCATCCTTTCGGCTAACTCTAACATTTCATCTTCGCCTTCGTGTGTTAGCTTTTTCTCATCTGTGGTTTGTAGCTTGCTCTTCCACTTTTCGAATGCGTATAAGTCAGATTGGCGTAAAAATTCTGTAGGTTCGGGATTGTTCTCCAAAATTAAGGTACGTATCTCCGGCAGTCTATCGTTCATTTTTTCAATAAACGCCGCACTTGGATTTCTTGTGCCGTGTCTTATAACCATCCAAATTTTATGTGGCAAACATCCCTTTATTGCTAACCGTAATAAATAAGTAAAAAGCTTTATAACGAATAATATACAAACCTTCGTTTTTTATCTCTATATCTTCTTTGTTTGCGACTAACCGATAAGGTGTCTTTGTAGATAGATGATGTTCCAAAATATCTTTACCATCGGTACAATTTTCACTATAAGCCACAGTGATTAAAATGAAGATAATTGCCAGTTTAAAGGAATACATCATAGATCATAGTTAGTAAGTACGTTTTTAAGTATTAGAGTGGTTATAACGGTAAAAATATAAAATTCTAAATTAACGGTAAAAAATTCAGGTTATAAAAAAAATAAACACAGTAGGAGACCTTGACCTTCTTTATGTTGTGTCAAATCTAGGGGAATTTATTTTTAGGCAGTTGTAGCCTCTACATTCAAACTCTAGTACAGTATGCGCCAAAATGTACAGTACTGGTCAACTATGTTGCTGTTATTATTATTTAGTTATTGTTGTACATTCAGAAGTAACGTAGTAGATTTTAAGTTTAATGAATCTGATTTTAATAAATAAATATGAAACTTTTTAACAATAACAATTAATACAAAAACACAATTCCTTCACATGAAAAATATCTCAATCAACAACCTTCTTATTTTTCTTTTTACATCTATGATTATTTTAAATTAAATAATTATCTATAGTAGCTTTCCTCTCTTGCCTTTCAAACTACTCACACATAATTTAAATTTAAATGTTCGCGCCAACAGTTATCGGAATGATACTGGTGTTTTTTTTTGCACGTTGTAGTCGACTTAAGTCAGCCCTGTCAATAACACAACATTCGTTTTATAAAAATAATTTGACTCAGTTCTCAATAACCCTATTCGTTTTAAAAGCTTTATTTAAGTTTTATATGAACCTGAGGCAGAAATGTCTTATAAATAACACAAGGCACTTCAATCACGTGATAATTGCGACTTTACCTAACCCTGTGGTGATGCAAAAAGAAAACATCTAATGTAATAGTAATTACGGTAACTAGGCGTTACGAACTAAATAACGGCCGTGGTGCCTTCATAACTTTATGTCATACTTGCAAGAAGTTGATGAATAAAACAGATGATAACAATAAAATCAGTATAGACTGACATTTAACATCCTTGACCGTATCTATGGTGATGGAGGTATAATATTTTACATTTGCGAGCGTTATAAGCTAGCTTTATAAAAAATAACGCCCGTTGCTATGTAAAATCCGGTTGTTATGTAAAGGGGCGTTATTTAGTCATTAATATGTCTCTTGTTTTAGTAGTTGTTATGGTGAAATAATAAGCTAGTATGACATAATGTATAAAATGTGCTCCATTCCGCTGTAGACAGTGTTCATAACGATCACGCAAACTTTGAAACATATTCTGTAACATTCAGTGCTTTAAAAAACGAGACGACCTTCTGACGTAATGCAGGCACAGTTGTGGATGGACCTGGACAGCTGAAAATTTTCTCCTTTAACATTCCCCACAATGTAATCATCAGGTGGTGTCAGATCGCGGGTAATGTGATGACTGATGAGTAGGTAAACTCAGTCTCACGTGAAATGATTCGTCCTGGAAAGGTTTCTTGCAACATAGCCACAGACTGTCAAGAGGTGTGGCAAGTCGACCCGTCTTGTTGGAACTGAATGTTCTTGGCACGACAAAACCTTAGATCCTGAATAAATGGCCAGACCACCCTGTTCCTATAACGTTCCTGGATAACAGTAAGAGGTATACCATTATAATCCTCAATGAAAACAAACCGTTTCCTAACACCTTGCACACCAAATCGTCTATGTGGCGGTTTCTAGACGATATAATGTCTCGAAACCAAGAAAGCCAGTTGTTTGACGATTCATAAAACCGTCCAAATGAATGTGACTCTCGTCGGAGAACCACACATTCAGTAAGAATTTTGAATTCTCTTAAATCCACCTGTTATCTGCGTCATAGAAAAACCGAAGGAGCAACCTGCTTGAGGTAAAGAGAGCGTCAGCACTACTCAGGTTGCCACGGAAAGCTGTGCTTGAGGTAAAGAAAAGTTGCAGTGCAGAAGGCAAAACACTATATCTTCTTGGAATTAGATGATCTTGAACCTTATTGATCTCCGTTATATTAAAATTAATGATTTAATACTTTTTGTCAACGCGTAAGTAGGTATACCTACAAATTTATGTAAAACGCCAAGAGCTATATGTACGTACATAACCTGTCTGATTATTCTTATCACAATATACAATTTTATAATAGAAATAGTTTTAGTTTAGGCATTCGTTGTTGAATCTTTGTGCGGCATGGGTCGAGTAAATTTTTATTGTAAGTGACTATACAGTGTTAGATTTGTGTAAATATATATTGTCACCTTCCACGGTAAAATATATTTTTTGTGTGCCTACCGGTCGATAAAGAACTTACCTGTGAAACTTTCAAATCATAAAAAAGTTTTGTGTAACCGCTAAAGTGTGATATGCGAGTAGGTGAAGTGCTGGACATTTGTTTACTACAAGAATGCTACATTTCGCGCATACTGTGAACTGTGAGTATTAATTACACATTTTATAGTGAAAATATATACACAAAATACTAGTAAGATAAATCTCTCGCTTTAAAAGATCTCATTTGTAGTTTTTAAGTGGTATTCACATTTGTGCATTGCCATGGTGCATTTCTAGATGCGGCGTCACCTTACACTTTCATGCAACAACTCCGATGCGTTCACATTATAATAGTGCATTTTTAAATGTATAGGGAAAATTTCTGTAGGGAATTAATTTTTCACAAATTATAACTGTATGTTGGTGTTGAGCTTAGATCATATAAGAATGGACCAATAAAAGCAGCGTGCGTCATAAAATGTAAATACACCCTTCATGTTTTATTTGTTTCATGTTAAAATCAATTTATATTTGAATATTTTATCAATTTACTTACTTAACATGTTTTTATGTTAATTCAATACCTACCCAAGTAGTTTTTTTTTACAATGAACATGGAAAGTATTTCATTCGTAGTAAACATAACCTGTCAATTAGAATAATATTAAGGATGGGCAAATACAGCTCTCTCGCTTGCACGTTTGTGAGCTTTTTATACATTTGGTAAATGGGGAATTCAAGTCCATTCTTTTTCTTATATGGTCTAAGGAAAAATTCTAGTGGCGGTATAATAAACACATCCATAAAGCGATTGATATGTTGTAGTAGACACGACACGTCATCAGCACTTTTACTTTTATATATAACTGTCAAAACAACCCTTTCCTTCAAATTAGACGTTGTGTAATGTTTTATCTATTAAGTTAATATAGAACCACAAAACTCTATGGAATTTAATAATTTATTAAGTACAACTAGTACAGCAAATTCTCTATGGCAGGATTTAATGTGTACCAGCAATTCTGCGTTATCACCAAACGCAAAAAAGAAAAAAAAAAAGAAGAAACAGAAACCCAATATGCCCAAAGTTCAAGACTTAAATAATATTTCACCTGATGTGGATGATCTATTAGAATATTTTACAAATTTTAAGATCACGGCAATTTACAGTCAAAATACAGGAAAAGTATGTCGTATAAAAAAATTCGGTTGTAAACACACACATGCTAGTTTAAATGTATATTACGCTAACAATGCAGTATTGAATAGTGGTGGATCCTCGTTAAATTCAAGTAGGAATCCTTCACTTCAATCGAGAGATAATTCTCTTCCTCCTCGTAAAATTGAGAACGGTATGGTCTCTATAAAAAGTTCAACTTCCCTACCACATACACCACGTTTACAATCAAATGCGGTTACGAAAGGTAGTAATAGCAAAAATGCGAAAAAAAGAATATCGAAAAAAGCCAAGATGTATCAACCGTACTTAACAAAACGCGAAGTAGATGATGGTTTAAATAAAGGCTCACTAATTCAGGGCGTAATTAGAATTAATCAGAAGAACAGAATTGAAGCTTATGTTACTAATCGTGAACAGTCGAATAATGATTATTTATTGAAGAGCGTGGCGGATAGAAATCGTGCACTCGAAGGAGATATTGTCGTTATTAGGCTTAGACCTGAAAGTGAGTGGCTTCCGAAATATAAAACTGCAGTGGTTGTCTACATTATGGAAAAGGTAAATATTCCACATATGTATTGCTAAATTGTACAAAATGCAAGAAATCGACTTTGTTTATGTTATTTAAATGAATTTTATCATATAATTTTCAATTTTTATGCTGCATTTTGTACACGTTCAATATTTATTTGTTGTATTCATAAAAATATGCAAAGTATTCTTATTCCAGCTCCATAACCACAAACTAAATACAGGGTGTGTATAAATTGACAAAAAAAACTGCACACTGCGACATACTTCGTTCAATTCTCAATCGAAAATCCTAATGTTAAATTGTTCTATTATGCTTCCTTCAGGGGCCACTTAAAAGAAACATACATTTGGTAACACTGTAAATCAGCATAGGACTGTAATACCTGCAGTTGCTATTTCAATCTCCAAAAAGCAAAGGTTATAGGGACCGGGCAGATGACGTCATTAACCTATTTTTTTACAGCTCTGAGGGCAAAATTTTTTCTATTCGTAATAACACAGCCTATAGTTTTCCCATTTAGAGGTTGCACGCGTTAAGAGAACATGAGAGTTGCATTCACAATTGTAATTTTAGCCCGCGTAAACTGATAATACGTGTTTTATGTAGCCTTTGTTTGCCCTCAGAGCTGTCAAAGTCAGCTGCTGCCCGGACTCTATACAAAAATGAAGCAAGAAAGTCGAATTGGATACATAAATGTCAAAATTTGGCAGATGATGTGATGTTTATGATTGAAATCTGTTGAAATCGCATTAGAATGAGAAAGTTTGTTCTACAACGTTGCCAAATGTGTTTTCGGTAAAAATACGTTAATAAAGAAATGTTAAAACCAAACAAGCCAACAGAGAAATCGTTAACGAAACAAAATTATCAAAATTCCTTTATTATTCTTAAGTGCAGCTGTCTCTACAAACAGATATCGAAATTAACAGTTATTTATAGACCAAAAGTCCGAACTTCGAGAACCTCGTGACGACGTATCAAACATGATACAACATTTTACCATTAAGATTTTCGATTCAGAATTGAACGAAGAATGTCGCAGCGTGTAGCTTTTTCGTCAATTTATACACACCCTGTATAATAAGCCCATCATAAATGCAACTGAACTTACAACAAATAAAAACAAAACTACCATAGGAAGTTTACTCCTCCTTCCCTTCTACCCTCCCAACACTTCTTTCATCCCTTTTATGCTCTCACCACCTTCTGTTAACTCCTCACATTCCTCCACCATATGGCCAATTTTTTTCCTAGCACCCACTTCCAATATTTCATTGGTATTCTTTCCAACTGCTCTCTGTCTTAACACCCCCACACTTTTTACCAACCTGTTGAACAACCACCTTCTTTTCTGTATCCCCCCCCCGCATCCGTCATTATGTACAATTTGCAATTTTCTAAAAAACAAGGTTCTAGCTGAAAGGTGCACGATGGTCCTCCCTTGTATAATTTAAGTGTACAGTTTCAATTAGTATAGGGATCTTTCGAAAAATCTGCGATAATAATTAGCAAATTATGTAGATGGAAATCTATTGCCATTCAAGAAATAATTTTGGAAATTTACAAATTATTCAGTTGTTTCCTTGCCGCTTCTAAAATAATTCGTCAAGGTTGAGCGGTAGAGCAACAATTGAATACTTTGTGTCAACATTTTCAACTCTGCCTACTTCCAGTGCTTAAGTTTTTCTTTTCTTTTTGTCACAATTATAAAAATTAAACACATTGTTATTATTATTATTTTTTCTATTTCAATTGTTTTCTATACTCGTACTAAATGTGGTCAACTAACCACTAAGATTGAAATGAAGTAACGCTATATTCCTCTGTTTAGTTATTTGATATGCAAATAATGTGTGTCATGTGAAATTCTGATGTTTATTATGCATTATGTTGTTTTAACTCAGTGCATAGGTTGAACATGAATGGGTAAATTGTACTATTTGCGTTTTATGACAATGTTATGTACTGATTTGGTTTTTTGCATTTGAGTGGCTGTGAATTAGTTACAGGTGTCATATAAGTGGTAATTGAAGTGTCACACGTTTGTTTCGTCTGGAGTGTCTAGATTAGTGACAAAGATAGAAGTATGTGGTTTTGAAAATATTCTATTTTCTCAATTATTATAGATACAATTTATTAAAAAAACTGACAGTTAAAAAATGTAGAGTAGTTGCAATTGTTTAATATAAGATCATGCTATTGTCAGTGCCAACTTAATAAAATTGACATGTCACTATTCGTGATAATTTTTTTAACTAAACATAGGGATATTGTACACGGTTGAAAAACTCTAGCTGTGACAATTTGAAAAATGTAAAAATCAAATATGGCGCCCATAAGAAAAACAAAAGGTTCTCTATCGTTGCGTAAAATTTAGTTGGTGTAGAATGTTATCAAGGTCATCTTTGAAGTCTTTGTTACCCGTTACCTTTACCCTAAAAGTGCACATTTTTGGGTTTTGTCCTGTATCTATTTTCTTCAATTAATTAATACTTCATAATTAATTAAAAAAATAAATACATACCTATTACCATAGGCTAATTAAATACTTAGACGTCTGATGAGAAAGTTATTTCAATTTTAACCGGCTGGGGCGGCGACTAAAGATGGCGCCACAAGTTATTATTTTCCATTGAACTGCACGCTATACGCAACTGAAGAGATACGACGTATTCCAATGCTTTGTAGGCATTGAAGCCAGAAGACAGATGCGGAGTAGGTACTGCTGTCGCCTTCTAGCTTGTAGTAGTACAGCAGACGTAACTGCCAGCGTATTTTATTTTATTTCTCGTGTTACGGCGTTGAGTATGACTTTGCGTGCGAAAGAAAGAGATGGGGATACCCATTCGTTGAGGGTTGCCTAACTTGGCTGTAGCTTCAGTGTTACTTATTAGCGTTATCTTTCCAGTTGCGTATAGAGTACAGTTCAATGGTATTTTCACTGTCTACAGTCGGCCAAATGCATGGTTCCATGGGTCCATGGGAATCTTCAAGCGACTGTATACAGCAGACTAATGTGTCTTGTCTTGCATATACTCTCATTTCATCCATTTTGATTTCAGCATGCAATCATATTCTGTTCGATGTTGCAAAGGCCTCCCTCACATTACTGCTTTTACACAGAACAAAAAACTACTAGGTGATCAGTCATATCGTTTGTTCAACAGTTGGAGTGTGTTATTGTTATTAGGATACCTACTAGTAAATCCTTGTCTCACGCTTGATGCCATTTTCTTGATCTCTGCAAATGCCATTGGAACATTCAGATCGCACTTTTTCCCACACATTTCTCAAAGACTATGAACACTTTTTGTAAAGTTATTTTGATTTCACTCCATACGTTCTGATTTTCCACATGTGGATAATAATTGAATCTTGGTTATTTATCTAATGTCATACTCATTTTGCTCATTTGACACAAAAGGTATACATTTTTTTCTGTTATATAATACATCTATGCAATCCAACATTGTCAACCGTATTAAATAAGTATTATTATTATTATTATTATTTGCCTAGTGCAACCCAGGCGCAATTCAGGTATTAAGATGTTTGCTTGCCTTACCTGAATTTTTTGAGTTTTTTAATTGGGCCATATAAAATTATTTACACACGGTTGCTATTTGCTGCCAGACCCCACCCTCTCAGAAGGTCTGGATCGTGAAATACTTAACAACAAAGCTACTCTAATTAAAACTATTTTTATTCTACGCTAAAATAAAAATTAACCTTAATTACCTAATCTAACAAATTTTACAATTAACTTGAACAATTTTTGAACATATAATGTATGATTCTATCTATCAGGTTAGATCGAAAGATTTCAGTCAGATAATTCGCAAATACATCCACGTTCTGTTTATTATCTCTTGCACGATGTTTTTTTTCTTAAGCTACTCCCAGCATCAGTTTTCGGATCATCAAATCAATGTCAGTGGTACTTCCCCGCTCTGTAGATTTTTTTTTATGGTGGTATTCTTTAATCCACCTTTTGCTTGGTTAACGCGAAAACACAGATAAGATTATATTTTATAATTTACAGTTGTAATTGGAAGTTATACTGACTAATAGAGAATTCAGACAGATGAATTTACTAGAATGGCGTGTTGTGGCCTAAGTTTCATTATGAAAACGTTTTCGACAATTTCTTGTGTGTTCACTGTTTTAATGAGAATTTAGCTTCCATTGTGGAATTCTATTAATAAATTTTATCAATCAATTGTTTATATTTTTTATTAAATTTACAAGAAGTCTTATTCGTCTATTGTATTTTTCACACCGAGAATTCAGTATGGCTAGCATAGGCAATGTTTAATCCTTATAAATTATATTTGAATATTTGCAAGCAATATTAATAGAGATAAAAAATACCTTTGATTTTTATATAAATTGTACTTAAAACGCATTGTTTATTAACAAGATTATTGTTCATAAATAACGTTAAAATAAAGTTAGATACGAGCGGCGCGGTTTAGTTGAGGCCTAGCCATACTGCATAAGGCAACGGCGCGCTCCGTACGGCTCAATACTGAATTCTTGGTGTGAAAAGTACAATAGTACAGAACATCAAAAATTTAACTAACATATTCCAAAAACTTCTAGCTACTAACAAAATCAACTACCCTAATTTACCCCACATTTCCTCCCCTTTTCTCCTTTTCTCTAATCCGTTTCCATCCATTTTATCACCTCACTGCCTTCTCCAACATCCCTCCTGTTCTCTTTAACTCCCCACATTCCTTCAGCATATGCCCAATATTTTCCCTTCCCTCTCCATACAGTCTGCATATCCTCTCTTCCTCTTCCCACCAATATTTATTATCATTCTTCTCATTACCAACCCTAAAATCCTCCCCTCAAGTACTTCAGAATTCCATTTGTCACTCCCTGTATTTTTCATCGCACCTCGCTTACCCTAATCTTCATCCTTCTCCCCTGTATTTGCACATCCTCATCTTTCCTTATTATATCCTGTAGTATCTCCCATCCATCTTCCTATCTACCTTCCTGCCCATATAAGTTATACATTCATATAAATAGAAAGTAGGTACTGTAATGATGAAATTTTGATACTTTTATATTTTCATCAAATTGTCGTCGACATCCCTTAATTTAATAAAAGTAGGTTAAATAATGTATTCACAATGAAAATTTCACGTAACAGTAAAAGGTTTTGTAATTTGAGGCGAAGCTGAAATTGTGCCTTTTATATTTTCGTTTACACAAATAAATTTTTGGATAATTTGGATCATTTTCTGTTTAGGTTCACTCTCGTATCGCAATTGGACAGTTGACCACAAGAGATGGCGTCATTATATTAATACCCAGAGATACACGACTGCCGAAAATAAAAATTCAACAAAATTGTTGCCCGATTGCCGCTGTAAATAAAACGAACGCATTAATAGCAACAAAAATAGTATGTTGGCCTGACATCGACTATGCCGAAGGTGTGGTTATCGATATACTGGGACTGAGTGGCGATTTAAATTCGGAAAACCGTGCCATATTGGCAGAGTACGGTATCGATGTAACTCCGCATTTGTCAAACCCTGTAAATTGTGACACAGGTCAATTAAGTGATTACGAACAAAAGAATCGTACACATTTTCGTAACGAATGTATTTTCACTATAGATCCATTAACTGCGCGAGATTTAGATGATGCGGTTTCATGCACGGAACTACCAAATGGAAATTTTCATATAGGTGTTCATATATCTGACGTATCATTTTATTTAGAAGAAAATAGTGAATTAGATTTATGTGTACGAAGAAAAGCGACATCCGTGTATATGGTAAATGATGTGTTACACATGCTTCCGATAGAATTATGTGCGAAATGTTCTCTACTACCGGGTGTCGATAAACGTGCATTTTCGGTATTATGGGAAATAACGAAAGACGGCGATATTATTCAAGAATATTTTACTCGATCTCTGATTAATTCCTGCGCGCAGTTAGCCTACGAGCACGCACAATTAATGATCGACAACCCTAATCGCGTTTTTCAAGAGCACGAATTACCGCCAATATACGGCGGTTATACCTACAAAGACTTGAGTCATAAAATAAATTTGCTACATCAAATCGCTTTAAATTTAAGGAGACGACGTTTCGAAAATGGCGCATTGAGAATAGACCAAACGAAATTGTCATTTAAATTGGATGAAGAATCGGGCGAACCCGTCGATTTTTACACGTACGAAAGCAAAGAGGCTAATAGATTAATAGAGGAATTTATGTTATTAGCGAATATTAGTGTCGCAAGAAGGATTGAAACACATTTCCCAAATTTGGCTTTTTTACGTCGACACGATCCGCCAAAGGAATCTATGTTGCAGGAGCTTGAAAAAAGATTAGCACTATATAACATACCTATAGATACATCATCGTCCAAAGCACTTCAAGCGAGCGTTATAAATATTGGTAACACATTAGGTCAGTTTTTATTCAAGGATTAGTCATTGAACAACTCTTGCTCATATTGTTGATGATGACAGAGATCACATCGAGAATTATTCAATGATTTTTCTACCGTTAATTTTCGTAATTCATTTTGATAACGTATTTCGATCAGGTCTGCCACATATGGCAGTCGTAAATCATTTTATGACGAAACCTATGAACAGAGCACGTTATTTTTGTGCTCAAGGAATCGGAAACTACAGCCATTACGCGCTATCTGTTCCAATATATACACATTTCACGTCCCCAATTAGAAGGTACGCAGATATCATGGTTCACAGACTTTTGGCGGCAAGCTTAGGTATTGTTTAGATTTGTGATAATATTGTTTGCGTATACCTCCGTTTAAGGTTACATACCGAAACCTACTTGGAATGTTAACGGAGTCGATACAATAGCCGCACATTGTAATGCTCAAAAACATAGTGCCAAAATGGCGGGAGATGCTAGTTCGGACTTGTACTTAGCACATTATATTCAAAAACATCAACCTTTTATTCGAAGCGCTATCGTCATTCACGTGAGAGATAGATCTTTTGAAGTGTTGGTTCCGTCAACCGGAAGCATTGTTAGAATTAAGGAGGAGGTAAGTGAGATGTTAAAAAAATCGGTTCGCCAACTCATTTTGTTTCTGTAGAGTTTGGAAAAAGGTATGTGGAAACATGAGGTGGACGAAGATAGACATAAAGTCATAATAACATTTCCGCAAACGGACGACTACATGGAGGAACAGATTCTTATTGAATTATTCCAAACGGTAACGATTAATCTGGACCGTAAACCGAACACAAATTTGTTAAGTGGAACAATGTTGCGTCCAATTTCTAGCCAATTAATACGAAACAGGGGTGCCTTCGAACGTAAATAATGTAAACAAATTTTTTGTTTACCTAGACGAGCATTTAACGATGTAATAATCTTAATAAATTTTTTTTAGGCTGGATTTTTATTTTCATCGTTAACATGTATACTTTAAAGCGTGAGTTTTCCGTAGTGTAGTATAATAAATTAATCGCTTTACATCCCAAAAGGAGGGATTGTAGCCGCTTGACTGTTTGATCTCTATAATCTCATTTCTTGTGGTGAGTTACTCCACGTTCATCTATTCTAAGCTTATTCTATTCGATTTTTCCCTTTGCTTCTTTTATTATTATCTTCCACACAACCTTTTCCCACCATGTCTGTATTTCTAATTTCCTTATGTCTTCCAGTACTTGGTCTTCTCTATTACACCCAGCACAACAACAAAAAATAGAGAATGACCTACAAAACATGAGCGAAAATGTTGAAACAACACTACCAAAAAATGCTATATACAGAACGAAGAGAGTCGGCTAGACGAAGAAGAAAGTGACTGCCCTAAAGATGAAGAAATAAGAAAATTAAAAAATGAAGGACTGGAACACTAGTATAACAATCCCAATATATAAATAATGGGGGAAAGTAAACCGTAAAAACTACAGACCAATAGCTCTGCTAAGCACGACCTATAAAATCTCGGCAAACCTAATGAACAAGACAAATAATTGAAAAACAGTGGGAATACAACAAAGAAACACTTGTTATTTTATAGATTTCAAAACGGCCTTTGATTCAGTGAACAGGAAAGAAGTAGAACACATAGGAATACCTGGGAAACTATTAGCACTGATAGAAATGAACTTAGTAAATACAAATACGTAAGTGAGATTCTAAGGAACGACAAATAAAGGAGTCAAACAATAAGGGAATCCCATATCTTCAACCATGTTTCAACCTAGTACTAGAAAGTATTATACGAAGCGCTAAACTAGATAAGAAAAATATCATGACCAACCAAATACATATATATCACAAGAATTGTACACCAACTAGACGAACAAGTAAAAAATTTTGGTATGGAAATAATCGAAATAAAAACAAAATACATTAAGATAGGGCAAGAACAATAACACGAGCACACACGAAACTATTTAAGAACATCTTTAACTGAGTCAAATATTTTAAATATCTGGAAATCACGATGGGAGAGAAACTACTGAAAGGAAACCACCAGGTATACGGTAGAAATAAAAATCTACTAAAAAGTAAAGCATTAAGTAAACTAACAAAAGTAAAAATATTTAAGACCCTGATTATGACCCTTCATAATCTATATGCGAAGGAAACAATAGCAATAAACAAAAAAGAAGAAGAGACCTAAAAATCATGAGAACAATATTAGGATCAAACATAACAAGAGAAGAAGAAATGAGATTAAAAAATGTTGAGAAGAGGAGGAGAAAATATCGTCGGATATATAAAATGGATGGATATGGAGAAGAAAACCTACCGAGATGATGAGGAAGATTATACAGTATCCTTTGCATTCAGGAAACAATGGAAGGCCAAGGAAAAGATGGAGAGACACACTGGAAAAGGACATTGGGAATAGAAGACTGGAGGTCTAAATCCAGGATAACAGAGATTGCCAGGACCAACAACAAAACCGTAAAAGAACTCAAGAACAAGAGGATTGAAAACGCCCTTGCGCTAGCCATTATTCCAAGAATTGCACGACCCAATGACTTTTCCGTCTCCCTCTGCCTCTGCAACCATCTGGTCTCCATATTGTAATTTTCTTTACTTTGCTTTGTTGTCTTCCATTCTTCTGATATATCCGAACCTTTGCTTTTATGAAGTTCACTATATCTTCCCCTTTTAAGATTGTTTTTATTTGCGACTTCATTAGCCTTTTATACTCTTCTTCTGTCACTTTCTTTCGAAATTTTTTATCTTTTCTTGCTCCAAGCTTGATATGTTCATTACTTCCGCTTTTATATTTTTGCATTTGTAATAGAGTCTCTGTATTCTGTTGTCAATCTCGCTCCTGTGTTAATTTTGAAACCTTCTGTTACCCCTTCATCTGTTCTAACCACTGCTTGCGAGTTTTTCGTTGTCATTTCGTGCCTACCTCCATTTCAGACTATCAATAGCTTGTTTGTAGTCGATCAATCCCTGCAAATTTGCTCTTCCCCAAATGTGGGTTATTAGCTTATATATTCTTCTTCTTCCATATCTTATGATCTCATTTGCTATTGTTATCTATTCCTCCTGCTTTGTTTCTCTTAAGTTGTTCTATTACTCCATTAACTTCCTCCTCTGTGACTCTCCATTTCTTCTACTTCCATATAATACATTCTTGATATGTCCTGTAATCTGGTTCTCTCATGGTGCTTATGGCCTTCTTCATCAAACCATTCCTTCTTTTTTCCAAGGTTTTATTTATTGTTATTTTATCGCTCCCATTCATTCTGGTTACTTCTTATGAATTTAATGGTGTACTTCTGGTCTCTCATTTTGTACTTTTTTAGGAAAGTTCCAGTTTTTTATTTGTTATCCCGTTCCCATTGTCCATTATCTTTCACTACTATAATACATTAGATTTTTATTTTTCTATTAGCCTTCCATCAATTGTATTCGGGTTGGGGGATTGTTGACTTTGAGACAGAACATCTTCACTATTAAATATCTCTTCTAATGTATTCCAAATTCTTTCTACGGAAATACTCAATGAGTTTTAAGTGATTCTGCACATGCTGCCCACCTTTTAGAAAAGTTTTTTTTTAAGATAATGGATTTTCTATTTCAATTAAATTGTGTTTTAATATTTGCCGTCTCTTTGTACTCAAAACATACAGTTCTTCTAAAAGATTAATTTTCTCCCTAGCCTTTTCACTATCCCATCCTCGTGCCTTGTTTCCATATGTTCTTGTTAGTTTTATTGTTGTTGCGTTGAGATTTATTCTGTTCTTATTTGTTATATTTCATATCGTTTCTTGTAAAACATCAGCATTTGCCATTATTTTTGGTATCACTTAATAGTTTTTCTATTCATTTTTTTGTGTTTAAACTAGGTACATACCATTTGTAAGATTTCTCGTCTGTTTTTGTTTTGTTCGATTACAATTAAAAACATTTGAAAAATATCATCTATTTTTTTCCTATCCTGTGACATTTTCCGTAGTTGGCTGACTGTTTTTCTTCTTTTCTTTCCCAATTCTTCTATTCCATATATTTTTGCTTCATATATTCCAACCTTTCGTTTCCCCTGTCTTTTGGATTCTGCTTCTTTCCCGGTCAGTGTGTGTTCTTCTGCATTCTCTGAACGTGCTTAAACTATTTCATTTGTTTCTCTTTCTATTATTTGGATAATTGCAGCTTCTGCTGTACGCTTTTTCTAATAACGTTTTCATTTCTGCATCTGTCTCTTTCTTTTTCCTATTACTTTTCTGAGGAACTTCGCAATTCTCTTGCTGTTATTTCACTTTCATGTTTAATTTCCTTTTTTCCTAAAATTGTTTTGTTAAGCTGATAAAATACTTGTATATGTGGCCTTTTCTAGTCCTGCTTCAGATCTCCTTTGTTTATCATTTATTAAACCATATTTACCACATTTTGATATTTTGT
The DNA here is from genome assembly GCA_036250285.1 of Pyrocoelia pectoralis. Taxonomy (NCBI): domain Eukaryota; kingdom Metazoa; phylum Arthropoda; class Insecta; order Coleoptera; family Lampyridae; genus Pyrocoelia; species Pyrocoelia pectoralis. The sequence continues at coordinate 7,143,411 of CM070080.1, forward strand.
TGATCCTGTTTTCCATTTATTATCATGAGTTTTGTTTTTCCTGTGTTTTTTTCATTCATTTATTGCCGTATTGTTTTGTCCCATTGCTTTGTTTCCCATAATATGTCATCTGCAGTTGAACTTGGTGTAGCCCTCTATATCCAACTGTTGTTTTGGACATTTTCAAAATGTTGAAAAGCAGCGGGCTCAGAATGTCTCCCTGCTTAACATCTCTCTGCATCACAAATTCTCTTCAATATTTTCCTTTTATCCTATAACCTCTCCTCTGACCCTTTTGATCACTTGTCTGAGTTTTTCTGTGGCTTCCATTTTTTTTAGACAGTTCCAAAGTTTATCTCTTTGTACTGTGTCGAATGCACAGCCCCCCCTCTTCCATGGGAAATGACTGTATAAGTGCCCATGGGTCTTGCTTGTGTTGTTGTGTTTGTTTTCCTTTCATGTATGCTGCTTGTTCTTCTTGCTCTAGTTTCATAGCTACTTCATTTCTTAGTTTGTTTTCTATTATTTTTGTGTACATTTTAAATAGCGTCGAGGTTAGGCAAGTACCTATCTGTATGATTTTCACATTTTACTTACTTATTGTCTTTCCTTTTTTGTATAAGGGTATAAATGTTCTTTCCACAATCTTTGGGTATTATTATTATCTATTTATTTGGGGTTTTATAAATATTAGTGCTATCATTCTGGTATTATTTCATCTCTACACGTCCAACTTTTCCAGTTTTCAGCGTTCTTGAGTTTTTGTTTTTATATCCTTCCGGAATTTTTCTTCACAGAATATACTCCAAACTTCTAAAATTTCTTCTGTTTCAGTTTTGCGCTCGTATTATGATCCTCTATATTCCATATTAGCACGTGTTTCTTGCTCTTCAGTATTCTAACATTATTCTCCAGAACTTGCTTTTGTTTGTGCCATATTCTCTTTCCACCTTTTTTCCAAATTCTTCTCAAGGTATGGTTTTTACTTTTTTTACTTCTTACTTGCCCTCATCTTTTTGTATGTGTTTTAATTTGTCTTCCGGGTAGTTGTATTTTTCCTACGCTTTTTCTTTTCGTTTATTTTTGCTTATATACTTCATTATTCCACATTTCCACCATCTGCTGTTTTTCCTTTTCATTTGTTTTTCTTCCACATACAGTAGAACCTCGCTTAACCGAGCTAATGTGGACCGACGTAAACTCGGATAAGCAAAAACTCGGATAACGCGGACAAACGTTTAATTGCATCAAGTTTTTGTTCTAAAGAAAGCACAACGCGTTTTCTTTTTGCACTCATATCGATGTTTTCAACAAACGACGGATAAATGAAACTTGCACTTGCACTAATTACTGACGAATGAAGCCGCCGGTAATATTAACTACAATAGCGAAAACAAATAGAGAAAAAAGCGGCAAGTCGATAGGGTGGCGCGGGTAGCACGCGTGGCAAGGTCATCAATATCTTCGTACAATTGCATATTTAATCATAATCACGTATTAAAAAAAAATTTTTACGTATGTATTTAGACCAATGAATAAATAGTGTCATTTATTCATTGATTTAGACTCGGATAATACGGAACCTCGGTTAATCAAAGCTCGGTAAACCGAGGTTCTACTGTACTTACTTATGTAAGTATTTTTCTGTGTTGATTGCTATTTCTTTGAAGCTATTAAAAATCATGCTCTTTTAATTTTTCTCCTACCCTTTTCTCTATCTCCTCGTGGTATCTTTGCCTTGTTTCCATGTCCCTTTGCTTCTTCTGTCTATTTTCATAAACTGTTTTACCGACCCATACCTACTTCTTTTACTTTTCCCTCAAATGTTTTTGTATATGTTACATAATGTATTATACCTTTGTTTTCCATCCCATGATTCGTATGTATATTGTGGTTCTTTTCCATGGTTCATAGAAAAAGAACATGCCATGGTTATACATATATAGTATTCCTATTCCCTATTATCATACCGTTAGTTATGCAGAAATCAAAGTTATCTGTTGTATTAGATTACAATTTTGATTTATAGTTTCTTCTAATCTGTATGTTCCCATGCATCCGATTGCTTTATTTGTATCTTTTGCAATTCGTCCATTTCAGTCAACTATTGTAATTTTTTGTTGTTGTTTTTGTTACTATAATTCTTGTTAGTTTCATTGTTGGATTGAGATTTATTCTCCTGTAGGTACTTTTTTGTATCTGTTTCATATCATTTCTTGTAAAACATCAGCATTTTGCCATTTTTTTTGTGGTATTAATACTAATAATAGTAAAGTTTTTTGTGTTTAAACTTTTCTTGTTGTCTCTTGTTTTTGTTTTCTACATTATTCCGATTGCCTAACAAATCCTCGATGTATTAACGATTCCAGACTTGTGTTTACATTTACAATTAAAAACGTTTGAGAAATAAAATCTATTTGTTGTTGAAATATATACAAGTTGCAGTATTGTGCTTTTTTTTTGCTAAGCCTTTCAGTTATACAAAAATAGTGGTTAACGGACTTGCAGACATAAATGCAAGAATAAATGTGTTATATTCCTATTAAGTAATAAAATACTAAGTAATTTGAACATTTTTTTTGTATTTTACGTTAGCAATAGTTTGCTAAAACGGTACAACCTCGATAAAAAAAATAAACAGTAGTAATTTATTCATTTCATAACAACGGAATGAAAAAAAAACAAGTAAAGTTACAACAAATTTGTATAAATCATAAATAAATTAAAATTACTTATATATGTAATTAATTACGGCGCGTTACTTTGCGCTTTAGCACGCCGATGATCGTAATTCACCAATTTTTGTCCAACTAAATACTTATCGTTTTTAATGTGTTCGTATAACTTTTTAAATTGTTTAATTTGCAAAGTAACCACCATGCCGCAAATTATAATTAATAACAAAAATGGATATATTCTACGAGCGATTAAATTACGCATGTGCATGTTACTAACGAAAAGGGGCACAACCGTGTACGTCAAAGCGTACGGTATCGCGAGGGCGAGTCCGAAACAAGTTACAACAGGAATCGCCACTTCTTTAATAATAAAAATTAGATTCATTTCGCGTATGCCATCTCTGTAAATTCGTTCGATCGCCGTTCGTAGGAACCATTCGGGTCCCATCATCGTAATGGCGCATGCGATTTTTGTGTATAGCACACCGAGTGCCCAGTCTTGCCAAATAAACAAAATCGGTGTTTGATAAATTGGCACACGTAACGGTACTATAATAACAACTTCTAATAAAAGTCCCGATAAAAGTGGAATTAATCCGATTAGCAAGAGACTCGCTACGCACGTTTTCGCACCCAAAATGCACCACTGTTTAAGACGTTCGACCATTGCGGCACGACCTTGCGGTAACCAGCTTATAATTATAGCGATGGCCCTCGCGATCATCCAACAGATGTACGTACCGCACGCCGCCGTGTAAAGTTCGTGTATTTTGGCGACGGCCGGTGTGGGCGTCGAAATGAAATGGGAATCTGACGGTAGCGAACCCATTAACCAAATTACCATCACGCGACGTCCCATCCAGACCGGTATCGTAAGTGCGGCTAAACTCGCCAACACTAACGATATACATACGAAAATAAGTAGCGCCACGATGCGTGCCGCAAAGAATCTGGGACGATCGTACGGTTGGAATCCTGTAAAATGTTAAAGCGATAACGTACTTTGACGGATAGATAACTTACCGGTGGGTCCTTCTCGCATTACTAAAGCTTGATGAGCCGCAGCCAAACCACCGGCCGGTTCTGCGACAGGTTGAGCAGGCGGTCCGTCGACATCTTGTTGACCGTTGCCCAACAAATAGGAATGTATATTAAGAATCCAAGCGACTGCCCGACACCAAGTACGTATTAAACCCTTCAACCATATCCGTGTGTGCGACTGTTCGAGTAGTGCCGGTATAATAACTTGCAAAAGCAGTAATTCCAAAGATAACTCGTTAACTTGCACGTCGTTACTCACGCTAACGGTGTAGGGAAGGAAAGTCGGAAACAAGCCACGTAAAATTCGAACCGGTAACCATAGCATTAAAAGCACTGCGGTTCCAAATATAACAGCGGAAAGTAACAATCGACGAATGTGCTGTAAGATGGGTAGATGAATCATTTCTTGTATAGGACTAAAGTCGGGATCGTTTAAATTTCTCAAAAACCACAAAACGCCCGGTCGAAGGATTTCGCGCAATAGCAAAACGAACGAGGCGAAGTAATAGACGTAAACCATACCGACTAACCAATGGATAAAAATCGAGGTACCCGGCGCCAGCTTAAAGTTTACCTCTCGATCTTTTAACGACGCATCGAACATCGCCAAAGAACATATATCTAACCACCAGCCGCAAACTAACGGTAATATACCGATTTCTACGACCGACAACATGGCAACCTTGACGACAACGTAGCACAAACCCAAAATTCGTCGAGCTCTACCCAAACCGAATAAAGCGGCGATACGATGAAGTACCACCAGAAACATTCCGACAAGACAGTAACCCATTAAAGTGGTTAGTAAGCCTTCGAAGTGACTGGCGGCGGCCGGTTCACGCATTCCCATCACGGACAAAGCCAAAAGACCCATATGATACGGGCAAAAAGCAAATATAAGAATAAAAAGCGTATTTAACGAAATAACCCAAAACACGTGCTCGAGAAAAACCAAAGAACCGTCCAATCCTAACAACCGTTCCCACGTCAACTCCTCGGCCGCACGATCCCACTCCATCGGAATCCAATTATTGTCGTCGCCCGCATTTCCGTCACCATCTTCGGCGACTTCGGGTGGATTTTCCGGTTGTTGTTCGATCACGTTATTTTGATTGTTCAAATTTTCGATGGGATTTTCCGGCAGAACCGGATTTAGGATGTTGTTGTTGGCGTTCACGTCGTTTACATTTTCGTCGTCCTGTCTGGGTGGATGATCGCCGTCGGCGGCTGCGGCGGCCGCCACCAAATTCTCGCGTTCCAACCAATCCGGGCCGCCGCCGTGTAAAATTTGTTCGCGCAACCACACCAAACCGATAAACGCGAATAATGTGCACGTCACTACAAAACAACCGTGAAATACGTCCGACGCTAAGTTTTCGGTCGATAACATATCAAAAGGTAACGAGAAAAATGAATCCAACGAGCCGGCAAATAAACATCGATATATTCGACAGGCGGTAAGTGGAACGATACCTAACCAAGCGATCGCCACTAAAGTATAATGTAACCAGTATTTCACAGCTGTTGCTATAGAAGATAATAGACCTCCGATCACATCTTTTAAAGGTAATCTTCGCGGCATGTCCGGCGAATATATAGGTGTAAATGAGAATCGATGGCCACACAATTCGCAGTATTCCTTTCGTGAGTACCTCATCCACTGCATTAGACACTCTTGATGAATATACTTAATACTTCCAGTACATATGCAAGGATGAAACAGCGGACGTTCCGGTAGGCCTTCCGAACGACACACTCGGCATATATCCATACCGCTTAAGTCTGGATCCATCATATTCTGTTTTAAAGAAAATTTCATTGAAAAATCCTGATAAATTGCACTTACTTTTTTTTTAATTAGTCAATAACGGCCTAAATGTCACTAATAGTTCATTATTTCTAACAGTCTTGATTTTATTTCTTGAGCAAATCTGTTTACATACGAAAGTTACAATTAAGAATAAATATTGAAAATTACTTTTAATGCCTTGTTTTTTCTTACAATTTTTACAAGAGAAACATAACTCGAATGTCAAGAAAACAACAGCTGATTTTTCTCCATGGACGTATTGCATATTTGCAGTGCTGCCAATGTAAACCATAGGGGATTATTTTATTAAGTAAACGAAACAATTTTTTTGCGTTTGTGATTGGTACCTTTTTATTAAGCTTGTATACAGAGTGACGCACATAAAGTAGGCCTCCGAAAGGAATATCGTTCAATATTTTTTTTTATTGCTGCCCTATTTTAGCCTTTTAAACCACGCCCCAGCGTGTTTAAATCGCGCTTTCAAAAACGCGCGTGTTTTAAAGTTGTCATGGCATCATCATCAATTTGAAAAACTTGAATTCTTATTGGTTATATTGATTTGACAGGAGTACTTTGTTACGTGAAATAAAATGACAGATTGCAAATTAATTTCCGTTTTTCTCATTTCCATGACAACGAAAGGTATATTTATTACATTATTATAGTTCTTATTTCCCTTTTAATACCAGATTTCAAAGTGAACCAATAACAAAAATAGCGTAAAGTATAAGTGGATAAACAGGTCTTAAAAACACTTGCTCTATTTCAAGCACTCCGGCTGCGCCGTCGTGCTTGAAAACTCGCGCGTGTTTTAAAGACCTGTTTATCCACTTATACTTTAATATACCTACTATATTTACTGCATTCATAAAAATTCATTCATAGGAAGGAAATAATTTACAACAAACTTATCTAAACAGATCAACAGATATCCACAACAAATTTAAGGCAAACCTCTGAACGTGATTACAAAATATGCAAAGTAACCAAACGCCAGTATCATCTTATGTTTTATGAGCAACACTCAAAAACTATCTTTCTTAGATTTATTTTATTTATTATTTCTTTTATGTTTTTTTTATATAATTATATACTTTTTTTTGTTACTACGAATAAGGACTAAGGTCCTCATGTAAATATTACTATTATATATTATTGTAAACCAACTCCAATTGAATTTTAAGTAACATATATAAATACAATTCGCTATTACTATTACTATAAGCAGGGGTGGGCAGTCACAAAATACTTGTATTGAAAATATAGTATTTGAAATACATTTGTATTTTGTATTTTGTATTTGATGATTTTTCCCTAAAGTATTTTGTATTTCAAATACTCTCTTATGAGTATTTTGAATTTTGCATTTGAAATACATTAATGTATGTATTTTGCCCACCGCAAAGTTAACGATAGGTTCAGAGTGAATTCTAAGTACACATTTTCAAGAACCTATACCTATAAAACTTTCCTAGAAACGTCTAACTAAATCTCCCAAAAAACACCCCGTATGCGTATAGGTATTTTTGTATTTTTGTATTTCAAATATTGTATTTGTGTTTTGTATTTTTAAAAATAATATAAAAGTATCTCGTATTTTGTATTTCAAATACATTTTTAGGAATATTTTGTAATTTGTATTTGAAATACGTTACTGCATGTATTTTGCCCAGCCCTGACTATAAGTAGGTATAGGTATACAATGATTCTTAGCCCCATTCACCACAAAATAAACATAATAAATCTACATAGTACTAACAAAACTACCATACTAAATGTACCCCTCCTACTCTCCAACACTTCATCCGTCCATTTTATCCCACCCCCTCCTTCACTGAACCCCCGGTCCAACCTCCCTCCAGCTCTCTTAACTCTACACATTCCTTCGCCATTCTTCTATCCTGCATTTAAACATCTTCATCTGTCCTTATTATTTACTCCGCTATCTTCCAGCCCCCTTCTCTCCACCTCTTCCCTCAGTATATCACTCCTTTCATACTATAGCCAAGGAGTATATAATAGAAGAGGCGCAACGGTATAGGATTTTGTGTAATAGGCGTATGTTGGGTTGCCTAATCGAATTTTCTCTAATAAATCATGAACGGGTGGTTCCGGAATACAGTTGACTTTAGCAGGTAGTTGAAAAAAAGAGAGATAAAAGATTACCTGCTGCGTGCTTCATTGATGCTATGTTGCCGAATATGTTTTCTGCGATACTTGTGATTTATTTCAGTCAGATGTAATCAGATAACTAATTAAATAGGTATGTTGACGTATTTGTACAATTTAAGTGCATATTAGCACCTCGTGTTTACTTTATTACAGGTATTAAAAACCTCTAGACTGGTTTCCGAGTGTCACCAAGTACTAGAGCAAGTGACAAGCAGCAATACCCTTGAGCTCGTATGGGTCCAAAGGGGCATGCTGGAACAACAGGTAATGAAAAATCCGATCAGTTAGTCCGATTGGCCTTAAATCAACCGTTTTATGGTCCAGAGGCGGCTCTTCCCACTTACAGTATCAACTATAAGCAACTTAATAACTCAAGACACCCAAGCCCAACACAAGGTTAGGTATAGGTGGAACTTGATGTCAGACTGCCGTCACGCAGAGAGTCCTTCAATGGACCATATCGTAGCCTCTGGCGAGTTCTTGCACAGGGCTATCCAGAAAGAACCTGCGGCTACTTGAGGGCATACTTTCTGGGCACTATAACTATAACACCACATGGGCTTGGTCGAATCACCATCCTCTTCAATTCGTCAAGTGTTTCGGGATTGTTGTGGTGTGGTATACTTTTGCCATTGACTAAATAATACTTTAGTCAATGACTGTGGGGATATCCCACAGTCATTTATGGTGACGACAAGTCCGGAGAGCTTTTCGTGTGGAGTTAACTGAGCACAAACTTCATTATAGACTTGCAAGTAAACGTTAGTATTAAAAGATTCATTAAAGAATATATTGGACCGATTATTCTGTTACCAGAAAGAGCACACACCACACACCAATTTTTAAATCGTATAATATGGCTTTTGTCAGTACTCGTGTGGGTTCTCTGAGACCCAGCGTCGTGTGTTTTGAGTGAAACCAAGCTTGATCCGTTGAAAAGTATCTGTCTTTATTCTTTCATATGCCTCATTGTACTTCGCCTCTCTTTTCTTCGTTCTCCTCTCCTGCCCTACCATGTCCCTGTATCCAGTATCTTTCTCCCCCCACCTCTTCGGATGCGTACCGTTCCTCCTGTAATATTTTCCCCCATCCTCTTGTCCGTAGGTACCTATATTTTATCTTTCCTTTTTGTGCCACTCTCCAGCATTGCTACAATATACTGCACCCTGTCCTTTCCTCTATTTTTTTCTGCATATTTCACCGCTCTTCTTCTCGTCTTCTCTACTTTTACCTCCACCACGATATAACCTGATGGCGTTTCGCTTCCCACTCCCAACACCCATCTCCAGCCTCTCCTGTTACTCCAACCCCATATCTCCGCCCCATACATCACATTCTTCGTTTCGAATAATAGTTGCCTTCTGTCCATGTCCTTCCAAAATATTCTTTCTCCTAATCCCCTCACTTTGGCTCATTATCTTGTTTGCTTTTCCTGCTCATTTCCTTATGTGAGCTTTGTCTGTGTTTCCCTGTGTTAGGATATATCCGCAAACCTTTTTTAGTGGTTTGTGAACTCCTTCACCACCTCTATCTTCTCCTCCTCCCACGCTTGTTTCCTCCATTCTTGTATTGATATGCTAATGTCCTCCTCTTCTTTTTCTTTAATATTCCTCCTTTGTCGTGATCTTCCTTATTATCTGTTCTTCATTTTCTCTTTTCGCATAAGTATTCGTTTGTATATGGTTCTTCACTATGGTTCTCGTCAAAAACGAATAAATATTTTGGTTTTCATATACATAGGTATAGTTCACGCGGGGCGATTTGATATTTTTATTATTACTTATATTATTTTTTTATTGGTGTCCTATTTTAGCCTTTTAAACCACGCCGCAGCGTGTTTAAATCGCGTTTTATAACACGCGCGTGTTTTAAAGTTGCCATGCCAACATAATCACCAAATTTGAAAAACGGGAATTCTATTGGTTATTGATCTGACAGAAGTAATTTGTTACGTCAAATAAAATGACAGATTGCATTACCAATTTGAAAAACGTGAATTCTAATTGGTTATTGATCTGACAGGAGTACTTTGTTATGTCAAATAAAATGACAGATTGCAAATTAATTTCCATTTTTCTCATTTCCATGACAACGAAAGGTATACTGATTTCACATACGAATTCAACCATTTCACGTTATTAGTTCTTATTTCCATTTTAATACCCAGATTTCAAAGTGAACCAATAAAAAAAATAGCGTAAAGTATTCGTGGATAAATGGTCTTTGAAACACTTGCTCTATTTCAAGCACTCGGCTGCGCCGTCGTGCTTGAAAAATCGCGCGTGTTTTAAAGACCCGTTTATCCACTTATACTTTTATAATATACCTACTATAATAAGTAGTAGATAGTATTATTGTTATTTGCTTTTTAGTATCTACTGTGTTGAACTAAAAAGTAAACTCTTCACGGAGGCTATGAGATGGAGGACGAGCAACGACTGGCAGGAGAGACACACTAGAAATATTCTTGATGACATAGTCAAATGTTCTAAAAGGGGAACCATTACCATTACATAACAAGGGAGACGACCAAGCGCGCGAAGAGTCAGTGGTTGCGTGGTTCTACCAAATACCATATTTCATAAGGTTTAGTATATCGCTGAAAGCCTGTGTGTAAGCAGCAATTCCGTAAACACGCATTTTATTTAATTATTTCATCTTTACCATTGTTACTCAATATTGTGATGATACTCATTGCAAATTGATTATCACCAGGACTCTTTTTACAATGAAATTGTTTCCAAAAAACTCGATCACTTTGGATTTTTCAAAATTTATATAAACTGCAAAGTGTGGTAATCATTTACACATCAATCAATGTGTTATCTTGTTTGACTTGTTTAAATAAACAATCGCGTATTTTTATAGGTGTGTAGGTACTTTACATTAAATTTTATCCATTCTTCCCTTTTGAATCATTCATTCATAAACGGGCTTAGACGAGCTGCTAATTTCGTTTTACGTTAGATACCTAATGATAATGTAAATTGGTTCCTGTTTAGTGTTACGAAACATGACATTCATACTAATCATACTAAAGTACAGATTAATAAACATAAATAATAAATAGTGTTACGTCAGTGTGTTAATGAAATAACAAGCTAATAATCACAGTAACTGAATTGTAAAATGCAAAATTTGTCATTTATTTTGGTCTACATAATATTATTCTGCAGTATTGATAGTAGTTTTATAACAAATTATGAGAAACATTTTGGATCAAAAACACCATATCGAACTGTTGAAAATAATAATGAAACTCCCATAGAATTTGAAGGTAAGGTGAACTAAATTTAATATGCCTCACTATAAGTTACCTACCCTTTATAGGTTGTCAGCCTAAGAAAATTTGGTACATTATTCGACATGGCGCGAGGAGTCCTACACAGGATGTCTTACTCAATTTGAAACAAAATCTTCCCCGAATTACACAAATTATACTCCACGCAAATAGTAGGTACCTACCTACTATTTATATAACTGACTGATAAATTGCGCATTTAGACCACATTTCTACAACCTACCTTGAGGAATTAAAGAAGTGGAAGTTAGTATTTGGAAATGATACTGTATTAACTGAGGAGGGAGGAAGAGAGTTATTTCACTTGGCCTTAAGATCACAGGCCAGATTTCCAACATTGTTCCCGAAGATATATTCCAAGGAGCACTACTATGTGAGTAGTACCTAGATGTTAACTAAGATGGTACCCACACATCACATTTCAGTTTAAATACACCGATGCTGAAAGAACGGCCTCAAGTGCGCAAAACTTTACATTTGGACTATTTGGAAATGGTCATCGTAATGTTGAGTTTCCTACACCATCACCCAATGATTCAATTCTAAGGGTAAGTCGCAAAGGTGAACGTGAAGAAGTTTAAATAAAAAAAATAGTTTCACAAAACTTGTACTCGTTGGAAAGAAGAGGTCGATAACGTTGTTTATAAGGAGACAACCTTATTTCGTGAAAGTGAAATAGTGAAAAGGGTTATAACTTCAGTAAACGATGGATTGAACCTAAATGGAACCTTAACATTTGGTACTTATAAGGTATTAATTAGGTACGATTCAAGTCTTAATTAAAATTTGCACAGATGATGTCTACTCTATGTATAAAGGATGCATACATGAAGCTGCATCCTTCAGACATTCAATTTGGTGTTCTTTATTACCATTTGAAGCAATCAGGGTAATTACCTAATTTATTTGAAGATATGACATGTTTCGTATTTAGGTTTATGAATTCTTGGACTCTTTGAACAGCTATAAAAAAAATGGGTATTTGTTTAATATAACATATAAGCAAGCTTGTCCTTTGTTCAAATCAATGATTGATTATTTCGAAAGGTAATGCTAATGGCTTACTCATTGTGTACTTTCAATAATTGAAATTTATGCTATTGCTATAGTGTGACTGATTATTTAAAAAAATGAATTGCTCGAAATAGATTGGCTTGTAGTAAAGAAAAAAACCCAACAACAACTGTATACTTCACACATGATGGGACAATATTAAAATTTTACGCGCATCTAGGTCTTTTTAAGGATGATAATGGTTTAAAGCATACTGATTACAATGGAAATTATAAATGGGATGTTAGCAAAATTGGCCCTTTCGCTACAAATATCGCATTCATTTTGTACAAGTACGTGAAATATTGTTACAACATTAAATTAATTCTATTTCTATGTAGATGTTCCCTAAAGGAAAAAGTTGCAGTTTTACTAAACGAGCGATTAATAAAATTACCAAATTGTGGTGAATTGTGTGATTTTCATGATATTAAATTACAGTACAATGAGAGTATTAACAATTGTGCAAATAACGAAACCTGTAAAATGTAACAATAATAATAAAAAGAAACAGTAAAATATCTTTGCCTATTTTTTACTTCCATCGCTTCCATCATAGAGCATAACATTTGATCTGGGTACCTATGCCTTCATTCAACCGAATTCCGGCGGTTCAAATGTCTAAGAATGCATCACGTGTCGAAAGAGGTTTCTGTGTTGTGTGTGATGTAAGTTGTAAGTAGTTATTTACAACATCTTTGAGTTATACAAGGTCTAGATGAGTTCCAACCGGCGGTTTAGTGTAAAATTAGGCCGCAAATAATTTCAACTCGCTCCATCTTCGCAGACCCCTTTCCTCCATTATCGTACAAATGAGACACTTATAGGTGGACTTGGCACACTTTTTCTACTTTAAACGATCTTTTATGAAGTAAACTAACATATTCTGCACTTTTTCCAATAAAAAATTTTTTCACTTTTTCGCCAAAATATGTTAGTTTACCTACTTCATAAAAGATAGTTTAAAGTAGAAAAAGTGTAGCAAGTCCGCCTATAAGTGTCTCATTTGTACGATAATGGAGGAAAGGGCGCTGCGAAGGGACCCTCTATTTGGATCTTTAAAGTGCGATATCTCCGAAACGGTTCGACTTAGAATGGAACGGGTTGGAATTATTTAATTGGCATCTAATGATCTAAAAGAAAAGTTCTTTATTTGGTCGAATTTCGAGAGTTCGTTTTTTAGCCCGAAAAAATACCAAGTGGTTAACCTTGCTTTTTTGGCAAAAAAGTGGAGAAATTTTTTATTGGAAAAAAGTGCAGAATATGTTAGTTTACTTCATAAAAGATCGTTTAAAGTAGAAAAAGTGTAGCAAGTCCGCCTATAAGTGTCTCATTTGTACGATAATGGAGGAAAGGGCTCTGCGAAGGGACCCTCTATTTGGATCTTTAAAGAGCGATATCTCCGAAACGGTTCGACTTAGAGTGGAACGGGTTGGAATTATTTAATTGGCGTCTAATGATCTAAAAGAAGGAATCTTTACTTGGTCGAATTTCGATAGTTCGTTTTTTAGCCCGAAAAAATTGCAAGGGGTTAACCTTGCTTTTTTGGCAAAAAAGTGAAGAAATGTTTTATTGGAAAAAAGTGCAGAATATGTTAGTTTACTTCATAAAAGATAGTTTAAAGTAGAAAAAGTGTAGCAAGTCCGCCTATAAGTGTCTCATTTGTACGATAATGGAGGAAAGGGCTCTGCGAAGGGACCTTGCGATATCTCCGAAACGGTTCCACTTAGAGTGGAACGGGTTGGAATTATTTTTAATTGGCGTCTAATGATCTAAAAGATGGAATCTTTACTTGGTCGAATTTCGAGAGTTCGTTTTCAGTAGTGAGGTAACTATAATCATTCCTCTACTAGGCTTAAGTTTACTAAATTTTAAATATTTATGGAGACTGGACCGTGAAGAAAATTTCGTAAATTTCGGTCCCCCTAAATTCAGTGGAGGCGGCTAAAACGTCTCTTCTCAGAATTTTGAACAGAGCATTAGATAACGAATTCATAGTCTCTTTGGCAAGACTTCCTAGTAGACCGGATATGAAGCCTGTGGGAAGAGTACCAATGACTTGTCGAGAGTAGTTCTACATATAATAAACTATAAAATATAATTAACAAAAAATATATTTAATGCATGTAATACTGAAAATAAGAATGAATAAACAAATACTGCAAACTCTATAATGGTTTCTTTTTAAGAATGCAAACTCCATCCAACGTTGGTGCGACTTGGTCATACTGGTCTGTAGCTAATTCAGCTCTTTCGCCGACTGCCAAGAGCATAGGGGTTGTGTGAGTATGAATGCCAGAAATGGTTTTTGGTGTACCGGCCTTCCCGACAATATCAACTCCCTGACCCACCCTTACCGTAACGGAAAGGGGTTCGAGATCCTCATCTAACGTTAACAACCAACGTGGGTACATAGCTCCCACAAAAGCAAACAAGAGGTAGTGGTTACCACCCGATATTACAGATTGAGTATCAAACAATGATACAAGCGGAATTAATAAACCTATAACATACAATGAAAATGTAGTGCTATTTGAAATAATTACTTACCTGCCATAGAGCAAGGGTCCATTAATTGTCGATCTGTGTGTAAGGGATTTAGTGTTAAAGTACCTTTTCCTAAGTGCGTGAGACCTTGCGCGAAACGTACCATAAATAATTGCGAAGGATTGCGCTTGTGAAATGTTGCCATTTGCCGTAAACCTACTGATAATCTTGCATTATTGGTACCCGCCCCGACTATGCCCAATGAGAATATTGCACTGCAAGAGACATCCACATCGGAATCATGCGCGTACTTAGTCAAAATATCAATGATAGGTAAATGTGGGCGAGAGACATATAAAAGGGCAATAGCTAGCGGAACAGCTCGTCTAACCCACAAATCTCCATAACGACCCATATCGCCCAAAATTTTCTGGCACATATCACTACCGGTATCTTCTCCAACCGCAATCGCGGCTACAGCTAAAACAGCAGCTGCTTGAGCGACACCCGGATCAGATTCCAGTTTGGCTTTCTTTTTCTCCTTTGAACTAGGCTTTTCGGCATTTGTCGATTTAGATGGGGTGGGTAACACAATACTATCACTGATATTGCGAAGAAGTTCTTGAATTATTAACACATCACCTGTCCCAGCATATGCACACATTTTCAATAAACATTGTGCCGTTGTTTTAAACGGTTCCGAAAACACTTCCAGTGTAGCATTGGATGTATCTACGACATCTTTACAACCTAAATAGCATAGTCCCAGCCCGAGCGCTATAAACCTCATGTATTGCGATTTTGCCGCTTCGGTCTCACGGGCATCGACTAACTTTGTCAAGATCATGTTAATCACTTCGAAATTACAACTTCCCACAGATACTAATCCACATGCTAAACTTGCCACGGCAAGGTTTTCAACATTCTTTGCGTTCTCGACGACTTTGATTAACAAAGAGAGTACATCTTCGCGATTTGTACCTATATATGCTAACCCGAGCCCAAAAACGGCACCACTCAGTATTGGACCACTGCCATCTAGAAAGTCAGATAAAAGTGCGAGAGCCGGATCGCATCCGTGTCGAATCCGACAATTCACGATGCCGATACCTAACAAAGCCCCAGCTTTTATATAATCTTCTTGAGTGTACAAATATTTATCTATAGGTGTAAGGCCACCCTCGACGTCCCACAAATGCAACAATCCCAAAGTTGCGGTAGCACTCATCATTCCGTAATCTTTATTCCGTTGAATCCATTTATGACCACCGTCCACACTAACGAGCTTATCACTACCAAATCCCGCGTTGACGAAACCGTTAACAAAAGATGACGCTAAATTCTGACGTGCGCTGTCTAAATTTTCACCTAGTATCAACGGTCTCATAAGTGTCGGTTCTAACCATGTCTTGAAAATGTCCTCCGGACTTTTTGGTTCGATAACATCCAACTATTAAAAAAAGATCGTGAGATGATATAAATGTATAAAGTACAAGTGCATTCAAGTTCTAAAGCCTCCCGATTTTTTTTCTCCAGACTAGAAACATGCGGTTTGTTTTAAAAATCAGCGCGCACTCTTTGTCAATACGTGACAGAGATAGCAGCACTGTACGAGTACGACAGTAAACTCTAGCGGCAGCGCCGACAATGAGAACTGTTTTAAATACTTAGTGGCGACGTTTTCCTTACACGAACAGCGTGCATCATTAATTTTCTGTATTTGTATGGTGTGACACCAATTGAAATTCATCGACAGTTGAGGGAGATGGTGATGGAATGATGGAGGACAACAAACCAAAACAACCTCGGCCTCGCACAAGTCGCTCTGACGACATGCTCGAGCAAGTGGAGAGAGTTGCTTTGGAGGATCGCCTAATGACCGTGAAACAGATCGTCTTCAGTGTTGGCATTTCCGTGGGTTCTGTGCATGACCACCTGAAAATGCGAAAAGTGTCCTCCGGGATGGCTGCCACGAATGCTGACGAACGACCACAAGGCTGCTCGTGTGGCATGTTGCCAATCAATGTTGACAAGCAACGAAGGCACGAATGGGACTTTCTTTTAGTCGATTGTGGGCTGTGGCAATGGATGCCAGAAAAAAAGGGCCAGTCAGCTCAATGGAAGCACACAGATTCACCGCCACCAAAAAAATTTCGGGTAAGCGCCAGGGCTGAAAAAATGATGGTGGCCATCATGTTCTGGGACAGCGATGGCGTAATCCTTACCCATTGCCTTCCACAGGGCACTACGGTGACAGGATGCATCCTATGAAAATGTTTTGAAGAACAAGTTCCTTCATGCACTGCAACAAAAACGGGCGGGAAAGGCTGCGCCTGTGCCGTTTCACCAAGACAATGCACCCGCACATTGGGCTCACGTAACGCAACAGTTTCTTCATGAAAACAACTTTGAAGTGATTTCTCATGCTTCCTACTCACCCGACCTGACAACAATGAAAGACACCCTCCGTAGCCATGGAATCATGGCGTCGACATTGTGAAAAATGTGGCAGGGAAATTACATCGAGACGTAACACCAGTTTCATAGTTTTCGAGTGAGTTGTTAGAAAAAAAATCGGAGGTCTTAGAACTTGAATGCACCTATACGTATTCAAAAAAAATTACCTCTCTCGCTAGCATTGAGAAGTAAGTACTCATTTGAGAATTATTAAAGATACTGACTAATTCCTTATCGTCATTGCCGTGATCAAGTTCAATGGGAAATAATTGCCTATTTGCAATAAAAGCCATTTGCCGCAGAGATGATCTTAAATAAAGAGATTCAGTTTAAATATTTAAACAAATAACTGTGAGTAGGTACCTATCCTTGCAGCTTTTAAATATTTTATTCGTCAGTACTTTGTCATTTAATTGTATTGCCAAAATCAACGCTTTAACGTATTCCTTAAACCGAAGGTACTGCTCGGTGACAATTTTTATAATTTTGCTCGCCTCGACATGGTCCACGTATTTGACACAAGAGGAAAGGTAAAGACAAATTCGTGCGTAGGTAGTTTCGTCGATGAACTCTGGCAACATTTCTAAGTGATCGATTTCCATAAGTGTATCGCATGCCTGTATTTCGGCATGATGATTACAATCGAATTTTACAATGTCTCTAACGAGGGAAATTAGGCTGTCTGTCGGAGTGGGGAAAAGCATCCATTCTTCTACAATTTCTGCTTCCAACTGTCTTATGTATTCGTGGCCCCAATCTTCAATCTTTCTTGTACCTTTAACAAAACATATAAACATGTTGTATTATGATGGTAAATAAAACAAAGTATGGTGTTAAACTCCGTACAGATCGTATAGACATTATAAAGGATGGAAAGAAGAAGATGAACACGACGAAGATGTCAATAATGCCAGAACACGGCAAGTCCGCAAGAAGGAAGAAATAGAAACCAAAGACAAAAAAGAATGTGGAACAATAAAGTTGAAGAAGAAAGGAAGACAAGATTGAAGTTTATGTTTTGGTTTTGTGACAGAGCAAGGAGGGAAGTAGTAGCAGAAAGTGGAAAAGAAGAAGAATGGAAAGAGATCTGAAGCAAAAGAGAGCAAGAATTGGAAGGGACCAGGAAAAGTGAAGCACTTCCCTTTAATGATTTAATGTAGTTTATGGAGAAATTGTGGGATTATAATAGTCACATAAGCCAAAACAAGGAGTCAACCTCGGAATGAGAGGTAGGTAAATAAGCTGAAACCTTGTTATGATTATGATGGTTTCAAAAGAAAATGTTTTTAAATTTCTCTTCTATTCCCAATTTGATTAAAATGCATTAGTACCCTTTATGGAAATGATTTACAGTTATTTTCTCTTTCTAGTCTTGGATACCCAGGTAACACAACGTGACGATAATATTTAAGACTTGACGAATTCGTGACAAAACAGTCGTTTAAAGGTATATTTGTCACTAATTCGTTACAAAATCGTGTGCATAATTCTTTACTTTGAATGTCTGTAACGAATACGTTACGTTAAATACGATACATTCTCGTGAAGATTTTTTTCGAAAATTCTGTCACGAAATAGTGACAGCACTTCACATATTGAAAAAAACGTATTAGTACGTTGCGAAAAAGTGACGAAAAAGGCGTTATATTGTCGTTAGGTTTACTACGAGAAGAGGTAGTTTAAAAACATCTTCATTCATTCCAGTCATCCATGTCTGCGCGTCCGTGGTATAAGATCAAAGCGTTCGTTTTTGATGTGTTTACCACGTTTTTTTACGTTTGTTTTAATATTTGTGCAAGCTTTTGGGATTATTTTAAAATAAGATTTATTGTGACGTGAGTATTTATAATTAAATAATTAATAATTAAAGCATAAATATAATATTTAAGATCAAACTACTCGATATTGCTCATTACTTATTCACTCCATGTACCTATTAATGTTATGTTCCAATTTCTTATATAGGTATTAGTTTAGTGTTGTATTACAAAAATGTTTTGTGTAATAAATTTTTTTGTTAATAAAGCTTATTACTGTATGTCGTCTTTAAGGTGGTGTGAGATATCACGAAATCACATATTTATGATTATAAAACCATAAGGGACTTACAAAGTTTAAAACTGTTTTTTCTGTATCCTATTGGTCACGTTTCTTCGGTATCGTTTTCGTCAAGATTTTCTGTATCGTATTCGTCACATTTCTTCCGTATCGTATTCGTCACGTCTCTTCCGTATCGTATTCGTCACGTCTCTTCCGTATCGTTTTCGTCAAGATTTTCTGTATCGTATTCGTCACGTTTCTTCCATATCGTATTCGTGACGTTTCTTCCGTATCGTATTCGTCACGTCTCTTCCGTATCGTTTTCGTCAAGAGTTTCTGTATCGTGTTCGTCACAAATTCAAGGATTAAATTTAGCGCGGTTTGGCCACTGCCTCAGTCACGAAATCTATATAGATTCTAAATCACGATAACGTAAAGTTTGATCACGATCGTCAACGCTTCTGTCAAGATTTCGTTAAGAATTGTTACCTGGGTATACAGGGTCTTCATCAATGTCCGCCCCCCACATGATTGCAGGTGCTTAGGCAACTAAAGATACACAATGGCAAACCTGATTAGATTAGTTCCCCCTAGACAGGTTACGAAGGTGTCTAAAATAACAATGCACCTTAAAAAATATTGCTTCGTAACATTATGAGGTCTGAAAAGAAATGTTTTAAATGTTTATCTAAGGTAATGTGGAGGAAATTCGAAAATACGGCAAACAGAAGTTATAAAACTAAATATTACAAGTTAGTAATTTATTTTCTTCGACCTACTCAACAACTGCCAACCTAGGGAAAACATATTAACAGCGAGAAATTTAAAATTGATGAAAACCCTGTACCTAAAAAAGAGCACATATTGTGCAGGTTACAAATTGAAATAAACTGTTTTAAAATGATTACTCATTGATTGTCAAATGTACCTGCACAGTGTAAGTAGTGTAATAAACAATTACAAACCATAAATAGTACAAAGAATGACATATTACAGGTGTGTCATTCTTGATGAATGACTTTTGATAAAACGATACATATTTGCAACTTTTGTAAGACTTCCTAGATAAACAATTATTCCAAATAAATGAAATGGTATTTATATGTATAAGTACCTATATATTTTGAATTGCATGAACTTTACTTACCTAATAAACAGTAATGTAAGCAGTCATGTTTGTCTTTTGCCGAATTACCTCCTGTTGGACACATTGCCAAAACAGAAATGACATCGGCACATTCTTTCTTCACTGTCGGATCAGTAATATTATCGTAAGCTTCTTTAAATACATTATAATAAGGAGACAAATATTTAAGCGGTTTTGGAACGGAAGTCATTGAAGTTGTCGATGATCGAATAATTGATTTTAACATATTTAAAGTCTGTGGTATTAATTTAGGATCTGAGCCCCTGACTTTATCAACAAGGAGATGTAATTCGTCAATTAACTCTTTGTCATCCATTTCCTAAAATTAAGCGATAATACAACGGACGATTTAGGTATATTTACTTCTCTGCATGAAATTGTTTTGCTTTCCATTTCAAAAAGTTGTTATAATTCTTAAATTTACGATTATTAATGGAGCAAACGGCGAAAAGAAAATTTGCAACTAATTTACCAGTCATTCAAATTCAACATGCTTCGGGGCTACCAACCAAATTTCAATTACCAATAACATAGAAAAACCCTGTGCAATAAAGTAGTAATCGTAGTCACAGATTATGTAGGTATGTTATCTATGGTAATGATGTAATGACGCCGTTGTATGCCACCATTTTGTGCGTAGGCTGTGGTGTTGTACCACATTTAAACATTTTGGACATCAATAAGGGGATCTTAGAGGCATTGTAATCCTAAATATTACAATTTCTTCAACCCAATAGCCTTTTTTTGGGCAAAAAATTAGTAAAATATAAGTCAACCCATAGGTACAGATTGAAATAATCAAAGCTCTGTAATTCGTAACGTACCCAGATAAAAGAGGAAGACGATAGGGTTTTTTTTCTTTCACCTCTTTCCAACAACGCTGCAGTAGCCTCCCTCCTTTTCCCCTGTTTATCCCTTCCTCATCCTCAACTTCCCGCCTGTAATCTAAGCTTCTTCCCTTTTACTTCCTCTTGTACTATATAGTGCGGTGTCTTCCTTTCCTGGCCTAACACCCATCTCATCAATGATTTTCAAATGTTCTTTGGCCTAACCCTCATAACTGGCCTAATATTTTACACAACCCTTTTCCAAACTCTTCCACCTGTGCCTTGTCTTTAGTCATTTTATACCCCAAATATTTCACGTCGCCCCACACTTAACAAGCAAAAATGACGTATTGAAAAATTCATAGTTAAATCGTCCTAATCTGCGAACGATAAATGATTCTGTTAAGCAATTTTCTTTACTGCAACTACTCGTTATCAATAAGACAGTTTATGCACATACAATAGACGGGTAGGACAATGTTTCTCAATGCTACATGTAGAATCAAAATTAAGTACATTTTGTCAAATTCATAGACACAATTACAATAATTAATAATAATATATTTATTATCTTTAAGATAGATAATACATATTGACTATGGGCAAAAATATTGATTAATCAAGAATACATTTCCAGTGAGGATTTGGAGTAAGACATGGTACATTATTTTTCAATTTCTATTAATTACTTTTGATAGATAAACTACACAAATTCAATTTGGAACTGCTCACATAGTTTTGTAAACGGAATAAGGTCATTTTCCAGAAGGTAATGGAAAAAAAATTATGAAACTACTTCAAATATTTAATTGTGAATTAGATGTAGTTCCCAGAATGTAAAAAGGTTTAAACGTGTATTAAAACAAGCAATATTAAAAAAGAGTGCTACATGAAAATAAACAATGAATATTATAGTAGTGGTTATATATTTATAATATATTTATATACAGGAGAGAATATTCACAAATCAAAATTTAGCTAAACAATACGAAATAAGCAAGTTTCGCGCGTTTCATTTTAAGGCAAAGAATAACGTCAACATTTGAAGTGTATGTTTCCAATTGAAATTTATTCAAGAATTGTACATAATTTTTTTGACACTGAACAAATACCAGTAGCCAAAAATCACTTTCACAATTTTTCTTCGAGTATTAATCTTAGAATAATACAATAAATCGCTTCATAATACATTTTAAATATTTTATCAATTCACTGGACTGGTGGGTAATATAAAAGATCTATGTGTGCTACATATAAGACATTTACTTTAAATAGGAATTTACTACAGCAGATTAAATAGTTTAAATATTTGTAAAATTGACAGAAAACAAAAATTAGGAAGTAGCTATATCTACATAAAGATCAGAAATGATGTCAAACAAATTTATATAATCGTTTAAACCCCTAAACTGATTATATCGATATTATAGTAGTGTATCTAAACTGCTCGTATTGCAAGCTAATAAGAAGCACTAATGTTAAGTAGATTCTAACAAATTTCTCTATTGTTACAAATAGAGTTTTTCTCACAAATTAAATTTTGCTAATCAGAAAATGTCTATCATAAATTATTAGTTAATCTAAACAAATTTTTTAAATAAACTTTCTTTTAACTAAAATTAGCTATAATTGCCACTTCAAACTTGAACTACACTAAAAACTTTTTACAATAAAATTATTGCAGAATAATTCAACAACACGCTCTCTGTTTAAATTATAAGAAAACCAATTAATAAAAACAAAAAAAATTTGTATACGTAGATCAAATTTAAAGCGTTTATGTAATTTCACTTTCCTCTCGATAGAGACAGACCATTAAAGCCATGCAAGTCCTTTAAAATGTTACTCGCAACACAAAATAACACATAAAAGAATTTAACGACACTCCCATACTTTAACTGTTTGATCTACGCTGCCCGATATTACGTACGGGTGTGATTTGTGGAAATCTATAACAAACAAACAAAAAATTAAGCGTTATTGTGGCCATTTTGAAATAAATCATGTTACTAAGCAAATTTATGAACTATTTATCAACACAACAGAAAAATGAAACTGTATAGGTTCTTTTTGATGTTGGGGAATACAATGTTATCGGCTCTCTAAAAACATTGGTTGCAGCCTATGATGATACCGCACTCAGAATTTCTCCATTCTCGCTTGGCTTTCTCTTATTGCTTCATCAATTGTACACAGGGACGGCAAGGACTTCACAAGTAACTTACTGTGGTTCTGAATGTGTCGGACAATCTATTCGCTTGTCTGCTCTCCAGTTT
The DNA here is from genome assembly GCA_036250285.1 of Pyrocoelia pectoralis. Lineage (NCBI taxonomy): Eukaryota > Metazoa > Arthropoda > Insecta > Coleoptera > Lampyridae > Pyrocoelia > Pyrocoelia pectoralis. Next base: position 7,166,679 of record CM070080.1, read on the forward strand.
GTTACACTCACGATAATTAAAATATATGGTATGCCAACTTACACATGTAGAAAGAGGTCTCACAAATCGAGAGCAAGCTAGTATAGAATTATACAATAGATGTCGCTACTGTCCAGGGACTGTCAGATCTGACAGGGAGACTTGAAACAACAACAAATCAGTGTTTAAAAGTTTGAGGACAAATCCACAAATTTTGCATTTTTTCATTTTACGATTGAAATAATGACAGCTCGACAAATGTGATGAGTCCTGGGTAGAGTCCCTATATAGAGAGAGTACCGCAATTGGTTTGGGCGTTACTTTGGAGCTAAAATGGCGGCTGCATATTAAGGTTGTCTTGTCAAGGATCAGCTGTTGTCAGTTGTCAGCTGTCAGTTGTAATAATTTTTATATCACACCAATACCTTTTCTTCAATTCAAATTTCCCGCCCTTTCCTGGAGTCAAAATGGCGTCAATTGCGGTACTCTCTCTATATAGGGACTCTAGTCCTGGGTACAGTGACTTTATTACAAACAGTGACGACAAGCGGCGATTATCCGCCATTAAGAGGCAAAATTGTGGGCGGGTTTACATGAACTCAACGGTGGTATCCTAGCAACGTTCTTAATCCAAATAAAAATCACATGTAAACACAGTCAGGCCGCCATTAAGATGCAAAATATACCACGGCCAATCAAAATCGATACCACGCTTGTCGTCACTGTTTGTAATAAAGTCACTGTAGTCCTGGGCCTATGGTGGCGCCCTCTATTGAATCTTTCTGAAACATTCAACTTGCTTCGAATGTTATCAACAAAAGAGTTGGTGTACCATACCTTTTACTTACTGGTTTATTGCAATGAAGTATACATATATTTTTTGTTTTTATTTTTCCTTCATCTTCTACTTCCTCCAGGAAACCCTTCATAGCTTTGTAGAATACATTCTTATTAGTGTCTCTCTCTTTAGCAGGTTTCCAAATTCATCCCATGCCCGTTGCTGTCCTCTTAGCACTTTAACTCCCTTCATTTTCTTTTGGTACTCTTGGTTTTTATTATATAATTAATAAATGAACTTTTCCAACACTGTAGTGTTTTCCATTCTGTACTGTATTTATGTATAGAATGGTAATTACATCCCAAGTGGTCTAATTTTTGAAGTCACCCACACTGATCATTATCAATTTTCCTGAAACTTTATGTGAATGCAGATCAACCCTAAAAATTAACCTGTGCAAAATTTCATAGTATTTTGGAAAGTGTGGCTTTCCATTTTGGAGGGCTTCTCAATGCATCCGCGACAGAATTGGAACAAAACCCAACGTTTGACTCATTATGACTACAAGGCAAAAGCATGTAGGATTCTCTTACTACCACGTCTGGTACAACTTTTGGTGCTGAACCTGAAAAACGTTGTCCAAAGAGATATTTACCTCAGGAGACAGCAGCAGGGGTGACAGTGCCTTATAACATCTGCGGAGAATGCGGAGTAAATTTTAGGGTCCCTGCTTTAGGAGCAGATATCTCATGAATAATGAATAAAGGAAAGCTGCCACTTTACAAATTTGTTAACTGTGCCTGAGACAGTACCACGCCATATTATGTTCAATCAGAGCTACTTATCTTGGTTTCTATTGGAGCATAAACATGGTGTCAACACACCAAGTTGCCAAAAGTGAGCAATGTCCAGACTCAAATAAAGTGGCTTACCTACATCATTTCAGAGATTATTTTTTCCGCCACCACTGGAAAGAGCACATTTTTCTACTCGAATCATCTTGGTTCATCTTAGATTACATTCAGTGAAGGGATGAGAAATAGGACTACACTTTGTGAAAAAGGTAAAGTGGTGCAATGTGTTAGATCAGAGCAACAATCAGCAGTTTGTTGATGGTCCTCATTAATAACGAACTGTTCAGTGAGCCTATCAGCTACAATCGTCGCCTGAGATTGAGACTGCAGAGCCACAATTCAAACTTGTGATAAAATGAAAATGGATACTTGCACTGAAACTCAGTTCTATTCAAGCTCTGTACAAGATAATGCATATTTCTGGGAACCAATCATATCTCAGAAATGCATTGGTCCATGATGAGCTATGCTACTACCAATTCTATTGGAAATTATTCTCTAGAATCAGCATCGCCGTCGCCAAGGGACGACGCCCGAAGCCACGCATGGGAGCACTTTTTCCATAGATTCACAAGCCCACATGGACCATGTTGGCTTCTTATCTAGGTTCCAAAGCCTCCTTTGAGTTTCTTCAGCTTGGTCCTTAAGCCTGTTGTGTTCATCTAAGATCTAAGATAAACGAAGATGATTTTAGTAGAACAAAATATGGTCTTTCCAGTGGCGACAGAAAAAATAATCTCTGAAATGACGTAGGTCACTTTATTTGACTCTGGACATTGCTCATTTTTGGCAACTTGGTGTTTCATGTTCATGCTCCAATAGAAACCAGGATAAATGGCTCTGAATGAAGATAATATGGCATGGTACTGTCTCAGGCACAGTTAACAAATTTGTGAAGTGGCAGTTTCCCTTTACCAATTATTCATGTAAATCTAAAGTAGGGACCTTAAAATTTACTCTGTATTCTCTGCAGACCTTTGACTTGTGATATTGTTTCTTTTTTTATTATGTAAGTAACTCCAGCTTTTGCCCTTTCGTTTTCTTCCACACCTCCGATGGTGAAGTACCTTTAGTAAGCTTATCCCCTCTGGTTTTAGCAATTGCTAGTATTTCCAGTTCATTGTTTTCAAAATACACCATCAGCTCTTTCCCGTTTAAACCCCTAATATTCCATGTGTCCCCTTACATTTCCTTGTTTATTACAGTCTTGTTTCTAGTTTCATTTACTTCTATTAATGTTCCTTGTTCTATTCATAGCTTGGTAGGAAGATTTTTTCAGTTCTTATTCCAGGATTATTCTGTATTTTTGCCCCCTTCCCCTGGTTCAATTGTTGTTTCAGATTTTCTCTTCCGTCTCATTGCTCCCTTACATTAGTTATCAATTTTTGGAATTCAAACCTTTTCAGGTTTCCTTTCCTTTTCTGCAAAAGATATTATTTTCTCTGAGATGTTTATTTCACTTTTTCGCATTATACATCTTTGCTAGGCATCCTTATTCCTTGTAGTTATATTTCTACTCCCTGTTACTTTATCCTTCACTTGCAAGTTCTCTATAATCGTACTTTTCATGTTTTGCCACATCACTATTCTGTATTTTGTCTTCGAGATCATCTGTGTTCAGCTGGTAACCTCAATATTGTTTCACTCTCAGCCTCTTTCATTTTTTCAACCTTGTGTAGTGTTTTACGTTTCCTTTCTCATTTTCTTGCATGTTCGTTTTCTGCTTTAACTTTTATTATTATCCACACACTAACTATCAAATTTAATATGAACACCGCACATGACTAGACAAATAAATATGCTTTTTACATTGTTTCAGCTACCAAACATTCACCAATTACGAATACATACCTAGAGATGTACAAAAATGTTTATGAGCCTCCAAAGTTTTTTGACAACGCTTATTGCGAATGTCCCATACTCGTAAAGTCTTATCATCACTGGCCGATACTAAAAATTTACCGCCAGGATGAAAAACGACTCCTCTTACCCAATTGTCATGGCCTGTTAATAAAACTAAACAAATCCCAGCGCCGACATCCCATATTCTACAATGTTAATAGTCAGAAAAAGTGAAAACAATTAACTTAGCGCAACCTAATGCTTTTATCTCTGGATCCGGATGCAAGAAAAGGTCCTAAATGTGCTCCTTTTTTATTATCCGCCCCGGCAGCTTCATTAATGGCCGTTGCCGACGCATCTGGAGCCCAAGCGATACATTCTATGACATGTTCGTGTGCTCGAAGTTCGGAACGACATTCTTTATTGCTTACTGTCCAAATACGAACTGTTTGATCGTTGGAGCAACTTGCTAACAATGTACCATCATGTGAAGCCCTAACCATCCTGACCTACAGGTTCCGATATAACAAATTACCAAACAAAAATGTATCATCTGCCATACCCAATCTCGATGACCAGAAAATGTTTTGACACAATAACCGGTATGCACTTCCCACATTTTTATAGTCTTATCTCTGCTTGACGAAATAACAAAATCTCCCGCAGGCATAAATGATACGCTTGAAACATTGTGATCATGTCCCAGCATGGTACGTATACATTCGTAAGATTGTTGAAAGTCCCATAATTTAATACTCATATCTGCACTGCAAGAAACAAGATATTTGCCCGAAGAATCAAAAGCGATGTCTTGGATGGAATCTGTATGGCCTTTTAGTGTTCGTTCGTAGTCCCCCGTTTCGAAATCCCAAACCTTTATTGTGGCATCTTCACTAGCGGACACCATAATACTGAAAATTGGGTGAAATATTACACGAGTAACTGGCGCTCTGTGACCTAAAATTTTTATTTTATATTTACGCAAGATAATTTAACGCTTCTAACCTGACAAAGAATATTTTTCGGGAGGTCGTGGTATCCATTCATTAGGACTTCGTTTTCCTCGAGTATGTGCACCCTCTATATATTCTTTTTCCGCTTCGTTTAATTTAGATTCTAATTCCATCACTTTCTTTTGTAAACGAATTACCGAGGTCCATTTCTTCTCTAATAAACCTCCAAATTTGCGTTCCACTTCGCCCGGCATGTCAGCTTCCTTTTTAAATGCCTCCAGAGCATCCATATATCCATTGCTGCCCAAATAGTCAGCGATAGCTTTATTACTGTAAAAATAAACCATTATTTTTTACAATATGATAACATTTTGGTTTTTGGGCATGTCCATTTGAACATGCTTGTGGTTTACTTCCCCATAAGAGAAATTTAAAGGTCAATTTGTTTTTATGATATGGAATTAATAATGTCGATTATTATGCAAAATTATGCAAAAAAAATATTGACAGTTCCTTATAGGAAGAAATTAATTTATTAATGTGATAAATACATAACTCAGAATAATAAATACATTGATTTTTAGAGTACCATTTTCTATGGCTTTGATTTTGTTTTGGATGGTATTTATGCCACAACAAATGTCAAAGCGAATAGCTGTTCTTTGAGATATTGGTCAGTTGACACTTAAAATCTACTGCTCCATGTGCAGAATAGACGAAAGAGAATGTCAACATACAAGCCAACTGCTATCTTAGCTTGTCTTTGTATAGTAAACAATAGCTAATTCCGAATTTTTTGAAAACCAAATTCTCTTTCTGTAATATAAACATTTATTATGTTTCCTTTTCTCACTTAAATTTGAATAATTAAAAAGCATGTTTGAACGCTTTTTTTGACGCTATTACCATTTTTTTATGTGATTACCACTTGTTTATTTCACCACACACAGGGAGTGTGGACTTTGGAGTCGTCTATACAAATTTTCCTGAAAAGGTAACTCTAATAGAAATGTTGACTATTTTAAACATTTTTAAAAACTCGTGAATCAACTCTAATGTCCACGCCCTCTGTGTGTGGTGCTCTAGAAATAAACCACTGTTGATCATATCAGGATTTTGGCTTAGATCATATAGACTCCGTAGAAACAGCCTTATATAGAAAATGAGTCAAGATGCTAGACCGAGAAACGATATTTTTTTTGTCTTTAAAGGCGATCCGCACATGCGCACTTTAAACTCGGTTTCCAGAACCGACAGGCACAGACGCAGGTTACCAGTGTGCTTTAATGCGCATTTGCCGAACGCTCTTGATGAAAGCAATATTTGGTCTCTGCCATTCAAGCTGACACAAAATAAAAGGCTGATGCTTTATCTACGAAGTGTATAATTATGATCTAAGGATTTTGAGTTTAATGTGACAAAACGGAGGAGAGAACATAAGGAAAGATCTGTGAAAGTCATCTGTGACATAATGGCAAAAAACTTACAAGAAAAGTAGAAAAAAAATATAGTATTTTATTTGGTCCATTTTGAGACGTTATTTTTTCAAATGTAAAGAAAAGCTCAAGGTATTAAAAGAAAACAGTTCCAATAGAACACAGGAAAACCAAAAATCAGTGCTTGGAATTTAACAGGTGTGACCTTATTTCATTTCCTGAAATGATGTTTAAATAGCTTCAATTCTTCAGTTAGTTAATTACAGTATAACTGGAACAATCAGGTTTCGTCAGTACGAACCAAATTTAGGAAGTAGGTGAGTGTTCGTAATGTGAAATAAACCAAGGAAGTACCAAAATACTTTTCAACAAGCGAATTGCATTCTTAATCTTATGGCACCAAGGTTTATATGAAGGATTTTGTGAAATTAATGAGGTTTACAAATACCTATCAGATGAATTAAAAAATAGTGAGATACATTTCACTAAGACACAAAAGAATATGACTGTTTATTATGCCATAATTAAGTAATAGGTTTACAAGATAACTAGAAAGAAAATATCTTCCAAATTACTCGATATTAAGTCACATTCTAGACCTAGAGGAATGGGTTCTTCACTATGTGTTACATAAATAGGTACTAATTTACCCTCCACCTCTTCAACCTGAGTAATATTCAGCAAGAACCGATCAAGGAAATATAGAGACCATTATTGTAAAACTTGCAATGGGAAGTTTGTTTGAAAAAAAAATTTAATTACTTAAATGAATTAATTTTGGTTAAAACTCGTCAGTCGTTGAACTATTCACTGTATCACTGCGCTGAATTCTACAATAGATTCTTTTATCTTTTTGTGATTAATTGGTATTAAAAAAACTGGCTAAACTGCTACAATTGTTATAAGTTCATTTATATCACAGCAGTGACAAAATATTATGACATATAAATAATTGGTAGGTTTATAAGCAAGTACAACAAAGCTCAACTCACACCTTCAAAAAGCTGATGATGAGGTTCATTTCACCTCAGCACATCATATGTTATATGTTTCGAATTTTCATGGAGGTTAAAAAATTTTAGAATGTAAATGGGTAAAATATGACCGTGAAAAACATTAAGGGTTCATGAGATCCCATCCATCGTGGAATTTTAGGACTTCTGTCAAACAACATGAATAACAAACAAAGAAACTAAAAGAACTCATTGGTGGACACAAATTTTTAGTAAAAAAGAAAAAAACAGAAATTGAACACAAAAATATGTGACAAACAAAAAACTATGAAGAGTACAAAAATAAAGCAAGAAAAGGAAAGTGCATGTAGAAGGAATTATAGAGGAAGCACACAAACACAACAAGGGTGTTTAAAAAAGGAAAATCCCCTGGCTATGACAGAATTTCAAACAACATGCCAAAAGAACTAATAGACAGAGCAATAGATTACCTCAATGCCATTTTAAATACAGCACTAAAACTTGGAGAAACGGCAGAAGACTGGCAGATAGACACAATAACCACAGAGTGCCATAGCAACAGAGGAATCATTTTACTAAGCAATGTAACAAAATTGTAGGCAAGAATAAGGGCGTACGCAAGGTGGGGCCAATGCCCCCCCCCCCCCCGGCCCCAAAACGAATTGTACTAAATATTAAAATTTATTACTGGTCATATAATTTCAGGAGAAATTAAGCATTTCCTGGCCTTTCTTCTAAATAAATAGTGTTTGCACCCAAGGGGAATTGTATGATGCTTAAATGTATTCAAATGGATTGTGGGGTAACAACATAGGCAATAAATATTAAACAAGTTTCCAAACAATTTTATTTTTTGCCCCCCCCTAGCCAAAAAGCTGCGTACGCCCTTGGGCAAGAATATAGAAAAGACATACAGAACACACTTTAGATGACTTTGAATGTAGACTCAGACATGAAGAAGACAATATTTATGAATTATGATCACGAACTTCATAAATAAAAATGGACTGATAATCACATGTATTCGAAATGACCCCTTATAGCGTCCGCCATGATGAGCGCAAATTTGAAATGTAATTCGGATCATTTTTTAACTGTTAAAATCTAAAGGGTTAGATCACGATTGACCACAGATTACATATAGTTGTGTAATCTGTGGCTTGACACAAGAAAGTAACAATGCGATCAGCTGCTAGGAGAGGTACCAACAATGAGCGATCTCCGACACAAATATCCAAATGTTACCAGAATGTTACTAATATTTGCGCTCATCATGACGGATCCTTGGGGGGGTCAAAAACGAAGAAGTAGTGATATGCTATCAGCAGTCCATTTTTATTTGAGGTACGTGATTATGATGCAGCAAAATTCAAAGAACACAATAAGGAAAGGAAAAGTTATGCACAAAATAAACAGGAATGATATGCATGGTGAACACTGACAAGAGAAGTAAAACAGAGAACAATCACAGGCACACAAAGTCTATACAGGTAATAGGAAACATGATTAACATAGAAATGGGACATGAAATGTCTGACGAATTGTAGACTATACAATGAGTAAGATAAAGTTGTGTTCACACTTGTACTACTTGTAAGACAATAAAAGAAGCGAAGAATTAAACACAAAATGCAAAAAAATCGAACTAACCAAGTTGAATAATTACACAAACGACATTGTATTAATTGCGAAAGAGGACAAGAATTTGGAAATTTATAGAAATGCTCCAAGCAAGATAAACATATGAACATTAATCAGAAAATGATGAAAACAATGATAATAAGTAGAGATGGGGAACAATACATAAATAACATAAATCTCTGAATAAGTAAGGAAATTTAAATATCTTAGATCAACAATAGACCACAACGGACCAATAGATGAAGAAATAATTGAAAGGAAAATAGCAGTGGACAGTTCAATAGTTTAAAAAAATACGATTTTTGAGAAAAAATGAATCCCAAAAGAAAGCAGTAATTTACAAAAGAGTTGTCGCTCAACAATAACGTGTCTGTTTTGGACAGAATAAAAAATGATTAGGGAAAAACTGAAAATACATGCAATAATACACAAGATAGAAGAAACCCAATAAAATGGCGAGGTCACATTAAAAAACATCCAAAGCACAACCCACTAGGAAGAAAGACCTAGAAGAACATTGAACACCTATTGATACAGGATAGAGAAACATGAAGAATATGAAAAAGAAACCTGAAACACCATTGAACTCACTCCAGATCTAGGCACCCATAAACGTACATTGGCCTCCAGGATTAAGGTAGTATCTTGGTTAGTAGAAATATGAAGCGGAGGTGTGTATAACTCAATATCAAAAAAAAGACAGATTAGTGATCAGCTGATCCCTCAAATTGTACAACTGCCAACCCTCCCTGAAGAATCTGTTAGTGAACATCAAATGAATGATGCAAAAAAACTGCAAGGCATGCTTTGATGATGAAATGAATAATGAAATGGGCAATTACAGTTAAATGACACAGAAGAAGAGTTTCCAAAAAAAGTTTCATTTACAATATTGTATTTAATATTTATATTTATTTAAATAAATTTTGTTCATCATTGCATTGTTATTCATGTATGGAAATGGTAAAAAAATTATCCAAACAGTTTGGACATAGGTCAAATTTAAAAATTGAAATGATTTAATTGGTCGAAAAGTTTCCAAATAGTGAAAATCATATAAACAGCTTGCAGCCCACATAAAAATTCGATTTTACACAATGGAATATTATTGTTTATCATTTGGACAAAAAAATGTATAAACACAATGTTAGAAGTGGATCAGCTGATTTGTTCAGCACCTAACCTGGGATTACACAACACACTATTTTCATCTTTAGGAAATACCTATAACAAAATTAGCTGCATTTAGTATGGATATGAGTCACTAGAACAGCGAAAATCTTGCTACAAGAATAAATGCAAATGAAATCAAAGTTTATTTTAAATCTAATTCAAGTTCAGAGGATTGTTAATGATATTACAAACAAAATTAATGCAAAAAACAGGTTGATATGAATATTAAGGTAGGTACTAATTTCCGCATCTACTTTTCCTTGAAACTTATAGTAATTTATTCACTATAATTTACTAAATTGTTTACTATTTCCAATTAATTAACTTCTGCTGCATCTGCACTGGTGGTGGTGAACAAATCATTTATCTCAAGCATCAAAAATCAATAATCGACGGTGGCGGCGTTATGACGTCACCCTCATTTTCACTGTCAAGGCGAAATGACCACATTGACTATGCAAATGACTTAAAGATTCAAACACGACAGAAATAGTCCATCAAAACATAAAATGTAGGTTAAAATGAGATATAATTATCATTTTTAATAAGCTGGTGAAAGTTTCATCTTGTGAATGTAATAAAATTAATTGAGCATATATCACAGATTATGATTTAACAATATTATTAATACTTACAGCTCCTCTCGCTGGCGTTGAGACAAAACCATTTTCATGATCAAATACCAGGGTAGCTTTTAGTTCATCACCTACACAAAAAAAAACCAATTTTAAAACACATTCTCCTCTTTAAAATTTTTGCATATCAATCAAAATATATAAGTTTAAAAAAAAATTCTCACACACACATCTGTCACTTTCTAAATTTCTTCTTAATCTGCCAAATACTTTCACTAATCTTCCTTTTAATTAATGATCCTATCAATAAAGTAAATGGAGGCTGGTTGCAGGGGGTACACCATATTATTACGAGATTATCATTTTAAAAATAAATGATCAAAAGTATCAAAGTTCAAGAGCACAAGAATGGTAATTTTTATCAGAAGAAGGCGATAAGGATAACTACCTAATGATTTTTTATTGTTTTAAAAAATATTCAAAAATAAATCAATAGAAGAACGACTAATTTTTAAATACGTCATTAAATAAAGAAACCTTCAAACAAGTAGATAAAAATGTAAAGATTATGTAAAGTTACAAGGAAAACATGTATAAAAACGGGAGTTGTTTAATAATTACACTTTAATACATAATAATACCATTAAATACACCCCTGATAAAATCAATACCAGCCATTTTGGTAAAGTTGTCAAAGAATACAGTATCGTAGAAATATACGCGTAATAGTAAAAATTTAAACGAATTAACACTTACAGTATAATATTCACAAATTTAAGTTATCCAGGATTTTCGAAACACTCGATATTTATCACAAAAATTATGGAAAAACACGAAAAAACTGTTAGAACTTCACTACGAGACACAAAATTATAAAAGAAACTGACAAATGCAAGTGTAAGGTGTACCAACTGTTACAAACTACAACATTGAAATTAGAACTTTGAGTCGTTGTTCTTGATTTTGGACCTAATTTCATAGTATTGCCATGTAAAGGCGCGTTTACATTGGTATAGTTACTTGTACCAATTACTTGTACAAGCTGCTGGCCTGCATATTTCACTTTCTCAGATGAAAAGCTAGTAGGTGTTTACACCTAAAGTGGTTGCCAGTTCCCAACGTGCAGTTGACATGTAACGATGAAATCTTGGCATAGGCGTGCTTTGTTCAAATCAAAACTACTAAATAAAAATTTAATTAAAATTTAATTTTATAAAATCAAACTAAATAAACGACGGCACTGTTTTGCTCTTTAATACTATACTAAACTTGTCAGGTCCCGTCTACACACGGCTAGTTGATAAGTTTATCGCCTGGCCAGTGCGAATTTTTGTGGAAGGGGAAGGCTAGTAGGCAAGTAAATAGATGGGCTGGCTATTTACTTTCCTGTCCTCCCTACTTGTGCAAGTACTTGTACAAGTACTTACCTTAACTGTTCACATTGGATTAGTATCTCTCTTGCAAGTTAATGGTACAAGCGACTAACCCATTTACTATACCAATGTAAACGCGCCTTAATGTACACTTATTTTAATGCACCTACTGACCTTTTATACCACTTTATACAAACTGAACAGACGGTACATCTTAGATCAGCGAATCAATAATGTCAGATGAGGGACACTAACCTCAAGGACCTCCTTATCTTTCACTTTTACTCGTTAATATAAATGTAAATATTTATGGGGTTTATAAAACCAAAAATATGGAAATAATCCCAAATCTCTATTTATGCATTTATTTTAGTCATAGTGGTCAGGTCATGAGTTGATGTTGTCGCGCGTAGCGCGAATATAACTATATAATCAATGATGTTATTACAGCCAAACAGATTGTAGCTCGGCCTCTGTCCTTGAGGTGTAAACTAGTAAATGTTCTAATCACCATTCTTTTTCACTTGATCAACGAGCAGCAGCTTAGTTTGGACAGTTGCTGCTAAAAAGTAATACTTCATTTGTTCATGTTGAAACTACTTTTGCTGTGTATTGTACCTTAGATATAGATGTCTTTATCTTTGCTGTTGTGTCGTTGTTTAGTGTGTGTGCTCTTCAGAGGACGAGCTACAGTCTGTTGGCTGTGATGCCTATAACTTCCTTCGATGAGGTTTTCTATTATAAAGCAACTTTTGTTTCAATTGGTGATCTCAGGTTCTGGGCTCTTTTTCTCTGGCCTATAATAGCACAGAAGGAATACTTACGGATGTAAAGCGACACTTACGGTGGTTTCTTTAATGTTTGAAGCCCTACACTGCCATCTTAAAAGGATAAGTACTTGAGTGGTACTGTCTATTAAAATATCCAATAAGTAAATAAAAGTATATGTGTTATATTTAGTAATTTTTGCACCAGATCCGGCGGTTTCTGTGATGTTTGCAACAGGTCAGTGGTTTGCAACCTCCTCTTAGTTTGACAGTCATCTTAAAAGGAAGTATTTTCTGGCCAAGACCGGTAGTGTCGCTTCTGTAACCATAGGTATTTCTTCTGTGGTAATACCATTGACACAGAGTACCCTCACCATTGATCAACCATTAAATAACACTTCCACTCAATGATAATCCAGATGACATTCACAATGCGCATCTACTGTTTATAGTATGGTATAACTTAAAGTATACTGTGGAGTTACATCAGTTCTTCAGTATCACTGATTTGATTTCAGTTTTTAGTTGTAATCTAGTGAAAAAAGATGCTTCAAAATGCCAAGAGTAGGTATATAAGATAGCATTGGGAATGGGTCATTACAAAAATATCATGAGAATCTCCTAGAAAAAGCTGTGAATCGTATAAAAAATTGCAAAAATATACAAAGGTAAGTCAGTAAACTGTACGGTATTTGTAGCTCAACTATGTAAAATAAATGAGCGAGTCAATACAAGAAGAAAGTAGAGTAGGTGACGGTGAGTATAGGCTACAGAGGTGACGGTAGCAGAGTTTCAAAAGCCCCTTCAGCCATAGAACAGCAATTGTAAGACTGGGTAGACGGAGATGAGTTAACAATGTACATAACGGATCAATTTTACACCTCATGAATGAGTTTATGACCTTATTGATTCGCCATTACTTCTTCATTCTTCAATAATCATAACAAAAATTCTTAACCTGTAAGGTTCTTTGGTGTTTTTAGCTTCTTATTGCTAATTGGAACTCATTTTCATGTATACTTTCACCACAGAAAGAGGGTTCATTGGGTGTTGTTCTTTTTTGTTTTTTTTTAGGAGAATAAATATAGTTCATTCCTTTAACTTATCCTGATGACGCCATGTATGCATTAAATCACGAAATGACCGTAATTTAAATTTAAAGGGGAAATATGAGCAGTGATACCAACCTTTCTTTATTTGCAAACATTATGATTTAGAGTTCATTAATTATGACATGTACATTTGAGATTTACTTTAAGTTGTTGATGTTATCCTTGTTAGTTACTTGAGTTAATAAGAGACATACGAATTGACATACTTGGAATAGGTAATACGTTAGCTCAGGGGTGAGCAACCCGCGGCCCGCGGGCCGCTTGCGGCCCGCCGTACATATTTATGTGGCCCGCCAAGCATTTTCAAAATTGAATTTATTTTATTTATATTACAGACTTTCTCCCGCCAACATATTTTTATAAAATTAATTATAAATAAAAGGTTTCCATGAATATGGCTATTTAATTAACATACATAAATCCTACTTTATATAACAATAACATAATAATGCATACTAAACCGAAACGATTTTTTGAAACGGGACACCGGCTTGTTCAAACATTCAATACGAATGCGCGAAATTGTGGAAACAGCACCTTTTGCAAAATAATGTGTGCGGCCCGCCAAACAATTTCAAAATTTGGATTGGCCCGTTGATAAAAAAGGTTGCTCACCCCTGCGTTAGCCGTTAGCTAATAATGCATACATCGTATTCAATATGTAGAAAAGGATAGTAATAAACAAGTGCATGTTTGACTCACCGATAAATTGGGATAAGTTAAACGAATGAACTATAAAGTTGGGGCAAAGCAAAAAGCGTTGCACATCACTAGTATGATATACATTTCAACAGTGTTGCCATGTGGATTAAAACGAAATAGAATAAAATACGAAATGGAAGACAATAAATTAGAGATGTCTTGGTTGCAACATTGTAATTTTATTTATGATGCTGCCAACTTGGAGAATTATTTTACCCTAGAATATTGCCTTTAATGACAATCCTAAAAATTAGTATTACATTGGTACTGTTTTTACGTCATATGTCACCATTGAACTGTACGCTATAAGCAACTGGAAGGGAAACGGGCTATTTCAATGCATTGTAGGAGTTGAAGGCTGACAAAGGCAGATGCGGAATGGGTACTTCTTTCGCCTTTTGCTTATTGCGGTAGTAGAGCAGACAAGAGAGATAACTGCTGCAATATATTTTTTTTATCTGTCACCTGCATTTTATGCTCCGTGTCATCGTTTGTATGATGTTGCGTGTAAAAGAAAAAGATAGAGATACCCAGTCGTTTGGCTTCATTGTTACTTATGCGCGTTTCCTTTCCAGTTGCGTATAGCGTACAGTTCAATGTATGTCACGTGCAACACTTAGGATTGCCCTGAGTTTACCAAAGATTTTCTTAACTTTGTATCTTGGCAAGCTTTGTCTAATTTTAATTTGTCAGTGTCACAATCTCTAAGCCTTCATAATGACATAATTATAGTATCGCAAAATGTTAATAAACATTATAGAGTTCCATAATGTAAGTTTACAGAAAATGAATTATAGCAAAGAATATAATTTTAAAAACGTATTCTAGAAAAGGAATTGTAAATTATTTGATTGTAGATAGGTACATGGTATCGTATAACACTATTTTATAAGTTAATTAAACGTAACAAGTAATGCCAGCCAACTCATGATTCATTACTTTTTTCAATTTTCATTGTGTTCAACATTTTCCTCACTTACTTTTGCACTATCAGAATTTTGAGAATGCACTTCCTTACCATTGTCAGGGTCATTTTTATTTGAAGTTTCATTTAAATTTCGATCTCTTCTTTCATTTTCATTTTGAAGATCATTAACGCTATCGTTTTGACTATCATTTTGTTCACTTTCACCTTGCTTAATATTTTGTTCCTCTTCATTTTCAATTTCTGAACTTTCTTCACTGTCAGACTCATTTTTAATTGTAGCGGTAACAGAACCCTTTTTGTTTCTTCGTTTCTGTCTTTTCGCACGTTTCTTTGCCGTTCTATCAGCTGCTTTCTTTTTATTATCTTCCAATTTCTTATGGTATTCGTCATCTAGTCGATCCTAATTTCGATACAGATAACATAATACCTTCCGAAATTATAAGTTACTTACTCTTTCGCCCTTCTCTCTCATGTACTTCTGTCTGGCATATTCCTTTCTTCGTAAATGTCTATAAACGTGAAATTCTCCCGAACCTGCACCTGCACTCGATCCCATAACATTTCGAACAAATTCCGGTACAACAGGTACTCCTCTATCTTTTGGTTTTTCCGGTAAAAGTATCGGCTTATCCTTAAAATTGCATAGGTATAAATTTTAAGGTTGGGAAAATAACCTATAAGTATCTTACAGGATGTTTCATTAATTTTTCTAATTTTAATCTCTGTAAGTCGGTAGCGTTACGTATTATGGTTGGTTTACCGATAATTTTTTCTTCGGCTTCATTTTCTATTTCCTGGTAGGACATTTTTCGACCTTCTGGTTGTTTTTAAAAAATTTTCTACAAACAAATAAACAACAGATGGTAGCATTCAAACATCTTACTTTGGTTGGATTCGCTATGATGACTTTCTCCCACCAGTCACAAGATTGTCTGTGTTCCCAGGTCAGTGGTTCCAGTGCACCCAGTGAACTCTATACTAACTGGAATGGACGCGACCGCACAAAAAAACGTGCCAAGTTTGAATTTATGCAACCCGCCGTTACGACGTATTTTCATCTCCTTCAAACCAATAGAATGTAATAGCGCGCATACCTTGTCATTGATATTAAAATAGGTTTATATCAAATAATAATTGTTTTTTTAAATTTTTATTGACACTATACACATATTAAACTCCTTAATTAAGTAAATGAATACTATTTATACCTTAACAATTTTCAAAAGTAATTAATTTTGTCAAGGAAACCTAATTGGAAAGGTAAAAATTATGAATACTTAACCAAAAGTCAGAAGAAACAATTACTGAATTACTTATATAGGTATCTACCTGGCGGAAGGGAATTGTAATTTACTTACGTATGAAATGAAATTGCATTTATGGGATCTTGCAGATTTTTGCATCCATAAGCAACGCAGCATGATTTTCGTTTGATTTGAAATATTATGTATAGCTCATTAAATATACAGTAAATTTCATTTACTTCACCACAAGTGTACTATCAGAATTATATTAAATGCTTTCTACACTCTTCAAGCTGTAAGATAAGCAGGTAAAAGTTAAAATGAAAACCGAACGCCTGGCACGGTTCATTACGTGCTATGAGAGTGAAAAAGATAGAGATACGTCAATGTATCTATCTCCGTTGTTTTGCCCCTGACACGAATTTCGGGTATGTTTACAACCGTCGGGGCCATTCCAGTTAGTATAGAGTTCACTGAGTGCACCACAACCACAAAAGTGTACACAATACACCTTGCCCCCCTCATCAGTAATGCCAAGACCAACGCTTTGGTAGTCCCAGCCACAAACCACTAAAAATAGACTGTCCACTTCTATAGAAAAATAGTTGGTAGAGAAATGCGGGACGGCGACTTCACAAGAGGAAAAGGGTAGGTTGAGTGACGCCCACAGCACCTTATTGGTTAATGCTTTATTGGGGGAAAATTTGAATTGAAATGAAGTAAGGTTATTGTTTTAATAAAATCATATTTATGGTTATGTTTATCATTTATGTATCTATTGAAAATGAAATAAGACATTTAATTACAATTTACATGATATATATATAACAGTGAAAACAGTACCTATTCTACAAAGTAATACATTTGCCGGTGAATTTGTTGAAATTGTACAATGCGATGCTGGCATAACAACACTTTTGGAACGTTCAGCAACAGTTTTTTCTTCATAATCCTGAAATAAATGTGGATATGAAGACTATTACCTACTCATAAATATAATCAATTAAAAAAATAATATTGTATCAAGCTTACTTTATATATTAGAAATGCATCATTACGTAATAAAATTGTGCTGAAGTCTTCAATAATGTCACTTTATAAAGGGAAACCCATGTCCAATTTTTAAATTCTCCATTAATAAATTCAACCCATTTGTTAAAAATGGGCTTTAAATATAAATGTTTTGGGTTTTGAAATCTACATCTACAGACTTTTCTATTCCTATTCTTCCATATTACACATGCGGTGACCATGTTATGTTCTTAATTCTAACAAATAGCGAAAGTAAATATAGGTAGGTACGCAAGTTTAAAAACTTACCAGAAAACTATAAACTTTAATACACAATAAGTAATAAACAACAAAATATAAACGCAAAACCCAATAATGAACGGTTATGTGACGCTGATGTACTTCACATATTTTAAACGAAAAATACCGCCGTAAAACTTCGTTTGAAATGTCACAATTTAATTTTATAATTCTCAGTACCAACTAATTTTGTGAACAGGTTAACCAACCTACAAATCCCCTTTCCTCTTGTGAAGTCAACACCCGCATTTCTCTACCAACTATTTTCCTATAGCAATGGACAGTCTATTTTTAGTGGTTTGTGGTCCCAGCGTGCAAGATGTCTTTGACTTTAGTAATGTACCTTGGATACAGGACTTAGGCAACCAACATACTACATAGTAGATGGTAGGGTACACTATGTTGAACGTGTATTTATAATATTTATGCATAAGAAAGCGAATAGCATATTCACGAATTCCATTTTTTATCTTAAATCTTCATTAAACATCGCCTATCATTTGTTATGTGATATGTTGGTTGCCTAAGTCACAGGTATCCAAGGGACTACTAAAGTCAAAGACTGTACCTTTGTACTGTGGGTAGTTCAAATTTTCCTCTTCAAGTGAATAGTCTATAGTTATTTTGAAGAAACGACTTTACTACAGTATTCCCTACAACCGTGAGAGAGAACCTTTAAATAGATAGGGGTGTAATTATTTGTTATGTTATCATATAAGTGAATTTGTATTTGTTACAATATTTCTACGCCCTACACAAGGTTAGTGTTTGTTGTTAATGAAAATGTAGTTGACGTACAGAATACCCCCTACCCTCCCCCTACCCCCCCCCCCCCCCAAATTAAACAATTTAACATATTCTACATATAAATTGAAATGTGTACAATAGTGCTACATACCCCCTTTAAAAATGGCCACCAAAACTGAGCTTTGAAGGCCAAATAAATACCGAATTCAACCTATAATCACAAGGAAAGGAATCCGACAAAGAAATCTCTTCCTCGTGGATATATTTACATTAGGTGTTTTCTTTTTGCATCGCCACAGGGTTAGGTAAAGTTACAATCATCACGTGATTAAAGCGCTTTGCGTCATGTAGACATTTTTGCCCCAGGTTAATATAAAACTTACATAAAGCTTTTAAAACGAATAGGGTTATTGAGAACTGAGTCAAATTATTTTTATAAAACGAATGGTGTGTTATTGACAGAGCTGACTTAGGTCTACCACAATGTGCAAAACGAAAACACCTAATAACAGTCAAGCAAAAAAGTGCAACAGGATTACATATTGGGAAATAAATGTTTACATAAGTGAATATAGGACAAGCATCCGGTTATAAAGCGCTACGATGCAAAAGATAAAACCAAACCTGTTGTACAGGTAGTTTGAGGACCTTGGCGTGAAAATAGGAAAAATTCCTTTTAAAACTAACCCTAACATGGCGGTTCCATATGTTACGTTTAAATTCGCCCTCATAATTTTTACAATTACCCCACACTCATAGATAAAGAATAAAACATACAACGCTGATGAATTATCAATTATAAACACCTATACGGTAGGTAACTATCCTCTAGAGCCTAGGATTAGGTAAAGTTACAATCATCACGTGATTAAAGTGCCTTGCGTCATGTAGACATTTCTGCCTCAGGTTAATCTAAAACTTAAATAAAGCTTTTAAAACGAATAGGGTTATTGAGAACTGAGTCAAATTATTTTTATAAAACGAATGGTGTGTTATTGACAGAGCTGACTTAGGTCTACCACAACGTGCAAAAAGAAAACACCTATAGTTGCCATGTAAAGGAACTACACAACACTTGAGGAAACAATGAAACACCAAAGAAGTCCACTCGTGCCGTGGAAAGGGAATAAATTAAAACAAATTACATTAGCAACTAAATAGCAAAATTTCACAACGTTAACATAACAATATACAATACACATAAGTATGACCAAGTATTAAAGCAGTATCCGAACGATCTTCATGCGCATGCATTTTTCCCATCAGATATTGTAAATTTATCTCCTTTGAATTAGTTATCGCCTTCATTCTCTCCCACACCACATTCTTTATCGCGGTTGCTACCTACTTAGTATTGTGGGTGAAGATCTATGAACGCCGGATTTCCAAGTATCTGTATGGATACCCACTGCTTTAGTTATTACCACCCCCTGACTACAATTTTGTCTGAAAGAATTTCGCCCTGAACCAGAGATCTTTATCGTACCGAACATCGTATGGACCCGGGACCTATGGTTTTAACTTCCTATCTTAGAAGAAGTGTTTCCAGTTTCCGGTTTAGAAAAGCAGCTACCTTATTAACATCACCGATGCTATCACAGGACAAGGATTAACTTTAATGTTAGGCAGAGAAGAGATGGGAACCAGTGGCGTAGCGAAGGGGGGCAGAGGAGGCCATCTGTCTCCGGGCGCAGTTTAAGGAGGGCACCAAATTTCGAAATGACAAAATCAAAATTGAAAGGAATCTTGCACATTTTGAACACTTTCGGAAATTTGACGTCATCGAACTATAACAAGCAGTAACAACATTACAGCAGGCAGTAACAATTACTGGAGAAAACAACACAAATGTTATTTAGTATTTGGGTTACGACAGTTGTTTTCAATTATATATGAAGGGTTAATCTTCTGTCATGTTTCTTTATTACAAAAATATATGGTTTTAGAGTTGACAACGTTTCGCCTATTTTTTTTATAAGGCTTTTTCAAGTCTGATTAAAAAATGTAATAATATCAATTTTCAGATATAAGTACAGTGTCAGATCACTGTTATTGTTCTTTAATAAATACATATAGTGTGCCTTTTATTTTGCGCCTTCAATTGGGG
Source organism: Pyrocoelia pectoralis (assembly GCA_036250285.1). NCBI lineage: Eukaryota > Metazoa > Arthropoda > Insecta > Coleoptera > Lampyridae > Pyrocoelia > Pyrocoelia pectoralis. The sequence goes on from CM070080.1 coordinate 7,187,175, forward strand.
GGGGGGGGGGGGGGGGTGTTAATAACCGTCCCTATATCCACGCTACGCCACTGATGGGAACCCAGCCAAGCCAAGAGCGTCGTACACAAACCACACATTGTGGCGTCGTAGCTTCTTGCTTCTAGAACTATGACCACTACACTACTGAGGCGAGGCCTGTTAAAAGTTATTTTACTTCTAATGCAGATTCAAGCATGAAGTTCAAAATATAAGAGATTTTATTCCTATACGATGCATTATTGTGCAATAATAACCCAGAAAAGGTTTTGATTCAGCAGAATAATATACTCGAACCTCGAACCTATACAACTTTCATGATTACACTCCTACACTCCCTGACCTGCCACTCGCCACTTATACCTACTTCCAGTCATTTAGGCCACTCAATGTCCCAGTGATGCTATTCATAGACCACGATGTGAAAGATTTGTGTCTCGCGACTCGCAGCTCACTGGAAGAAGCGGAACTTGAAGAAGATTGTGTAGAAAAAACATAATTCTTTGCACTTCTTGAAAAAAATATGGTGCGATTCTCGTAGATACATTGACTAGCGAAGTGTTTGCTAAATTTATACAATTTTATACCTTACATAAAGAGTTAGATTTACGGGATGATCAATTAGTCATTTTACTAATTTTCAAAGAAACATGAAAAGGGGCAATTGTCCCTTCGCGCCTTCCTCAAGTGACACCAATGATTATTGATTATACGAATCAACTACGAGTAAAGAAACAGCTGTATCACAACACATGTAACCATGGGATATAAAAATTAATTTACAATGATAATAAAATAATTTGCTAATTATTATTTATAAGTATGGGTAATAAATATCACTATGTAAATGACCTCATCTGAAGTTAGCATTAAAAATAGTAATATTTAATATTTATTACACTGCCACCACCTTAACTCCCAAGTCTCCTCCCCCAAATTTTCCTTTAAATTCTTTAATTAAAATTAATTAAAAAAAACTTAGAAAAAACCTAATGTAAATATAATTATCTATGTAAATGATTAAAAGAAATGGTGCTTTAGTATAAACATTTTAAGGGCGGAATGTGTTAAGAAGAGTATTAAGAATAGAGAATAGAGATTGAAAACAGCTAGCGGCTAAGTTCACGCCCACATACTTTTGACATTTTTATCAAAAATATTAAAATAAACCAGTTTCGAAGATAATAACTAAATTTTTGTCTCTATGAGGTAACAAATAATTTTAAATTATAAAATAAAAATCTTGTTGTCATTGAAACAATATTATTATTATTGTATTACGCGCAATTCATGTGCAATATTTACAAAAACTTATATATGTTTAAAAGGCCACATTATTTTTGTAGGAAATGGTTGTTGTAAGCGGGAGTTGGGTGAAAAATGTGGCAACTTACCCAACCCCTGCCAACGACAATGATATGGTAATACCAACAACGAATAAAATGAGTGCTAAAGCAATTTTAATCTGTCGACCCAATTCGCATCCATTTCAAGAACGAATACTTACTTTAGATCAACCCGTGAAAGTGGGACGATCCGTTGCTAGAGCAAGAGCTACCGCCACAAATGCCATATTCGATTGTAAAGTATTGTCTCGACATCACGCAGTACTTTGGTACGATTCCGGAAAATTTTATTTACAGGTTTGTCTCTCCCTTTAATTCTATAAATCGATTTAACAAGTGACTTTGTAGGATACAAAAAGTAGTAACGGAACATTCGTGAATAATAACAGACTTTCCAGTTCGGACTCGGAACCGCACGAAGTGTGTTCTGGTGATGTGGTGCAATTTGGTGTCGATGTTGTAGAAAATAATCATAAAGTTACCCACTGTTGCATTGTTGCAACCCTTAAATTATACCTAGCCGATGGGAAAGAGGCAAAAGCGAGTCCAAGTATTACAGAGATTAGTAGGCACGGTAAGTTAAATTTAGTACACCTAACAGGATGTAGAAATGCTGGTCTGCGTAATCTAATCTCTGCAGGAATTTACGTAGTAATAGAAATATTAATATTACATACATTTCCATTTTTTTTGTGCTACATGACCTATTCAGTTTTAAAATAATATTTTGATTACAATTACCCACAAAATCTATTTTAATCAATTTTTTTATTTGTCATTGATAACGTTATCTTAAAAATATGGCCACCTAAAGATAACTAGATTTTTTGTTTAAATTTACTCTATCTGTCATCTATTGACCATTAAAAATGAGCTATTTAACTAGGATGCCTGATGGTATTAATTCATCCCTTAATATTACTCTTACTGTTGGTAGGTATTTCATACAAACCTACTTTTTTATAATGTAATAACGAAACTATCTTTTTTTTTAGGATTAATCCCTTTAGATGAATTGTACAAACTTAACCAAATTATTCAAGAGGCTTGCCAGCGAGAACAGTGTCTTGAAAATAAATTGAGCGCTTTGCAGCAAATTGTTGACGAGACAAAACGTTCGTCTGATGAAAGTTGGCAGGTAAAACTGATTTATTGTATGATTTTATCGCTTCATATTAATTTCATATGCCTTCAAGCTAATTTCGATGTATGTTTACTTTTTATTGTCTGTGTAATTTAGTGGTAAATGCTTTAAGTGTATTTGGAATATTCTCTAATCAATATTTTTGGTACCAAAGAATAAGGTGTCACTTTGGACACAGAATGGGGGTAGCTTAGACAAGAATGTTATAACAATCGAAACAATACAGGTTTAATGTACTCTCCAGCTTCTTACATGTAAATTGAAATTAATCTTTTATGATTTACCTTGAATAAATGAATTATTTAGATTAGAAAAGCCACGTTTTTAATTCGAAATTAAATATTTGACATTACATATTTTTTATTTTTCTCACCATTATTTAACTCTACCATTTCACATAGCCCAATCAAATTAGACCAAAAAAAGTCGAGCCTTACATTAGTTCTGGATAAAGCTGGAAATGATTTTGTTTTACCTTAGGGATGCCAAACAAGAGTAATATAAGTTTGCGATGGTTTCTGAGTGGAGCGTCTTATATAAAAAATAAAGCTTTTTAAATTTCCTAAAACATTTGTATGACACTTTTCCCCTGCCATTTATGAGATATTTGCTGTCGAAAAAAGTATTCGAAAAAACCCCTCCCGATATGTTTATGGACTAGCAAATGCCCCTTCACTTGGTTTGTCAAACCCTTCCAGTGGTATACTACCGTATTCTATCAAGGATGTCGCTTTAGGAATTGTATAGACCTTGTCAATTGGGGTTCTTGGGACCAAAGACGTCTTAGGAGTGAAAACCTGAACAACTCCCATGGCATGGAAGGAGTTACGACCGTCGATTGTATCCATGTTTATGTCAGCATTATCGAAAATAAATTGTGTGAATAAGTTGTTGGTATGAATTTTCAGAGGTTGATTCAGAGTTGCAACTTCAAAGTTTCTGACTTTGCTGTAGGAGCTCGTGAATCCCAAGGCAGACAGCACATCCACCAGATGTCTAGATCCATACTTTCTGTATAACAAAGTTCCAACTCCGAGTAGAATAGGGGTCTGGTAGCTGATATTAATGCATGTGCAATGGACGTAACTTTGTTCTGTTGTTTTTCCTTTTGCGTTTTTTTGTCTTACTTGTTATAGTGTCCAATAATAACTTCAAAGACTCTGGAATGTCGTTGGGCGCACCATTAAAAAACTGACCAGGGGAGTGATACTTGCTCAGTAAATACGCTTTTGTCCTGATGTCCTCACGTATGATCTCTGCCTTTACCACTCGCAGAATCATGAACGTTAGTTTTCTTAAACCTGGATTCGCAGATTTTTGGCTATAGCGTTAAACGTTCCACTCAGGATCAAAGGCAGTCTGTTGATCCATAATCTTCTGGCACACTGTTTCAGTAACAGAACTTGCGATCATTGACTTACTTAGCATAACTGTTGTACCTTCTAAATAAGACACTCTTGGATTTTTGTGCTCTTTTGTTTCGTCTTCTGAAGTTCCTGGTAGAGCACCTTCATGGTAATCCAAAAGATCTCTCATCTTAAGTTTCCCAACGGGCCAATTTGATTCGCCTGTTAAAAATTTGATATGTTTATAAAAGTTCATTCTGTCTGAACTATTGGGTTCAGTAGTAGTTTACTCAAAAATAGGTGTCAGTCCCGATGAGTTATGGATCTAGGTAAGAAACCAAGAATGAAGTATTTGAGAGTAATTGATTCTACGCCCACATTCCTGATCAGAGACGCAGGAAAATGTATAAGACAGCTGTAAACGGTTACCTGATAGGCTATGAGCATTATCGCATCTGGGTAAAAGAAGAAAATAAAGTTATTCTAAGTAGAGATGTCTTGATGTTCAAGAAATGCTAGAAGTCAGTGTGAGTTGCCATTAGAGGACATAGAGGTTCAAAATAATGCAAAGCAAACGGATCAAGATCTTGTCAAGAAAGGAGGATCAGAAGAAAGTGAATCTGAATCTGAAGAATCATCCGCTCTCAAAGTTTACCAAAAGTTTGAGGGACCGTTCAAAGTTGTCCAAACTTAAGTGACTACATAATGTTTGATGAAGAAGCAATTTTTCAAATCACCGCACCTGAAACCTATGAAGAAGCTCTCAGTGGAAATAATAAAGATCATTGGAACGAAGCAATGGACAATGAAATAAAATCCTTAAAGGAAAACCATACATGGGCACTAATAAATTTACCAAAAGGATCTAGAGTAATACCGTCTAAGTGGGTTTTTAGAGTGAAAGAGAATCCTGATGGGTCAGTAGACAAATTCAAAGTAAAGATTTCGGCTAGAGATATGGTGTGGATTTTAATGAAACATTCAGTCCTGTAGCAAAACTAAGCATGATTCGAGCTCGCAGCTACAGAAAAATATGCAGTTGATTCAGTTCTATGTTTCAACTGCATTTTTTTATTGACATTTAGATGAAGATATAGGTATACATGGATGGAACAGCCAGAGTGCTATACTGATGGAACCAAAAATGTCTGTAAATTATTACGAAGCTTATATGGGCTTAAAAAAGCTTCAAGGTGCTGGAATAAAAGATTCAGTACTTGTCTTAAAGGAGCAGTGAAGCTGATCCTTGTCTTTATATTAGAGGAACATGTAATTAAAAGTTAATAGTTGCATTGTTTACTAGTTATGGCAAGAAGTGAAAAAAAAGCCGAGTTATTTATATAAGAGTTAAAGAAAGAATTTAAAATCACAGTTAAACCAGCATCTTACTTTCTGCGATTCGAAATCGAACGTTTCAAAGATGGTTCTTCAATTAAAATTTGTGAGCAAACATATGCAAAAAACTGTTAGAACGTTTTAACTTCAGTGAATGTAAACCTGTGTTGATTCCTATGATAAAGTTCTATTGAGGACACATTAGAAAGTGACAAAAATCATAGTTTTCCATACAGAAAAGCTGGTACGTACTATTGTAGTTTTCACACTGAGAATTCAGTATCGAGCGCGCCATTGCCTTATGTAGCATGGTTGGGCCGGTCAGGAATCAGGTGTGGCCTCAACTAAACTGTGCCACTCGGATCTACCTTTATTTTAACGTCATTTATAAACAATAATCTTGTAATAAACAATGCTTTTTATTTTTATTAAGTACAATTTATACTGAATTCTCGGTGTGAAAAGTACTATAGACCAGATTTAGCCTACAGGGTTAGTGTTTCGTCAAGAACTCTAGACGTTTTCCAAAAAGCTGTTGCATTTCTAATCTAAATAATTCATTTATTCTCCGCAAATCATAAAAATCTTCGCTTTGAGAGTTGTTGGTAATTGAAACGCTACTTCTTCGAAAGGTAAAAAGGCAGGTTTTTCTTTCAGCTGCTGTAGGACTTCTCAATGGGGAAAATGTTAACCTTGAGTTGCTATATTTGTTGAATTTATCAAGTCTCTACTTGACATAATTTGTATCTTGATGATCTTCGCTTCCTGCATCAATTTTCTCAAAAGGTCTGTCCAGAGCTGTATTAAGCATCTAAGGGACCAAACGTTTCGAATCTCCTCTCCTACAATTTTTGTATTATAAACATAGCAGAAACAATATTTTAATTATACGTCTATATATTTAAATAAAAATTACATAACTTTTGTGAACATTTTGAGTTTGCTAGTAAACAGCAAGGCAAGAATGGATAGATATTAATAGATTTCGCAGAAGAGAAAGAAATGGTGATAGAATGTACGTATTTTCAAAAGAAGGTCATACAGGAGGAAACCTGGATCAGTGGATGGAACATGTGTCAATCAAATTGATATGGACAAACATGTCTAACAGATATAAGAAACTACAAGGGAGGTACCGAATGCTGATTCAGATCATTTTTTGCTAGAAATAAAAATGATAGCAAGGAGGCAAATTGCAAAAGGAAGAAGAAAGAAAAGACCGCAATAAAAAAATGAATAACAAGTCAAAGACCTCTTACTTGGCACTAACAACATAGAATATTTGACATTTGTTGGCAGTTAATAGATATTCCAAAGCACTATCCAGAACGCGTTTAATAAGGATGAATAAAACAAAATCAGGCGCTTATTATCAACGGGATCTTACTATGTTTCGTACTGTGCATTAATCTAACAATAATTGCTGACGTGTTTATTGAAATAATTAATTTTTTGCTACTTAATAGCAATTTCAATGAACATTTTGCTCTTCACTACAGTTTCAACGTATTTTACTCTCACTCCAAATCATAATTTTGATTTTCCTTGTATTCCGGCCAATGTTTTAAAAATCTTGTACTTGATTATGGATCTACAACCTACAAGTCATGCAGAACTTTTTGTCAAGAATTTTTTTTTGGTGAAATGTATGATAAACTTTTTCTCCATTTGTATAAAACTATTTGGGACATACTGAAAGAGTGACTCCATCAGTAGAAACCTGGACAATGCGACAACCAGAAAATCAACTTACTTTTGTTACCACCTTTGCATCTCACTTCATATCATTGTTTCATGTGACAATTAGCATGAATTAATTAGTTCATATGAACTTGATGCGACATGTCAATTGTTGCCGCAGATTGTTCAGTGGGTTTTATGTTAATACATGCATCTCTTATCTCTATATGCAAGGTACATATGTATTGATGAGTCTGAACGGTTGAGCATCCCTCATTTTTTATCCTTATAAGCTATAAGTTACTGAAATAGATGTTCTTAACACAGTTAGCATTTGTAAAAACATGTAATTGGTGGAAAAGCATAAACATTAAGACATGGTTTAACGTGTACATTATATGTGTAAATGAAACTTATTTTAGGCATATATTGGCGAAGAAAGACTTTTATCTCGAGTAGCCACTTTAGAGAATCAACTTTCACAAGTAAACAAAAATATTACCGATGATCGATTACGCGACGAATTAAACAAATTACAGGTAATTAAATCAGAAATATTAACATTTGTAATAAAGTTCGAATTTAGGAAGAACGAACTGTCTACCAAATTGCAGCAAAGGAAACATTGCATAAATTACATGCCGATAGACTGGAAGCTGTTGTATCGGCTAGTGAGCAGGAACGAGCAAAGCTCACTGCCGAACAAGAATTTAAACTTGCTAAAGATCAATTAACTCACGTTCAACAAGAGCTGCAGGTAATGATTTATTGAGAAATCTGTACCCTAGGGGGGGTTTCTTTGACAGAATTTTAGAAAATATTATTTCTATTACACTTTTACACCTGTTTACCAAGGTATCTTTCTTTCTTTTTTTTTTTGAAAATTAACACTTGCAATTTTTGGATATTTTTTTAATTTAAAAAACTAAAATAAGTGTATTTGCTTATGAAAAAATCTTTAAAATAAGATATTTTTATTTAAAAAAAAATAGGTTTATTAATAAAGTTCAGTGGCACTTTGGGGTTTTTTGGATTTTTATATTAAAGAAACTCAATTTTTAAATTTCCAATATTGAAGATATTAATAACAGTATTCATTTTGTGAAAAAATAGTAAAAAATGTTACATTTAAAAAACATTATGTATTAGTAAAAAAAAATAAAAAAAACGCCTATCATTTTTGGAAAAACATATAAAAATGAAAAATTGTTAGATTGATATACAGGTGTAAAAGTTTCTCTCTTTTTGTTCTTAGACATGCTTAATGAAATTGCCATGTGGCACGAACTTTGGTTCAACGCCGTATGTTTGAATTTATAATTTACACTTTGTAGGAGTTGGCGCACAAATTAATGTTAGAACAACAAAAATTAGAAGAGGAAAGAGTTCAAGTAAGACAACGAGAACGCGAATTACAAACCAAGCTAGATACCGAATCCCAAACTGTTACCGAATTGCATAGCAAACTTGAACAGTATAAATCTTTAGTACCTAATCCGGTGAAAGAGCTGTTGCCAATAGAAGAATTAGAGGTATAGTAAACACTGCGATTACACAAAGTGATTTTGATTCATTTTAGAAATGTAGCTTAATATATACGGATGACATGAAACACAAGGAGGAAATGTTGAGAGAGATAGAGAACTGTGAAATTTTAGTAACAGATTACAGTAACACAAATAATACGGAACCGGAACAAAATCACATTAATTTAAGGGTATGTATTAGTAGCGTTAAAAATTATTACAATGCTTTTACAAGGTGGCACCGGTATCTAATGAAGAGCGAGAAATTGAGATGCAGACGGATGTAGTAAGTGGCAATGTGTACACCGTCGATAGTTTACTGGATACAACTAGTGCTACAGTTATGGGAGACAGCGATGATTGTCTTACTGACTCTTTGGAAAATGAAAAGGAATACACAGCCAATTCTGGACTTGCAAAAGATGATTATGTAAGTATCGTAATGTAGGAGCCATCAAGTACTTCGCCATCGCCATCGTTCAACGTCTTAAGACGATCGCTCAACGTCCAAGATAACTAAAAGCATAGAGCATATAAATTTAAAGAGAGTCAATGCCATAGGAATTAGTGTAACTGCCGTAATGTTGGTTGCATATATAAGTTTTGAGAAAAATTGTTATTAAATATACTAAAACGCACAGCAGTTTGGCTTTGTTAAGGAATTACTATTTTTTAAAATTAGATTTTTAAGAATATCTAGTTATTGTATATTAATTCAACAACGGCGGCATTTAAAACATTTTCTGATAACTTTGGCAACATGGCCATGCTTGACTTCAGGTAAAACTAAAGAAACCTACAACATTTATCTCTGAAACGGATAGTTTTAATTTCTTACCTGGCCACTAGGTGTCAAAACTTCAGCCACATTGTGGTCGTGCATAGACGCGAGAATTTTAATTTTAGTTAGAATGTTGTGATCATAAATAATTGCAATAAGTTGACCATTTCCATGAGCGTTTGGTTAATTATTTTTTTTTATGTTCAAGGATGATTTGCAAGGTCCTAGCGATGATGAACAAGATGAAGAGTACAAAGAAGAAAAAATCAATTCGAAAACATTAAAGTATCACTTTCAATCTTTAGAGAATAAGTTAAAAAACCAATTAGAATGTCTGCAACAAGAGGCCATAGTCAATAAGAATAAGATTACAAAGCTTGAAACCGAGCTCGCTCAAGAAAAAGAGAGTAATTATCAAAAAGAGGAGGAATATAATTTATTAAAACACGAATTGTGTATTTATCAACAAAAATGGAAAGAAAGTTGCGATCAGTTTTATGAAAAAGAAAGCGGGTTAGCCACATTTTACCCCTTAGAAAACTCGGACATATCAAATGATCAACCCATGCACGAAAAGGTAAAGGGGCTCGAAGAAGAATTGGTGACATTAAAGGAAAGATTTGCAACGATAAGTGAAGAGAAGTTGTTGTTGAGTCGAAGTTTAATTACAGTTCAAAATCAATGCAGAATTGCAAACAATCGCTCTCAAACTACCTTGTTTTTTTACATGGCCCCGTTAGTTATTATGGTTCTTTATTTAATAATTAGTCAATATTTTTCTTGACTGACCGCCATACTTTTTGTATTCTTTTACGTTTGTTATAAATACGGTGTCAAACTCATTAACGAGACAACATAATGATATATGGAAATGTCCGGCAATAATAAGTTTAGCTTAAAATGTTTACACAACACGTTTTTTGTTAATAGACAATAAATAAAAATTCTAGCAAATCGTTTCTTAATTTTGCGGGGTTTAGTGGGTTCTGATATGGAAAGCGCGAAAAATAACGACGTGATTATACAATGTACAAAATTTAATAAAGTTAGGTTGTTATCTGCGATGCGAAACTGCAAACAATTGTTTTTGCGGTTCAGGTAACGTAGAATTTGTGTAAAAAATATGTTATCTAGATTTATTTAATTTGTGTATTTATGTAATTTGTGCCCTTAATGAATGAATCATTGTTTTATATTGTAGAATTTTATTATTTAATTTTTTGTTTCTTGTCTATAAATGTAAATACTCAATATCTTTAACAGTGTATTAAAATCGAAAGAGTAATAAAATGATTTAAAGTGAATTGTTTGCAAATGAAAGAATCTTTTTTTATTTAATTGCCTTTTAGCCTGGCCTGGCGCCGTTAAAAGAGTGATGTAAGTTGACAACAGTGAGTAACTGTTTGGTTTTTTCATCATTATCATATTCTGGCTTTGAACATAAAATTTTATTCAGTTTTTTAACTTGTTCATTAACATTTTGTTTAATTAAAAATTCCCTTATTCGATCTAGTTAAAACTAGTTGCAAAAATTCCCACCAGAGATATAATGTAAGCATTGAATGCAGCTGGTTTCAAAGAAGTACCACTGCTTTTCTTTTACTTTGATTACATATTTAAACAAATAATTTATTTCTTTATAATTACTGCAATTTGTAGATAGCACAGTAATCTAATTTGTACGTAACTATCACCGATTTGAAATTATGCTAAAATAGCATACATACTATAATTAATGAATAAGTAAATATGTGATTTACGGAATTGTTCTTATTTAAAGAATACCAAAGTTTTGAACTCGTACAAAAAAACTATGTAATTATACTCTTTGGGTACCTACTTAAATGCTTAAAAAAATTCATTCTTAAAATATTGCGTTACGATTAACATTTTTTAAACTAGTATGTTTCCATAATATTTGCTCTTGAGTCTTGAGTATATTATTTAAATTATTTGAAATTAGTAGTTTTGTCAATGGCCGTCAATAGTCTTTAGTATTACTATACAAATATCAAAAAATTCTCACGACCTTTGATACAATAGATGTATCGTGTGGGTATTTGAATGTGTGAACTTTATTATAAACAATAAGAAGATAAAATTATTGTTTTTTCGAATCGAATTGAACATAACGTGTGGGTCCATTTTTATTACAAATCCAACAAGGAGAAGGTGAATTCCCATAATCTTTTTATTTAATTATTTGCTACCGGTTTCGTGGTCTATGTTTCCACCACATAGTTTTTTATTTGTAAATAACGCAAAGGAAGGATTTGAGGAAAACTTATTTTACATGTTAATGAGCCAGTTTCCGGTGCAAAATGTACAATATTATTACAAATTTATATGCTAACTCAATACGGCATTGGCCATATGAAGTGAGAAATAACACTATAATAATAATAATAATTAGTGTCAAGTTTGATTAATATCTTTCTTGTGTTATGGCTAAATGTGTTCTAAATTATTAGATTGGTTTGGTGGTGCATGCCAAGTACTAAGACTGAAGCACATTGGTGTCTACCATGGAAGAAATCATCCAAGATGCTACCAACATTTGAAGGGTACAAAATAGGAGGGAATTCCTCGATTGTCAAAAGGGGAAGGTCTTTCTGCATAGGTGACACAAATGTAGTTCTGAGTACCTACACGGGCATCAGGAAAAGAGGTACATTGCACAGCACACATTTATGCTTGAAATGTGGAAATGATGAAGGGTAGGTATATATAAAGGCAGAGCCGCAACTAGGGGGGTGCGGAAGGTGCGACTGCACCGGGCGCGCTCTATTTAGGGCGCCAAATAAGCAATTCACTCGCACATGAGCGCAATTTACACAGAGGTAAATTTTACGTTAAGGCTGTGGAGCCTAAACTACTATACCGATTTTGATGAAATTTAAAACTAAGGCCTATAAAAAAACCTCATCGGAATCGGTAAAACAAGCTTCTTTTCAAAATCGGCCCAAAGGCGCCCAAATTAGGGGCATTATTTTGGGAGCAAACATTCAAATTTTAACTCAATCTAAGTTCCCTTCGTGAAAAAATTAGTACACATGGTTACAAGTAAAACGCCGTTTTTCGTTTGTTTTTAAATTCAAAATGGCGACAAATATAGCAAATCTCCCAGTTTTTACTTTTTAGGGTGTAGCTTAAGATCCATTTAACTTAATTAAAATTTAAAAAGTGGAATTTATAGACAAAGGATGGTCAGAACTTTTACTTGTAATTGGTAAAGAACATAAATTAAACGTAGTCAATTTATTAGTGCCCAAAATTGGTCAAAAATTAAAAATTGATTTTCTCCAAATCTGCTCCGAGCATTTTTTGAATTTTTGATATGTTATACACATAGTTCATGAATGTTGGCACTACATTTATTTCTTTATTTCCTATAGGGGAAGGGGATGAATGTTTGAAGTTGAAAATTTTAAATCTTCATAAATTTTTTGCTAACAAAGATGAAGAAATAAAATTGTACAGTGAAGTAGAGGACATTCTTTTAGTACACCAATTTACAAACGAACAAGTGAACAAAATATTGAAAATATTTATGACAAACCCTGCATATTATTTTAGGAGAAAATCAGAAATCGTTTTCTGATTACAACTATACCACACCCTCTACATTAAATTTTTTATTTTTTCGAGTTATTATTACCCAAAAACTATTTTATTTTGAGTTATTATGGAAAAATCTATTTTATTTAATACGTCATTGTAGTAAACACGGGAAAATTGTGTGCCAGTTTACTGGTCATTTAATTTTAATAAGTAGGTATACTAAGATTTTCGAGCTTATAAATACTAGATACGTAATGCAAATTGTCAAATTGTCAACTAAAATAGTCTGTCAATACATATTCACACAGGCGTTCAACAATTGCACAATTAAGTTTTATAATAGGGGAGCATCTACAAACCTTGCACCGGGCGCCAAAAAGTCTAGTTGCTGCACTGTATAAAGGCAAATGTGTAAGACAATAGGAATAAGTAGAGGATGAGGAATATGTTAGTATTTACGAGAGAAAGACAGCTGGGTTGAACCACTGTAATTTTATTGGTGGTAACGATGGCACATTTGTACGACGAGCACATGCATGATCGGACGAGTGGCGAGATTAGCGGAAATAGGAATAAACTCGACCGTAGAAAGATTTAGCGAACTTTCTATAGAATAACATTAAGATCGACAGGTGCAGACAATCTCGAGGCAGAGCTCCACTCAGACGACTAAGTGGGTAGTTTTGGGTATTGCTAACATCGCAAAAAGTGTGTGCGGCTCAAAAGAACGGGGGGCGTGTAGTAAATGAGAAACTCCCACAACCGAGGAACCTTAAGCAAAAACCAAAGGACAAAACAGAGAAGAGCAACAGGTTTTACTCTAAGAGCTATAGCAGCAGGGGTATAATCGTTATGCGAAAGATGAAGAGATTAACAACGGCAATAGATTCCACCAACCAGGGGTGGGCAGTCACAAAATACTTGTATTGAAAATACATATTGTATTTTGTATTTTGTATTTGATGATTTTTCCCTAAAGTATTTTGTCTTTTGCATTTCAAATACTCTCTTATGAGTATTTTGAATTTTGTATTTGAAAAGTATGTATTTTTGCCCATCGCAATGTTCCGACAAGTTTTAAAATTTCGTTCGGAATTTTTAGCATAATACCATAGAAAAACCCCTTTCTATGCATAATACAGATTTTGTGTAGATATAGATATACGTATCTACAGAAGGTACATTCAGTTTCAAACGCAGTTGTTAAATAATTGTTAAGGGCGAATTTCAGGAACATATTTTGTCGTATACAGGGTGCTTCAATAACTTGTGACAAACAAACAATTTTTTTTAATGGAACCCTTTTTCTATAATTTTACATGTTGAGAACCTCCTAAAATATTACGGTTTTTCATTTTCCTATGTATGAAACAATTTTATAATTTAATTCGGAAATCCTTACGAATAGATATTTGAACGTGATTACAAAAAATGTTTGTATTTTATTCCTGATCGATCAAGCAGATGATATACATAGGTATGGCGTTTCATTTAAAAAAGTTGAGTAAAGTTGTAGGTATTGAACTTTCTAAAAATTGTAAGATAAATTTGAATATCCTGTATAATATGAAACATCATAAATTAAATCTGAACATCTGAAAACCATCTACATCAAGAATTGATTCCAAATTTGACATGAAAGTTGAATTTATGGTTATGCCGCGCTTTAGAGAAAGTAATGAAAATTACATTCCTTTTAAGAAATAATTATTGGCTGCTAACTATTCGTTTAAAAGCCGTAATATTTTAGGAATAAATAAAGGGGTCCAAGGAGGTTCTCAACATGTAAAATTTTAGAGGGTTCCATTACAAAAATTTTTGTTTGTTTGTCACAGGTTATTGAAGCACCCTGTATATATCAACATATTTTCCGGAAATGCGCCCTTTAACAATAATTAACAACTGTGTTTGATTGAAACTTGTATTGAAGGACCCTATGTATATGTATTTTTGTATGTCAAATATTGTATGTACCTAGGTATTTGTATTTCTAAAAAATATATAAAAGTATCTTGTATTTTGTATTTCAAATACCTTTCTAACAATATTTTGTAATTTGTATTTGAAATACGTTAAGTAGTGCATGTATTTTGGCCACCCCTGTAGATGCAGTAAGGAGACTAGCTACGTTCAAGACTTCGGACCCGCATTGTGTCGTTGCACGGCTGGTTAAGTAATTTGGCAGGCGCGTACCGAAGGGGGGGGGGGGTTCTTGGGTTAAAACCCCCCCTGAAATTTTCATTAAAGGCTCAATCACCGTTTCTAAACACAAAGAATATTAAGAATAATAATGTTAATTTTGAGATTACAGCTGTCATCCCGAAGAAATAATCAATCGTCTTGCGCGTTCATCTAGACGTCTTAACTTTGTTATTTAGATTTATTATTATTTAAAAAAAAATGCTTCTTTTTATGTTGTTTTTAACACCCCCCCCCCCCCTCCCGGACGAAAATCCTGCTTACGCCCCTGTAATTTGGAAAGGTAGTTCTAGTTCGCGAGTTAATAATTGATTATTGAAATAAAATAAATAACCTAAAGTTTGATGTAAATAAATTAAAATGCATTTTCAGTAAAGTTACTACCTCTGTATAGTAGTATCCGCCAACATATTCGCTATTCATCCTTATACAGGGTGGTTTTTTGGTACTCTTTTATAGGGGCTATAGGTTAAACGTTTCTGGGAAAGTATTACAGGTAGTTTTTTGAAAATGGGAACTTAGGGGTTATTCTGAAAGACGAATCGACATAAAATATTTTCAAAATGACAGTACCTACTTTCGGAAATGTCGGAAATAGCTAGTAACTTCGTTATTGGTTATTTTAAACGGCAACCCCTATTTTTTATTGCTTATTTGCATTCTACGTGAAATTTGCGTTCCTATGATACCCACATGTCAATACCTATATTAAAACTACACTAAAGCTGATAGGTACCTACCGGGTGTCAACGAATCTATTAGACAAGCCATAACTTCTAGAATAATAGGTGTATTAAAATGAGATTTGGTATAGGTGAATGGCATGTAAAGAGGAAAATTTTCGCATATTTTTCACCGTCTGGTCACTTCCGGTTTCGCGGGAAATGGCTCCGGTTTTGAATTTTTAAATGGAACACCCTGTATAATGTTACATTTTTGGATTTCTGAGACAATTCTGAATCAGAATATGAATTTTAAAAATTTTTTTACGCCTACTTCATTTTTAATATTGCATCTAGGTGGCCATGATTGGACGTAAACTAATCTGAGGATCTCAGGTGATGTCAGAAAATTACAATCGCACAATTTTAGTGACTAGTATCAATGATAGATAGGCATAAGACAAGTTGGAAAAATTACATTTTCGTGTTTAACTATTATTTTTCAAATGGCGACCGTTTTTAGACAAGCACTTTCCGAAAAGAGGATTTTTTGACGAATCTAACGATACTAATTTATTTGCGATTGGGTTAAAAATAAGAACATAAATAAGGAAAATACTGGATAATAATTTATTTACTTTTGTCAAGTGTGCCTTAAGAAACTTTTACTGTGATAAAGTGAGTGTTTTGTTCTCCAAAGAAGACTTGATAAAAATAATTAAGTACAAAATATTATTCATCACGGCTATCCATGGCACACTTGACAAAAGTAAATAAATTATTATCCAATATTTTTCTTATTTAGTTATTTATGTTCTTATTTTTAATCCAATCGCAAATAAATTAATATCGATAGATTCGTCAAAAAATCCTCTTTTCGGAAAGTGCTTGTCTAAAAACGGTCGCCATTTGAAAAATAATAGTTAAACACGAAAATATAATTTTTCCAACTTGTCTTATGCCTATCTATCATACTAGTCACTAAAATTGTGCGATTGTAATTTTCTGACATCACCTGAGATCCTCAGATTAGTTTACGTCCAATCATGGCCACCTAGATGCAATATTAAAATGACTCTAAAAAAATGAAGTAAGCGTAAAAAAATTTTTAAAATTCATATTCTGATTCAGAATTGTCTCAGAAATCCAAAAATGTAACATTATACAGGGTGTTCCATTTAAAAATTCAAAACCGGAGCCATTTCCCGCGAAACCGGAAGTGACCAGACGGTGAAAAATACGCGAAAATTTTCCTCTTTACATGCCATTCACCTATACCAAATCTCATTTTAATACACCTATTATTCTAGAAGTTATGGCTTGTCTAATAGATTCGTTGACACCCGGTATATACTTTTTTTAAATAGATTTCATATTATACTACAGAACGATTATAAGAGTACTTACAATATTTGACGTCCTTGTATCAAAGAAATGTCCAACTCCTCACTTTATTCGCACAGGGCACTTTATAATTAAAAGAAAGTTTCGTCATAATTTTTCACAAATCGACAATTTCCATTTAGCGGTTATACACAAAACTTTTAAAAATTTAAAGCTTCACAGTTCACTTTTTTATTGGCCCGTAGGCACACAAACACACATTTTTCCGTTTAAGACAAATCTAACGCGAATATAAGAACTCACTAGTCCCTTGCCTTTCAAAGATTCTACAACGAATGCCTAAACTACTAACATAATATTTTTCCTATTTCGTTTATCTATACACCAAGGACTACAGGTATTGCGATACGAATAACCAGACATCTTATCTACTTATACGAAGCCCTTGGCGTTTTACGTAATGGTTATTTTTACAACATTATTTACACATTCGTTAAATTTCTTCGGATAATATAGGCCAGTCAAATTAGACTTTTGGTGAAAAAGTGCGATGCTAACTTGACGGTACTTTTTCAGGGTTGTTTGTGAAGTTAAGGAGAGCTTAAATCCAAGTTTGCGTATACCCAGACCCCGTGGGATTTTTTAGGGGGGGGGGGGGGGGTAAAAATTTTGATTTCGCTATAACTCGGCAGCAATTAATCGTATAGAAAAAATAAAAAAGGGGTTTTGCAGGTTTGTTGAAGCTCTACAAGTTTCCTTTGGATCACTTTTCCCGAAAATTAATATTTAACGATTTATCGTAAAAAAACAGTAAAAAAACTTTTTTGGTTAACAAATAGAATATGTTCATGTACCTAACATTGGGTGAAAATTGAGTTTTTCATCACTGACTCTTGGACGTCGATTTTTTAGTAGTTTAAGCGATTTTAACCATCCCCAAGTTTCACAGGGTTTAAATTTTCTCTCAAAAAGTACGATACTTGCAGTAAAGCATGCATTTAACATTTACCCACATGTTTGAGGGAAGGCGTGCGATATCGAAGGAAGAGGAGGATATGTCGATTATTTTCTTACAATATTGAATCTGAGAAGAATAACGATACCATAGGAATGTATTGTACTCCGGTTCACGATAACTATTTTTAGAAGCGACCAATCGTTTCGAAATTTGGTATAAGGGTTCTTTTTATACAGGGTGTTTTTTTGGGAGCTTTAGTTAGACGTTTCTGGGAAAGTTTTATAGGTAGATTTTTGAAAATTTGTACTTAGGGGTTACTCAAAAAGCCGAATCGATCTAAAATATTTTCAAAATGGCAGCACTTCCGGAAATGCCGGAAGTAGCTACCAACTTCGTTATTTTAAATAGCAACCCCTATTTTTTATTGCATTCTTGTATTCTACGTGAAATTTCATAACTTTTGATACCAACATGTCAATATCTACCAGTTATGGTTTTTAAGTTATTTCCATTTATTTAAAAAAAATGGCGGATGCAGACGGTACTTTAAGAATTCATTACTTGAAAACGGTTGTAGCTATGGCAACCGAGTTTTCACCAGTGCATAGAGGAAGAATAGGGCTTTCTTTTGGTGTACTTAAAAAAAAGTTATGTTGCGTACGACGGTCACCTATAAGGCTCCAAATTTAAGAAAATTCAAAGACTAAAAACTCAGTTTTTTTAAATGAAATGACTATTTATTATATGTTCGAAGGTGCAAAGTATCAAACTTTATATAGATCACGCAGTATCATAATAGAAGACTAGTACGCATGTAAATCAGTTGACGGACGGGCCTCGCTTCTCTTTTTTACCTCGGGTCAATGTTTTGTGGTTATTTAATGTTAATAAAAAAAACAATAGGTAATTATAAGATCCAAAATTCCCCGCCCACATCAAAGGATAAATATATTTGAAGTGTTATTTAATGAGCGTATCATTTACGCCTTTACTATGAAAAATCCATTCGAAATAATTGCTGCAAAGCTTTCTGGTAATAATGTTGCGAACAAAACGTTTTCATTTCCCGAACGTATCATCTCTCTTAATAATTTACAAATTTGCATAAGTATTCCAATCATCAAGTCCTACAGCAGCAATATACAAGGTGTTCCAGGGAACACACAGTCTACCCCAAAAATTTTCTTCCCAGATTAAACGATTAAACTACAAAAAAATTTATTGATCAATAAAATAAGGGGTTACAGGTAACGAAAATCAAGTCAAAGTTGTAAACGTGGCTGTTATTATTATAGTACCTACGCGTGATGGGTACGTTTCTGCACACGGCTATCAAGAAGGAATATGAGCCCACTTTCCTGGCTGGATTTCTCAGGTTTATCTCAGCGTATCGATGTCACTCAAGCATTTGAGTGAAGCAGCGGGGTTGGGCGGTTTTAATAAACCAACATAAATATGGTAATCCAGAATCTTGAATGTAGTGCATGTTCGGATCAAGAAACTTTATATCCATAATGAAGGTCGAAAAGGCACAAAGGGGATAAATTGTAATAAATAAAACAACTCACAACCTCCCCTTAGATATGTAATTTAATCGTGCAAAGTTAGATGAAGATGAGGTGACAAGTTATGTTTTTTTATGTTTTTAAGGTAAGTACTGACGTACTGAAACACTAGCCAATTGACAAAAACTAGTGGTTAAGTAAAGTAAAATGACTAAGTGGTTATTGACTACCTCGTTTTTTATAATAACGTAGGTGCACACCAGCTTAACCCGGCGTTACCGATGTGGGGTGTGACAAACCCCAGCGTTTTAAAATGAACATAAAAACACATGAACAGTAATCTTGCACCCATTTCAGTACCTTCCTAAATATGTCCCTACCACCGTATACAGGCTTTACTTCAGTACTAATGCGACATCGGATAAAGTTACAGGTGTTTTAATTGCTCTGGGGTGCACTAAACCCCACTTATGAGCTCGATTGAGATAGTGATTAGTTTTGCCCTGTTTGGTTTACAAAACGCAGTTTTTTTTTCTTAGGTCTATTGACCATTACCATATGTTTTCTGATTATATTTTTCAAATAGAGTGCTAAATTCTTTTAATACAAATTTTTGAAACTTTTCTAATTTTTGACTTCGCAGAAAATTAGATTTTTTTGTTTTTACCATTTTTTACAAAATAAAGCAGTTCTACACTGATTTTTATATATTTATGTAATCCAAATATGATCTTCCAAAAACCTCAAATGATAAAATATCACACAATTGCGGAAAAAAATATTTACCGCCTTTTTTACTGCTGGAGTTTGTCTCACCCCACATATGTAGTATTCATATTGAGGAAAATGTGGAGTAAGTAGATAGGTATTTTTACATTGAGTTATACCTAGAATTTAACTAAAAGAATAATACTTAATGTGCCTAATATATTTATTATTAGTGTGTTAAATATGTTTAAGACTATATAATTATCGTAATCAGAGGCGGAACTTTTGATGGAAGCCTCTAAAATTCAGTATGCTATACGTGATGTAGGTACCTATTCCGCCTTTCGGTACTATTTTTCTTGCCTTTCCGAATTTGAAAACCAGAAATGATGGAACTGATCCAGGAATCAACATTTTTTACACCCCACCTTGCCGGTTTTTGAATACGTATAGGCATATACCATCAATAAGACAACATTTCAAACTTAAAAAATAAATGGCACATGTATATCACAAATGACGATACAAAATAATGTATGCTGTACAGTGTACAGGCACCTACATTTATTATATTTCACGTAAATCTGAAAATGACGTAGAGCTTTTTACAGTAGCAGCCGTAGAAAGGGTGTGTACTAATGGGTACGTCTAAAATTAAAAAAAAAATAAGGCTAACTATACATTTCAAAAAACTAAACAGTACTTACGGAGTAAAACGTGTGTTTCGAATCGTTACTGATACATGACAACACATCCTCATCTTTACCATTTGCTTCAATCTGAAGAATGGCGTGATCGAATCTATATATACACAACAATATTATACCTAGGTATTTGAGCACATTTTAACTTACGCGTTACTTATTTCCATCGATCGACATAATTCAGGTTTATCTTCATCAGTTTTATTAGTTTTGAAATAATTCAAATTTGACTTTAAATTAGTTATTGAGAGGCGTTTAAAAAAAAGATTTGGTTTTTGATCACAGTCTCTTATAGTAGAAATTATGCTGATTTCCGGAGAAAATATTCGTTTAACACCTTTTTCGTCTAACACAACAAATTTGTTTGTTTTTGATCTGTACCTATCCCAACTATAAATTAATCCCATTAATGAGTAAGTAAACGCAAATTACTGGGGCAAACTTACCAAGCAAATAAAAGAAATATTATCACTATTAATATCAGAGTAGAGACCGAAATTATAACAACTGTCCCTAAAAATTTTTATTTATTTAATAAATTCAAATTATAATCTTAAAACTTACAAGACTCTATCCACCTTAATGTGACAACCATATTGTAAATCGACTAAAGTTATAGTAACTGTAACCCAGCACAACTATCACTGAAAACATTTAGCGACAGAGATACCTATTTATATGTTATCATCATCAACAAAATGGAAATACCTTAAACAATTATTTTATAAAATCGTAGATAAAGCCAGTGTGGTAATAATAAACATTTTTAATTAATTACTCTATGACCTTTGTATATACATCAGGTAACAAAATGAAATTAAGACGTAGCTAATTTAGCTAATAGTCTTTTTACGTCTTTGCTATTGAAGGTCATATTCCAAAATAGTATACGACATTCAAATTAGAAAAGGGATATAACCCCTTGATCCTTTTGCTATTTACTGGCTCAGAAAGGCTATCCATCCAAAATTACAGTGCACCAAAGCGACCCAATTTATTTTAAACAAGGTATACTAGATCTATTGAATGAGAAGAGGACACATTAACACTCAGTGATAGGCTATAATAAAAAGATTGGCTCAACTGCTGGAGAATTGGCCTTCAAAGTAAAATGGCTCACCATCCTCTTGCATTGCACTGAATTTTAACTAGGTATATCTTTGACAAGTAAAAACCTCGTTATAACTGAGCTTATAAAGCAAAAAAAAAGAAATCGATTTTTTTCCAAAAAAAGTTAAGCGCGCCCCAGGATCGGTGGACGAAATCCACTTGTAAGCGTCTCATTTGTACCATAATAATTGATAAAAAGGGACTGTTGTTCTCCGAAACCGCGTGGCTTTGAATGAGGAGAGTGGTACCTACCTACATTAGAATATTGTCGTCTAATAATCTACAAGAAAACATCTTTCTTGGGTCGAATTTTGAAAAAACGGGATTAACCGTGCAATTTGAGCAAAAAATGAAATTTTTTTCTAAAAGTTAAGAATATATTAAGTTTCTTTATAAAAGATCGTTTAAAGTGCAAAAAGTGTACGAAATCCATCATCTAGATCTAGATACATTTTAAGTACCTATCTATAGAGACGTGTATCTGAGATACTATAAAAAATGTATCTAAATTTGTATCTTAGATACAACTGCAGCAGTACTTTATCTATTAAGGAAACATGTAAGATACATTAAAAGATACAAATTCTAATACTTTTCAAAAATTTAAGTAATTAGATTTGGCATAGGTAATCACATTTATTATATTTGATAAACTTTAAGTAGATACCTCTTTCCTTTCCCCACCGTCCACAAACTCGTGTGTGTATAATGCTGCCACCGGTCGATGTAATGTAAGCTCAAAAGAAATAAAGAATAAACTAAAGTCTGCAGAATTAACAATTGTTGAAACTTTTATATTATTAGGTAACGAATTATACACACTGATTTATTTGAAACATGAAGATGAAGAGAAATTATAGAGAGACGTTTGTATTGATAATAGTACCTAATAGCAAAGAGTTATATTCTCTTTGCTAATAGTACACAAACATGTGTGTTAGGTTTGCTTTTTTCATGGTGTTAGGTTCGGTCCCAGTAGTAAATACTCAATTTTGCAACTTCGAAAAACTTGTGGAAACTGGGGGGGGGGGGGGGGGGGGGGGGCACCAAAAACCGCGATTTTTTCGGACTTTTTTCAGTTTTAGCCTCGTAGCTCAAAAACGATGAGCTATAGTGCAAAGAATAGGATTATCTTTTTTAAACTAGACTAAATTTGCTACCATTTGAGCCTAACAGGAAGTCCGTAAGTACAATAGTTTCTGAGATACAGCTATTCAAAAATAGGTAATTTTTCCCTAAATCTGTTTTTAACGTATCATCCATGATTCGAGCCAGATATTGCCACAACGACGTGCCCTACGACCCTTGTCGCGGAGGAAAAAATTGTAGGACGTTTTATCACCTTTTATAAGCATAGATGCATTCCTGTAGGCCTAACAGTTCTCGAGAAAAAGACGGAAAACCGGAAAACAGTGAAATCGCTACGACTCCACAATATAATGTAATAGCATTAACATGATTAGAAGACATTTTGTGATTGTTCTTATTTGGCCTAGCGAACGAACGCTCAAAAAGGGCTTGTAGACAGACTTTTTGATCCTAAAGATTTTATTTCTGGGATGTGTTTGGAGGTGTTTGGTGATGAAAAGTAGCGCAACAAAATGTGCGGATTTGTTAGGTTTTCCGTTTACATCTCTTGAACAGGCCATCGTAGTCGGAAATGCCCAATTACAAAGTAAAAGCTGATTAAATTTTCTACAAGTTTGCTTCTATGCGTTTTTTCTGTATCTCTATCCGTTGAAGAGACATTCGCTGTCAAGAATTGACAATTTTTTAAAAAATCGTTTTTACACGACGTTTTTCGGCAAATGTTGTGTCCTAGCTTCTAAAGTATTGGGTTTATAGCAAAAACTGCTGGAATAAAAGTTGTAGACCATAAAATTTCCTATAAAATACACTTACAGTTTAATAATTTATCTCAAATAGATTAGATGTTATAGTTATTTAAAAAAAAACGTTGAGTTTAAGATGGAATAGAGGACACTAGAGAACAACTAATTTTGTGGGAGGTTTGGAGCTAAATCTGATATGTGAGTATTAAATACAGATTACCTGCATCCTTAGCCAAACAATTTCAGTCTTATGCGCCACCATGTTTAATGGTCTCTAGTCGTTTCTAAATACATTTATGATAGGGTTAATGTTTGACGAAAAGAACAAAAGTATTTTCTCAAGGCAGCTTTTATTTTATAATTGGTCATTTCCCACTACGATCGCCTGTTCAAGAGATACAAAGGGAAAACCAAACACCTCCAAACACATCCCAGAAATAAAATCATTAGGATCAAAAAGTCTGTCCACAAGCCCTTTTTGAGCGTTCGTTCGCTAGGCTAAATAAGAATAATCAGAAAATGTCTTGTAATCATACTAATGCTATTACATATATGTGGAGGATTTCACTGTTTTCCGGTTTTCCGTCTTTTTCTCGAGAACTGTTAGGCCCACAGGAATGCATCTATGCTTAAATAAAAGGTGATAAAATGTCCTACAATTTTTTTCCCCGTGACAAGAGTCGCAGGGCACGTCGTTGTGGCAATATCTGGCTCGAATCATGGATGATACGTTGAAAAAAGATTTTGGGAAAAATTGCCTATCTTTGAAGAGCTGTATCTCGGAAACTATTACACTTACAAACTTCCGGTTAGGCTCAAATTGTAGCAAATTTAGTGTAGTTTAAAAATGATAATCGTATTCTTTGCACTATAACTCGTAGTTTTGGAGCTACGAGGCTAAAACTGAAAAAAGTCTGAAAAAATCGCGGTTTTTGGCCCCCCCCCCCCCAGTTTCCACAAGTTTTTCGAAGTTGCAAAATTGAGTATTTACTACTGGGACTGAACCTAACAAGATAAAAAAGTCAAACCTAACATAGGATTTTTTTGCAATGTTCATGTTTAAAATGACTGGACTATTTAACGGTTTAATTGTAATATTTTTTAGTCAATTTTTTAAATGAAAATAAATAAACATGTATCTTTTATCTATTATAGATACACTGTAAAAAGTAAAAACGTATCTGTATCTATATCTAGATATATTTTAAACAAGTATCAAAAGGCGCAAATTCTTATAGAATTTTAATTTCAACCAACTTCAAATCTGTAACTAATTATGGCATATACTATATACAATATATATGTATATAACTACCCCCCCCCCCCTTCCCACCTCAGACATAACTACGCCGGATTCTGCACAAATGAGTGATTGTTTTTCTTTCCACCCTTAAGGGGGATGGGAGTGGAGAGGGTGACGGACAATTTGTAAATCACGAAGAAATGTTAGGGGAAAAAAAAAGTAAAAAAGATCGTTTTTCTGCGGACGTGCAATTTTCCCCCTTTCCACCCCCAAAAAAGGGGTTGCAGTTGGGGGTGAAATTTGCAATTTGAGTATCGTTTTTTATGGAGAATCCAAAAATTATAAAAAATAGGTGTTCCCATTTAAGTTAATATGCGTTGTTGGTGTCTGTATCTATATCTAGATATATTTTAAACAAGTATCAAAAGGCGCAAATTCTTATAGAATTTTAATTTCAACCAACTTCAAATCTGTAACTAATTATGGCATATACTATATACAATATATATGTATATAACTACCCCCCCCCCCCTTCCCACCTCAGACATAACTACGCCGGATTCTGCACAAATGAGTGATTGTTTTTCTTTCCACCCTTAAGGGGGATGGGAGTGGAGAGGGTGACGGACAATTTGTAAATCACGAAGAAATGTTAGGGGAAAAAAAAGTAAAAAAGATCGTTTTTCTGCGGACGTGCAATTTTCCCCCTTTCCACCCCCAAAAAAGGGGTTGCAGTTGGGGGTGAAATTTGCAATTTGAGTATCGTTTTTTATGGAGAATCCAAAAATTATAAAAAATAGGTGTTCCCATTTAAGTTTTGAAAACTCACCCCCGCTCCACCCCACGGGAGGGGTGAGGGTGATGTTTACGTATCATGACTCAATAGGTTTCAACAAATAAAGGAAACGTATTTTTTTCTTTTTGTAATTGGACGTGTCGTTCTCGAGATATTAAAGGGTGTATATTTTGACTTTAATGGCGTCCCGACGGCGAACGGATGATCCGATCAAAAAATTTACCAGCGATTTGGAATCAGTGAAGAATTTGCTATAAGATGACACCACTTCCAGCTTTCTAAACCCTGTAACATCGACCAACGCACAGACACACAGACACACAGACACACAGACATCCGGACGAATTTAGTAACCAACTTTTTGAAGTTGGTTGAAAATGTTTTAATCATCATTCAACATATGACATTGACAATTCAGTCATTATAGTCTGTCCAAAATGACAACTAACTTTATCACTGTTTAAAAATGTATCTGTATCAAGATCAATGAACTGTATACATACAGTTCACTGACTAAGATACATATATTCCACAGTGACCACAGTATCTATATCTGTATCTAGATACTCAAAAAATGTATCTTTAGGTAACAACACTGACTGTAGGTAAATATCTCATTCGTTCATTGGCACGACAAATGATAAAAAGATGCCTTTATTCTTTTTCCGAAATGGCAACTCTAGGTATTATTATTTTAAAATATGTAGATTTTTTGAGGTTCTACAAATCTTTGTCTTCCGTCTTGATCACTCTGCATTGGTTTCGCTTTCGACATCCAAATTGTTTAAATTATTACAGTTCTTCATTATTCAAAGTAGGTAGGTAATATAGGTACATATACCGGGTGAGTCATTTAACCTGGAATTTGAAATATCTCGAAAAATACGCATTGTATAGAAAAATTTGCCGAATCAAAACTTGAATATCTCCGAGGGGGAAATTCGTTAGTACTAAATTACACCCCCACCCCCACCCCCTGTAGGCGGGGCGGGGGGCAAATTTGAAATCTTAAATAGGAACCCCTATTTTTTATTGCAGATTCGGATTCTACGTCGAAAGTTACGTATGATTTGTCCGAAACATTTTTTTCGATTCGCAACAGAAGGCGCTGTAATCGCAAGAAGTGGAGCAGAAGTAAAAAAGCAGATAAACACGTATTTAGTAAGATTCGTTAGGTTATTCACTAATGTTAGGGTTGCCGACCCTCTTCTGCGTGTGTGTGTGGGGGGGGGGGGGCGAATTAAAAGCTTTTAACATAAACCAGGAACAACGACGAGGACGTAATAGTTTTATGTTCCATTTGGAGTGCTTGATTAACATGAATCCCCTTTCCTCTCACCAATCAAGTGTTGTTCCTGAGTTACGTTAAAAGCAGTTTATTCACAAAACATTCCCCCCACACCGCCACACGCGCAGGAGAGGGGGCCGACCATAACATCGTTGAATAATTTTACAAAATACGTGTTTATCTGTTTTTTGACTTCTGTTCCATTTGTTGCGATTACAGCGTGAATCGAAAAAAATGTTTCGGACAAATCCTACGTAACTTTCGACGTAGAATCCGAATCTGCAATAAAAAATAGGGGTTCCTATTTAAGATTTCAAATTTGCCGCCCGCCCCGTCTACAAGGGGGGGGGTGGGGGTGTAATTTAGTACTACGGAGTTTCCCCCTCGGAGATATTCAAGTTTTGATTCGGGAAATTTTTTTATGCAATGCGTATTTTTCGAGATATTTCAAATTCCAGGTTAAATGACTCACCCGGTATATAATCATTGACTTTTATAAAGTCAATGATATAATCAAAGAACGTAATATTACGTTCTTTGATATAATCTTTCAAATTATACAAATAGAGTACATACATATAGGTATCACTTGTATAAAACTTTAAAAACCCTTACAGCTTTTAATATTTGAACAAAATATCTTTATGCAACCATTTTTATTAAGGAGATTCTAAAATTTTGCGTTTTTCTAGTAATATAAATAATGTTATCTAGGTAAGTATATAATTTCCATAAGTTTTGAACACAAGCTTCACACAAGCTGGAATTATATAATAATTATATAAAAAGAAATAAAAAATCCTACCCAAAACCACAAAACAAAGGCAAATGACGACATATCTATTTAGATATTTTGTTCACAGCACTTCATATAATATATTCCCACATGCAAAACATATTTCACAATCAAATGTACAAACAAAAACTCTCAATATTGATCTTGTGAAAGTCCGTAGAATAATAAGCTCTGGAACTTTTCCACCCTGGACACCGGTAGTACTTTCAGGAGGAGCATTGAAACTGAAATGTAACAGTCCGAACGAAAACTTCTCTCATCAATTTGGTATCATTTTAGAATTGTCGTCCAAAAATCTATACGAAAACATCTGTATTTGGTTGAATTTCGAAAAAAACAGGGATAACCGTACAATTTTTTTCCGAAAAATGTTAATGACACCTACTCAGTTTATGTACAAAGCGATGATAATTACACAAGATCTATGTTATCAAATTAAATAATGAACAATGCCTGTTCTCATAATTAAGATAATAACTGCGTAATTTGTTTCCTCGATAGCTAAGTTGAAAGATCGCTCCTGCGAGGGAGAATACCTAAATAATTAGAACTGTAGGTATACGGTAGGTACATAACATAAAAACCAAAACTACCTAATTGTTTTTTTTTTTATATCAAGGAGATAGGTAAGGATTGTTAAAATAACAAATCAAGATGTGCAAAATTGCACAAATTGAGATGGGTGCAAAACATCTTGAAAGACAATACAGAAAATGTAAGTCCGTGGATTTACATAATATTATGTCAACAATCAGACAAATGATTCAAATGGTAGAAGACGATATTCACAACGAACGTACGAAACGAAGATATTGGAAAAATGTCAATGTACCTAATGAATAATTATTATTGAAATAGGTACGTATTGAAAGGCATGGGATTTTATCATGAAATTTAATGCCGAGTTTAGTTAACTTCAAATCATCATAAGTTGGTTTTTTCAAATGGAATACCCTGTATGTTTCGTCGTAGTCTGATGCAAAATTTCATTCTCTTTCGAACGGTACTATGGTTCCCTATACCTATCTCTTCCAGTTTTTGAGATATCTACTGTTTTTTGTGTAGTCAACTAAGGTCATTCAATTTCTTGCGAAAATGGCTTAGCAGAACTTCAAAACAAACCACCAGTTATTAGTTGTCAGTCTAACACCACTAGTGACAGAGATAGGTATAGGGAACCATGGTACCGTTCGAAAGAAAATGAAATTTTGCATCAGACTACGACGAAACATACAGGGTGTTCCATTTGAAAAAACCAACTTATGATGATTTGAAGTTAACTAAACTCGGCATTAAATTTCCATCACCCTGTATGCAATTAAGCCACTTTGAAAGTACGGATGGGAAGCTTAGGGGTCCAGCTATCTCTCGTATCAATATGGTTCCTTCATCTTTCTTGCTGTAGAATTCACACGGTTTTAAGCTAGATACAGTTTATTTTAATTTTTATTAAAAAAATTAAATATCTCGGAAACGGTTAATTTTAGGAATAAGAAAACTTGATGAAAGTCCACCTAAAATTTTACGTAGAATCCAAAATCGGAATAATATATAGGGTGTTACATTTAAAATAACAAAGTTGGTGTCATTTCCGGAAAAACCGGAAGTGTTACGTAGACGCCATTATTTTATTTGAGGAGGCCACGCCCGAAAACCCCATCACCCAAATTTTCAAAATTCAAATCGTAATAGTTTCTGAAATATTCTAATGGGTGGTCACCGCGCGTGAGACACGCTGTATAAACTCGAGTTTGAAGCTAAAGAAACGAATAACCACTGGGCCGATTCTGTGAAATGGTGGTAAAAGGATTGGATCAGTTTTAAATACTAATGTTTTCAACCAACTTCAAAAAGTTGGTTGTTAATTATAACTTTTACACAATTATACTAACACCCTCTAAAGTACCAATTATGTAACACACAATTATTCTATTCAACTGTTTTTAACATAATCATGATTAGCAATATAAAAATAGTTTCATTGCATTTTAACAGATTCGAATCGGCTTGGTGTCAAATTAAAGCCTGTTTATTTCTACGATGCGTTGTTTAAGTGTAAAAACTTTTTTTAAATGCACTTTAAGGATATAAAGTGCCCGCTTTTTTGGGGTTTGCGACGCCATAGCTAAGTTTAGAGGTACCTATATAACAACAAAAGTACTGAGTCAAATGGAAATGGTATAACATAATAGGTAGTTATTTTATTTTTTACATTATAAGGCGGGAAACAAGAGTTTTTCCTTATGAGCAAAAAGCAATTTGCGAATCAGGAAAAACACAGAATTCCCGACGAATAATGTACAACATTTTTCCTGTTACCAACACATTGTTCTAATAAATAATTAAAATCAAATGATTATAATTTACGTCAATTTAAAGGTAATATTGCAAGAGTCAATTAAACAAATAATATCGACATTACAGGTTGGTAACAGGAAAACAAGTTTTAGTTAGTTCTTACATCACCGCTTCGGTATAACGAACAGCGAGCCTAAGGCAATTAATTATTGTTTTAAAAAAACAGAAAATTTTGTTTATTCAGCTTCATAAACTATGTACCTACTCTAAGTAGTTCTTACGCCGATAGTAAGACATTTTCAAGATATAGGTCTGAATCTATTATTACCATCACTGAAATATAAGCAACCTGGAACGCTTACGCTTAACTTACAGCCGAGCCGACAGAAAGGGAATTATTGTAGGGACATTCGGTCTGTGTCTTACTCATTTTTTTTTATTGTATCGTATACGTAATAAAAAACTAGTTTGATTAATCGTAAAACAATGAAAATGCTTCAACAGCTTAACTGTGAATGAGTACAACAAGGACACAATGTCCCTCCGTTTTGCTATCGCACGCTCGGTTTATTTCCTACAGGTTAAATGCACCGTGCGCGTTCCAGGTTGCTTATATTTCAGTGATTACCATCGACATATAGAAATGGACTGCGCGTGGTTATGCTAAGCCCGGATACTGCAGGTGAGAGAGAGGGTAAACGTGGAGGCCTAGTTCTAGCTTTATCTGTCGCGTATCTATTGGTTGCTGCATTTTAATGGGAATGCAGCGACCAATAGATACGCGACAGATAAAGCTAGGGGAATGCAACGACCAATAGATACGTGACAGATAAAGCTAGAACTAGGCCTCCACGTTTACCCTCTCTGTCACCTGCAGTATCCGGCCTTAGCATAACCACGCGCAGTCCATTTCTATATGTCGATGATTATTACTATAAACTAGAAAGTAAATTATACACAGCAGAATTAGTATATTGAAGTATAAGTGGACAAACAGGTCTTTAACACGCGCGAGTTTTCAAGCACGACGGCGCAGCCGTCGTGCTTGAAATAGAGCAAGTGTTTTAAAGACCTGTTTATCCACGAATACTTTACGCTGTTTTTTTTATTGGTTTACTTTGAAATCATAAATACTGGTATTAAAATGGAAATCAGAACTAATAATGTGAAATCGTTGAATTCCTAATATAAAATCAGTAATACCTTCGTTGTCATGGAAATGAAAAAAACGGAAATTAATTTGCAATCTATCATTTTATTTGACGTAACAAAGTACTCAGCTTCATACTTAAGTATGTACCTGCTACTCTAAGTAGTAATTCTTACACCGCGCCCATATAAGACATTTTCAAGATATATGTCTGAATCTATCATTGCCATAAACTAGAAAGTAAATTATACACAGCAGAATTAGTACCTATATTAAAGTATAAGTGGATAAACAGGTCTTTAAAACACGCGCGAGTTTTCATGTTTATCCACTTATACTTTACGCTATTTTTTTTTATTGGTTTACTTTGAAATCATAAATACTGGTATTAAAATGGAAATAAGAACTAATAATGTGAAATCGTTGAATTCCTAATATAAAATCAGTAATACCTTTCGTTGTCATGGAAATGAGAAAAACGGAAATTAATTTGCAATCTGTCATTTTATTTGACGTAACAAAGTACTCCTGTCAGATCAATAACCAATAAGAATTCACGTTTTTTAAATTGGCGATGGTGCCATGGCAACTTTGAAACACGCGCGTTTTTGAAAGCGCGATTTAAACACGCTGGGGCGTGGTTTAAAAGGCGAAAATAGGACACCAATAAAAAATAGAATAATACCTAACAATTCAGAGAATTATAGAGATCTAAAGGTTGATGATATTGAAAGTTCATTAACATAATATTATTGTTACATATAATCAGAAGTTAACATCGTTTTCGCATTGGACACAGTAGTGGACTAAATTGATAAATACTAAATCGTTTAGTAACGAAGCATTTGACTTTGTCATACCTTTGTTTTGATTTCACGGGAAGCAAGCTGCACTTAACATATCCGCAGAGCTGTTTTTCTTGTAAATTCATATTCACGTTTTTGAATTTGTTTTAGAAGGTTCTGAAACACCTCGAGGGGAAGTATCCCAAGATACTGCTGAGGGAGATGATGAGGATGCGATGTGGGTGGAGTCAGGAATGGAGGAGTATGGGGGGAGATTGGGAATTGACGTGTGTATGCGGAGTGGAAGAGAAGGGATAGCTGGCTGTGGATGCAATGCAGAATTCGAGTTTTTGTATAGTTACTATAAACAGCTTTGCCAATTTGGGATCCGCAACCAGTAATTTATTAGTGAAGAAATGGCTCCAAGGGAGGTAAGGTGGCTGTTGAAATTGAGAGCTGAGCTTCTTTACCTAAATGTTAAGCCAGGAAGGACGGCGACCAGGGAATTATGCTCTCTTTGTAATCTTCAAGAGAGGCTGGAATTAGACGGAAGTGGGGAGATTGAGTTTGGGTGGGACAGATTTCTTCTTGGGTTGAATGGCGTAGAAGTGGAGAAAGTGTTAGGATTCGCGAGAGAATCCTAGTCTAATATGACACCTAACTAACTATTGTTTTTTTTTTCAATAATTCCAAGGCACCACCTAATTTTGATAAAAAAGAATTTCTAATTTCCATATTTTCACCCTCGTATGAAAAATAAAACAATAAGCAATCATGTGGTTGTAAAGAGTACTTTTTTCTCTACAAGAAATATATTTACACTTTTGCTCTAAAATAGTTAGGGGAGATAATACAAGCATATTAAAAATTTAACATTGAAATCCCTATGGTGCGTTAACTAATTCTACACCCTGTATATAAGTAGAGTGGGCGGTCAGATCAAGTGATACTATCGCCATCTAATACAAAATGTTTAAAGTTATAATTGTCAATTGACGCAAACTATCATATGTCACTCTTAAACACTGTACTTCGAATTAAATTTACGTTAAATAAAAGTAATTGTTTATAAATTTCAGTTTTCGTTAAATATAAATAAAAAAATGTCGTTAAATACGGCTCATTTAAATGGCGGTGTGTTGATACATTCTGGCGAATGGTAAATTGCTTGTAATTAACCTGGTTCTTTTTCTATGATTGTGATGAAATTTTTATTAATTTTTATGATGAGTCATTTATTTTATTTACTTTCTCTCTGAATTTGTAGTATTCTTCTATTTTGCGACAATGTTACGATGGAATGGTCCGGACAGGAGACACCCATGTTTAAGGGTACAAAACGGGGTCGTATTTATCTGACGACGCATCGAATGATTTTTAACGCAAAGGATGCTAAAGATCAAATGCAATCGTTTAGTTTTCCATTTGTTACTTTAAGTGATGTAAGTTTCACAGTCACAGTGATAATTAATTGTTCATAATAGAAGTCATCTCTAGGTCGAACTTGAGCAACCAGTTTTTGGTGCTAATTACATAAAAGGTAAAGTTCGAGCTCAACCTAATGG
The DNA here is from genome assembly GCA_036250285.1 of Pyrocoelia pectoralis. Taxonomy (NCBI): domain Eukaryota; kingdom Metazoa; phylum Arthropoda; class Insecta; order Coleoptera; family Lampyridae; genus Pyrocoelia; species Pyrocoelia pectoralis. Next base: position 7,220,834 of record CM070080.1, read on the forward strand.
GAATTGGATTGGTGAAGCTAAATTTAAATTATTGTTCAAACACGGAGGTGCTATTGATTTCGGTCAGGCTATGCTTAAAGCAGCTCATTTTGGTAATTTTACACTCGAGTATAATTAAATTTGCGTTGAGTCTTTAATTGTAGCTACGAGGAATGCAAATATGGCCGATGCACCTCCCCCGTATATTGCTCCCGAAACTCAGTGGTATGCTGCACCACCCCCAGCATATCAACCTTCCCCTACAGGTTATTCCGGCTGGGTACCACCCACTCACGCATTTCCAAATCAACCTCCGGCAGATAGCGTTTTTATGACTGATGCTCCTCCCCCATATCCTGGCATTAACAGTGCTTATCTTCCACCACCTGGATATACTGCTGCAGGATTTGCTCCACAAGGTTTTCCTCAAGCGCAAGGCTTTACATCACCCGGTTATTCTCCTCAGCAAGGTTTTCCACCTCAACAAGGGTTTCCACCTCAACAAGGATATCCCCCTCAGCAGGGTTATCCACAGCAGCAAGGTTATCCACCACAGCAAGGTTATCCACAGCAACCTGGTCCGCATCAAGGATATCCACCGCAGAATGGATTTCAACATGGAGGAGCTGGCGGTTTCCAGCAAATGAGTTCAGCAGGTTTAATTAAGATATTTCTTATATAACATCATTTCACTTGTTTTCCACTTGTAGATGCTAAAGCAGCGGAAGCCGCCCAATCGGCCTACTATGATCCTAATAAACCACAAATGGCTTATGTACCACCACCTTCCTACTACGTAAGTTTTATCTAGATTAGTTAATTTATTTTAACTTGTTATGTACAGGAAAATCCGCCTACTTATAATCAAGCAACTAAGAAAGATCAGTAGGTGCACCTACACAGAAGTACCACAAATTGTTATTGATTGTTGCCTTTATTAATATTAAATTAAATATAGTTTTCTGATTGTGTATAATGATTACTCCTTTATTATCGTCATTCCTTTACTTGTAAAAATATTTTTGTATTTTTTGTAAATATGTTGTACTTTCAAAAATACTTATATACAATGCACATTAATTTATAAAGCGTCATTTGCAAATTACCTATATGTACCCTTGCATGAGATTATTTAACCAAAGTATTTATAGTAATTATGAGGCAGTAATTAACATTATTGTATAGATTAATAAACTTATTACTTCTTTTTTCCTGTTTTTGTACTTTAATTATACTACAAATCTATTCATTTCCTCACTTATTATATCGAACAACTTTTGATAAGGAAGTAGGTCCGATACCTATTTATATAAAACTGTTTTTCAACTTTTTATTCACACCTATCTCAAATTTTTCATTTCTGTATTACCATTTGTTAATTTTAATCTTGTCAGCCAATTGTTTCTTTGTTCAAAACCTTGAATATAATAATAGTATTTTACCTTATTCGAGCTGTAGAAATAAATTGATATTGTGGAATAAAAATAATTGCAAAATAAGCAAGAAGGGTTTTAAAACTATAGATGATGGATGATTGTAGTGTTATCAAATGAAAACATTTTTTCCCTTGAAAAGGAAATGTGTTATAGACATTACACCCTAGTCCTATCCCTCCTCTTCACCACACTAACATTACATAATAAATAACTACCAATTGATATTACTTTGTTCTTGGCTAACATGGATAACTTGTAGGTTCTTTTTTCCTCACTCTAAGCATAAGTAGCACTGCCAGGTATCGACTACCTATTGGCATTATTCTTCATGGCTGCTAGCCGACGTTTGCTGCCTAGTTGTTAGTAGTAGCCACCTCTTACACTTGAAGACTGCATGCTCTATGTAGTTGTAAAACCCCAACCTCCCCGTTCTCGGTGATTCTGTATATGCTCCATATCTTTGCGCTTCCGCCCTTAGCATAATAGGTGCAGGTGGGATTCCCACTACAGCACCAATGTCATCTAGGGGATCTGTTGTGTAACTGCTGGTTATGTGCTAAAGTCAGCAGTCTGTTCTTTATTCGGTAGGTTTTTCACTGAGCCATTGCAAAATTATTTCTAGCTTGTTTCAGATAGCATCACCACACACTCTAGAGCAATGAGGTAAAGGGCATGCTGGAACAAAAGACAGTGAGAAAGCGTGAGGCGCGTTAGCCCGGATGGCCACCAAAAAAATGTTTTGCGGCTCAGAACCGACTCTTCCACTTATAGTGATAACTGTAAACAACCTAATAACACAAGACACACTAGCTGCACTGTATACCATACCTATGGTGAACACTGCGAGCTAAACAAGCAGATGCACACTGCTTACTCAGTTCACCATCTTGTAGATCTAGATGTACAAACGATCGCACCACATAGTTTGCGAATCTCCTGCACCTGACCAACTAAGAAAATCCATTGAGGGAACCCTAACCAGATATGGTTACGATTAGAGCTACTTCCTCTTCCAGTACCCTCAGGTTTATTGGACGTGTGGAAGGACATTGAGTGACATATATTCATCAGTGTGTCTGACGACTATAAACATGGAGGCAGTACAAGTGGCGCTGTTACAAGACGTAATCCAAAATCCAGGACTTCCTATCTTTTCTCCTTAATCCACGACGGGTTTTACGACGAAGGCTCTGTTCTCTTACCAAGATAATAAATGGTGGGGGATCTTTGAGCACCACTGCTCTTTTTTGTAATAAGCACCATTATTTTTCAGGGTCAATGAAGTATTTAGATATTATATAGGTATGTATACATTTGCTAAGAAATACTGGACTGGAGGAAGCAAATCAAATGAAAATTGTTGGAGGCAGAAACCGGATCTTCTGGCAATGTCGTCACGTGATTGGCATAGACATGTCTGTGGTTTAGAGCAAATTCCCTAAGGCCTGTGTCTACTGCTGTGGTTAGACTTATGTTTTACCATGGAACAATTGTTTAGTAGTCTTAGGAACAAACTCTCCACAACCATAGCACTTTTTAACCATAGTTCTAAAACAAAAAAATACCTCTAGAGGTTGTTCTTCAAGTTAAATAGGTATGAAATTAAGCACAGCTTGCTTCTTAATTAGAAGTGCAAGGGATCGACTACATCTTGAATCATTGCGAATACTTTACTTTGCGTATGACCAAAGTATTATAAGCTATATAGAATAATTTTTTGGTATCCATTAACTCATAATAAAAAAGTTTTTATTGCTCAGAAAAGAATTCTGAGAACGATGCTACAACCATATGTATACCCTCGGGGGAATCCTGTAAACAGCATTTCAGAACGTTACAAATTTTAACACTTCCGTCATTGTAAAAAAATTAATAATTTATATTAAATTAAACAATAAACAAATTTAAATCAAATTCGTTTTATAATAAACATACATATCTCTTAGAGGAAATGAGGAATTAAGTATACCAAAGTAAAATTTTACTCTAGTCCAAAAAGGACCACATTTTAGACTTTAGAGCAATCAAAGCATTCAATGCCTTTTGCCATAAAGTATAAGGCACAGACCAATGGTCTGTGGTATAAGGCTTATTCAAAATTTAATTAAATTTAAGACAGCATTATAGTCATATGGCTCATAGGAAAATGTTATTATTCTTTTGAAGAATTTCAGGCAAACCGTTCATAGGACCTATAGTCTCATTGTAACGTAGTTTGTTTAAATAATTCTATTGTGTGTATTATACTCCAAATCTGTGTATTCATGTTGTGTGTTTATGAAATCGGAGATAGGAGATTTTTCAACATTGTAATGCGTGTAAGAGAATGGCGGGTATAATATACAAAGATGCGTTTAACTGACTGGTCCTAAAAAGCTGTAAAGCCGCAGAGTACGTCTTCCACTTGCATTACTAACTTAAATGTATAACAATAAGCACCCAATATCGTTTCTATACATAAATCACATTGATGATCTAGTTGCTTTTCTACTGTCCATATAGATAAAAGAAGCTACTGTCATTGAAAAGTTACGACAACTATTGCAGGTGTTCATGTCATGTGGGCTTACTTTCTGGACACTGCAAACTAAACAAGCTCCTTTTTCTCGGAGATGCTACACAGACGACGAGAAAACACACCACATTAATTGGAGTACTCCGCTCTTTAGCTGGATTATTTAGCAATTTTCTTCATGGTTTTGTTGATAACTTTGAATTCGTCATCTTCTAATCAACAAAGCGCAATGAATCTGGTTCTTTACTAATATTTTGAGATCTTTTTTACAATTTACCCAATAAAGTCGCAATTTTGTTATTAAATAATTAAAGAAAAATGTTATAACAACGTACAGTTGCAGATAATTTTTGAAAAAAAATGAAACATATAAGTATGTTCGGAAGGTAGGTAGGTAATTAAAAACATAGGTTCTAACGACAAATTATTTAAACAAAGCCGGATAAGATCTGGATTGTGGATTACGATGGGACTGTGGGCAAATAGTGGCCGCCCACAGGCTTTATATTCAAGCCCTTTGGGCGACCTCCCTAACTAGAATCGTTTTGACTCCGCAACACCTCACTCAAGCCATTCCACACCTGAGATGAAGCTGCCATGTCCGGCCAGAGGATACTCCCAACATGAATCGTCTCAGTTGGACAAGTACCTACGCGACACTAACAAAGCATGTGGTGTGCAGTTCCTTCGTCCGTATAACATCCTAGATGGAGACTACCAAACCCATGCGATATATGTACTTGTTTAGTTTACTGTGCCCACAAGAAATTGCAGGTTCTTTCTTGATAACCCTGTGTAGAAATGAGCAAGATGGTTCCCTGAAAGCCTCTCGCATCATGACAGTCTAATATCAAGTTCCATCTAGCCTTATAGGTACTGTGCTGGGGTTAGCTGTCGTTTGAGTTATTGTTTACAATTTAATTTGCAAGTAATGAGCCGGCTCGGAACCATAAAACAGCTGTTCTGAGCTCAGTCGGGCGAACCCATCGGTTTTCTCATTGTCGGCATGCCCCTTAACCCATACGAGCTCGAGGGTGTTGCTGTTTGTTACTTGCTATAGTACGTGGTCATATTCGGAAACTGACTTGGAGGTAATTTTGCTGTGACCTAGTACCTGCAGAACGGTCACGCTGTAACTCGAAATTCTGATCATTTGTTCTTTATGTTGTGTATGGGAACTTTTCTTCCACTTCTTATTAGTTCTGCCAGAAAAATTTTGTCAAGTGGTTGGCTGATACGGAAGTAAATACCGGTACCTGTTCTCTATATTGTTTCAGATACATCCGTGAAGATGGATATGTCAGGTTGGGATGCTACTTCCGCATCAAAAAAGATGTTGTAGTTCGCTCCTATTACCTATAGGGTTGGGCGTTGTCAGTAGATTCGCCCTGTATATTCAATAAAAGCAGTAGTGTAAACACAGCCTTAGACGTTGCGTGTAGACGTATAGTCAACCACTTCCAATAATTGTTTACATAAATTTTTCGAATTTGTTTTACATTTCAAATTTTCAAAATGAAAAAGAGACAAAGTGTTAGAAAAGACCGTTATATTTTGGTATAATAAAACTGTCTATCTTTACTTTTTAGAAATGGATTGCATTCGATATGGACACTAACCTTGCAATACAGTCGAAAGAACATGTAGTACCTGTCCACCAAGACTTGTTTAAAACTCCGAAAGTAAACCCTATGAAAAGCATTTCGCCAATAAACAACGGTCATAGTAAATTTAATTTGATTGATAAATTAAAGCCAAAAACCATTGAAACTTTAGCCGTTCATCCAAAGAAAGTCAAGGAGGTTTCGGATTGGCTTCATCGTAATATTATTAATAACAACGGTGTACGTTATTTCACAGCCACATTTTAAAGATGTTTTGCATAAATACTTGTTGCAGATAAGTCAGTCTGTTTTAATTCTGACCGGTCCAACGGGTGCAGGAAAAACGGCTACACTCAACGTACTCTGCAAGTCGTTAAATATAAGTATAAGAGAGTGGATCAATCCGATAGATCAAATTGCGGACGAACGATTTTATCAAACACAATCGTCTTGTTTTTTAGAATTTTTTAATCAAGCTAAATATAATTCTTTATGCGAACATTTTGATACGAAGCAAGTAGCTTTGGTTGAAGATTTTCCAAATTTCGTAATAAATAAGCCGACAGAATTCGCCAGTGTGTTAGAGTGAGTAGTATTTAAAAAAAATATTTTTCCCTTTTAACAGTTTTCCTTTTTTAGAAAATGTCTGGGAACGCTATCTGTGGTTTTTATTTGTACCGATGCAAGTAGTAGTAAGTTAGATTTGTTACAAGCATTATTCCCGCAGGAAACAAGGGAGACATATTGTATGGAAACTATAAGGTATATTGTGTATAGGGTCAACATAACTTTGAGTGTTTGTATCACGTGTATATATGTATAAAAAACTATAAAAAGAGCATTACAATGTGCTATGGCAGTAGCCATCTTGGTGAACCTAATTTGTGTTTTCGGCATTAAAAAATTTAAATTGTGTAGACCTGTTTAAACTTTTTGTGTACGGCTCTTATGTTGCTATAGGTGTTAAGCTTGATCTGTTATTTCTTTAGAAATCTTCCTGCCAAGTCTTCTTTTTCATTGAGTATTTCTGTAAATTCCTTTGTTTACATTTAGGTTATTTTTCTTTTTTTCTAGTAGGTTGTGTCTGAGTTTTTCTTTTGTGTCTGCCGTCAGTACTATGTCATCCACAAATGTACACATTTCAGCAGGTATCAGTTGCATCCACGTAGTATTCTTCACTATTTCTTCTATTACATTTATAAAAAGTATTACTCTTTGTCTTACTTTTTTTGGTGATTCGAATTTATATGACAGCACGTTTTTACTTGATTTGTTGTATTTTTATGTAGGTATACTGTTATTCTTTTCTTCACTTTATTCTGTAGACTGGATCTATAGTTTTTTTCCTTTGATCGAGGAACCTTTTTCATATCTGTAAAGCTCTGTTATTTACTGTATTATTTTTGAGAGGTGTTCTTTCCACCTTTCCATAACTTTTCTTTCATCCGTTATTTTTCCTTCTTTATTTAATATATACAGGGTGAGTTTTTTCCGATGTTTAGCATGGGGATCTTGGAAACTAGCAGAGATAGAGAGACGATTAAATGGGGAAAGAATTGCAGTTTTACCAGCTCAATTCAATGAGCTTTTCGTTTTTTGAAAAAAATGCATGGCTAACTAGATATCTCAAAAAAATCATTTTTTCGTTTTTTTGTTTAGTGCCTATAGCTCTGTTATTATTGATTTTAGAAAAAATGTGTAAAGGAAAAAGTTGTAGATAATTATGGGCTCAATAATACAGTTTAATCAAATTTTATATTGATGCTCTAATTTTTGAGTTATGACACAAACTTGTGTTTTTTCTAATGGAAACCATAGTTGGCCATGACTTTATAAAAAAGGCCCTTTTTCGACGATTCTAACAATATATCACTTGACATACTTATTTTCATCACTATAGAAATTATGGTCAAATTTTTGTTTTTAATGTCGCATTGTTTAAGTAGTAGACTATGGAAACAATTTTGATACATGCGTTTATTATTTATTTATTTATCGTTTGTCATTTTCTACATACAATTTCATTAAAATATTTCTATAATAGTAATAATAATTGTAGCTCCTTTTTACTACTTATTACTACTACTTATAAGTAGACAGAGTAGAGCTGTATATGCAAATAAATATGTTTACCTATTGGTTGAGATTCATTTTTTTTTATTATAACTAACTTGAATTTTATTATTAAATGCGATGCGCATGCATCAATTGTTTCTATAGTCTACTACTTAAACCATGCGACATTAAAAACAAAAAAATGGCCAAAATTTCTATAGTAATGAAAATAAGTATGTCAAGTGATATACTGTTAGAATCGTCGAAAAAGGGCCTTTTTTATAAAGTCATGGCCAACTATGGTTTCCATTAGAAAAAACACAAGTTTGTGTCATAACTCAAAAATTAGAGCATCAATATAAAATTTGATTAAACTGTATTATTGAGCCCATAATTATCTACAACTTTTTCCTTTACACATTTTTTCTAAAATCAATAATAACAGAGCTATAGGCACTAAACAAAAAAACGAAAAAATGATTTTTTTGAGATATCTAGTTAGCCATGCATTTTTTTCAAAAAACGAAAAGCTCATTGAATTGAGCTGGTAAAACTGCAATTCTTTCCCCATTTAATCGTCTCTCTATCTCTGCTAGTTTCCAAGATCCCCATGCTAAACATCGGAAAAAACTCACCCTGTATATTTCTTTGTTACTTCTCTTTAGTGTTCAATGGAACAGTTTTGCATTGTCTTTACAGTTTTCCTCCATTTTTTTTCTCCGACCTCTTTCGACTCTCCCTTTTCTCTTTTTTTACTATTTCCACGACTTGTTTTCTGTTTTTTTAAGGTTGTGTGTTTTTAATATTTTTTCCGTAACTCCTTTTCTTTGTTTTCTCTTTTTACCTATTTGTTCCACCATCCGCTTTTTATGGTTCTTTGTGCTGTTTTGATCATTTTGTTTTAAAATAACTTCCATTCTTCCTCTAGATCTTCTGTTGTTTCTCCTTCAGTCTGCATTTCTTTTTCGGAGTCCTCCATGTATCTTTCCCTTCACTCTTCTCGTTTTAGTTTATGTATTTTCATTGAATTTTTCAGTAGTACTTCCCATTGTGTATTTTGAAACTCCCTTTCACTTGAACGTCTTCCATTCATTCCTTTTCTGTTTTGTGTAATATTATATATTTTACTGAATCTCTATGTTGCATGTATTTTCTTATGTTGGAAGTGTGAATTCATAATAATTAACTTGCGTAAGCAAAATTCTAGTATTCCCAATAAGGTTTCTATGACCATTCTTCTTACTTGCACATTCTCAACCGGTTTATTTTTAGCTTGCCCATCCATTGATTTGTCTTTTGATAGCCTGTTCCATCATCCATAATCTTGCCTGCATCTGTTTTTTTTTGTCTTGATCTGCACTCGATCTTCTTTAACTGGTCCCTTTGGGTGTCTCCCTTCATTTACGGTTCTCTTTCCACATTTTCCCTTTTTTGTTTCTTCATTTTTGTTCAGTTGCACTTTGTACATTTGTCTATTTATTATTAATTTGTTGTATATATTTCATTTGAGCATATTGACCTTTTTCCCTTGCTTCCTTGTGATGATATGGACCTTGTTTTCTCCTTTCTTCTTGTATTTCTGTTTTGAAATTTTGGTCGTTATATATCCAATTCCTTCATGTTTTTTTTTCTTTTTCCATTATTTCATCTTTTGTTATCGTTTTGATTACTTTCATTATCATTGATGATGTCTACATTTCTGCCTTTTATTTACACGTCTTCTTAATTATTCTTTCTTCGTTTACTGCACTCCAAGTTTTAACAGATCTATCGTATTTTTTGGTCCTCTCAACTTTTTTCTTAAGTTCAGTTAGTATTGTGTTATATCGATTTGACTGATTGATTGATTTTTGAAAACAAAGTGCTAAGTCAAAAAAAGGAGAGTAAGACCAAAAGTGAGATGGTGGAATGAAATGCTAAAGATACACAATTTAACGAGTTTTTTCTCACAGAATTGGTTCTGACTATCGCTTAAATAATAAACCCTTAAAGTTATGTTGAACCACAACATATAACCACAGCCAAGGAAAATTTCAAATTAAACGTTTATAGTTTTAATCCAGTCTCCGCAACTCTAATTAAAGCTGCCTTAAAACGTGCCCAAAGTTTTGTACAGAAGCAATCTGATTTATTTCGTGTACCTACAGCCGAAGTTATGGAAGCAGTAACTATGTCCGCCATGGGCGACATACGGTGCGCTATGAACCAGTTTGTTTTTGCATGTTTGAAAGGTGGGGCGGCTTTTATTTTTAAGCCTTTGTATTTATATAAAGTTTTTAAAGGTGTCAGTAGTATTCCACTGGATACCAACACCTCAATTCCTAAGAAACGAAAAAGATGTGAAAAGACGACAGTAATAAAATCTATGGAAAGAGATGAAACCCTAAGCTTTTTTCACGCCTTAGGAAGAGTATTAAATCCGAAGCGTGACGAATCGACCAATTTATTTAAAATACAATGCAATTTTGATTCCTTAATCGATCAATTTAGTATTCAACCTTCAAAATTTAATTCGTTCTTGCAAGAGAATTATTTAAAATATTTCGGTAACTTTGAAGATGTTCAAAAAGCTTCGGATATTTTAAGTTTGGCCCAACTGTTTTTATCAAATTGGAACGAACGTCACGAAATTATGTTGTATTCCTTATGGATAGCCGTTTTAGGTTTAATGGTGCACAATCAGCATAAAGTGTCAAAGTGGAATCAAATCCAAGGTCCTACAAAGCGGAAAATGTAAACAAAATTTATTTTTATTGCGGAATATTAACCGGTTGTTTTTTTTAGGAACCGCATTTCTGCTGAAAGCTACGAAGTGAGAAAAACGGATTATTTCTACTATAATAAAATTACCAATAGTGACAAATATCATATTTTTAAGTGTGTTTAATTAATTAGGAACAAATAGTGTTAATATAAATTATATAATGTTTTGATATTTTCAAAATGTTGAGTTTGCAATCCCACTTTAATCCGAAACGTCTTGTTTCATGTTGGTCAAAGAAAGTATATTGACATTTCTGATACTTGTATCCTGGTGTGCGTTTCGGTTGTGTTTAAACGTTTATTATTTTATTGTTTATTCAAGTGACAAAAATGATAAAGTGCTAATTTTATAATAATCATTGAGTGGTATTGTATAATAAAAATTTCCTTTGTTTTTGAAGTCTTATCTACTAGTTTGTGTTTGAAAAATTGTAGATGCTGTTACCCACAGCAGTCAGTCATAAGTCATAGCCGCCGGCGAAAGCAGCCAACACCAACCAGTCCGTCTACATTGACCCGTCAGTCTGCATTCGAGAGCCAGTCTACCCTCCGGCGGACGACCAACCTACCTACTGCCTGTACCTCCATTATTAACCGCTTCCGCGCTGTTAAAACTTGTACATAATTTGTAAATAGAAATTTTAGTTGTTTTTACAACTTTCAAAACTTTATTGTTTATTTGGTACGACCACCGAATAGCTGGTGATCCGATTCAGCCGCCAAAAGTCTAAACGACCTGAGTCATCATTAATTGTATATTATATTATTTATTTGCTTAACTAAGGAAATATTGTTTGGTTTGTGATTATTTTCAAGAATTTGTAGGGCAACAGCAGATTTATACCATTTGAAATGAGGCGATTGCTCTTTGAAACGAATGTTGACTGATCTTTTAGTTTGCCCAATATACACTTGATTACACTGATTACAGTCTTTACAGCTGATTTCATAATTCCCGTCTTATCGTTCATATCAACTAGGTTTTTAGATAACCTAGAAGCTTGTATAAACAACCTTTTGAAGTTGTCAACGTTTCAAAGCAAAATTACCAATTCCATTGAAAAAATTGAATAAATCGAAAAGTGACGTAATGTGGCTTGCCTACTATCAGGCGTATTCGCAGCTCCATCTTGAAATACACCAAAGCACCATTGACATTAAAACAGCTTTCAATTGGATTAAAATCTGTCAGAGAACTACAACCGTACATTCAAAGATTGTATGACGGCCGCAACAACAGTAGGGCCATCTATTTTGCTGTTTGTTGTGCATTAGAAATTGTTTTCAAGAGTCACGGCCACTGAACTATGTGTTCAGTGGTCACGGCACGTATTGTATTGTTTTATAGTGTAACAACAATAAAACAGTAATCCATATTTATCTTTTTTGTTGTTCCAAAGTATACATATACAAGATCTTGCGGCTCAACATTGAAATGTGGTCGGTTATCCGCATTTGCTTGGACGTTGGGTGTTTCCTAACGAGTAAAAAAGATAAACAGGAGAGAAGCTTACATTATCAATGCACTCGACGGAAGTTATTATACAAAAGGAGGTTAATGGAGTGGAGGAAATTTGTAATTTTCTCAATAAAATTAACATCAAACCGTCGCAGAATAACGTACAAATGTATGCAGACACCATATTTGTACACATAATTGACTAGCTCAAAGGAGATAATAATGGCGACTTCCGTCGAGTTTTCTTCTTCTCTCCTGTTTATTTTTGCTCATAGGTTTAAATATGCTGGGTTTCGAAATGTCAAAACCACATGGTCTGTGGTCAAAACTGTCAAAAGTCAACTGCTATTTGTCAAGTAAAAATTAGTAGAGGTTAGAATAAATACATTATAGCGGCTGTTGCGGAATTATAATTAGTATTATTTTAATAATGACCGAAACTAGTAGGTTATTAATTGGTCCAAAACCCGGAGTAAATTATCCCTTAGATGTACTATATTGTGGAAACTGTAGTATGCCAATTGAGGTTAGTTTCCTTTATTGCTTTATATAACTTTTGCTTACTTTTAAATTAAAATGATCTAGTATTGCGAGTATTATCCGGAATACGAGAAGTGTAAACAATGGTTAGAACGTAATTTACCGTCAGAGTTTGAAAAAATTAAGATGAGCGATGATACCGGAGAAGGTGGTGCCGACGAAGAAAAGAAACGACAAAAACGTGGTGGTAAGGGTATGATGAAAACTAAGAAAAAGGATGACGGACCTAAACAAATTTGTGTCTCGAGAGCACCACGTGGTAAGAAAAAATCTGTTACAGTCGTAACCGGTATGAGCACTTTCGGTATGTCAGGTCTTTACATAGAAACACAATTATTATTATATGTTAACTTACCAGGTATCGATTTAAAAGTGGCGGCTAAGTTTTTCGGTACTAAGTTCGCATGTGGATCATCGGTGACAGGTGACGACGAGATTGTAATACAGGGTGATGTTAAGGATGATTTATTTGATGTCATTCCCGAAAAGTGGTCGGAGGTAAGATAACGGACTTAAATTAGCGCAAGGTACTCATGTTCCGTCGTTTTTAGATTGATGAAGACTTTATCGAAGATCTGGGCGATCAGAAGCGATAATTTATACGTTACTGTTGTACGTACAATGTTGAGTTTATATTGTAATTTCTCTTATAATTATGTTTTTATTGCAAAATAAATAATGGTTTTTTTTTAATTCAACTTTCTTCAGGCTCCTCCTTTTCTTCCGCTTTCTGTACGTGTGGGAAATGTTCAGCAACAATTACTAAAATTTCATTTACTTGTTCTTCTGTTAATCTTTCTTCGCTTTCTTCAATCATCTAAAGTAGAATAAAGCACAATTAACAACATTATTGCAAAAAAAAGGTGAAGCTCGTATTGTTGCTTACCAACTGAATTTCTAAAGCTGTGGTCGGTGGCAAATTAATAATCATTAATTTCTCATTTTTACTAAGATTAAATCGTTCTAATGCCTTTAAGCATGTCGTGATAGTTTCTGGTGTTTGCTGATTACAAGGTGTGTTCTCCAAATATCGTAGAGTTTCGTAAGTAATTGTGGCTAACTGCCCTTGTCGTTTATCCTTCTTTCGACCATCTTTAAGTTGTTGTAAATGCTTTAAGACTTCATAGTTACTTAATTGTGACGAATTGGAGTTTACGCTACAAGTAAAAAAAATATTAAAGTGTTAGTTAATGGATTTAACGTACATTTCCATTTTAAAAATTTTGTGAGGTTAGAATCCTACATGAAAAATGAAAAATCTAGGGTTAGAAAATAAATCGAACCATAGAATAGGGCGTTTGTGTACAATCTTTCAGTGAGGTATATACAGTACGTTTCAGAAAGTAAGCTGGATTTATAGTGTCGGTATCGGTATGCAATAAGAAATAAGCAATAAGCAGTAAGAAATAAAAACGCATTTATAGTTCTTTAACGGTAACAGAGAAGGCATGCGCATTGCGGGTTTAATTTAAATTATTACTGTGTTTATGGTACGATTCTTAGGTTACCTAAGGTACGATTGTAAAATTAAAATCAACTTGACATAATATTTTCCCATCGATTCTTGAATAAGAGATATATTTCACTCAAATATTTCTTTAACACCTGATTCATATTGATGTCATCTGTCTTTTCTTAGCTCGTAAGCTCACAGCTGTACACGAATATTCCCGATTCGGTAACGGTAACGGTAAGAAATAAAATTGAACCAATTCCTTATTTCTTATTGCTTATTTCTTATTTCTACTATAAATGATATACAGGTTATCCATAAGTTCATTTCCTTACCGCTTACTTCTTATTTCTTATTGCTTACCGACACTATAAATGCAGCTTATCACAGATCTTTGACTAAAGCACAGAAGTACCTATTTTTCAACAGAACAGACAGAAAGTAAATATTAGACACGATGGATATAAGAGACCTGATTAAAATTTCGTTTTAATGGAAGCAAAAAAAATAACTTATTATTTATAACGTTTAAGTTTGTAAATAATAGGTGTTTTCTTTTTGCATTTTGTGGTAGCTTTAAGTCAGCTCTGTCAATACACACCATTCGTTTTATAAAAATAATTTGACTCAGTTCTCAATAACCCTATTCGTTTTAAAAGTTTTATATTAACCTGAGGCACAAATGTCTACATGACGCAAGGCACTTTAATCACGTGATAATTGTGCATGTGCCCAACCCTGTGGCGATGCAAAAAGAAAACACCTAATGTTCGTTGTTCTTCATCCTTCTTAAATCATGCGTATGTAATACATAGACTAGTTTTCTACATATGTTTTAACCAATTCTTCCCCATTGGATAGCAGAAGCAGGAGCACTAACGTCAGAACACAAATTTGGTTTACGAGCGACTTCAACATGGATTAAAGTTATTGCAAAAGACTCCTCGTCTATTAACCCGGCAGAGACGGAGACAGTTCTCTTCACAAGGAAAAAGGATGATTGGGAGGGTCTTCGAGTTCCTCTACTCTGCCAAAAACATCTCCAGTTTTCAGAGTCAATGAAGTATCTAGGTATTACAATTGATAACAAACTGAATACACCTAAAAGCGGAAAAAGCAAATAGGGCCTTCTGGCAATGACGCCGCGCAATTGCAGGACTTTGGGGTTTATCCCCAAAGGCTGTCCTGTGACTGCTGTGATCAGATATATGTTCTGCTATGGAGCAATCATCTGGTGACCTAGATCCAAACTTTCCACAACCACTGCACTTCTCAATCATGTGCAAAGGCTAACGTGTCTTGCGGGCGCAATGCGAACCACTCTCGTAGCCGTCATAAAAGCCCGCCTGACCTGCCTCCACTGATGGATATCCATGTGAGAGAGCATGCCATGATGGCAGTCTTGCGTCTGAAAACTAAAGGGTTTGTTGTGACATATTGAGGTGGGCCACTCTCGAATTCTGGGCGAGGCTATTAAGCGACTGCTTATCCTAGAAGGACGATATGACTCACTCATCTCTCAATTTATACTAGAGAAAAACTACCACATCTTCTTTGATGCGACAGTCGCATCCCAATCAGACATACCTATCCATCTTCTCGCATGGATCTAAAACAATGGAAGGAACAGAAAAGGGAATTTACTCTAAAGAACTGACTTCCACATCAGCTAACCACTAGGCAAAATTTCAGTTGTCTTTCAGGCAAAACTGGCATAACTCAAGACACCCTAGCCCAGCACAAAGGCTAGGTGGGACTTGATGTTCGATTGTCGTCATGCGAGAGAGGCCCTCAGGCGACATATCGCAGTTTGGTACGTTTCTGCACAGGTCTATCAAAGAAGAACTTGTGACTATTTGTGGGTAGGTATATTTTGTGTGCACTGTAAATTAAAAAAGCACATGCACTGCATGGGTTTGGTCGAATCACCATCCTGTAGACTGTAGAGGATGCTACATAGACGATGAGACGGCGCATCACATACTTTGTGAGTGTCCCGTACTTGTCCAATTAAGACGATTCATGTTGAGGGACTCCTGACCGGATATGGCTACGATTAGAGCCGCTTCCCCTTTCAGAATTCTCAGGTTTATCACACGTGTGGGATGACTTGCAGTGACGTTGAGTGGTGGATGGTTGATCTGCGTGTGGAATTCGGACTACCCTCCCATCGTAATCCAGAATTCAGTATTGTGAATGGGATGGGTGTATTGTAGAATCGTTAGCGTGAATTTTTCCATTCACTTGGGGACACGTCATGTTTCTCTGTCTTAGGTTGAGTTTTTTGCAATTGAGATTTGATGAGCCAGTAAAACGTCTTGGTCAGACCAAGGACCTAGCCACAACCTCACATCGTTATTTGATTCATGTATAGATGCGGATCCAAATAAATCTGCTGATGAACCGATATAGTCGTTAGTGGGAATTTCTAGTGTCTTAGCCAAAAGTGCAGTAGTGACTAGGTGTATTAGAGAAACACACTGAGGAAACTGGAACCTGGATGAGGGTAGGTATGTAAATAAGTTCACCGTTAGGAACGATCGTAGTACTAATGTGTAGGCGGGTGGGCGGGAGCTGAAAATAGTGACACCACGTGGAAAACCTATGAACTTCATGGGTAGGTATGTATAAAGAGAACCCTGTGCGTAAATGAAGATGAAAATATCATAAAATGAGCTAGATTCCTTAATCCGAGATGGAATTGTGTATACCTAGGTACCTACTTTAGGTAACGGTGCTCTAGGATAGCATATTTATTATGATCAGTATGGATCTTGTGACCTAATAAAAATAATTTATTCACATAATTTTTGACGCTAAGCAATAAATAAAATCGCACACAATTAAAAGTTATTTTTCGCTTTCCTAAACTTTCTTTTGTTATCCTTATCTTCAACACAAGGCACTTGAATTAAATTAAAATATACGTTTCCCATAATGTGAGCGGTCTGGGAATTGGATGATTTTAGGCAGTCGAAGAGGTCGTCGTCACATTGACAGTGTGATTTTGTATAAAGCGAGTTGTTTGTCAAATTGTATCGTTGCGAATAAGCCCTTACTTTCACTGGGCATAAATCGTGGGCACGACAGCATCTATCCACATTTGGCTCAGCTCCAAGATCAAAATAATCATTTGCTATATCACCGGTACCGCACCACTTTGTACCTACAAATTACACAATACTTATTAATTTTTCTTCTTCGTCTTTCAGACGTTACCTGGTATAATTCCGCTGAATAGCGTTAAGGGATTGTTAGACAAAATACCTCCATTTTCCATGGGCGAAGTTTGATGATGAAGGGATGTTGAACTGAACTGTATTCTTCTATCACTTTGTTCACACTGGGACATCAATTTTAACATCTCCATTAAAGATATGTACACGGGTGCCATTTCCTTTAGTTCACCTAATGCTTGCGTCGCTTCATCGGGCTCGCTGTAATAACATTAATGTTTAATTAACCTGAATTATTTTTTGTGTCTATATAAGTAAGCGTAAATTTAGAAAGTAGAAATCAATGTGCATAAGGAATTATTTATAAAGTAAAGTCAAGGTTCTAATCAATACAATGGGTTAAAGGAATAAGTTTCGTTATTAGGTTTCTCAATGCATTCAAAGTACAAGTGAAACCTTTTAAGATTTCTCATTTAATGCATGTGAAGTTCCATTTATTTGCTATTCTAGTACATACAAGTATGTTTAAACAATTCTGTTTACAATCTACGGTTCTTCTCGAAACTTGTTATAACACGTCGCATTTTTTTCTGTTAATTATATTAAACCCCATCCCCCAGACAAAATACACCATACCATAGAAACATCACTTAAAGGGTACCTACTATCGGAGTAAAAATGCAAGGCCTCTGACTTTAGAAGCTTGTATCTCAGTAATTAGCAATCATAATTTAATGAAATAAAGTGCATTTAAAAGATCATTTATTCCTACAAAAAGGTGTACAGTTTTAGATTTTTGCAAGACATCGTTAATTTTCTGTATTAATTTATGTGCGAAAAAGCGCTAATTATGACTGAAATCGCACAAGCGCTCGACTTTAAAAATTAATTACGGCTATATTATTGAAACTGAGTGGTAGATACTTATATATTTGAAAAATGTATACTTTTTTGTCAATGTGAGATGCTTTTGAGGCTAATTGGTTTATTAGTCTTAAAGCTATAATGAAAAAACGACATCTTGTGTAACTCAGTACCTGAACGTTCGATATTAATAATATTGACAGTAACATACAAGGTTAAAGTAATTATATTGTGGTCTAACACGATTCACAAAAATAATGCCATGTATACATGTATTATTTAAAAGAAATTTGGAAAAAAGGATGGATGCATGCATTCACGCGGGAGGTGCGGTACGGGGTGTAAGATGGTGCCGTACACTATTGCTATGAAGCGCATGGTTTTGTACAATGCTAAAGAATAATCACATTGTTGTGGTTTGCCGCTCACGATTTACGATGTGGTAGATTACCTCTCGCGGGAATATGTGCGTCTTTCTTTCGCGATAATAATTATAACATTTACTTTGAATTACAAGAAAACAAATTTTGTTTTCAATAAAGCAATAATGCAGCTCGATTTGAGTAATACAAATTTAGCATTTAAAACGAGAATTTTTTCTTCAGTTAAGTACCGTATATATTGCAAAATAATCAAATTTTCGGTTAGGGCTTATAAAACCAGTTAATTATATGAATAATCAATATTTATTGGTTGTGGACTTTTCAGAAGTATGTGTGCTACAACATTTGTAAATTTGGTAACAATTTATGAAACAATAACAATTTTATGATAAGTTAAAACTGACCGTCAGCCAGGAAATACTAAATACAGCGTTTTTATTGCTGTTAATTAAAATAAAAGTTAAACAACTGATTCAACCAATTTGATTTTTACACATGTTAAACATATATAAATGACTAATGTACTGCCCAAAAATGAAGAAATTTCACCCCTCAGTTTTTTTGTTATGACCACTTAAAGTCAGAGGCCTTGCATTTTTACTCCGATAGTAGGTGAAACTGATAACTTAATAGTCCAATGAAATGTACAGTTCTCAAAAGGGCGCGATTCAAGGAAAAATTCCGAAATTGTGTTCCCACCAGCTCTCCATTTTTTTGAAACAGGATTCGGCCGCTGAAAAGATGGAATTTTTTAGCGTTATAATTAAACCAAGAGAATCAAAAGAATCCATAGAAGCGCGTCGTTCTATCATGTTATGAATGCGTCGAATGTATTATATATGGGTACCTATAAATAGAAAGCATTTTGTTGGATTAAATAAATATCTCCAAATGAAGAAATTATGCAATTATGTTGGCCTAACTGGTATTCATTATCGAACGTCTCATCATCCATGCACGTGTAACCTTAGTTGCTTGAGCTCTAATTTACGAAAGCTGACTCCAGACTCTACTACTCTAATCCCTCCCGTTTTACCACATTACGCCCTTTGAAGTCCCGCCTTCTATTATCCTTCAGAGACTGTTGACTCCACTTAGTTTGCGAAAGGTCTCATAAGAAGTGCGGCTGTGAGGCAGGAAGGGGGAGGAAATCAACAGCGATTGCAATTCATGCTGTGAATCCAAAAGTCATTCGTTTTTTATAAAAATCGGTTTGGTGGCATTCCTATGCAAGAAATATGGATTCTGGATTACACTGAGAGGGTGGTGAGAAGTTCACCTATTGGGGCCCTTTGTGCTACCTCCCTGATTATTACAGTCGTCCGACCCCGCAACGTCACTCAAGCCATCCCACACGTGAGATAAACCTAAAGATGCTGGACGGGGAAGCAGCTCTAATCGTAGCCATCTCCGGCCAAGATTCTCCCAACATGGATCGTCTTAATTCGAGAAGTGCTGGGATAAAGGACAAAGGTATGTGGTGCGCCGTCTCGTCGTCTGTGTAGCATCCTCTACAGGATGGTGATTCGACCAGACCCATGCGATGCATGTGTTTGTTTAGTTTACAGTGCCCAGAAAGTATGCCCAGAAGTAGCCGCAAAAAAAAACACACCAGGCTACGAGATGGTCTCCTTTGAACGTCTTTCTCGCGTGCCGGCTCAGGACCATAAAGCATAAAACGTTTGTTTAAGAAATATGGTTCCTGTAAACTCTCATGGTCAATAATTCGTTCACCTCTGTACAATATTAATCGACAAGCACTTTTTCAAATTCTAGGGATGTATAAAAACCTTCAAGGCATTGGAAATAGGTACATGGAGTGATCACGGCTTCTATTTCAACATTTAATCAGGGCGGGTGCTGAGGTCTTTGGCGCCTGCCTGCCATTTCCACTGAAGCGCCCCCTCTCCTCCAACTATGCGCACATAAAATCATCGAGAAATTCTCAACAATTTCAGCAAATTCTCACTAATCCAAACCTGGTACCAAAATAATCCCCTACAATTCAAATTTTCTTTTAGTAAAATAAAAACTTTAGGAAAGGAAAAAATTTGAAAATAAAACTAGAAAATGTAATTATACTTATGTAATAATGTAATTATAAGAATTGGTATGTAATAGACATTGTTAATACATTTTCAAAAGTTTCAAAATTTTTACTTAGGAGTTACTCTGAACGCCGCGCCTAATCGATGTATAATATTTTCAAATGGCAGCATTTCAGGAAATGCCGGAAGTAGCTAGTAACTTCGTTATTTTAAACGTCAACCCCTATTTTTTATTCCACTTTTGGATTCTACGTGAAATTTCAGTCCTTTTGATACCCACATGTCAATATCTACAATTTATGGTTTTTTAGTTATTTTCACTTTTCAAAAAATGATGGCGGATGCAGACGGTACTTTGGGAGTTCTATAGATACTTGAAAACCGTTGTAATTATCAAGGTCGGATCTAGAAATTGTCTATGGGGGTTCAATAACTTTTTTGGGTCTAACAAGACTTGAACCCCTTACGTACCGACGGTTTCTTTTAATTTAGTATCGTTTGGTTTCATACATACCTTTTTTGAAAAATATTGAAAATTGTTCAAATTATTGTATATTTGTATCGGTTTTTGTTTATTTGGTGGCACTATATCAGTCAATCAGTGATGCAAAATGCATTAACGCGAGTCCCACGAGATGGTCTTGGGTCATGTGGCCTCTGGGCTACCATTTCAGCCGACGCAGGGCTGAAAAACTTCTCTCTGCAGAAGTCATGCTAATTGGTAAACTTAAGAAAATGTGTAACAGGTAGGTAGTTTACAATTAGGATAAATTTCTGCGTCGCACATTCTAAACATTTCCGCAGTAAGTTAAGTAAGTTAAAATTGATATACGATGAAAAAATTTCATTGAAATCTTGCTTAATTTACAAAAAATAGCACAATTTAGACAATTTCGCAAAACGCCATTTCCTAGCTAAGTGAAAATCACTCGGTATATCTGATAGGGGCTAAATAGGTTTTCATACTAGCACAAATTATTGCCGTAAAAAGATTTAAAAAAAAAATCAAAAATAAAAAAAAATCCATTTGGTGCCGACTTTTTGGCAAGCACTGTATATAATGCTGAACGGTCATGTCTGCTTGAGGGTTGTACGTGGCCAATCTTCTGTGGGTGTAGAATCAAGGGCGCTGGAAAACCTAACTACCAAAAATTGGATACAAGTCAAACGAATCTTGTGCAAGGAATTATTTACAAAAAGGAGAGCTGTATATCGAAATGATTTTCACGCTGGAAATATCTTTAACTGCTAGACATCTACCCCCAGTATTGTGCGCCCTTCTTCTGGTCTACGTGGTTGAGTAGCAGTAGAAGACAAGCAAAGTAAAAAAATGAACAGAATTTCTGGAAAAGACTTCATCAGAAAACTTTATTTTTTACTACTTAGTCGAAAAAGCCTCATTACATAAAATGTATATGTCCCAATTACTATCCCAACTTGAGTATTTTAGGTAAACAAACCACGAATAATTTGGTGGAATGATAAAGTAAAATCACGGTATTATTTCGCAGAACACCATTGAATAGTAAATTAACGTGCATAAGTTGTCAGTTACCGTGCACAGAAAGAAATGCACAATGAGAATGCTGTGGGAGCGTGTATAATTTATGGGGCACTGTTAACTATACATACATATATGTACCTACATATATATTATTGTTAACAATATAAAACCGTTTCGTAACGGCTTTGGTAGGTATATGCCTATCAAATGTAGGTCTAACTTTTGTATGTAAAGCAACATATAGCAGTCATATATCACCTAAGTAATTAGCCAGCTTGCTCAACTTACGTGTCCAATTTATTACAGAAATAATTAAGTAGATAAAATTTATTTGACAAAGATTATATTTATAGGTGAAAACACCAAAACTGTCCCCTGCCTCATTTATTAATGATTGAGATGATGAGAAATAGCACCAGAAGTAATAATTGGTCGAAAAGGACTACATAAGTTCGCTTAGATGTGTGTACCTTTTTCAGTAACGTAAATCGGTATGTCTTGTATAATTTTTTTACATAGAAAAATACTTAAATACATTCAAGCAATCGGCCCTAATTGATTCACAAGATACAAAAAAGTACCGAAGTACGTAAATAATTTCTACCCAAAAGAGGTTCTAGAAAAACGCAACAAATTAATGAGATACAAGAGAAAACGAAGAAAAAAGAGCCACGAATGAAGCTAAAATAGGGAGGAAGAAAATCACAGCAAAGAAAGAATGTTTCTCATCAAAACAAAACAAAAGAAAAGCTATAGATAACAATAAAAAGAAGATACCTAATAGAAGGGCTATTCTAAAAACCCTAAACTAATTCAAGTAAATGTTCACTACATACGCAAGCACCTCCTGAATCATTTCATTATTTGGTTTGAAATGAAGCCAGTTCCATTTGGTTCTAAAGAGAGGTTTTTGATAGTTCGTTAGAAGTTCTCTACTGTAATCGATTCAGGCGTCACACGCTTCACCTAAAAACAAGAAGAAGAAAAATAGACACTGTGTCCTGCAAAGAAAGAAAATTCGTAGTCTGGTAGTTCAAAGAAACAGAAACAGTAGTACCTATTACATGAAAAAAATTCACTAATAATTTATTGGAGGAAAGATGGCTGGAAAGTAATCAGAGGACTGCGAAAAGGAAAGAAAGGGAAAACGATTATTGACATGATGAAAATGAGTAAAATGGTAACAGTACTTTGCGAAGATGCTGCGAGAAGACAGAAATAGAGCCTACAAAATACCGGAATTCCGGGATTTCGAAAACCGGGATCCAGGACAAAATTGATGCCGCGGTATTTCGGTATTAATTTAATCTTATTTTAGTAGAAAATATTTTGGATTAATGATATTTATTTGTAGTGGAAAATATTGTATATGTAGGTACAGGGTGGACTAATAGTGTGTGGATGGAAGACTGTGGGGTTTATTATCGAACATTTCGTTCATGGGATATGGTAAGGCTACAAATCTAAAATATTTTCACTTGAATCGCAAAACTTAGAGGATGATTTATATCAAAGTTGCATTTTTTTAATGGAACCCGCTGTATATTCCAAGGTCAATTCTAGTGCGACTTTATGTGTGACACATAGTACTTATAACGAATCGTTTGCATGTGTCCAAAAAATTGAATATCGCAGGGATCACAAAGCTTAGAAGGCCGTGACGATGCGATATTATTAAAACATGAAATGTATCTAACTATTATAGGTACTATCGTAACCCGGACGGTCAAATCCGAAATCTTCTTGTGATCGGAGAAATTACTACGTTAATTGACAAAATTTCAATAAACGGTAACTTGATTTTTCAAATGGCACTACCAATTTTTCTTTATTACGTTTTAATTTTTGAACTACGAATTTACAAAATTATAATTGCGAGTTAATTAATTTCCAATTTTAATATTGAATTTAATTTAAACTTTTTAACTTCAAGTATTAACAGTAATATTTTGCGTTTCGAATTTTGAAATTTGAATTTTCAAATTATATTTTAGGATTCATTAGCATTAATACGTAATTTTATAATTTTATGTGGATTTATTTAATTTACATTTTATTTACATCTTTCAATAACTTGAATATTTTGAATTTTGAATTTTGAACTTTGAATTTCTATGCTGTTCGTTTTTTCTTTTTCTTTTATAGTTTCAACAGTAAAAAAAAGTCAATACCGGTATCAACACCGGGATACCGGGATTCTCTTGATTGAATACCGAAAACCGGTATTCAAAATTTCTTCCGGTATTGTAAGATTTGTAAGCCCTAGACAGAAACAAATTTAAAGAAATAAATTGAGAATAAACGTGTGCACAAGACACCTAGACAAAGAAATAAGCGCCGACGAACTACAGAAAGCGGCAACAAAGATGAAGAATGGTAAATCTCCAGATACTGGAAGTATTGCTGTTCAATTAATAAAATTACAAGAAATTTCGGAATATTAGGTCTTACCGTTACCATATGTGTTTAACAGATGTCTTATATTTATAACCCAGAACGGACTGGAAGGTAGGTTTTTTTAATAAAATTCAAAAAAGGACTCGATGCACGAACCAAAGAGATTCAAATAACTTGGAGAAAGAAATCTACAGGAAAACGACTGGAGGAACCGGCAACGATGGCATTTGGGATGCGGGAGATGGTTACCTATGGTGTAATTTTCAGAGAAAAAGTAATGGTCAGATGTAAGGAGTGGAGAGAGAGGGGCTTGTATCATGGATGTGAAGATTGTGACTTTGGGCGACTTTTAAATTATTGTTCCTACTACTACTTTTCTACTAAAAGGTGGATAATTTTTAAGCTTTTCTTGTCCATTCGTAATATGTATTTCAACAAGTAGGTAGGTATAGATATTTCTGATTGAAAATATTGTGCCCATGACTATAGGTAATGTGTGGCGTGTAATGGACGATTTTTTTTACAATTAATCAATTAAAAAACCTCAAACCTGTTAATGAGCATCATTGTAGCGCATTTTATTTAAGTTGAGCGTCGTTGCAGCACGATTCACACTCGCACATGTTAAATGAAGTTATTTAATTTATTTAGTATTATTAATTAAACGATTTTAGTTGCATTGTGTAAAAGTTTAATCTTTTATTAATATAATACCTGTCAACAATTTCAAAGCACCATCGATTTTTGGAAAAGTGGAAATGTTTATTTGCCTAAATATTTGCTTTTTGAAAAATTCAAAATAAAAATAAGTAAATTCAGATTTTTAGTCTCTACCAAAAAGTTAAGTAGACTTTTTGTCTAAAATAATTAGGGATGCAAGTAATCGAATATTAAGATTTTTACACTGAACTGTGGTTCATCGGCCCTGTACCTATATAATAATAACAAGTAATTCCATTCAAACTTTTTATTTAAAATAAGTAGGTATTTAAATTTGGGTTGTACTTATAATTTAAAAAAATTAGTAGAATTACTTAAATAATGCTGTTGGAACGCGAAACTACTTTGTACCCCGGCCCTTTATATAACGTCTCAACGGATTAAAGAATAGGAGCGAAAGACACTTTTTCAAAACAAGTTTTTTTGACAATTAAGTTAGGAAATGAATTAACGTTTTGCGGTAGATTTTGAGTACTCATTTTCTATTGCCAGTTTACCGACTTAATACCAGTTCACTATTCTATAATCAATTAGTTTATTTTTACAATTTCCTATGCAAAATACGCCCAGCTACAGTAAAGTGTTTACTTGGCAAAGGAAAGCACGTTTCTTTTATTAAAGGATTATCAGATCCTTTATCGTTTTGTACTGTTGTCCGTCCGTTCGTCCGTCCGTCCGTGTGAGTGACTAAGCGTCGAATCGTGTTCGAAATTTGGTAAATAGATTCTTTATAGATCAATAAAGAACGTTATTGATTTTCAGGTCCCCAACAAACGTTACAGGGGTTCTCGGTGGATCGCCAACGGACAAAGTTTTAGAATTTAGGTAACCTATAATTAATTCCCTAGATCTCGTATCGTCTTCGGACTTTTGCTAATTTATAGCTCTTCAAGACGTTTCGGTACAACAACGTTGACGTACCCTAAACTTTCTTTTGGCCCAATTGAACGGGTTGAAAAGTGGTGCAAATGTATACATTTTAAGGTAACTTTCAGCAGCGGTGCATCGGCAATTTGTCATCGAGTGTCGCAATTTCTTGGTGGATATTTTCTAAAATCCTGTAAGGATACTGACGTTTCAAACTTCGACCATCTTCAGGGTTTCAAAGAATAAAAACCTAAATTCTTCCAGTGAACGAATGTGATTTTTTCACATTTGTATAAAGTTGCAATGCCCCAACATATTTTTTTACAAAAATTAACCCCCTTTCACCATCAACTTCCCACAGTAAATATGTTAACATTACGTCGCACATCGTTTTCAGTAAATTTTTTCCAATTAACGAATATGATCTTTTTTTTGTTGACATAAACGAATTCAATGTATTTCTCGAACTATTTGTCATTTTTGTATACTTTACAGCCGAAGTTACAAAGGATTAAAATAGATAGTCATTAAAATAAAGTGGCAACACTGACGACCCTTTGATATTATATTAATTAAATCGATCCTATCGTAAATATTTTAGGTGGAAATGTCATGTTGTACGTCCAATTTTGTCTTTCTTCGAAATTCAAATCATTTTCCAAACAGAAATAATGAAGAAAAATTGAATAATGGAATAACTACAAAAACCTTTAAACTGCTACTTTCATATTTTTCGATAGTTAGCACTTACGAATAATAAGTTTCAAATTCACCTTTTGAAAGGTGAATTTGAAATTATTTTAATTAATTAAAATTATTTTAATGATAGACGGGGGGACAAGCTGTTCATCAAAGAAAATTGAGCGCCACAACGAACAAGTAATTTTTTTATATAGTTAAGTAAACGCTTTCATTATTAATTAACCACACTTGAATGACTTTGGAGCCTGATAAGGAATAATTAAGTTTAATAAGTTTGTCATTAGGTAATATTAAATTGTTCAAAAACGAGTTTTTGAGAATATTATGATGGTGTATCTGATGAAATATTGATAAATCTAATTCGTCCATTAGCTCTTTTTAGTTAATTTAATTAAAAAGTTGAGTAAAGGAAATAATAAACGAAACAGAACTGATTCACATGTTTCAATAAAACGTTGAAGTGTGGGTTTCAGATCCATTTCATTGTGCTTCCTTGTAACGCCCTTGCGTTGATTTCCTAATTTAGATTTGAAATATTCTAATTTCTTTTACTTTAATGACTAATATTCTTAAAATTTGCTACATTACATTGTATTGTAAGCATCTGCTTTCATGACTCATCATCTTAGCCCTATGTAACCTGAACCTTTGGAATTCTCTTTGTTCGCTACAAAGTAGCGATGACTAAATTGTTTTGCCCACTTCTTGTTGCACGGCAGATGTTTTCATTTCTTTGTCTCTTTGTAATAATTTGCTGACGTGGAACTTGCTGATTCATTGCCTTTAGGGTCCAGAGCCCCTTTCCTCTATTCATTTTCTTCAGTTAGCTACTTACTACTTGCTTCCTTTCGACTTACATCGCTTCAATAATCACGTCACAACGCTTCATTTCTGTACGATAAGATTTGCATTTACTAAAACTCGAGTTATTTTCGGCTTTTGTGCTCATCTATCAAAAATTTAGTGAAAGTTCTTACTGGTGCTTTAAGAAATCACTGAAATCGTATTTTTACGTATATTTGTGCAGCAAAGAAAAGTGTACGTGAGTTCTTCTTAAACGCTGGATTAAAAACTATTTACCAGGTTGGTACTGATTTTTTCTGCTCAATGTAGTTACCTAATTTCGCTTACCCTTTTTCTAGCGGTTTTACACCGGTAAACAAAACTAACTCAAATCTACTACCATTTTCCTACATCTTTCTCCGAAATCTACTTCCGTTACCGACGGCTACGTGGGACAAACCATCTCTTCAATCCCTCGATCGCCGCTCCGAAAACGCATCGAATTCAACCTTTACTATACCGTCGCTAAGTGAAAAACCAATTTTAGTTTTCCCCTTTGTTACTTATTTTGAACTTTTTATACTTACTTTAATTTTACCTACTTAGTTATTTTTTTTCCTACTATTTTATTTAAAAGATTCTGTTTAAACATTAACCATTTTTACTATTTAAAATTTGCTACATTTGCTATTGCTGTAACGTAACTTTACCGTATTATTTCGTTTGAATTTTCTAAAGTAATATAGTTTATTTGCTAATTTAATTTTCTATTTGCTAAATATTAATTTGTTATCGAATTACCTTTAACTTTTTTTGAATTAACGTAACTATTTAAATTTGAACCTAATCTATATTTGGTATCCGATTTTTGAATCACAGGATAGTACTCGTGTAATTATTCCATTCGACCCTTGTTTTTTATTTTGTTTAAGGACTTGGAAAAACTGTGCACAGGAGTTCCAACATCCGACTCAACTTTAACAAAGAAAGGTAGGATTTTCCATTTAACCATCGATTACTGTCTATTGCATTTTTAAAGTCGCATCCCTATATCTCAATTTGATTATTAATCTAACGTCATTTTACTTACAATTTTTGCTTAACTTAAAGGTAGTTTAGACCCACGTATTTTGTGCTACAAATTTAATTTGTCAAAACTCATACAATTATCATTTTCTTGTATTTATAAAAACTGATTTTATTTTGTAATATTTTATTTGAATTATTCATTATAATCACCTTAAATTTATTTACTTCTCTTTTTATTGCTGAAACTACCCCGTTCTCTTTCAGAATTGACATCGTTACTGTTATAACTGTTAATACCTTCGTAATTCGGATTAGCAGCCTTATTTTTCTAGAAGAATTACGTGGCGCCCTTTTCGTTATTTATTTTTTCCCTATTTTACTACCCCTATTCTAATCCTTTTCGCTCATTATCTCTAACCTGCGACCACCTGTCTACTAGCACTGAACTACTGCGGCCATTGCTCCATTTAATTTCGTTGCGACCCAATTCTTGTCGTAACATCTTTATGAACATTAATTGGTTCAGTAGAAATGTAAAAAAAGCGTTTCCAAAAAATCGATAAGAAATAAAACGAATTTAGAATGAAACAGTACGTTGAAAACTAGGAAGGAAACTGATGATGTAAGTATACAAACCGAAACGTAAAAGCGTGTAATTTTGTGATTATAAATTGAAACCGTAATCAGTTATTCATCGCGAATAATTTTCAATTTAGACATTTGATTTAGTTCTACCTACACATGTTTACATAACATAGTGTATGGCTATTTGGTCGGGTGTATTTGATAGAATTTTAATAATATAGAAAGTAAATAAGTGAATTAGGTATTTATTTCAATTTCCCTACATGTAAAACATCATTACGTTTTACAAACACGAATAATAAAGGAAGTCGTAAATAAATATGTAAATGCTTTAAACTTAAAACACGAACACACAGGAATTTTACTTGAAGAACAATACCTAAAAAACATTATAAAGACAAAAGGCGAAACGTCCGAAATTGTTCACACGCTGAAAATGAGATTTGCGTGCTTTACTTTGATCGTATTTTTTCGCTCAAAACTTGGCGAATTTTATTATTTGTTAGTTTCTGTATTTTAAGTTCACCAAAACATTATTGTTAATTAACAAGATCATTTATTTTTCATGGAAAAACGGATTAGGTAATAACAAGCCATTTAAGGGCAAGGTCGCGATACCGATTGCATTATTCAAGTTTATTGGAAATTGATGACCGATAATTTGATATAGTAAATCGCTAGATGGTGCTATTTTAACGCAAAAATTCAAAAAAATGTTACTTACTAGACTTCGATTAATTCGCAACTGATGAGAAGTTTTTTGGGTCCCAATTCCGTAATGGCTACAGTTTGATCGTGAACGTAAACCATTATTAACGAATCATTTTTAATTCTTCTTCCCGAATATTCCTTAATATTAACTTGACGTTGAGCCCTCGCACTTATAAAACCACTAAAGAATCCCAAAACGGGAAACTTGAACGAAAATGTCGGTTTTCCTTGCGTGCCAATAATGCACAGTATAAAAAATGCGGTATAAATCACTTCACTTTTGATTACCATATTTGAACCAAAAAGAGATCGCGTCCGGCTTTGTCCCAAATCTAAAATAAAAGTACGAGTTTACATTTTTTCTAAGAATTTGTCAAAGTTTTAGTGAGTTTTTTTATGTTCGGGAAATTTTATTAAGTGTGTGACCACTCCGAAGTTTCTCTCGCGAGCACTTGACATGAAATACACGAGCTCAGGTAAATACAACAAAAATAACGCATTAAATAATAACTACTCGTTTATTCTTCAGTAGGTCAGTAGAAACTTCATTCAATCATTCGACATATTGGTCATTTCCATTTAACATAATTATAAGTACGAAACGTCTATTTTACTATAATAATTAATTGACATTGTGTCCTTGCACATGCCTATTATAAATTAATGCCCAATTTTCAAAATTTATCGATTGGAGACGTTAATTAAAAACAGTCATTTGGTGTAAAATTTTCGATTACGTAATTTATTATAAAACCCGGAAATATCAGTCATTAAATTTCAGAATTAACCTTATTATTTCCCTTGTATTGATTTTCTATTTTGCTTTATGCGGATACAAGCTATCTTTTTATGGATCATTGATGACGTTTAAGCGTTAATAAGGAAGGAGTGCAGTTAATTAATATGACTCGTACACTGAAATTTGACCAAAAAAAAGCTGTTAAGGGAAATAAAAGCAAATTTTAGACCCTTTTGGATTTCATTGCAAGAAGAGCCACTCTTAACTATTAAAAAGTGTCCCTCAAATTTCACCCTTAAGGTGCATCTGCACGGTCGGTTTTCTTACTATTTTTTCGTTCGCGAACCGGTTACTTTGCGCGAAAGAACCTTCTATAAAAAATATTCTTAACAAAATTGCAGTAGTTCTCATTCTATGGGCGGATTGATTTAGAGAGGGGTTGTTTTCAAAATAGAGAATTCCCAGCTATCTTTTGTTTATTTACCTGTGGTTGTCAGCACTTCGGTATGTACCTACATGTGTTGGATATGTGCTACGAGATTCAGCATTCTTGACTAGGTAGGGAACGGAACCAGAGATCCCGCGGTCTTGGTTCCGATCGATTTCACTCTCAGCTGCTATATCGAAATCTTAGAACATTCCTTTGTCGAATTTTCAAAAGGATCTAAAGAAGGAACTTGCCAAGCACTTATCAACATCTCGCTTGACGAATTCCGCTTGCGTCTGGTTGTCCAGAAAGTACCTGCATGAACCTTCACTGCCTTCCATACACGGTTTCATCTCCTCGATCACTTCCTCTTCTACTCCATCTTACCCACAATTACGCATTGTGGCCCTTCCAGTTGTGAATAATCCTCCTTCAGAGGAACGAATTTCAACTTGGTGTACCTATAGTAAAAGGATCTGTGCAAAACGCAAACACACAGTGGAATTCGGCAGGGAGGCGCACTGTCGGCAGAGCTCTTCAATATAGCTCTGGAGAAAACCTTAATCAGCCGCAGGAGTGATAGAGATTAACGTTGTAAACGAACTTTTGCATTTCTACCTCGATACGAGATATTTTTTTACGGGAATGGTACTAGTTAAAAATAGAAAGGCGGTAACCAGCATGAGTGTAAAGAGTGCGTGATTACGAACACTACCTATGAGTGGAAGAAGGAATAGGGCATGTAGTTGGGGATCCCTCGACGATGTTGTAAAGAGGAAAAGAGATAGTGGAGAGATAGAGAAGCCACGCAGGGGGAAATAGAGGAGCAGGATAGCGTCTTTAGCTGTGGCAAGGTGCCCAAAAGATCCCCAATCAAGAGAGAAAAAGGAAAGAGTGACAATATAGAGGTGGAGGACGAAGAGATGGATAAGGTGCTAGAAAAACTGGATAGTATGACGAAAGAAATAAGGTCCGGATTAGAATGTGTGAAGAGGGGCATCAAGGAGAACAACGAAGAACTTATAGGCCTCAGAAATGAGGTAAGAGTAATGAAGGAAGAGCAGAAGAAGAAAGATAGGGAATGGAACAAGGAGAGAAGGGAGATAAAAGAAGAGATAGATAAAATAAAGAGGGAAATGGAAAGGGGAGAAAGAATTAGAAAGAACAATAACATAGGTGGTGAGAGATAGTAATCTAAGCGAACCAGATAGGAAAGTTTATACAGGGCAAATT
This sequence comes from Pyrocoelia pectoralis, assembly GCA_036250285.1. Classification (NCBI taxonomy): domain Eukaryota; kingdom Metazoa; phylum Arthropoda; class Insecta; order Coleoptera; family Lampyridae; genus Pyrocoelia; species Pyrocoelia pectoralis. Next base: position 7,252,806 of record CM070080.1, read on the forward strand.
GGGGGTGAGTGTAGTGATTAGGGCGGCATGGATTATGAACAAGCGGACTGAAAATTAGTTAGTAGTGGCGGAGTTGGGTAACTGGAGTGAGAAGATGGAAGTAATGCGGAGTGAAGGGCTCCTAAGAAATACAAATGTATACATTGATGATGATCTGACGACCGAGGAAGAAGAGATTAGAAAGATTGCCAGGAAAGAAAGGGCTAAAGGTACAAGGGTGGATGGGTTATAGAAAAATGTGGATAGAGGAGAGATACAATAGATATGATTGGAATGAAGAGATAAGAGGGGAGAGAGCCGTGCAAGCGAAGGGTAGAGGTAAAGGATCAAAAAACTAGGGAGTAAGGGCGGAAATGGGGAGGGAAAATGGGCGGGGGAAATAAAGAGAGAAAGAAAAGATGTAAGAGAAGGAAGATCATGTTCTGGAATGTGGCTGGTATAAAAAATAAGGGGGAAGAAATTTGATGCTGGATGGAGGATGTAGTAGAGAGAAGTAAAGGAAAGTAAAGATAGTAGGAGAAAGGGGAGAGTATTGGGGAAGGGAGGTCATAGATAGTTTACACATATGTTAAGGGAATGGGGGTAGGTTTTTTTGCTTGCTTGCAAAGTATATCTGTGTTAAGATATGTTAATTATTGTACATACTGTTTGCTTTAGAGAGGGTTTCTTTTGTAAAAAATTTTTAATTTTTAAACAAAATAAATTTATTGATTGATTGATTGACATAGCTCTGGAGGGAACCTTATAAATGAGCTGCAGATCAAAGAATCATTGGTAACTAAAGAAAAACAGATAATTGCCTATGCCGACGACATTGGCATCCTAGCAAGAACACGAAGGAGAAGAAAAAGGCCACAAGCAGGGAATAGAGCATAATATTATATGAATAAAACGCTGCTTAAAGATGGAAAGCTGAGTAGAACAACCAAAATGAAAATACATATATAAGACATTGATCAGATCGGCGGTGGCTACCTGCGGGGCAGAAACGGTTTGTCTTCCATTGAGAACATTTGAAAGAAAGATAATACGCACCATTCTAGGATCAAGAAAGGATGAGAACAATGAACCCATCCCGAAATTAATAAAGAAATAAACGGCGAATATATTGCAAAATATATGAAGTCCCCGACAATTAAAGAAAATTATGAGAAAAAATGACAACGACGTACTAAAGAAGATAACACTATGGAAACCACAAGAAGTCAGAAAGAGGGACGAAAACCGAAGATCAGATGGTGGAATAACCAAGTGATAAATAACCTAGCGGCGATGGGAGTGCAGGAATGGAGGAGAGAGGCTCTGGATAGGTAGGAATGGAGGGTGATTGTCGAGACAGCTGCATCCCATGAGCGTGAGGCGAGGGAACTGCAGTTTCCCGATTATAGTAAAGGATCTGTCGCAACGCGAAAAAGATTCGTCTGATTGAGCGATATTTTTGAAAGGTCTGCTTTTGGCAAAAGAGAACGTTTTATTTGGTCTTCTTCTTATCCAAAATAATTTCGAAATTTCGAAATAATGGTTCTGGAAGGTTATTGTTTCATTTGGGCTTTCGCGTTATCTCATCATACACGAAAAAATGTGAAACTCTAGTCTGCCAATCCAAAATTGCTTCAACTACAATGAGAAAACTTGGGCACAGGGTGCATTTTGTTTGTAATCGAAGTGCGCGCAAAGTGTTAACTTTCGTATGATTTTTTGGTTTTTGAGATTTTCAAATCCGCTTTTCTGAAATAAAGCTGATAGGTATGTTCTTTTTCTTTCGGCCCACCAGCCACTATCTCTTTCACATTATTTAGATGCCTCTCGCCCTATGTAAACATGGGAGAAATATTTGATAGGCCAGACTTTACGGTTATGGTTATAACAAGTGCTGAAAGCGGCCTCCACCGGCATTCAGGCATCTCGCTGCGCTCTTACGAGAATGTTCTGATTGACACGTTGTAATTCTTGAGGCGAGATGTTATTTATCTCATTAGTAATGTTCCCTTTAAGTTGGTCTATTGTCCGAAGGTGTTGTTTGCATAAACTTTGTTTTTCAGAGATCCCCATAAAGCGTGTTAAATCCAGCGACCGCGGGAGGTTTTTGCTGGCAATGGCGAGCTTGTTTTCAGGAAACACTATGCTGATATGGGCCATACCCTGGTTGGATGTGACACCATCTTGTTGGAAGACGCCATACTCCTTTTCATTTTCTGTTAATTGTGTAAAGAAAGTGTCAAAGAGCTCCAGATATCTTGAAGTGTTAATCGTATCATTGGAAAAATTGGTGCCGATAGTGAGCATTCCTGACACTGCACATCTTCTGTGACTGAAGAGGTTCTTCATGCACAACATATGGGTTAGTCTACGACCAATTCTGTGAGTTAACATAACCAGGCACTTGAAACCAGGCTTCATCTGTCATAAAGAAGAGCATTGGGTCCAAGAAACCTTCAACGATTGAAGATAAGAGTGAGTTGCAATAAGCCACTCGTTTCTCTTTGTCTGTTTCTTGTAACTCATACACTTCACTGACACGAAATGGTCGGAATTTGAGATCTTTCGTTAGCACACAATGGCACATTGTCCGAGATACACCAAATTGCTGAGACAATCTCCTGATCGATTTATTGGGGTTTCTCGTCATGTTTCGACTACCAGCGGTGTGTTATCACGATAGGATGCTTGTTCTTCTTCATATCCACGATAGAACCTTTAGCCTTTATTCCTTGTAGGTATAAATCTTGAATTGTGCTGGTTGTGGGTATTTTGTTATGAGGGTGTTTATCCCGAAACTCACGCGCATCCAGTACTTTTAGATAAAAAACTTTTTTGTTTTGGCAGGCATAATATGGCATTCAGTTTACTTTTTGTTTTCAACAATAACGCTTGATAGTTACTTCAAAATTTCTCTTTGCCGCGTTGTGTTTTTCGCCCCTAAAAAACAAATAGATACACTAATCCGTTTTAGGAGTTGTTATAGTCGTCTCTGCTTGAGCCTTTTTCTTTAACAAAAACAACTATGGAGAATCTGGATGATAAAATTAATCTAGTAAAACCTATCCTTCACCATTTTTGGATGTCCCTATTTTCCTTTCCTTCCAAAGACGTGGAAATTGCATGGAAAAGGCAATACCAGGCAGGTTACTTTGCCCGATCATTTTTCCAAATGTCTTTGGAGCAAAATTGCTCATGTTTGAAGTTTTACAAAATCTTAAATATGATTTCCATTGAAAAAAAGCACTCACTTATTCTACACTCAGGTGCAAAAAAAACGGGTCACTCCGTGCAAAAAAAACGGGTCACTCCTTTTTCTTTTAATTCTGATGTTGTTTTAGTACTTATAATAAAACTTTTGGTATTTTACAAGGAAAGAGAGCATCAGGATATAGAAAAAAATAACATATGGTATTTATCAGTTTATTTAATGAACAATAATAATCGAAAATAATAATGTAGGTATACAACAAAGAAATCGCATTTCCGCAAAGTAAACTTAACAAAGATTAAACATGAAAATTTCATTTGAATAGATTTCAATACTTTATATTGCCTCCTCTAGCCCTACTCTAGGCATAATGTCGAATTCGGAAAGGTAGTGAAGAATGCATATCTTTAAATTTCATTTTCGATTATTATTGTTCATCAAATAAACTGATCAGTACCATATCTTGTTTTTACTACACCCCAATGGCATCTTTCATTGTAAAACAACAAAATTTTTACTATAAGTACTAAAACAACATCAGAATTAAAAGAAAAAGAGTGACCCGCTTTTTTTGCACCTGAGTGTAGATTGCATTAAATTGTTTCAAATAAAAACAGGAAATCATATTTATGCAACTAATAAAGTTAAATAAGACATAATAGCTGGCGAAAGTTGTTTTTTTTATATACATATATATAGATTAATGCCGTGTAGTAAACAGGCACAACAAATTAATACAGGTCAATAATGGCTGATACATTTCTCAACACGCAATCTAAATATTTTATTTTAAAAAAAAACCGATAAAAACAGCTGGTTTAATTGTTCGATTTAAAAAATGTATTTTTTTTAATGAAAATAGCTTTGCATTGATTAATATGTCTTAAGCAATCTCTATTTCACTTTCGACCTGTAAAAAACGTTACATAAAGATGCTAATTGGAAAGTAAAACCGATGCTGTAACATGCACGAGTATCATATTACAAAATTTCTCTAAATTCACCGTCCTTTCCTCCAGGGGTGGACTTCATATGGAAGGATCATCGTCCACTAATATTTATATTTTGGTAATAGATGTCTTCCGAAAATGGGCCTTGGGCTTTACGAGAAGATGGTAGTCTGAGTAGTACTAGTACAACCGAGAATAGTTCGTCCAGCTCGAGTGTAAGTATGAACACCAAACGAAACCGTACATTTACGTTGAACATATCAGCTTTCAGCTCATCTTCGAGCAACAAAGTCAACCTCGGATCTTCCGTTAACAAATAGAAAACGTAGATATCAGCGAACACGAAATTATGGATCTAAACACATCACAATACCGTTTGGAAAACGAGCAGAATATTCAAGCACGAGTGCTAAATCAAGGCAACCATTCGTTTGTTCACTCTACGTCACAACATACGATTTAGTTAATGGCCACAAACGTATGGAATTGGGAGCCAAGTCATTAATGTCAAGTATCCGAAAGATGGTGGTGGGTAAAGTTCGGTTTCAAAAAACTCTGTGCGGACTCACCGTCGCCTTTACAAGGGAAGAAGACGCGGAAAGTGTAATAAAATTACCCTTACAAAATATCTTTGGTGGTCCCGTTCAAGTTGCAAGATTTCTGACGGGTGAATACAAATATCGACCAAGACTACTGATTAGGGATGTACCGTGGTGCATACCCAAAGTAGAAATAGAGCAAGCGCTCAGAAAGCAGGGAATACGTACAAGTAAAGTTATTCGGACGAAAACGCAGGTAACAGTTGAGGTGATGGACGCCTTAGACGTACAGCGGTTAGTAGATGAAGGATTGAATTTTTTTAATTGTACGTCCTTCAGCGCCGTGCCGGAGAAGTATTCAAATCAAGGAGAGATTGATATTGTGCAGTGTTTTAAGTGTCAAGGTTTTTGGCATACTTCAGCTCATTGTCGTCACGGTCCCAAATGTGTTAGATGTGGAGAGAATCATAACGTTGAAACTTGCCCTCGTCCTAGAAGCACCCCTATATGTTGCCATTGTGGTGGTCCACATCATGCCGCTTACAAATTATGTCCGGTGCGTTTACGCCTCGTTAATTTAACATCCATTGGAATCCAACTTGCGAAAAGTAATCCAAGTGGATCATTACGAACAAATTTGCTTTAGAGATACGTTGTCCTTGTCAATGTCCATGGTTGCTAATAAAAAAATTTTAAGTACGTCGCACCTTTACTTAGATGAAGATGTCATTATTAGACGGCTATATATTCCCATCGGAATTGTAGCCACTCTTGTAGGAAAAGTTCTAGAAATAATAATGAGTTCCTGTATTTGTGCTGTTCGTATGTGCGTAAGTTGTTCGAAATGGCTCCAGAAGTTTGGAATTTACGGAATTCGTTATGTGCAACTATGTGAACTGCTCTCTGTACCATCCACTGAATTTGCTTTTATTGCTTCATCTAATGCTACCTTAAACAGACGACATCGCTTTTTCTATTGGCACCTTTGGAAATTTCTTGTACAACTCCGTCGTCATTTTAGTTAGTCTAACCAGTAAAGGTCGTACCTATATAACTACTGCCGAGGCAAGATGACACATGTCAGAGTGTTACTATTTTGCAATCGTTTTTGACTGGACTGTATTTATTGTCTACCGTGTTGGGTGTGAACAAGAAAAAAGTTCCCATTGTTCTCAAACTCGAAGATTTTCAATCACTAGCGTTAGGCACGGGAAGCATCTTTCAGAACTATTAAATATGCCATGAAGAATCCAGAATTCACGTTACCGGTTCTGGTGTTTAAACATCAGAGACATCTAGATAAGACATTTGAGCAATGTGAAGAAAACCTCTGGTGCAAAGTTACTGAAAGAATCCTCAACCCTAACAATATTAATAATCTCGCTTTTTGTGGAGCTGGCGAAAAATTTGAGTACTAGTATACATTAAGGGTAATTTCCTATACCAATCTTCGAACTCTTATTAAACAAACCTGCCTCGCCAGCATTCCTTTAAGAACACTTTAATACACGGTGAATAAAATAAAATAAATCATAGTATTCGTGACTGTGGGCTACTCCGGGTTGTATGTAGTACAACTGTGAAACTTTAGAGTGTCTTAACATCTCTCTTTCTTCTCCTGTTTGCTCAGTTGTTGATTCAGTTGTATCTCGGATGGTTTTCTCTGCTGGCCTCTCAGTAATTTGCTCGTTTATTTCCATAGTTTTGATCTCAGTTTGTTAAGTTGCTGATTGAGTTGATTTCGCGGTAGTTCCCTCTATTGACCCCTCAGTTGTTTCCCTACTTTAGGTCTCAATAAATTCTTCCCGTTGTTCGTTTAAAAGCAGAGTTTTATAAAAACCCCTCCAAAAAAATAATCTGTCTACGACCTTTGTTATCCTGATGTATTATATGTACAGTATTTAACAAATATAATATCCCTTCGATACTGTGATTTAGGCAACAAACATATCACTTAGTAGATGGTAGACGATGTATATACCTACTCTTTGGTTTAACGTATAAGTATTTATTTTATAATACCTACTTATAAATAAAGAAGCGAAACGATTAGATTTAGCATATTCACAAATTACATTCTTTATCTATAGGGAAAGCCCATCGACATATAGAAATAGACTGCGCGTGGTTATGCTAAGCCCGGATACTGCAAGTGAGAGAGAGGGTAAACGTGGAGGCCTAGTTCTAGCTTTATCTGTCGCGTATCTATTGGTTGCTGCATTTTAATGGGAATGCAGCGACCAATAGATACGCGACAGATAAAGCTAGGGGAATGCAGCGACCAATAGATACGTGACAGATAAAGCTAGAACTAGGCCTCCACGTTTACCCTCTCTCTCACCTGCAGTATCCGGGCTTAGCATAACCACGCGCAGTCCATTTCTATATGTCGATGGGAAAGCCAAACAAACTTGCGTGCACGTCATCAGTGACGTATTTCCATGTCTTTTGTGGCAAAGTTTCCATCGCTAAGTGTATCATAAAATTTTGTAAAAAACAACTCTAAAAGCAATGCAATTAATATAAGACTTTTGAGATGAAAATGTATGTGCACAAGCTTGTTTTTGTTGAGTTTAGACGCTTCTCAATGTAAAATGTTGTGATAAAATTTTAATCAACAGACCAGTAAGTAACGACGTAAACCTAGCCACTGTCAGGGAATGGTGCTGTGTTGCCATCTTTTATTCATCGATATTTTGACGTTACGGATGACAGTATTCTGACAGGCATATTTAATTGATTTTTGTCATCAACAATTTGTAATGGTAATTAATGTTTATTTGTGGTTGAATAAGAAATATTTGCTGGGACATTAAATATTTCCTGATCACTTTGACAATACTGTAAATGTAAACGTCATCAAACGCTGATGACGTGCACGCAACTTAGTTTGGCTTTCCCTATATAAAACACCATGTGATATGTTGGTTGCCTAAGTCACAGTATCCAAGGGACATTACATTTGTCAAAGACTATGTACTTGACAGTTCCTGAGACAGTTGCTAAGGCCGAGTGATCTTATAAACATTAATTTTGACAAGGTAGTTAACAACTTTTGGACCCTAACAAAATTACAAAACAATCATAATATCATAGTTAATCACCACAAAGGTGCCCTTTTGTCTTCCATCTATTTCATTGATTGAGGGCACTATTACTAGGTTCGCTTCTTCCCCTTCTCCTGCTTTCAACATTGATGTTACGTTCCATGTTCCAAGCCTTCTTTCCCCTTTCATTTCATTGCATTTCATTTACTTTTGTTTTGTATTGCCTTTGTCTTATTATCTGATTATCCCTAGTTTTTTTTTTATTTTGATTATCACTTCTAAACATAATCATTAATGTTTGTATTCTTCAAATCAATTTTACCTATTCTTCATCTGTTTTTATTTTTTGATAACTAAAAATACTGTGATTTCCTTTCTATTCCTCTAATTTTGAGATTCCTCTTAAATTTTTTCTGTTCTTCCTCGGTTAAATCATTATCAATACAGTATCAATATTATTATTAATAAATACAGCACCTAGTGTCTCTTAATCTGAAATATCCCTGACAACCTCTCCTCTATAATATAGCAATATAAGATAGGTATAGTTAATACATGCAACAAGACACATACCTACACCACAGAATAAAACACAAGTGATACAGAAGCGACACTCTGCTAAATCTCTTTGCAAATTTTCTTATCGCGTGGACTAACAACTCCGCCTTCTTTGTTGTAGAATATAGTGCGCGCATTGATACATTATACATTTCAGCGTATGTTCCTAGCGGTGCCCGGTGCGTTGAACTCTTATTGCGAGAATTCTATCGGAATTAGTTTTACGGCGAACCGCTTATCACATGCGAAAATGTATGGCAAATATTTTTCGTTTAGGTATCACATTTTTTATACGATTTCAAATTTAGATAATAATGACAAAAACTACAAACCACTCCTCTTTTTACTAGCCTTGCTAATGCAACAGACAAGGAAGTTTGACAAAATGGGCGTGGTTGCTCCAAGGAGACCGCCTTGTACCGCCAAGATAATTTCAAAGGTGCCGAAGAAGAGTGTCGCTTCTGTATCACTTGTGTTTTATTTTATGCCTACACAATAGGTAGGTGATTGTTTCTCCCCTACAAGTCTAAAACCCAATTAACACCAAAATTTAGGCACAAACGATACAAGATAACACTAAGAATTTTGTTAATTCAAACAGGAAACTTATTATTTTCTTCCTCCCTATGATCGAATGAAAAGTATTAAGACCAAAGAGATACTCTTTGGCAAGATATTTCATGTATACTCACATATTATAAATGTTTGTCGTCGGTGCACAGCCGTTGACGACTAATTTAACACCAACAGTAATTTACCGATATTTTAAAATATCGAAGCAGATTTAGATTAATTACCTTCAACTTGCACGATGACGTTAAAATTGCATATACCTACCATAACAAAATTGGCATAAAAAATGGTTTTATTACTCACATAAGTCAACACACGGTTGCATGAAGTCGTTAAATATAAAGCCGTAAAAATCCGGTAGTAGATTCTTTTAATGTTTATTAGCAAAATTCCATAATATAATAATATAATGGCTCGTTACAATTTTAAAGTGCTAATGACGTAAACAATTTAATTTCGAGAATGGCCTTCCTGCATTTTTATCCAGAAAGTGTAAATACCTACTTAATGTAGTGTAGGTATGGCTTGTCTCAATTTATATCGTCTTGAAACTTATCTCGTAAAAGGATTTATTTTCAAATCTGCATTGTTAGTAGATAAACACGTTGTAAATGCCTACCAGCCCACTCAGGGTTGGGTTAGGTATGCGTCACCCAGTGCGAACAATTAAAATTAATAATTACTATTAGTATCCCAAGTAACACAGCGAGCTGTCATTTGGTCATCACAACGTCATGGCAGCTACACTGCACAGCCAAGTTGTCTAGCGCAGTAACTGTGACAGCGCTTTAGCAGCGCTGTGAAAACGTCCTCGTTGCTAAAATGGCGAGTCATAATCAAGCTGCTAGGACGTCATTGCAGCCATATGGCTGTGTCGATTGCAGCCAAATGTATAGCTGTAAAAACGTTGTGATGGCCCAATGGCAGCTATTTTGCCAGCCAAACTTATCAGCTGTCGTAACGTAGTTTGTGCATATTAAAAAATTAGAAAGGGAAAAATTCATTTTTACGTGCAACTTGTATAGGTACTTTATTCTTTACTAACTTAATTCTTGCACCAATCCGTTTGTTTTTACCTGGAAATGTGAAAGCCGACATTTTAGTAGATATGTGTTATGGTCAGTGAACTCTATAAGTTCACTGTTATGGTACTTGCTTGAAAAACTTTCCCTTAACGGGATTCGAACCTATGGTGGGTAGGTGTGTTTTAAATTCGAAAATCAGCAATTCGACATTACCGCTGCGCTATCTGTAACATTTCTATTTTTCGTTTCGCACTTCATAACTTTGCGCTGCTTCCCATTATTAGTTTAAATTTTGTTTGATTACTTATACCTGCCTTTTTTATGTTAAAAATGACCAGGATTTTTTGATATTTATTTTCTAGGTACGTATGTAGAAATTAGCCGCATTTTATTCGATACGGATCCAATTAAAGGTACCTAAGTGAATTACAATTTTTGGCGTTATAAGTTAGGTATGCCTATACATTTTGATTCTTTCTCCGTATATTAAAAAAAAAACTTTCTAAACAAATTTGAGGTGAAATATCTTAAGCAAATTATGGGGTTAGGTAATGATCAGCTGTTTTTTGGTGCTTAACACCTACAGCCAAATCGCTGTTATATATGGTCATATTCGTGGCTGTCATGGACGATGCGGCAGCTAAATGGCTGGAATTGCCATATAGCTGTATATTAGAATTTCATTTGGCTGTAATGTACTCCATCACAGCCAAATGGCATTCTCAGCTAAATTGTCTACGTGAAAGCGCTGCCACAGCGAAAATGTAAAGCTATTATACAGCTTGCCAAAATACAGCCATTCAGGTGCTGCCATGACCACAAGTCTCTGGCCATGACGTTGTCGCAGCCAATTTTTGGCTGTGTCAGCTAAAGAGCCAGTCTTGTGTTACTTTTGGGATCAGTCGTTAAGAATCCTTGTTGTTGTAAGTATAATACGAGTAATTTGTACATCGTATAATTTAGTTTAAAACTCGTAAATTATTTAAAATAAAACGGATGCCTTGAAAAGAAATTGCTATATTAATATTTTTACCTTAGTCCGCCTCTGATGCCCTGTCATAAAATACCACTGTACATGTCAGTGTAAAATACCGAGAGGTCCCCTTTGTTATGTCAATGATGTAGGCATTTGCAACGTGTTTATCTACTAACAATGCAGATTTGAACATAAATTCTTTTACGAGATAAGTTTCAAGACGATATAAATTGAGACAAGCTATACCTGGAGTTAGAAAGTTTCATTCCTGGAAAAAATGAGTTGAAAACCACAGAAATTGGTCCTGGCGAACAGGCATTTTGTTTTCATTCCATCACTCAATCACTTTTAAAACAATAGACGGAAATAAAATTTTATAGCTCTATTAACCATGGTAGGAGACAAAAGGAGTGGAGCGTGACGTGAAAAAAATTCCCAACGATACAAAACCACCAAATTTACTTATTTTCTCATCGGAACAATGCATTGGGTTGTTTCCCCATAAAAATTTGTACCTATAATAGGAAACAAGTGGTTATGATCGGTTCAATCCTTAGTCAGGAAGAGATCGTACAATATGGAGTGCCGCAAGGAACTGTGCTTGGACCAATTCTCTTTAATCTATATATCAACAACATATTGGAAATGGATACTCTGGGCAAAATTATTAGTTTTGCAGACGATACAGTTGTACTGTACAAGCACAGTTCCTGGTCGTACCTGGAACAATATGTAAAATCGGATTTTTGTAAAATAATAGATGCCCTCAACCATAAACTACTAACTATTAATTATGATAAAACTGTAATCACCCCGTTTTGCTGTTATGCTAACTCTAGACCACATTTTACGAAAATTGAAATAAAAAATCATGACGTGGTAGTAAATATACAGGTCTCCAGCCACACAACCTATCTGGGGATATCTTTGGACTCGAACTTAAGGTGGAATCGACACATTAGTAGAATAATTAACAATCTGCGGCTATTGCTTCACAAATTTATACATCTAGCTAAGTTTATGTATGAGTCAGAAATGAAAACAATTTTTTATGGACTAGTACAGTCACGCATAACATATGGTATTGTCGTATGGGGTTGTGCTAGTGAGACACTACTTAGTAAACTTGAAATATTGCAAAAACGGTTTCTTAAAATAATTTATAAAAAAGAACACATGTATCCGACTATAGTAGAATTGCCGAACAGATGGAAACAGGCTCCTCCTACTACAAAAAGGGGCTGAATTATGTTAAGTCAGATTTACATACCTACACTTTATCAGACACTGATAAATGTTTCGATATATCTACGTTTTTTGGTGGCGAAAGATCCATCATAATATACCTATTACTTAACCTATAATTTTATTTTGTTAGTTGTTAGGTATTTTAATAGAAACCACAAAACTTGTTTTGTGACAAAAACTAAATAGTCCAGTCATTTTAAACATGAACATTGCAAAAAATCCTATATTAGGTTTGACTTTTTTATGTTGTTAGGTTCAGTCCCAGTAGTAAATACTCAATTTTGCAACTTCGAAAAACATGTGGAAACTGGGGGGGGGCCCAAAAACCGCGATTTTTTCGGACTTTTTTCAGTTTTAGCCTCGTAGCTCAAAAACTACGAGTTATAGTGCAAAGAATACGATTATCTTTTTTAAACTAGACTAAATTTGCTACAATGTGAGCCTAACCGGAAGTTTGCAAGTATAATAGTTTCCGAGATACAGCTCTTCAAAAATAGGCAATTTTTGCCAAAATCTTTTTTCAACGTATCATCCATGTTTCGAGCCAGATATTGCCATAACGACATGCCCTACGACTCTTGTCATGGAGAAAAAAATTGTAGGACATTTTATCACCTTTTATTTAAGCATAGATGCATTCCTGTGGGCCTAACAGTTCTCGAGAAAAAGACGGAAAACCGGAAAACAGTGAAATCCTCCACATATATGTAATAGCATTAGTATGATTAGAAGACATTTTCTGATTATTCTTATTTAGCCTAGCGAACGAACGCTCAAAAAGGGCTTGTAGACAGACTTTTTGATCCTAATGATTTTATTTCTAAGATGTGTTTGGAGGTGTTTGGTGATAATTATGCGAAAAGTCCCCGGCCCTACCGTATGAGCTAATTCCGTAGCGTAACAAAATTTGCGGATTTGTTAAGTTTTCCCTTTGTATCTCTTGAATAGGCGATCGTAGTGGGAAATGGCCAATTATAAAATAAAAGCTGCCTCGAGAAAATACTTTTGTTCTTTTCGTCAAACATTAACCCTATCATAAATGTATTTAGAAAAGACTAGAGACCATTAAACATGGTGGCGCATAAGACTGAAATTGATTGGCTAAGGATGCAGGTAACCTGTATTTAATACTCACATATCAGATTTAGCTCCAAACCTCCCACAAAATTAGTTATTCTCTAATGCCCTCTATTCCATCTTGAACTCAACGTTTTTTTTAAATAACTATAACATCTAATCTATTTGAGATAAAATATTAAACCGTATATGTATTTTATAGGAAATTTTATGGTCTACAACTTTTATTTCAGCAGTTTTTGCTATAAACCCAATACTTTAGGAGCTAGGACACAATATTTGCCGAAAAACGTCGTGTAAAAGCGATTTTAAAAGAAAATGTCAATTCTTGACAGCGAATATCTCTTCAACGGATAGAGATAGAGAAAAAAGCATAGAAGAAAACTTGTAGAAAATTTAATCAGCTTTTTTTTATAATTGGCCATTTCCCACTACGATGGCCTGTTCAAGAGATGTAAACGGAAAACCAAACAAATCCGCACATTTTGTTACGCTACTTTTCGTATAATCATCACCAAACACATCCCAGAAATAAAATCATTAGGATCAAAAAGTCTGTCTACAAGCCCTTTTTGAGCGTTCGTTCGCTAGGCTAAATAAGAATAATCAGAAAATGTCTTCTAATCATATTAATTCTATTACATATATGTGGAGTCGTAGCGATTTCCGGTTTTCCGTCTTTTTCTCGAGAACTGTTAGACCTACAGGAATGCATCTATGCTTAAATAAAAGGTGATAAAATGTCCTACAATTTTTTCCGCCATGACAACGGTCGTAGGGCACGTCGTTGTGGCAATATCTGGCTCGAATCATGGATGATACGTTAAAAACAGATTTAGGGAAAATGCCTATTTTTGAAGAGCTGTATCTCGGAAACTATTATACTTACAGACTTCCGGTTAGGCTCAAATGGTAGAAAATTTAGTCCAGTTTAAAAAAGATAATCATATTCTTTGCACTACAACTCATAGTTTTTGATCTACGAGGCTAAAACTGAAAAAAGTCCGAAAAAATCGCGGTTTTTGGTGCCCCCCCCCCCAGTTTCCACAAGTTTTTCGAAGTTGCAAAATTGAGTATTTACTACTGGGACCGAACCTAACACCATGAAAAAAGCAAACCTAACATAGGATTTTTTGCAATGTTTGTATATTTTTGTGTTTAAATTAACTGTACTAAAATTTGGGGAAGTGCATCAGACTTTCAATGTAATTTCCCGCGTATTTTGAATTAACCTATTATAAACGCATTTGTGGGAGGAGCTGCCTGTTTCCATCTGTTCGGCAATTCTATAGCCCCTAGAAACACATAGTACCGACAACGTTTGATCTTGCCGACTGGAGCAAAATTGGTTGGTAACAATGGTAACACTAAAAAATTCCCTAAGCGGATGAAGTGCGTGAATAGAAAGCGCAATAGCGCAAGCGCCACATGTGTTTTTTCGCTTTTATTGTTTTCTCTATTTGTTTACATTGCAAGTACTAAGGTTCGCAGTGATTCTAAATAAACTTTGTCCGTTTTTGCCACTGCTGGTGCAACCTCTTGTAAAGCAACCTCGCACTTATAATAATTATAATTTACAATTTACATGTTATTTACGGAAATTTTCAGATGGTAATATTGCAAATTAGTAGTGGTTTGTGCCTTAGTAGGACAAAAACATGGTTAACCTCACTTTCCCCTTATAAACAAAAATATACTTACAGTAATTTAGGTAATTAAATTAAATGCATCCTTTAAAGTAATGTGAATTGCTCGCATTGAAATTGTATAATTTGCAATTTATAAGTTATTTGTGTAACGACAGGCCGTGAAGTTGAACTATTGAGGCTGTAACAAAAGGTAATGAGAGGGCCGGATTAGTCTGAAAACGGCTGTTAAGACATTTTTCATAAATTTTCTAGGTTTAATTATTGAATTAACATTCCATGAATGGTTCAATTAATCACATTAGTTATGAAAAATTAACCTCAAATAATAAATCATAACATTTGAAATTAGCGTCGATTGCCTTAGGGAGTTTTCGTATTTCAATGTTGATGTCAGGTTTGCTCCAGCTTGTCGGTACTATGTGTTTCTAGGGGCTATAGGCAATTCTACTAAGTATAGCTTGTTGTATAAAGAGACTGGTATTTTTGATATAAAACAACTCTATTTTTATAAAGTAGTACTAAAACAATATACCGAAATACACGTAGCGAACGTTATTTCCCATCCACATTTCACTAGGCTAAGGAACCAAAATTATTTAGTAACAAGTGTGGCAAGGAAAAAAGTTGGACAAAGATCTATTTCCTACGTAGCATCCAGGTATTTCAACACTTTACCTAAAGACCTAAAAGATAAAAAAACGCTCAATAGTTTCAAAAACGGTGTAAAAAAATTTATGTTACATACAGGAAGAGAGGAATTTTATAGGTGTCTTATGAAGGTTTAAAGCAAATGCGGAGCAATATTATAATATTATGTAAATATGTTACTTAATTAGAAAACAGCTTTCTTGTTGAATAGTGTAGATAATGTAATGATGTTAAATGTATACTCGAGAATACCCCACGCACAAGCGTTGCTTTTGTGGGTTTCTTTTATTTTATGCAATTACTTGGATAATTATGTCAATGTAATGTAAGGAAAGGGGAAGATGTATAAAATAAATTTATTATTATTATATGAAAGGTTCTGAAGATCACTATTTTCCATATTTTGACTATCTCTTAAGCAAAACCATGAATAACGTAGTAACAGTTCTTGTCCATTATGACAACGCATTCATCGTCAGAAATAGGTCCTCCTCAAAGCTGAGGGGTTGTTGCCCTGAAGTGGAAGAAGCATCGGTGCTCTGGCTACCACCGCAACATGTACGGTCGGCGCATGTTCCAAATTGAACAACCCCACCGTGCCAGCCAATTACAAAGTGAGTAACTTTAACTTCGCAAACGTTGAAACACTGCTGGTGTCTGAATACAGCGAGGTGCTCTGATGGGTGAGCTCTGATGGGTTAAAAGACGTGCTGGCCCAGAAACAACTTAATAACTCATGACACCCCAAGCTCAACACAAAAGCCTTAGAGGAAATTGACCTTGCGACTGGATTGGGACGTGGACGAATCCCGATTCTACTTGGGAATGCACGGTGGTCTGTTAGTTTCCAAGATCCCCATGCTAAACATCGGAAAAAACTCACCCTAACACAAGGCGATTCACGACTATTCCCTCGGTCTCTTGTGCTTAAAGGGTACAAGATATCAGCTTCATTTTTTGGTGACATATGTAAATTGATAACGACTGTTTTTTTAAATTATTTACAATTATACAAGATGGTTCACAAAATTGTAATATATCAAAGTTAGGTTTTTTTAAATGGAACCCCCTGTATTTTATGACAGTTCATACAAATTTTAGAGAAAAATCTTAATAACTTTTCAATCGTTGATTTTAGACATTATGCATTACCTACCTACTCATAGTTTTTGATAGAACATGAAAAGTTATTCAACACAGAAGAAAAATATCCACATCATAAATATAAACAGAAGAAAAATATACAGGGCGGTCCAGTTAAGTTAAGTGAGTTTTTGATGTTTGAAAAATATAAAATATGAATCCTTTTTCTAAACACCCTGTGCATAGAATCGAAATCCCACGTAGTGCAAATAAAAGCCTTAAACGTCAAAATAAATCAATATAAATTTGCGTTACTGAAAGTAATATAAGTGTTATTAGGCGTTTTTAAATTGAATATTTTTCTTAAAATCACAATTGTCTCAAAATTGATAAGCGATAGGTATAGGGAACGTTGAAAAAAGTTGCTTTAGTTTTTGACGTATAATCTAAAAATGTAATAAAATACAAGGGGTTGCATTTAAAAAAACCTAACTTAGATATATTACAATTTTGTGAACCATCCTGTATAATTGTAAATAATTTAAAAAATAGTCCTTATGAATTTACATATGTCACCAAAAAAAGAAGCTGATAGGGAATAGTCGTGAATCACCCTGTATATACAAACTTACAACTAATGTTCGACTAGCCTAGACCAAGAAACATTTTCTTGACCAAGATATAGACACTCATCCAATTATTGTTTGTGCAATCTAATATGTATTATATTTAAGAACACTCTTTGACTACAATTTTGAATATATTCAATGATGATGTGTACACACCTTTTGTGACATTCTGTATAACAGATTACTAAATTTTCTTAATGTTAGCAGCACTGCTTGTCACGATTTCGTTTGTTCACTGATTACCATTTGCTTAAGTTTACATTTGGCTTTATCAGCTGTTTTGTTGTATGTGTTTTGTAGTTGATGTTTTCCTTAATTAGATAGTGTAGCTGTACAAAATTAATTAAAAAAAAATGTCAGAGCAATCATTTACGCTTTATAGTTTATGTATTAATATTGCCGTTACGGACTGTGTAACTCTTTGTAGATTTTGTAAGAAAGAATTTCGATTACTTCCTGATAATGTTCTTTTTGATTTTTATCACAAAGTAAGTAATTTAGGATTTTTGTTTTGAGTTTAATCTAGATTACTAGTAAATTTAAAAGTCTATATAATGTTTGTTTTGTTATCATTCTTATCTGATTTTTCCCACAGTCAGTTCTTTGATTGACGAAATTACGTCCCATCACTTGTACTCAATATACTATCCTAATTGCACTGATAATTCTAATGTGAATGACTGATAAAATTACATTCCGCTCCTGTTTGTCTTAGATGTCATAGTTTATTGACTTAATTGCAGATAAGAATAATATTTATATTTATGTCCCAATTTCGGGAAGCTTCCTTTTTTTCTTTTTCGTCCACCTTTTATATTGATAAATAACGATGCACCTATTTTCAGATGTATACAGAAAAACGTCTCTGTTTACTCGGCGTTGAATATAGCGAATTAGCAGTATTTAGCCGTATGTTAAAAGTGACGCATAAACGTAGTAAATTACTTAAAACATTTCAATCGTTAATCGATCACGGTTCTAATGTAATGGAGGAATTATTACTCAGTTATTCTAAGTATCGTACAAGTTCGGAACCTATTACAGCTAACATTATCGACATCGGTTTAAAATTAGGAGGATTTTTAAATGAAGGAGGATGGTATAATTACGCAATCGAAATTTTAAATATAGTCGAAGAACTATGTAAAAAAAGAACTAAAAACGTAAAGGTTCTTTGCAAACTTTTAGACTGTTATCATAAGTATGTAACATTAGTGTGCCTACAATTTTTTTTTTATTAGTTATTTCCAGACGACTACACGCCGAATCTGTATACTGTATGTTTAAATGTGCCGAAGACACATTTGAACTTGTGTTAAGTACAAAGGATGAACTAGAAAAATTAAATGCCGTACCAAATTTAGCCGGACTTTACGCAAATATTTCTGCCTTATTTTTTGTTAGGAGTGAGTATGATGAGGTACAGTATTTCGACATTGCATAACATACGAATAATTGGATCAGTTTAATTATAGGCTTATCATTGGGCTCAGCGGTCTTTAAGATTATTAAATGAAGATCTACCGGCAAGGTATACTATTTTTATTATGTAGCTAAGATTGTACTTAATTAAATTGTTATCATGTCAGTGTTGGCTTAACTGTAAAAGCAACTTTCTGGTTTTATAGACCGAATGAATATGTATCGGAGAGAAAATATCAAATAATACTGCTTAATCTTCTTTATCTTTTGCCTTGTGCCTTATGGCATTGGCTGTGGTTGGATATCCGCCCAAGTCCTCCACTTTTTCCTATCCCAGTTGACTGACTGTTTGCTCCCTTTTCTTTGCCAATTCTTCTACTCTTTCTTCAATATTTTTGATTGGTGTTCCCACGCTTCGTTTCCCCCTGTCTTTTGGATGTTTGTACTTTTCTGGTCAGTGCATTCTCTGAACGTGGTCAGTGTAGTTGTGTGTTCACCCAAGTCCTCCACTTTTTCCTATCCCAGTTGACGGACTTGCTTCCTTTTCTTTGCCAATTCTCCTATTCTTTCTTCAGTATTTTGGCTTGGTCTTCCCACCACCCTTCGTTTCTCCCTGTCTCTTCGGTTCTTGTACTTTCCTGGTCAGTGCATTCTCTGAACCATTTCAGTTGTTTTCTTCTATTATTTGGGTAATTGGCTTCCATGTCTTCATTTCTGCATCTATCTCTTTTTGTTTTTCCTTTTATTTTTCTGAGGAACTTCATTTCTGTTCCTTTTATTCTAATCCCTCCTGTGACCCTTTTGTATATACTTTTCATCACTCGTCTTAGTTTTTCAGTGACTTCCATTTCTTTTAGACAGTGCCATAATTTATCTTTTGGTACTGTTTCGAATGCAGCTTTCAAATCAACAAATCATCGTCACAGCCGTGCAATTATGTCCAACGCGAGGGCGTTTTCAATTAGGGGTGAGAACGTGTACACGTATATTTTTTAAGATACGTGTATAAAAACTAATACACGTTACATAAAAAGTTAGGAGAATCTCTGACTCATAATTTTTAAGAACCCAATTAAGTCCAAAAAATGTAAACATTTTGTTATTTTTGATTAAAAATCAATGTCAATGCTTACTTAAAGTACCCAAATGTATACACCAAATGTTCAAATGAAGAAAATAAGTTGTATATATTTTAAGGCGCGTGTACACGGCTACACGCGTGTACAAGTGTCGTTTACACGTGTATAGAAAATTCGTAAAATCCCACCCCTATTTTCAATCCATTTATTGAGGTGGATCAATCCTCTTGTTCTTGAGTTCTTTCACAGTTTATTGTTGGTCCTGGCAGTCTTTTCCATTCTTTTCTATTTCTGCATTTCGACCTCGTCTTCAATTCCCAATGTCCTTGTTTGTTTATTTTATTTGTTTTTCCATGGCTATTTTAACAATTTTAATGTTTAAATGTCTTTGTTTGTTGTTTAAACGATATTCACGTGGGAATATACTAATTGTTTAAATTTTATGCCACACTTGTGAAAGATACATTAAGGTGTCTAAAACGAAAATTTTAAAAAGTTTCTAATTTAGCAACACTGCCCTGAATTAAATAAATATAATATGTATCGATCGAGTAGACTTATATTACTGCATGTGGATTGCTTGTATAAGATCAGCAATGTGTTAACACCATTCGAGTACATTTATGCGTGTGTGTTACTTGGTTCACTCTCAACTTTACAATGTACGAATTATTTCATAGTTTTTATAAAAATCAAAACCAAGCATTGGTCAGAGACTCATATGACTGTGTGTGGATTGCTTGTATAAGATCAGCAATGTGTAAACACCATTCGAGTACATTTATGCTCATGTGATACTTGCTTCACTCCCAACTTTACAATGTACGAGTTATTACATAGTTCTTATAAAAATCAAAACCAAGCATTGGTCAGAGACCCATACACTTAAATTTATCCAGTTATGTGGTAAATGTGAACAAACATCTGCTACATATACATAAAAATAAGGTGATCACCACAAGTTATAGTTTTTGCAATTGTATATTTTTAATTTGCCCTCATGTTCCTAATCCTAAAGCAAAAAATTATACAATTGTTACTTACCATGGCAATACGCCTTTGCTCATAAAATAATCTGTGGGACAACGTCTGTGGAAACTGTGAAATTGTTACTTCCCAAATTCTCTGTTACTTCTCTGTTAGATTAATTCTTGCATTCTCATCTGGTCATAATGCCATTAGTATTTCTCCATATTTGTATCGTTTTTCATAACCAGAAAGGGCCTTTCTTATAATATGGCGGCACAGGCATCTGAAAAGAGCAAATGGTGTTACTATTGTTATAAAAATTTTAAAATCTGCCCCAATTAATGAGTGATATAGAAGATTAATATAGATAAACAAAGATAGCAAGAAGAATTAGAGAACTGATCGTGTTACAAAAAAAATTGATGGGTGAGGGAACAGCAAAAAAAAAACAAGAAATGGTTACATGGTAACAAACATAAATTGAAAATAATAGAAGATATGAAGGTCCATAACATAAATTATTTAGTAAGCAAATCAAAAAGAAAAGGATGTGGATATTAGACAAACTTAAAAATGGCTACTGAATGTATTAGTGTGGCAAGAAAGAGGAGAGAAGGTTTGGTAATCAAACCATAGAACATAAACATACAGAAAGTAAACAAAGCAAAGTAAAGATTGAAGTGAATACAGTATAACAGTAGCTTAGGTACCAAATGATAATAAAAAGAAAGAAGAAAAGGCTGAATTTTTCGATGTATTACAAATGTACAAGACAAGAAAGGAAAGATGGAAGCAACATTTTGAAGAAATCTCAAAATCCACCTGGGTACATGCCTTAAAAGAAAAAAAAAACAGATAACAAAATAAGAACTACTGGAAGTCAGTAACAAACTAAAATTAGGAAAAGTTCTATTGTACTTTTCACACTGAGAATTCAATATCGTTGCCTTATGGCCGGAACGGTCAGGATTAGGTGTGGCCTCAACTAAAATGCGCCGCTCGTATCTAACTTCATTTTAACGTTACTTATAAACACTAATCTTGTAATAAACAATGCTTTTTATTTTTATTAAGTACAATTTATACTGAATTCTCGGTGTGAAATGTACAATAGACCAGGATGAACTAACAGCCAAAATGATAAAGGACAAAAAAGTGAGGAAGAAGTTATTAACATAATGTATCTGGAATGTGAATGCCAATGTACAAAACAAGGGGATGGAATAGAGTACAGGTAACCTATTATAAGTGAGGTAACTACAATTTATCCAGCTGAAGATGAAAAACTTGGGAATTCGCACAGATAAAAGGCAAATCAGTCAAAGTTGTCACCAGAAAACAAATTTCTGATCTACAAACCCATTTTAAAGCCCATTTAAGTGTGTAAATGACAGAAGAAGAGGAAAAATATTCAAACTAACAGATTTAATTAATACGTTTAAATAATGTAAACTTATAAGTGTAAATAGTAGACGTTAATCGTACCATATTAGCAACTACTAATATTGTAATGTAAGGTACAAAATGGTGCGCAAGTCGTATTTTAAAAAAAATAATAGACAGATTGCCGAATAAATGAGTTCAATATTTATGGGTGAAATTTCTGTTGTGTATAAATAATCGAAAAATGTAATGTAAATTTAAATTGAATTGCTCAATATTATTATCCAACACTGATTATGATATGTACCGTGACATTTTCATATTAAATTACTCCAATGTTACAGGGTAATCATCGAAGTTTTACGTCAAGCCTCAAAATCGTGTGTCGTAAAACGGCGATTCTTACAAGCGAAACTATTAATACATCAAGCAGTCGGTTTGGCATCTCTTTTATATTATAACGATCAGCATCCGTGTTATTCCGATACTTTAATGGATTACGGATTTTATCTACTCAATTACGATACAATTCAAGAAAGTGTCAAAGTGTACGAAAAAGCGTTGGCTATTCGTAAGGAAATTTTTGAGAAGAATAATGTACACGTTGCTATTGGACATGAGGACTTGGCCTACGCCCTTTACGTAAATGAATATAGTTCCGGTCGATTTTATGCTGCAAGGTAAGGTTTTATTTATTATTTGCATTTGTAATGACGTCCTCGATTCATTTTTGTAATTGCTAGAATATTCCCATAGAATTTCACAAATACAGGGTGTATCTACTGACAATATGTAGTGATCACGGCTGATGCCCTGGGGCCTCCACAAAGCTTGAATTTTATAACATTTTTTTAATTTTGAGGTATCCCTTCTCCCCTGATGTTCCTATAGTTCTCATTATATTTGTATGTTACTATTAGTGTTCATATTTCTTCATCGTTATCATCTCTTCTGCTTTCTTTATCCTTTACACTTCTTTACATTCCATGTTTTTAATTTGGTTATACATATTTTTCAATTTTCCTTTAAATTTCTTTGCTTTCTTCTTTTAGTTCCTTTATTTCCCTGAATTCTCATTGATATAAAAAGTTAGTGAAACAAAAATCTGTTAGTTCTGACAAGATCTACACTAGATATACGTTTGGGAATTGTTGGCAGATACACCCTGTACAAATTTACTTACAAAGCCATATATTATCGTTTACATTGTTTTTATAGGGAGAATGCAGATCGTGCAATACGAATAATGGATAAAATTCTACCAAAGGATCATCTAATGCTAGCATCGACAATGCGTGTTAAAGCCTTAATTTTGGAAGAAATAGCGCTCGATTTACGTGACGGTACACATTTAATAGAGCAAGATAATTTATTATTGGAAGCGGAGCAACTTCACAAATCGGCATTACAATTATCGCATTCCGCTTTCGGCGAACATAATGTACAAACGGCGAAACACTACGGAAATTTAGGTAGGTTATATCAAACTATGATGAACCACGACGAAGCGGAAAAAATGCATTTACGCGCTATATCAATTAAGGAACAACTTTTGGGTCCCGACGATTACGAAGTCGGCTTAAGTATAGGACATTTAGCTTCTCTTTATAGTTATCATATGCGTAAACTACGAGATGCCGAAAAATTATATAAGAGATCTATCGATATTAGTTTAAAATTATTTGGAGTATTTTATTCGGGATTAGAATACGATTATAGAGGACTTATTCACGTTTATACAGAATTAAATGATATTCCTAATATGTTGCATTATACTCATATTATGCGTGAATGGAAATTTTTGAGGGAAACTCAGGTCACGACGAATAGTTTTCCCGATCATCTTGAATCCTTAAATACAATTGTAACGGAGTTTTTCAAAATGTGCTAATATAATGTGAATGTTTCTAGTCTGTTGATGAAGTCATTTTTGTTTTCGGTTATAATTTTATTTGTTAGACTGAATTTAATTAATTTTCGGATGCAACCTGCATTTAAAACTCATCATCCCTTTATACACGCACACATTCGATTGTGATAACATATATGTCCAGATATTGATACAAGTTCTAGAAAAATATTTTCAATAAAGTCAGCAAAAGTGCTGTCTTACTGAAGCTTTTCAAGTTAGTCTACACAAGTTCTTTGGGCAGTTATTTAATTTTTAAGCAATTTTCTATTATTTTAATATCCTCGATTATAACTCATTTTAAGTACTAATTTTTGTATGTTGAAAAGTTGATTTTTATTTCTTCGATCTCTTGTAGTATTTTTACATAAAATCGTAACATAAATAAAAGATTAGAATGAGGCTCCATTCATTTGTAAATATGATCTGATCTAAAGTAGCGCATGTGTTGTAGATAGATATACACCTAATATGTATATTAATATGGTCCATATAATTTGATACAGTTTAACCAAGCTTAGGGAAACTTAAAGTTCATCGGGAAGAAGCTATCAAATACAAGTAAAAAATAATTGTTGTTATTTTATTCAATGAAATGTGTCAAAATTAGTTTCTACAGTTTTTGTAAGCTTGGTATATACCTAAATATGCAATATGCAAGTGTGATTAAATTTCTAATAAACTTTTACAATTTAAATTATTTGGCACATTCGCTTTACCAATCTTTTCCCTTTTGGTTTTAAAAAATATTAGCCTAGGTATGCATGTTCTAAATTAAGGTTAACCAACTTATAAGAGAGTCATTTTCAAATCAAAACAGAAGTTCTGTGTTTGATAAATTAACTCATTTTGTGTCTTATCGATGTTGATTGCTATGACTCAAATAGGTGTGACTGCAACACCTAACATTTACATGCTCAATTATAAACTTCAACTTAAAGTTTTTTTAAATGCTGAACATAACCACAGACGACTGTACTCAATTTTATAAATCACCACCACCCCCAAAACAATATCATTCAACTATTTCATGGTACTCAGAGAGAGATTAGAGATATACAAGTGAAGACACAAAAATTGGGAGCAACCACTACTTGGCACAAATAAAAGTTATATAAACTAAAAAATGAACAAGTAAAAATACAGCATATTGCGAAAAAGTAAAAAAAAATAAAAGAGAACACTATAACACAAATGGAGACAAAGGAAATATAATAGCAACAGCAGAGGAAAGCTGTGGAACAGTAAAACAATGTAAATACAAAAGCAAGTGGTGGAATAATGAAATATGAGAAAAAGCCAAAGAAAACGAAACAAAAATGGAGAAAATACATACAAACAAAAATCAGAAGATGGGATCACAGCAGAAATGATTGTAATATATAAACAAAATCTCTGTATACTGGCACACTGTTATAATTTTGCTGTTGTACATAAAGAGAGACACTAAACAGTGTACAAGGTATAGAGGAATCACACTACCAAGCATTGAAAAAACAGAAAAGTTAGAAGACACTAACAACATGACTTTAGGAGAGGCAGATACAGGCTGTGTGCTTATTCGACTATTATTCTAAATCGTAGTAGACAACGCTATAAAGATATACAATGATAAATACAAGAGCATGCACATAGGATCCTAGAAGACGAAAAATATATAACTGCGGGACCTACTGTTCGCGGTTGACATGGTGATTGTGGCCAAAAGTGAAGAAGAATTATGAAAGAATATCAAAAAGAACAACAAGTACAACAATAATAGCAAACAAGTTGAAAGAGCATAAAGTAGAAATAAAAGGGCAAATACAAATCTTACATTATAATGGAAACAAAAATAGAGAAATATTTCTCTATTTTTGTTTCCATTATAATGTAAGATATAATACACTTAAAAAACACATTCTTCGGAAGAAAGGAAATACCCAAAAAAATAACAAGTATAAGGTCTTTCAAAAGTAAGTTCCCATCTTAGAATGGCCATTGCGCTGCAATTTTTGAGATTGTGAAAACATAAAAACACTGTTTTGTTTGTAAAGAAGCGTGGTTTATTAATAAAGACCAAGCAAGATAAAATTAAAGATGACCTCTATTCTGTTCAATGAGATACAGTTGTTCTTCTGTTATGAAGTGCATTAAGTGGAATGTTTTCAATGATATGTGATATGGATTGTTTCAATCCCTCACGAGTAGTGGCTTTACTGAGAAACGCTCTTTCTTTAAGCCTTTAAGGTAACCCTATTAAGCAATAGTCAGCTGGATTTAGATCTGGATCTTTTAGAAAGTGTCTACTAAGAAGGAAAACAAGGACAGTAGTAAAATTAAGACGTTGGAAATGAGGTTCCTTAGAAGAATAAAAGGGATCACCAGCGAGTCGATAGAATCAGAAATAATGGAAGTGGTGGAGGAACTGAATATAGTACCAATAGGAAAAAAATAAGTGAGCTGACTGGGACACCTACACAGGATCTATCTATAACGATATATGAAACAAAGTCAATAGAAAAAAATAAAGTGCGGAGATGGCAATGAAGATGGGAATAATAAGTCAGACAAGCAGCAGAAGAAAGGAAAATCTGGAGGTTAGTAAGAATACCACTACAAGATAGAGAAACAAGTCTAGTTTACAGTCCTTTTAACAGTCGCCTATACTGCGTCTCAGGGTCACTCACGGATGTCTAGTTAGACATCTGTGGGGTGACTATTGGGAAAACAGCGATGCCACATCTCTTTCTAAAATTCCGTTTTAACAAGCATAAAATTCCCCAATTTTAGTGTATTTGATAGTGGGTAAAGTAAATAAAACAAATATATTATGTGTTTCAGAGCAATCGAACTTATACATTTAAATTAGAAATTGGAAAATACAGCAACTGATTTCGTTTATTTTAGTCGACTTATACCATTGCCCGTTGCGTAGTACTGGCAACGTCGGAGTGAAATTCCCATAAGGAAAGCATTACCTATTCTGTCCACGTCTTGTCATCCTGAGATGCTCTTTAGAGTTATGTTGAAATGATTAACGTTGATGGAGATCCATACGCCCTCCCCAGTGGGATTAAATCGGAAAAAGCTCCCACAGATTTTGTTCATGATTAAAAGGAAAGTTTGTTGAGTTCATAAACTGTGAATATAATAGTCAAATTAGACCCATGCAGAGCAGTTGGTCCATTTAAGAAAAATGTCAATCATGCTGGCCGTTTGGCAAAAAAACAGCTTGAATGATCTAGGGAAGAATATAGTAATCGGTTCCACACGCGACATTGGATTGGAAGACACGAAAATTGTAAACCTTCATAGGGATGTTTATTTATTTCTTTATGGAACGTAAAACACAAACCATAATTTATTACAAGAAATTAATATCAAACTCCGTTTTTCCCATTATAACCTGACTCCACTCAAGATCAAGACATACCTATTGAAACAAGATGAACAAAGTTACGTGTACAAATATGTTACATAGATATGACAAAAATAATGTTCATGAGACTTTTTTGGTATTTGAAATGTGGAAGGATAAACTATGAAGTAAGTAGAAAATAGATGATATCACACAGCAAATAATGAAATACGTGGGAGCAGAAAGAATTCACAACTTGAGAAAATTAATGAACAGTTTACAGCAAAAATAGAACAATATCGAAGGAATGGAAAACATGTATCACACAAGCAAAATGCAAGGGTGGCAAAAGTTGTACAAATTACAGAGGAATCTTTCAAGTGTGTCTGAAAAGCTAATCAACAAGAACAAAAAAGTGTGACTAAATTTGAAAGGAATGATATGAAACTCAGAAAAGAGGACAGAATACAAACTTTATACAAGGAAAACATGAACATACAGCTCACCGAAGCAAATGAGATAGTCGGAAAATATGTACTAAACTAAAAGAAGTTTAGTTGAAATATTTGAAGCGGTAAGATTTTTGGCCAATCCCACAATAGTAGTTTACGTAACAAGTCCCGAAAGTGATCTTTTACTGGACAAGTAGGCAAATTACAGGACGAGTCCTGCAAGCCTGCGAGTCCAGTGGGACGTATTACGTACAATATTTTTTTTAAAATCGACCAGAAACGGGAAGAACAATTTACCATTCTAGGCCGGAAAGTAAGAATGAGTCCGGTAAAGTAAAAATGAGTCCGGTAAAACTTTTACCGGACTATCACAATAACTTTCCGGCTCGGTCCGACAAAATGACATTTTCTGGCCTAAAAATAATCCGGAAAGTACTACTTTCTGGCCGATTTTAAAAAAACATATTTATTTTAGTACATTCACAAATTATTATTTGATAGTTGACAGTAATAATAATAACATGTTATGCATTTTTTTTTACTTATACATACTTATTTTGTAATAACGTTTATTAAATTTAATCGTTTCATTTGTAATTGTTAAATAATTCTGTTGCATCAACACGTCTCTATTAATTCTATCTAGTTATTAGACAAGTAACTTCTAGTTGACCAGAAAATACTTGTGTTGCCATTCAAGGACGAAAAATATTTAAATTTACCGCCTAAATACTTCTGAACTTGAATGTACTCTGAAAAAGACGGCAGCGCTAGCTCCGCCCTCTCAGCTATCATATTTGCTTCGGTGAACTGTACATAGTAAGAATAACTGAACAACTAAAGAATTTGAAACAAAATGGTAGATAAATAATTGATGAGGCATTAGACAGTACCTACGTAACAAAAAAAAAATTATTGAAAAATGTACAGAGATTGTGAAAAAAGTGGTTAAACCCACAATTCAATATGGCAGACACCATCAAATGCAAGAATCCAAAGAACATAAATGAAATCAGATTGTTGAGAAAAATAGAGAAGAAAACTAGAATTTATAAATCAAAACTGAAACATTCCATTAGTCAAATAACAGTGCACATGTCAACTTAGATGTTGTCGGACATGTGTACCAAATGCTGGGTTGTGTGTGTGTGTGGGAAAAACAGGAAACAAAGTGGATCAGCAGAGTCAAAAAGGAAGAAATGGCGTGGTTCAACAGGCACACAAAGCTTATAGGAATAAGGAAGCCTTAAGTAAGTAATCCCACAACGTAAATTTAGATATACCCTGTTCAAGTCACCAGCCGTTGCACGTCATAGCTTAAAACTTACTAAATCAATGACGTGTAATCAGCGTTGTCAAATGTATATACGTGTTGTCAGACTGACATTTTTAGGTTAGGAACAAATAGATACTGTATACCTATGTAATAATAAAATACAACAACTAATGTAGACATAAACAAAATAAGAGTACTATAAGTACTGTTTTTAGTAAGGCAATTTAAAAAAAAATAGGTTAAGTGCGTACCGGTGAATTTAACAAAGTAAACAAAACTTGACGTGACAACATCGAGATATTTTATGAGTTTATATTCGCACTACGTTTTAAGTTGTAACTACGAACTGCAAAGTGTGCGACAAGGATAAAATATGGTCGCTAACCCTACACGATTAATGACTTTTAATACCAACTGTACTTACGATGACATTTTGGCTTTAATGCAAATTTTATTAAAGTTGCTTAGTAAATTATAATTATAGTATTGGTACACGAATAATGACGTGCAACGGCTGGTCACTTGAACAGGGTATAATATTACCTTTAGCTGAAAGTACTCGGGAACTCGGGACACTAATACCGCCACTTCACTTATTATATAGGCAACTCATCAAACGATACCGTGTGTCCGTAACAACCAAATACAAACGCGTCTAATAATCCGAAAGCACGGTATACACCCGCGAAAGGACTACATATATTTAAATTTTAATTCTACACTACAGAACTGTATCGTTAGAGTACCGAAAACCAACTGTCCGCAAAATTTCTACTTCCTATCGTCTTACAACAAAACCCGTTTGCGTTATCGGTCGTCCATTATCCAGTTTATTATTTAACTATACATATAGCCATTACAAAAAAAGTGCCAGTAATATTTCATTATGAAGGAAATGCTAGTTTGGGAAAACAAGACGATAATATTTATTCGTAGAATCATAATGAATATTTTCCTCCAAAGCAGTCAATGCGCAAACATTGAAGCGCGTTCTTTCCTGATTTCATTTTTGGCATAAAATTTTAAAATGGAATTTCACCCGATTTCACATTAGATGTTTTCTTTTTGCATTTTGTGGCACACTTAAATCACCTCTGTCAATACACATCATTCGTTTTATAAAAATAATTTGATTCAGTTCTCAATAACCCTATTCGTTTTAAAAGCTTTATTTAAGTTTTATATTAACCTGAGGCAGAAATGTCTACATGACGCAAGGTGCTTCAATCACGTGATAATTGTGCATTTGCCTAACCCCGTGGCACACCTGTGGCGATGCAAAAAGAAAACACCTATTAATTAAAACGTCATTGAATACATATGTTCTGTGGTAACACCTGTGTTTATATAAACCGGGTGATTCTTTAATACTGCGACAGTTTTTTTGACATCAGTGGCGTCGTTAATTTGTTCTTGTTTTTCATTTACTTTTCCTTTCTACTTTGGAACAGTTCTTTAAAAGAAATTAATACACCACTGGAATTAATAAATGACATTCTATTATTACCAACCTTTAAAAATTCTTTGTTTAATCATTATTCAAAGAATCACCCGGTAATTATGTTATGCAACTTGTTTTTAATTTAAAATTGAGTAAGTATAACAGTTTAGAATCCGGGGCCATCCCAATTTAGGGTAAAAATTTTAGGAATGATAGAGAAGGGGTCCCTTATAGGAAAAAGGAAAAAAGTTGTCCCGGAAAACGACCCTTTTTTTTACAAAAAAATTATTTTTGTTAAGCACTTAATCGTAGAGTTACAGTCTACTGATAAATAGGTGGCGTCATAGGTATGAATTTGTCAGAGTCAGTAGATTAACACTATTAACAGAGTACCGCAAGCCTTTGACGCGACAAATGCCGCCCTGGCGGCCATGTTTAGTTTAGTCCATATACATAAGATAGACTTACGAAACGGCGTAATTTTTAATAAAATGCCGTGTTGTTGTGCCGTTAAGTGTATTTGTTTTATTATATTCCGAAAAATTTAGTCAAAACATCATCTACTTTACTGAGCGTGTAGTGAGTGAAGCGCGGAAAGGACTAAACATGGCGGAGGTTGCGGTACTCTGTTACACAAACCACTAACAAATATAGACCCTTTACGTAAATTAGAATGCGCGGACTTAGTGACGCAGGAATTTTAGTTTGCGATTCCAAACTACTGATGGCGCAAATATCAATTATTTTTACAGTTTGGCGTTGGTGTAATAAAAAGGTTGTGATTTGTGATACTTTATTACCTTTCTAACCTATAATAAGTTTATTACCACGTGTGGATTACTTTGCTAGGTTAGAAACATTTGTAGAAATTCTTGCATTATTGCATTATGTCATAGATAAAGGAGGCATATGTTGAAATGTAAGGCCCCGTTTGGTGCTATAAGTACTACAGTTTGTATAAAATTTGTTAGACTATTTGTGAAGAAACTTTGACATTGTTGCTAACATAATTATTCTGAATTTATTTTATCTAAAATAACGATGGTGTAAAATTATGTAAGACACGTTCTAAATAATTTTACACAAAATAATTTTTGTAACAAGTCATCACATATTATGTTTGCAACAATGACATTTTTATGCACAAATTTTATACGAAATTTAGTAGTGTCAAACAAAAACAATCAAGTTAGGTGTAATTTCAAATTTGTTATTTTATCAATTTCAAATAGAAGGGGGAAGTTTTAATTCAGATTCACTATTCCAAACACGAGATGGCGATGCAGTTTCTGTAACTTTGCAAATATATGGTGGATTACTATCTATAAAGTTAAGTGATTTGTGCTCTGTTAATCTGCTGGCTGCAATGAATAAATATTTATTCATTGGCTGGCTGACTCTGGAATTTGTAAAATAAATACATGACACAAATAGGAAAGTAAACTCAACCAGTGGCGTACCTAGAACTGTCACCACCCTAGGCGATCTTCAATTGGCCGCCCTTTCTAAGTCAATCAAATGGTGGTTTTTATAAATGATAATTAACTTCATAGTGTTGTAGACCAATGAGACATTAAGAATAGTGTAACATGCACCAATCACAAGTTTCTTTAACTGATAATTAACTTCATAGTGTTGTAGACCAATGAGACATTAAGAATAGTGTGACATGCACCAATCACAAGTTTCTTTAACTGATAATTAACCTCATAGTGTTGTAGACCAATCAGACATTAAGAACAGTGTCACATGCACCAATCACAAGTTTTTTTAACTGATAATTAACCTCATAGTGTTGTAGACCAATCAGACATTAAGAACAGTGTCACATGCACCAATCACAAGTTTCTTACACTGAAAAGAATGCATGGTACTTTTCTTGCCGCTACCTCATTGTTTTAGCAACCTATATTTAAAAAAATCAAATGTCATTTTGACAAAAGTAAAAAATTTGACGTATTTAACGCTTCATTCAGTTAATTCTCCAACCGAAGATCATTCGTTCTCAACTCTTGTCAGGCAAGATTTTTTTGTATGAGCATTGATTGCTAAAAGGTAATTAAACTCGATCAAATTCTTGGGAAAAGAACCCTCGCGCTTCGCGCTCGGGTCTTTTCGTCAATTTGATCTCGTTTAATTGCCAAGCAACCAGTGCTCATACAAAAAAATCTTTCCGACAATAGTTGAGCACTTATGATCTTACTGTTGAAAAGAATGCATGGTACTTTTCTTGCCGCTACCTCATTGTTTTAGCAACCTATATTTAAAAAAATCAAATGTCATTTTGACAAAAGTAAAAAATTTGACGTATTTAACGCTTCATTCAGTTAATTCTCCAACCGAAGATCATTCGTTCTCAACTCTTGTCAGGCAAGATTTTTTTGTATGAGCATTGATTGCTAAAAGGTAATTAAACTCGATCAAATTCTTGGGAAAAGAACCCTCGCGCTTCGCGCTCGGGTCTTTTCGTCAATTTGATCTCGTTTAATTGCCAAGCAACCAGTGCTCATACAAAACAATCTTTCCGACAATAGTTGAGCACTTATGATCTTACTGTTGAAAAGAATGCATGCTACTTTTCTTGCCGCTACCTCATTGGTTTAGAATTATTTTAGCAACCTATTTAAAAAAATCAAATGTCATTTTGACAAAAGTAAAAAATTTGACGTAATTAACGCTTCATTCAGTTAATTCTCCAACCGAAGATCATTCGTTCTCAACTCTTGTCAGGTAAGATTTTTATTTTTTTTATTTGCATTAATTGCTAAAAGGTAATTAAACTCGATCAAATTCTTGGGAAAAGAACCCTCGCGCTTCGCGCTCGGGTCTTTTCGTCAATTTGATCTCGTTTAATTGCCAAGCAACCACTGCTCATACAAAATAAAAATCTTGCCGACAAGAGTTGAGCACTTATGATCTTACTGTTGAAAAAACATAAATAAATATTTCTAATTGAGACAAACTATAGGTGGAGAACTTCTTTACCATTGGCTACCATATTTAAATTAAGCAGTAATAAAGGAGACTGCATAAGGTACCTCCGTACATTCCAAGCACCAACATAAACAAAATGCTGTTCACGCAGCGAAAGTTGGACGCTCGCCGCCCGGTGCGGACCCCCCCCCCCCTCCTCCTCCCTAGGTGCTCCACTGGTTTAGAACAACATTCCACGAGCATGCTTTCGGATTCTAAATAATTACCTAATATTGGTGAGCTAATTACTAATACATCGTGCCGTACCGATACCTCAGATCATATACCCTCCGTAGATAAGCATTAGCCCTTTATTTTGTACCAGCTTGAATGACAAAGAAACGAAATATTTCATCAAGAGCGTTGTGCACATGCGCATTAAAGCACGCTTGTAACCTGTGCTTATGTCTGTCGGTTCTGGAAACCTTGTTTAAAGTAGGTACTCATGTGCGGATAGCCTTTAAAGACAAAAAAAATGTTTCTCTGTCTGGTATCTTGGCTCGTTTTCTGTATATGGCAAGAAAAGGCTAATGTTTTATCTATGGTACGGAGTGTATATGATCTTAGACCGACACAGTGCTACTGAAAATATTTTATTCTTAGTGTTATCACCGTATTGAGAATGGCGTTTTAAAGTGCTCGCTGAGTAACAATAAAATCACTGGATTTAGGCACACTCGAGTTGAAAAGATTTCTGTCGGATGATGACATGTAGTCACTGATTCTTGATAGCACTCTGTATAAGTAACTAACGCAGTACTGACAACCTTAAGAATGACAAACAAAGACTGAGTAATGAATGAGAGCGGGGTTGCGAAGAAGTAAATAACAAATAAACGCAGTTATTTAAAAAATTAAAAATCATTGTTAAAATCTTTTTAAATAAATGTGTTAAATTGAAGTAAAAAGTTTCCCAATGGCCGATTTTTCAAATATTCCAAACTTTCATTTAAAGGTACCTCAATTTTATTGCTAAAGAACGTTAATTTAAAAACAAAAATTGCAGATAGTCTTTGTTGCCCATTTTATGCTAATTTCGTTATCATGCATGGGCGAGTGGGCACCATCATCTTATCTATTTTATAATTTTGTTTTAATTATCACCTTACTATGGAGTATACATAGGCACGAATCTGACGAACCTATACAAATGGTAAGTATTTACGGAAATAATCGATTTAAATTCATTGCGAGCTAAAGTGTATTTTCATAAACGGAATGTCAGTAATGTTGGATATACTTATATTGGCAATGTGCTTTCCCGACTCACACGGTAAGTACAGTGTTGTATTCTTTGATGACTCACCACTATGATCATTAATAAATTTAGCGGGAAGAGAGAGATTTTCTGCAGCACTTGCTATTATCCACGTCATTTTACGCCCATTCTCAACATTATTTTTAGCGAAACTACTTCAAGAACGTTCGGAGATAACGGGTAATTTATGTGAAATCGAACGATCGGGCTTTTCTAATTATGCTTTGTAGGGAGCGGAGGTATCGGAAACTTATTCTCCGGTCCACGTAGTCGTACTTACGAAGATATGGATAAAAATGCGGGTCCTCCCCTACCAACAGGAAATCAAGGAGGTTACGATTTTACAACGGCGGAACAAATTTAAGATTAAAGTGATAATTATTTAGAAAAATAATGTCGATAATGATAACCTCATATTTATCTTTTATGTGATTATTTACTAGCTATTTTTAATGAATGATATTAGAATAAGTATTTCATAAATGAATGCCACACAGTCATTACGTAACGTCAAAGTCTTTGATAATACGTACATATCTGCTATACGGTTCGGTAACAATAAACACATTTTTGTAAAAGACTGAGTAATTGTTACCAACCACAATTCGATTTTTAGATGATATTTTTGGCTTATTAGGCCATAATGTATATAACTCGGTATATAATTATGTGCATTTGAATTCATGTAATGTAATAATCTCGCAATGTAAAATTGTTGTATTTATACTAAATTATATATCTTTGTTTATCATAGTATATACTTATGAATATATGTTAAACATGTACTGCTCTACCAACGAAGTGTTCGACACATTAACATGCAAGATAGCCTCCTTTTCACCTGGCCAATATAATGATAAAAACATCTCACACAGGGTGGTTCATTAAGGCGGGAGAGGTACTCTTTTATCAGGAATTCATAGAGCTGTGTGAAAAATAATTTCTAGAGACAACATTTTTAAGTTAACAATTCTATCACTACTGGCAGTAAACGAAGGCAATTTTCTGTAGATAATATCCCCACACATAGGTTTTTAAAGAATACTGCTATGGTAATTCTACAATTCTGCATCCTTTTGGATGAACATTTTTTACTGTAGCAGTAAAACAAGTTTTGTTTACATTATACTTATAATTCAAAAACATTTTAAATAAAGTGGATATGAGCATAGTGGGAAAATAATCGCAAAATGAAATGGCCATTCTGAACAATGTGGGTGCTTTGAACAGGAAGCTAAATATGAACAAAGTGCTACCTACATGTAAAATATCCTAACTTCCTAATTAGTAATTGTAATAGTGCATTACAGTGACTTTATACTGACAGTGCTGCCATGAGCGCCATGTTTCCTCCAGATTTGAATGTAACAGCATGTGCTTTGTAGCACCTTTGGCATGGGCGAAGTTAGGTGAACAGATCTGGGGGGGCTCAAGTCCCACTGATAATTGAAGAAGTATGTATAATATGTATAACGTATATAGTTTTTTTAAGATGTTTAGGGGGGCTAAATTGAAGTTTGGGGGGCTTAGCCCCCCCCCCCCCCCCCCCTAACTTCGCCCATGATGTCCTTTGGTTGTCAGTAAGTGAAAGTTAAGTGAATAACTTTTTTATACGTAACTAACAACAAACTCGTAACTATAGTCTATTGCTCTATTCCATCTTAAATGTCCTCTCTATTGGATTAAACACTCCTAAATGTAAGACATGCTAAAACGTGTATGGTAACCTATTTCTTCCTTATTACGCATACCTACCATTCATTCATTCCACCTTGAATGGTATGTATGCGTAACAAGGAAGAAAAGGTTACCATATGTTTTACTTTGTCTTAACTTTAGAAGCGTTTAATCCGATAGAGGATATTTAAGATGGAATAGACTATAATGACAAGCAAATGTTTACATACAAATTTGAAGGAATCATTGTGCAGCCAATAAAAAACATGACCACACTGTCAGTATAAAGTCACTGTATAGTGCATGGGTTTGTACTGCCATCTTGGTTCTGTTTGGTACTATGAGAAAATAAAAGGTCGCATTTTGCTGTGGCCCTTTCGAATAACTGTTCAAGGTTGCATATGCGGATCGTCTTAAAAAAAAATATCATTTCTTTGTCTGGCATTTTGACTCATTTTCTGTATATGGCAGAGGGTAATGCTTTATCTACGGAGTGTATACAGGGTCCGTCCAAGAAGTTTCCGGAATGGAGCTATAAAACACGATTTATTGTAAATAAAGCATACAACTGTTCAAAATTCTTTAAAGTAGTCCCCATCGGCATCGTAGCACCTCTGCCACCGACTTTTCCAACCTTCACACGCGCCCTTGAAGTCGTTTTCTGACATGCTGTTGAGTTGATTCGTCACAGCCTTTTCAACCGCATCGGTGGTCCCCAAATGAGTTCCCTTGAGTGTTCTTTTCAGCTTGGGGAACAGGTGGAAGTCGCTTGGAGCCACATCCGGACTATACAGGGGTTGGGGAAGCGTTATCACCCCGTACTTGATCAACAGCTCAGTCACGAGAAGGCATGTGTGGCTGGGCGCAGTGTCATGATAGAGAACCCAAGTAGAGGCGATCTCCGGGTGAACGCGGGTGACCATTTTTCTTAGACGCTCCATGAGTCCTTTGTAAAAAACTCAGCTTACCCTCTGTTCCGCGTCCTGCTCGAGAATCGTCTTGGACGTCTTCTCGGCCGTCTTTAAACTTTTTAAACCACTTGTACACACTTGATTGCTCCGCTCCATTGGTTCGCCCCCATAAGCTGTCCGAAGCATTTGTAAAGTTTCACCAGCAGTCTTTGCAAGTTTAACGCAAAACTTGATGTCCACACGCTGTTCAACATTTCGCTGCATCGTGAAACAGAGTCTCACTGTACCAGCAATCCACTCTCCGGCGGTTCGTAGACAACTGAATTTTTTTTCCCTGTTGCCTGACCCCACCACCAATCCCGACAGGAGCGGCCGCCCGCTCGCGCTTCGCTTGGGCGGTAAAAAATAATTCCGGAAACTTCTTGGACACACCCTGTATATGAGGTAAAGAACTACAGGCTACAGGGGGATTAGCATCATACAGAAACAAGAGAGAGTGTAGGCTCTGTTGGTAGACTGGTAGGAGGGATTTGGGAAAAGGAGGGTAGTGGCCAGTGGACAACACTTATATTATAAAGCAGCTAGTGAACGGAGAGCTGGAGAGCAAGGGAGGCCCTGTTCTTGGACATTAAGGTTGTCTTTGAACATGTAAACAAAGAAAAGCTGTGGGGGATGATGCGAAAAAAGGGATAGGAGACGAGCTAGTGAAGAGAGTGGTGGACCTATATAGAGTGAAGAGGAGGGGGTTGCAGTTTAATGTGAAGAAGACTAATGTAATTCAAAGAGGAAGAAGAGGAATGGAAGTGGGGGGGGAAAGAAGGTGATAGAGTGTACAGGAGGTTAGCTACTGACATGACAAGGATGATGCACCATGCACATATCAGCGAGCTAGAGAGAAAGAGAAAAAATGGTAGGGAAGCTTAGTAGTGTAGCAGTGACGTGGGAAGGATATTTAACAAACTAGTGGAAAGTGTTATGACATACAAGGGCTGGGGTTGGATGTTAACATGATCAACAGAAAGTGCAACGAAAACATTGAACAGGGGGAGAGGAGGAAGGGTCCTTCACAGCTGCTGGAGGGAGGTAAAAAGTGGAAAAATGAAGTGGCAGGAGGAAATACTACAAAAGGGGCAGATATGCTTGTGGGGAGGGAGAAATGACGAGACAGGGAATAATAAAAGGAACAGGGGCACTCAGAAACAGGAAAGAAGGGACAAAAATTAAGGAGGGAATGTATAATGAGAAATTTGGGGACATTATTATTATTATTAAATCATGGTGGAACAGATATATTTATGCGAAGACCTGAGCATAACGAAGAGAAGACTGATAGGAAAGTATAAATGCGGGAATGAGGCCGTTAAAACAATTGGAGGGAAGATGTGAAAAGGGAGTGCGCACAGATTGTGCTGTGAAGGGTGGGAGACTATTGCTGGGGGGAGTGCGAGGAAATTTGGGAGGAGCTGGAAGGGCGTGTAGCGTATATTAATTTTTGATTATGAATCACTTGAATGTTTTTTTCTTTGTACAAATAAACCAAAGATACAATTCCAAAGTTAGGTTTATGACCTGGCTGGGATGTTGATGACCCAGAACAAAATTACCTATTGTATCATAATAAGGAAGTAAGAAAAGATGTAATGTTTAGTCCTAAACGTTCTTATTAGAAGGGAAGGGGTTTCCATTTGCATAGTGGTAGAATTTCCTGTTTATCTCCGATTTCCATCATCAAGAAAATATAAAGTGCCCTGAACTAATAGATGTATGTGTCGGCTACATCAACATCTCTGCCAATGTTGCTTTCCACAGCTAGTTTTCAACTTTCTCAATCTTGATTTTTATTTCCCACACCTGGAGGTGTATGAATTCTTCCTGTAGCTACTTCTTGTATTAATTCTGCACTTACAAGCAATTCTTCGAAGTACCCTTTCCACCTCTTCATATTTCCCTATATGTCCAGATTACTTTATTATATTGTGCAGGCTGGCTAAGCTTTTGGCCGTATTCCCAACACTTGGACTATTGTGCCCACAAAGCCTTTAATGCTGCTTGGTTGTCAGTTACTATTGAGAGTCTCTTATTGGTATAGTGCCTTTCCAATAGAACTTCTGCAATATGACCCAAACTGGACGAAGGTCTGTGTCCTTCAAGTCCAAATATTCTGATTTCCACTGCTCTTCTGTAGCAGTACCATGGCTTCTTCTCTAAGCTCACTCATTCATTGTCAGTACAATTAGATCCAATTTCTACTTTCACCACCAAATGTAAATGTGGTAGGTTTATAAGGGTGTCTAGAGCAGCTGTGGGGAGTGGTCACTGCCCACCACACTAACACAGCATATATTATAACCAGCGGTTTGATCATCACTGTGTGCATCCAACCTTCGGTGATAGGGGCCACTTGTGCCCAAAGAATTTTCGAATAATTATTGTTGCATTTTATGTGGAATATTAATTGAAAGTTTATGTTATTTCCTGTAAACGCAACACACAACTTGATTTTATCACCGACTGTAATATGTCATATTTACATGCAGGTACACGGCCTTTATTCAGACAATAAAATTAAGTACAAGTTCAGGCTCCTAAATATGAATTAAAATACCTCTCTAAAATTTCTGGACCTGGAAAACTGGCTTGCGTTCCAAGTTTCGTTACGCTATCAGCGGCGACATAATTCGAAATTTCAACACATTTTTCGAACGTCATATCTTTCCGAGTACCTAACAAGTAAGCCAAAGTACCGATGAAGGAATCCCCTGCACCCGTGGAATCTACGCATTGAACAGCTCGAACGGGAACATGTATGGGATTAGGTGATCTTTTCGATGCTAGAAGACTTCCCTGAGAACCCAAAGTTAGTATAACGGTATTGCAACCCTTCCTTAATAAAAGCTCCACCGCAATTTTTGCTCCACTAAAAACATAATGTTGTAAACACGTTTTCAATTGACAAAAATTTACCTTAGATTATCAACGGGTGTACCTGTAAAAATTGAAGCTTCCGATTCGTTAACACAAAAAATTGTAGGTAACGTAAACAATTTTTCATTACAACTGGTACTTGCAGGTGCAGCGTTTAAGATCGAAATCTAGAAGGGCGAAATCACTATTGGTTATTAACATTTAAGTTTGCGTACCCCTTTGCATAACTCTAGTGTCGCAAGAGCAACCTCCGGTTGTGTTTCAAGTTGACACACTACAACGTCAGCGTTACCGATTACGTCCTTCGCATTTTCCACATCTTCTATATTCAAGCGAGAATTCGCTCCCGCAATTACTACAATCTGATTTGCACCGGACTCTGCTACGTTTATCTGAGCAATTCCGCTTGAAAAATTAGGCGTAATATGTACAAAATCTGTATCGACTTTGAAATCCTTCAAATTACTAAGATATTGCTCACCCCAAGTGTCATCGCCAACCTACAACGTAAGCCTAATGCTTCATTAACATGTACAATTTGGCGATAACCTATATACTCGAGCTATCAGTGCTGTTTTTCCGCCAAGTTTCGCAGCCGCTATACATTGATTGGCACCTTTTCCACCAAAAGCGTTTTTAAATTGACTACCATGAACTGTTTCTCCTTCTTTCGGTAAACGTGGACAGTAACTGTGGCGAATTTTTCAAATTATATCTCTCTCAGCGTCAATGTTTATACGTACCTTGTAAAATCAATCATGCAACCACCGACAACGACAATATTGGGAGAAACCATTATTCATAAATTAAGTAAGAAGCCAATTTGCGGTGTTGATAAGTGGCAAATTTTGAAGATATAAAAAATAGGAAATAAAAATAGACATCGTTATCACTTATCAGAGGTTATGACTTTTGATCTGTGACTGTGCCTCATGTACCATACCATAACCACAAACTTCACCTTTGCATATTATATACACGCACTAACAATATGACATTATACCCTTTATAATACAGGGAGATTATTAATTAGTTTAAGTATAAAGAAAACAAACTATATTAGTTTAAAACTTTAAAGTGCAATTTACGTACTTCAAATGATTAAAAACAAATACTGTTTCAGAAAAAAGATATGTAGATTAAACAACCAAAAAAGAGGAGAGGCGTAATTTAATTAGTTTAGAGCTTAAGGTTATGTTAATCACAAGCCGTTACTGCACTTACGATCGACTTTAGTTCTGAATCTGTTTCAGAAGACGAGTTCGAGTCCGAAATAATATCTTCTATCTCCCAGACGGCTAACAAAAAGTCAGGGAAAAGAAGATAAACTCATGGAAAATTTGCCTTAATTAAAGAATAACGTGACGAAAAGTTCACCAATTATTATTTTATCCTCATGTAGTCTGCACACTGACCTGTATCATAAAGGACTGAGCATTCTTCAATACAACATTGAAGCAAACAAGCCCCACCTAAATATTAGTTACTGCAGGGGCCAACTAGTGCGTTAGTTATATAATGATGGTAGCTCGGTGTTTATAATGTGTTGGTAGTACTGGTATCAACTGTTACAGTTTAGCTTGTTCTAACCTATATGCTTAATATCTGGTGAAAAGTAGTATAATTACAGGCTCATAATTATTTAAAAACGTAAATTATTAAAAATTGTATTTTATTGCAA
Source organism: Pyrocoelia pectoralis (assembly GCA_036250285.1). NCBI lineage: Eukaryota > Metazoa > Arthropoda > Insecta > Coleoptera > Lampyridae > Pyrocoelia > Pyrocoelia pectoralis. Next base: position 7,294,694 of record CM070080.1, read on the forward strand.
TGCATAAACGTAGTTTATACTACGTATGAAACAAGGTTATGTTTATGTAAATAAAAACATTAGTTACAGTGTTACCAATAATCACCAACACAACAAACCTAAATTACTAATTGGCACCTTAAAATACCGGTTTTCAATTTGCTTCAAAAATAGTGGAGGGGATCATTAGAATGCTCAGTCCTTTAAGATACAGGTCAGTGAGTCTGCATGACTCGTATCATACAAAATTTGTCGAATGCGGACGGCCTCATGTTTCTTAGCACTCACCGTAATTTTATCTGAACGAAAACTGCGGCAACTACTACACTGCGATCCACAGGATCACGTAAGCTAAAACGTAACAAACAATAATGCGCAATGACTATTTTAATTTAGGTTAACAAAAACTCACCGTGACTCGCAGTGACTCGCCGTGACTCGCGCTGCGTCACCCCACCAAGCTGCGTCTGATTGTCGTGTCGAGTCACGGGAGGCAACTACTAACGCGGTTACCGGTTTTCACTTCGCAGTAGGCTACACCACAGTTTTTCTTCCATGTTTCTTAACACTCCCCTTTATTTTAGAACGAAAACTGCGTCATGTAACGCTGTGAAGTTATATGTGCATTGACTATCTTTATTTAGGTTCACAAAAACTCACCGTGACTCAAGCCTGAGTGACATTATACTTTTTTTTTCAAGAAACTTTGACAAGTTTGCAAACTAGACGCACTTGTAGAAACTTGGATAGTGTAATTCAGAACCCTAGAAACTATTTTATAAACTAGAGCCGGACCAATTTTCCTTCCAAGTTTCAATACTAGACTTGCGCATTGATGATTTAAGACACGAATTTCGGCGGATACCAACCTTTGCAGCTACCAAATACCAAGCGCTGTCGAAATTGTGTGTCCTGCAGCTTCTTTATGCTTTCTTCAATGAAGCTGTGTAATTTCATAAATAACTCATTGTCCATCCTCAACCAATTTTTATATGAGTCAATGTCTTCTTGTAGAAGTTCATTCTCAACAAAAGAACATGCACCTAAATTTAGAGCATCACGACGTAATAACCACTTTTGGCTTGAGTTTTCGCTTTTTTTGCTGACACAGTTCATACGTCTTCACGATTTTTAAAATTCTCTTCAACTTTCCCAGTTTGCGACGTTTAGAAATTGAAAACATTATTATCTTTATTGTATGCAAACAAATAAAATAGAAAGTTGGCAATGATATTGTATATGCGCAAAACGTAAAATTATAGAGACATCTAGGGACGTACTTAAGATTGATAACTAGTTTAGAATCTAGTTTCGAAACTTGTCAAAGTTTCTTGACACAAAAAAGTATAATGTCACTCAGGCTTCACGCTGGGTCACCTCACCAAGCTGCGTCTCATTTTGCGGCCGGAGTAACTCGAAAGTTGCTATATATTTTGTTCAATTTTAATATTGCTTTGAAACGCATATACTGGCAGTTAGGCAATCAACGTTACAACACGGTATGTCCAAGTTTCTTCTGTTTACAATTTTGAAAAGACCGCCAAATGGATTTCTTTGTACTGTGTGTATGAATATACATTGCAAACATGCAGCTCCCTCGGTTACGCCTTTTCCTTTTCGTGGCGGTTCTAAGCTTGGTGGCACTGTATATACAATATACAGGGCAATTACAAATGGTTGGAATGAGTATCTGTATTATTTGACATATCATCACGAAACTTTAAAAATACATACAGTAACTTATCAGGTTCTGTCTTGTTTTTTCTATGAGTGGTGTTTAAGCTTTCAAAAGAGAGAGCGCAGCAGTTATCAAAGATCGCGACAGGTGAGGAGAAAGCGTTTGTTATGCTTTCATTCACATTAATCTGCCATAACAGTGCAACTTCATTCGGCGATGGTACGTTCAATTCAAAGCAACTGGATGGCTCTGTAAAGGGAAATCAACGTGTTATCCTCCAGTGAGCGAAAAAAAGTTGAGAGCGTATGGGTGACTACTTTCACTCGTAGGCCACAGAAGTCAACACATAAAGCGAGCCTCAACATACCACAACCGAGCGGTTAAAAGATCTTACGGAAAAGATTGAAGCAGAAGCCTTACCGGTTGTAATTGCTACAAGCCCCTTACTCCCAATGACAAAGTGTGTCGTTTTGAATTTTGTACACAAATTCAACGGTTTATGGAAGAGGATGGTTTTTGTGAGAAGCTTGTCTTCAGCGATTTGTGAATGGCAATGTGCGAATTTGGAACACAGAAAATCCCAACGCTCCCAAAAAGTTAGTATGTTCTGTGCAGTCTTACAATTCAAAGTTTACGGCTCTCTTTTCTTCGGCAGCAGAATGTTACAGGATACGTGTATCTGGACGCAGCTGGAGACCGACAGTGATAACTTCATTTACCAGCATGATAGTGATCCACTACACTTCCATCATGATGTTCGTGCATTTTTCAACATAAGGATAAAGACAAACAGATGAATCGGTCGCGCGATGGGGAGGATGATTAGAAATTGATGCCATTGCCTACACGTTGCCCTGACGTAACGCTGTGTATGTGGGTATGTGAAAGATTCAATGTTTGTGCCACCATTACCAGTAGACTTACCAGAACTGCGAGGTCGCATAATCGATGCCTTTGAAGCATTTGGAGCACCTGTAACATCTCAAACAGAACTTAGTGCGTTCCTCTATGTATCTGCATAGTTTCGTGACGATATGTCAAATAATACAATAAAATTGTATCCGCGCCCGCCATAGTTTGTTTTGGCTATACTCTGCTTTACAAGGGTAAGATTGCTCGCTCACCATTCCTAAACAAGATGTGAACAAATAAGATTTTCATAATGAACGATCTACATCGCGAGTCCACCCATATGACAGCATACGACCTTGGGAGGTAGGCAACACGCCCGATTTCAATGAAGTCAAGAACGATCCGAGATCTGTGTATCCATCGCTATATAAAACGAGTCAAGCACTGCCACAGTCCTAAACCCACCTTGCCACAGGTGGCTATAGTCACCAATTTCATATGAACCAATGCGGAAGGGTTTTTTATAATCTCAATAAAACATTTATTATTATATGGCATCACTTACTTTTCTCAATTTTTCCAATAAACTTTAGCTAACTATAGGAATATATAAACAAGGCTTTTACGATACAAATAATTGTCTAATACAGTCTTTGACTTTAGTAATGTCCCTTGGATACTGAGACTTGGGCAACCAACATATCACATAGTAGAACACGAAACACGATATTTAACGTGTATTAATAATATTTATAAATAAGAAAACTAAACGATTAGTTTTTGTATATTCACGATTGTTATCTATAAATCCTCATTAAACTACTATAGGTGTTTTCTTTTTGCACGTTGTGGTAGACTTAAGTCAGCTCTGTCAATAACACACCATTCATTTTATAAAATAATTTGACTCAGTTCTCAATAACCCTATTCGTTTTAAAAGCTTTATTTAAGTTTTATATTAACCTGAGGCAGAAATGTCTACATGGCGCAAGGCACTTCAAAAAGAAAACACCTTATGTGATATTAAGTCAGGACTGTGGTCAGGACATTACTAAAGTTAAATGTTAAAGACTGTACATAACCACTGCCATATATAAATGGTACCATAATTCGATATTATGTGGCAGCACTTACGAATGCGCGAAATGTAAGTACTGGAGACACAGATGACATCAAATTTGACATTGTAACTAACCTAAAATTAATTTTAAAAATAATGGTTAACTGACGTAGTACTAATATATTATTATCTATAATGGCTAATTTACTGCTTAAAAATACTATTGTAACAGCGCTTTTATGCATATTGTTTTTTAAAGGTATTAATTCAACAGAAGATAACGCTTGCATAGAAACAAGCCTCTGCCATTGTGCATTAAATGATAATAAGTACATTGACTTATCAAAACTAAACAAAAGTGATAGTAATTATAATGTTACAAGTTTAGGATTTACATACTTTTTTTTCCCCTGTCGAGATGTAGCCTTTGATCCGTCTCCTACCCTACCAGTTGCCAAAGTAAACAATACCTGTATCAGTGGTGCATCGGTAAGTTACAGCCATTTAGTGTTGCTTACCAGTCAACTTCTTTTCCAGCTATGCCTTTATAACGAAGCGAATCATACTTTAACTAATTTAGGGCTCGCAAGTGAGGGAAAATTTATGAATGACTATCCAAAAACGTTACATTTTACACAGTAAGTATCTACCTAACCGATATCCAAATGTAATTACCACTTGAAATGTATTACAGCGAAAATAAAGAAACGTCAATCGTTTTAGAATGTGCGCACGACTATCCAGATGCATATTTAGTCTATTCGAGTGGGTCAGCCAATAGTCATGTAAATTAAATGTCTTTAACGTCATACTCCCGTAAACAAACACTTTTTTTTAGAACCTAATATTATTTTCAATGTATTCATGTGTTCAAATGGGCCATCCCGGTCTAAGTATCGGCTCTACAATACTTATTTTGTGCGCCACAATTTTTGGAGTGTATCTCTTAGGCGGTGCAATAATAATGCATTGTTTGAGAGGGGCGAGAGGATCCGAAATGATACCAAATCTCGATTTTTGGAGTAGCATACCGGGCTTAGTTAAGGTAAAGAATATTTTTGTTTCAAACAAAAAAATTTGGTAATAAAAAACAATTATTTACAGGATGGAACGATATTTGTATTGGGTGGATGTAATCCTATGGTGGTGTCGAATGCCGAAACTTACGATCGAATTTAGTTTTGTTAACTTTCTTTATTGTATAAAGATTGGTTTTTCCTTTGTTTGAATAAATTTTTGCATTTTTAATAAAGGGTTATATATTGTTGTTAGTCAAGTTTTTTTATGGACGTTTATGCATTCTTATCACTTTATTATTGATTGTAGAATGTGTGATCTGCTTAGTTGAACGAGGTGAAACAATCGTAGTGGTTGTTCGTTCTCTGGCTTGCTTGTTGTGCCCGCATCCCTATTGCCATGGCCCTACAAGACCTTCAAAGCAGTCAACTTATGCTATTGTTAAAGTTGCAGAGAGTGAATCTATAAATTTATTATAAGCGGCTCAGTTATTGTCAAACTGTATCTGCATTTGAAAAATAATTAACCAATATTATAAAGATCAGCCAAAGAAAAAACATAAGTGTTAATAATATAAGGTAGTCCAGTCAAGACAGTAGTTAGGCTTGTGACTAAGATGCGCAGACGATAAACAAAGACACAAAACAAAAGATAAATACACATCTATGTGTCCCTCCCTTTGATTATTTATATATGGATGTATAAAACGTGATGCTAAAAAAAGAGATAGACAGTGTTTTGCGACTTCATAAGCTTGTGTATTGTTTTTAAACTTTGATTTTCGAGAAGATGCGTGTACGTCATAGACATTTTACATAGTTACAATTGTTGTCAACAATATAATAACAATAGTAACTAAGAAAAATGCCTATGACGTACACGCACCTTCTCAAAAATCAAAGTTTAGTAGAAACTTTGTATCTATCTCTCTCATCAATACCAATAGGTACCAATACTATTTCTATTTCACAATTTGGCTTCAATCGGATCAATGTAAAGTACTAGGCCTTGTAGTTATATATAATCAAAGGTCCCTCCCTAAGTAGGTACAATACACGTCAAAAGAAGTTGCAAGGTTTAATATGATAACAAAATTCAATAATTCTGTCACACAAAAGAAATTGTAGAATTTTACACTAATAGACGAAATAAAAATGAAAAGGCGACTAACCGCAAGATGGAAACTGACAGATTCCAAAGTTTGGAGACCTCCAAACACCAAAGAGCACAATGAAGTAACTTGGACGAATTGGTATATGTGCAAGCAACCCTCGAACGAGGTCAGAAACACACCAGTATGTCGAAAATGAGATGCGAAGGATTACGAACCTATAAAGCACACGAACACGATGAACAAATGAACAAAACAACACATCACAAGACAGTACAACTTATTCATCATATTGAAACACGTACCTACCAGGGACAATCCCAAAGCTAGGGAGACCCTACACCTACTCTCAAGCACGTACTGATCATTATCTTGGAAAGAGCCCCACTGACCACCTACATACAGAAGAAATACCTACGGTTGCAGAAGCAACACGAACACAACCACTGACCTGTAGGTCAATGAACACAACCCGTCTCCGCAGATACCATAATTTGCAATGCGCAAATACTTCCTTTTAAGATGGCCGTCGAACTAAAATGAGCACTTCAAACATGAAAGAAACCGCCGTAAGTGTCAGTTTTGTAACTGTAGGTATTTCTTCTGTGATCTACATAACGATCGTTTCGGTTTCAAGTCCCTTAGTGAACCACCCTGTATATGAACACAATTGGCTATACTGATTAGTGACATACGATACAAATTTAATTTTTGGTTACATGTCCGTTGTTTTCAAAATTAAATTTTTTTCTTGTATTTTAAATGTACACAATACTTACAGGACAAGAAAATATATAAATCTGCTTCGCCTATAACTATGGACGATGTATAGTTACAATTTTTAGGTTATTGAATTTTAATTAGGTTTTTCTTTGTAGTCCGATAGCGACAGTAGCGTTGAGCGGTTATTGAATAAGAATTATGCTTTTTTACGAAATAGTTGCATTACCAAGGATGCTATAAGTACTAACTCCACCACCACTTCGCAAGCTGCACCTGAAAACGGCTTAGAGAGCCAAGTTGAACAAGAAAAAGTTACCGATACTAAACCTACCGACACAGTTAATGAATCTTATAGTTCTGTAAGTATTTGGCATTACATTTGTAGTTAAACTTATCGCTTCTTGTAGCGTTACGATAATTTAACTTTGGAGGAATTAAATAACATTGCAGAACGTATTAAAATATACCACGAAGTAGGTGTTGTAGTACCCGAGAAAATTGTATCTTGTCAAAATAAATATAAAAGGAAAAATAGTAAAAAACCGCAGAGAATGCAGCAGGTATTTAATTTAGTGTGATTAAAAACAAATTATAAAATTTAATCGTAGAGTATAAGAAAGAGGAAGACTACATTTGGACAGGGTCGTATAGGAACTACATGTTCTACCTTTGGCGTTAAACGGTGTCTGTGTTGTAATGTAGATAAAGAAAATTGTAGCACTGTAGGCGAGCAAAATGGTTGCTTGATTGATGGAAATAATTGTAACTCTTTGGCGAATCGTGTTCCAATTAATGAATTGATTCAATGTCAATCCAATGAAGTCCAAGAACTCGATCGACTAACTCGTACAGAGGTTTGTATTGTTATAATTCATCATTTTCTTACGTTAACAAAATTACCATTTTAAAACGTGGTGAACCTTTGTGGCGGAAGCGTAACTATAATGGCCCTGGAGCTACAAGAAATTTATTATTTATACTTAATTAATTTGGCACATGTATGTTATGTGTGGTAAAACTGTTCGTAGCGAGATATCGGGCAAGTTATACAGGGTGGGCCACCACATACGGCACGGAATTTGTTGCCTAAACTATAACGATTTTTTAAAATCTTTTTATATTCAATAAGAGCTACATTTTAAAAATATTTATAAATATAAAGGGTGGTTCAAAAAAATTTGTCGTATTAAAGTTGTATTTTTTTAAATTCCTATACATATATCACCATATTTTCGAATTTTACGTAAAAAAAATAATGCCTCTTTCTTAACAATTCCCTATACCTATCTTTTATGGTTTTCGAAATATCTCGAAATACAGTAGGTCACAAAAAAAAAGAATAACGGCAAATTGGGTAGGCTTAAAAAAATTGTGTTGGATCAGTTGATTTGAAGCCTTTTGGTAACTATTTGCAATATTTACTAGTATGTCGAAATGTACAGGGTGTTCCAAAACGTGCGAAATATCACCGACTCCTGCTAACTTAAATAACTTGCTTAATTTTAAAAAGAACACTCTGTATTTTTTACCTATCCAATACAGTAAAGGATTCTTTTTCAAACGATATTAGGGTTCCCTATAGGCGATTTATATTACTGTTGGTGGCGCCACTGTCGTCAACAATGTGGCGGCGCAGAGTAGTATACTCATGATAAAATAACATTAGTCTTTATTGTTTATTCCTATGAAATACTAGTAATCTGATTCCTATATTATAATTTTTGTTCGATTGCATTAATAGTATATGAAAGCATTGAATAAAGATTTCAAGTGAGTGGATAAAAACGGTCTTTAAAACATGGGCGATTTTTCAAGCACTATCCACGAATACTTCACGCTATAATGTGCTCAAGCTCAAGTGCTCAAAAATGAATTTTAATATCTCATAGTATCGTGTCTACCATCGAAACCTGTAAAGTACTCTGCAATTTCAAAGTAGAAATCTGTAAAATGATTCAAGTACATGTAAACACTGAACTCAATAATACATGGAATAGCAAAGTCGTGGAGATGCGCGTGAAAAAGTGTGCAAATGTGAAGAGAATAATAAGGTCGAAAATCGTTTAACCACGGCAGTGTTGCCAGTTGTAAAACTGTAATTGTAATACAGGATTCATGGTATTATCGTACATAACGGTACATATTACGTGAATGGTCGTATATTGAATTTAATAAAATTAAATAAGTTATGACCAAGGCTAATAAACAGAATTTTATCTGAATTATTTATTAACTAATATTGCAAATCAGATTTAATAAATACACTGTATGTATAGCATACAATACATATTTTTTTAGAGGTTAAGGGTTGTTTCTTTGGCAAATTTTTTTTATAAAAAGTTCATCCATTTAGTTATTATAACACCATTAAAATTATATGCATAAATATAACGACATTGGAATGTTATAATAAGCGGATGAACTTTTTATAATAAAAAATTTGGCAAATAACAACCGCGCTATGGACTCCCGTACCATAGAATAGAATACGATCATTTTTCCAACGAAAATAGGTAGCAGCGTAGCACCACAGACAACTAACCAGACCCGCCACCGTGTATTAAATTTTTGTCATGCCGTTTTAGTATAATTATCGTAATGAGATGTCGCTGTCATTTAGATTAGTATAGAGTCCCTATATAGAGAGAGTACCGCAATTGACGCCATTTTGACTCCAGAAAAGGGTGGGAAATTTGAATTGCAGAAAAGGTATTGGTGTGATAGAAAAATTATTACAACTGACAGCTGACAACTGACAACAGCTGACAAGACAACCATAATAATATGCATCAGCCGCCATTTTAGCTCCAAAGTAACGCCCAAACCAATTGCGGTACTCTGTCTATATAGGGACTCTAGATTAGTAGCTTAGAAATAAGTTTTGAGTGCACTTAAAAATCATAAATTACATGGTATATTCTAAAATTACTTCTCATCAAGTTGCCCATACAGCTTAGTTTGCTTTTTTAAAAATATACATATAATAAACAATTATATCATATAACAGAACAATCACAATGGTGAATGACTTTTTAAATGTAGCTCATCATAGGTATACAATTCAATATTACCTCTTCCCTTTTTAAATAAAACAAATTAACGTGAATTTTATATATTTAAATCAAATTTTTAGGTAGGTATTTGTGGGCTTGTAAAAAATAACATAACTTTATGAGAGTGCATGTACCTACCTATCTTAGAAAGGGAGATAAATATGTATTTTTGTAATTGTCATTGCCATTTTACCACAGACAATAATTTGTCTGTGCCATTTACTTAATAGTTGCCTACTCAGCCAAAACGGCGATATCAAAAAAATATATCTGTGGGAGGTTAAATTTCACATTGTAGATTATTTTTTGACTACAAACAGTTTATAAAAAGGAAAAAAAGTGATGTTTTAGAAATTTAGATTTCACATCATGTCACACCTCTGTTACAAATAAATAGGTACTAAATGTCCTTTATATCATATCTTATGTTACACTGTGAGATTCGTTAACAATACTTGAGATGTCTTCCAGTATTATTATTCCTTAATATTATAATATTTATAATTACATAATTCTCAAAAAAAAAACACAAAAAGGGATGAAAGTAAAAAATTCACCGTAGTGTGCTTTATTCGAAGTTGCAGATTAACGTAAACGTAAACACATACAACCTTAAAGGTTGTCTGTAGTGTGACGTAGTAAACAGAACAAATTGATAAAGTTTGCATAAAATTTTAAATTTAAAGAGATAGACCTAATTTACTGAATGACGGCTTATATTTTCACTTCTTATTACGCTAATTACTAATTTAGCAATTAAAGATACACAATTGAATGATCAGCATAAATAATAACGCATCTCACAGGTGTGCTAAATGGCAGTAGAGGAATGAAGGATCGTATCGCAAATTCGCAAACTGTATAATTAAATTATTATTATATCTTTTACATGACAAGACATTTCTTCTGTTTAGGTATGTACCACCCACGCAAATAACTGACCTAACTTTCTGTTGACCAAACAAATAAACAAGTTGTTGTTATTCAATTGGACAACTGTTTGCGCAACTGACCGTAGTGACATCTAGTTTAAGCTACGGTTTGTTAGAACTGTGCGCCGCAGACAACATACGTGGTTAGCAGAATCTGTAGCGTTCAACCGTTGATTGAAATATTAATAAAGATAGACAACCTTACGGTAATATACGACCCCATTTTCGTACAAGGCATCAGGGGTCGTTGCGAACGGTCGTACTCAAGTAGTGTGTAACCTGACTTTTATGATAGAATTCTGTAATTATGCTAGTATTCGTGTACATTCTTAACAATGTTGCCAGTAAAAGAATACTTGAACCCGGGACTTTTAAATGAATAAATATATACTCGCGTTATGCGGTTATGCCACTTAAATATTTATGTTAGGATCTTTCTTTATATAAGTATTGTATAACTTTATTTTCTTTTACAGGAGAAATTATATATAATTATGATATCCTCACCCGACAGTTTTAATTCAATTTCAACCTACATAATATAGATTTTGTTACCATGACCAAATTACATTTTTTAATTACTTACTATAAAAGTACTTTGAACTAGTTTTGTGTAAATAATTTTTTTAAAGGCCGATCGTATCATTGATTGAAATATACCGAATATTTGCATCAACGGCAGAATCTAATTGAGTCATAATATTACTTGACCTTGTAATGCAAATTCCGAACAATTATGATGACTAGAGTTTTCGTGCCTTTATTTCACCGTTTCTGATTGTTTTCTCCACGACTATATAAAAATGCCAAATTCTTTTTACATATTTAGCTAAACAAAGACATAAATTCTTCACACCAGTGAAGAATGAAAAAGAATTCACTCTCGTTAGCCAATCACATTCTATGATTATCAGAAATCACGCTAATTTTCGTAAATAAATGTGGTAAATAGCTCAGTAATAGATACATACTTGACTCTTTTAACGCGGGCGATCAATGTTCGATTCCCAATGGAGGAATTTTTTTTATGCATAATCGTGGAGAAAGTATAGTCTTTTACGATGTCTTTTACTTGTGTAGAACGGCTATTATTCACTTGGATGATTCCAAAGGGCGGATGAAGTTTCCAAAACTAGGGCGGCAGCCCAGCGTCATTTTAGGTAGTGATAAAAGCGCGTCTGCGAATCATACTACGTTGAAGAATGAAGATGATGTAAAATATAAGAGCATAAAAATGGTCGCAAAGTTCTGAACCTGGGGATAACATGTTCAAATTTGTGGATAAAAATCACTGTTTTAAAGTGATTTGAGGGCGTCTGTAATTCAGGTTAATGATTTATGTTCTTGCGTATGCCACGAAAAAAAATTGCAGACAATTCGGATGTGGATAAAGTATTGTAATATATTTTAAGATTGTAATTAAGCAATTTAAATCATAGTTTGCTAAAAAAAAATGGTACTTCAATTGTTTAATTAACATCGTTGATTGAGGATTTTTCAATCAACGTTAACATACAATACTTATCCACATCCGAATTGTCTGTAATTTTTTTTCGTGGCATACGCAAGAACATAAATCATTAACCTGAATTACAGACGCCCTCAAATCACTTTAAAACAGTGATTTTTATCCACAAATTTGAACATGTTCAAATCACTTTAAAACAGTGATTTTTATCCACAAATTTGAACATGTTATCCCCAGGTTCAGAACTTGGCGACCATTTTTATGCTCTTATATTTTACATCATCTTCATTCTTCAACGTAGTATGATTCGCAGACGCGCTTTTATCACTACCTAAAATGACGCTGGGCTGCCGCCCTAGTTTTGGAAACTTCATCCGCGTGAATAATAGCCACCGTTCTACACTCGTTAGTCGTTAATGAATATACTATTCTTGTTTAAAATCTTTGGAGGTCTGATCTTCGGTAATTGGTTCAATAAGGACTAGCATAATACTATTATGGGACTAGGTAGAAAGCTGGAAAGTGGGCTAGATATTAGACCTCGGTGTACAGTTGAATGTATTCAATTTTGGTGGCGATCGCCCTGGACAAACCACAAATTTGCGCGCATTGCGGCATTGCAATCGTCACTGCATCTTCGGTCCTAAGTACACACTAGTGGTGAGCGGTCCGTCCGAGATTTCCCGACGGACACTTGTCCGTCCGAAAGTGTCCGAGATTATCGGTCGGACGGACAGGCAAATCATATTTTCCGACGGACGTGGACTGTCCGAGACAATATTTTGTCCGGTACATTCGGTAACCATTGGAAAAATGTCCAACATTGGATTTATTTCAATGTTATTTTCATATTACATTTCTTTTGATTATTTTACTTCAGTTTTTGTTTTTCAACCTTGGAAAACAAAAACAGGTACCTACTACTTGGATACCCTTCAAATTTTTCAACCTTTACTCAAGTATTGAGTCAATTTTCAACTTTAATGTGGTCACCAGAATTGCAAATCGCTTCCAATATTGGAATATATGGCAATACCCAATATTGAGTCAATTTCAATGGTCACCAGAATAAGGGTGATTATCTCCCTAGTACTACCTCATCCAAATTCAATCGCCGCATTACACAACTGGGCTAACAATGTACAATTCGATATAAACAAATTCGTTTTGAAAGCCAGAAAATGAGGTTTTGTTGTTTGTTTTTAAGGATGATTGTTTATGATTTTATTCTGCCTTTTACAATTTCACTAACATGATAGTAAATAACAGAAGAATTAATTCAATTACCTAAATAAACAATTGGAAATTAAGTAACATTAAGAGCACCTGATCATTTTTGTTATGTATCTTTAATTCTAATTGTACCTAAACGTGTTTTCTTTGACGTTTTAATGTTTGATCGTTGAGTGGAATTCTCACGCAACGGTTTGATTTTATTTGATTTTATTTATACACCAATATGTTATACGTAAGAAATATTCTTTTTACAAGTTTTCATGTATTAGGTAGTTCCAGTATTTTTTAAGAATCACGTATTTAAAATAGTTTTTTCTATTAACAAATGAATAAAAAATTATTATTATTATTATTATTATCAAAAACCGTGCGTATTTTCCCTATGTTCCATTCAGCCGTGGACACCCTGTATACGAGATAGGTACGACAGCGACGTAGCGGCGTCTAACTTGAAAAAGCCAAAATTTGCGGTTTTTCATTTTGTACAATCAGAAACTCTTTACTTCCCTATCTCATTGACATAATTTCACGTATGTTTTGTTTATTACGTACTATACTACCTATGAAAGAATGTGCTGACTAAGTTGATTCGATGTGTAAAAGAGCACATCCTTGTCAGCAAAATGTGACTGGAAATCCGCATGAATCCCTAAGATTAAAAATGTTATACTGTACAATGACATTCTAACTGATTGACTACTTTAAGGAATGAAAGGTTTTTGATTTTCTATATGTTTTTTAGCAATGGCCATTTCTAATGTGAAATTCTTGGCGTTATTTATATTTCTTACTGTGGGATTAAATGACAGTAAGTTATATACGCACTTGTAGATTATTTTAAAAAAAGCGATTCGTTCAATAAATAATTTTGGGGGGAATAACTAATGAAAATAAAACGATGTTTATCGTATAGAAATTTTATAATAGAAATTAATTGCTTTTTAGAATTCTTTAAGTTCCAGAGTAGAGTAATTTTTTTATATTAATTAGTGTTAAATGTTGCAACATTGCATGACTAAAAATAGGTTTCACTTGTATTTTCGAAGCGCCAATTCTAATTTGCGGCGAAAATTGAACTATTATTCATAACATTTGGCGATGGCGCTACATTACAGTCAAAAAAAACAACAAAAACGCAACTAAACATACATGGATGAATTGCATTATTATCGATTCTTATAACATGGGTTGTCTATCTTTATTAATATTTCAATCAACGGTTCAACTTAATTCGGTTTTGAGGAGAGAGTGTTTTGTTAAAACAGTGCGTGTTTGTATGCTGATAGGTGCAGTCAAAAATATTTATTATTATTGTGAGAAAATTCATCTACATCGTAACAATGGCTGAACATTTGTTGCTGGCAATACTTACTGAGCAAGAAGAACATGAAGATCTTCTTTTGAGTTTAATTTGTCGTCGCCAAAATAAAACTGAAGTTTTCCTCCAATTTTTTGCCATATGTTATTTTTTATAGTATGGTCTTTGTAGCTTTTGCTTTTAACGGTGCATAGTGGAGGATGTTCTCGTACAAGATCAATTAATTTCTCGTCTTCTTCTGCTGAAAACTTGCTTGCCATTTTAAAATTCGTTAAAAACTAACTATACTCCACTGTCACTGTGAGCTCAGCTGAAAGACTGCGTTGAAATCAAATCGAGTTTGATTCCGACCGAAAACGTGACGCACATAATTTTCTGTCTACCGTGAGTCTACCTGAGCAGGTTCTAACAAACCAACTACGCGTCTTCTTATCTTTTAGATTTCAACGTAAGTCCGAGTCGCACAACTGATTGTCTGCTTTGCGTCGCCTACAGTTCTAACAAACCGTAGCTTTAGTTGCGCAAAGCTGCGTTTTGTTCAACTCATAAGCGTGGCGGGTCTGGTTAGTTGTCTGTGGTAGCACATAAACCACTGAACTCTAATTATACTGGAACGCTCACTGGCGGTCTCTGCCATAGAAACGTCGCGAGCCGAGAGAGATATCGCGCAAGGGTCATTCCTGTCCTTTTCGTGCACATGCACCGTGAGTGAGAGAGCAGACAGCGTTAAAATAACACACACTAACCAAAATGTACTCGAGAGAAGGACAGGGATGACCCTTGCGGGCCCTCTCTCTCGGATCGGGCTGGTGAACGCAGCGAGCGTTCCATTAGGTGTTTTCTTTTTGCACCGCCACAGGGTTGGTAAAGTTACAATCATCACGTGATTAAAGCGCCTTGCGTCATGTAGACATTTCTGCCTCAGGTTAATATAAAACTTAAATAAAGCTTTTAAAACGAATAGGGTTATTGAGAACTGAGTCAAATTATTTTTATAAAACGAATGGTGTGTTATTGACAGAGCTGATTTAGGACAGGTCTACCACAACGTGCAAAAAGAAAAGACCTAGTATAATTATTAATTAGAGTTCAGTGCAATAAACAGATGTTCTCAGGTTGCCACTTCTCCCAAAACTCTTTATGTATATTCAATATTTTCAAATGTCAAAAGTATTTTTGTTACTTTACAAAATTTAATAAATGACAAAATTACGGTACAACGCAACATTACAATTCCTGGTATTACAAGTGATTGAAATAATGGTAGAGTAGTTTCAAAATCTCGTGGCACTCGAGTTGCGCGTCGGGATTTATTTAAACGCGATACTACAATATGAAGTTCTATAAGTAATTACACGTACACCTATATTTATACCCTGTTCAAGTCACCAGCCGTTGCACGTCATAGCTTAAAACTTACTAAATCAATGACGTGTAATCAGCGTTGTCAAGTGTACGTGTTGCCAGACAGATTGCTTATACTTATTTTTAGGTTAGGAACAAATAGAGACTGTATACCTATGTAATAATAAAATACAGCAACTAGGTACTGAAAAGTACCTACTGTTTTTAGTAAGGCAATTTAAAAAAAATAGATTAAGTGCGTACCGGTGAATAGAGCTGACTTTGACAGCTCTGAGGGCAAACAAACGCTACATAAAACACGTATTTTCAGTTTACGCGGGCTAAAATAACAATTGTGAATGCAACTCTCACGTTCTCTTAACGCGCGCAACCTGTACATGCGAACACTTAGGCTGTGCTATTTCGAATAGAAAAAATTTTGCCCTCAGAGCTGTAAAAAAATAGGTTAATGACGTCATCTGCCCGGTCCCTATTGAACAAAGTAAACAAAATTTGACGTGACAACATCGAGATATTTTATGAGTTTATATTCGCACTACGTTTGTAAACACGTACTGCAACGTGTGCGACAAGGATAATATGGTCGCTAACCACTGACCTGTATCATAAAGGACTGAGCATTCTTCAATACAACATTGAAGCAAACAAGCCCCACCTAAATATTAGTTACTGCAGGTGCCAACTAGTGCGTTAGTTATATAATGATGGTAGCTCGGTATTTATAATGTGTTGGTAGTACTGGTATCAGCTGTTACAGCTTAGCTTGTTTTAACCTATATGCTTAATATCTGGTGAAAAGTAGTATAATTATAGGCTCATAATTATTTAAAAACGTAAAGTATTCAAAATTGTATTTTATTGCAATGCATAAACGTAGTTTATACTACGCATGAAACAAGGTTATGTTTAAGTAAACAAAAACATTAGTTACAGTGTTACCAATAATCACCAACACAACAAACCTAAATTACTAATTGGCACCCTAAAATAGCGGTTTTCAATTTGCTTCAAAAGTAGTGGAGGGGATCATTAGAATGCTCAGTCCTTTAAGATACAGGTCAGTGTCGCTAACCCTACACGATTAATGACTTTTAATACCAACTGTACTTACGATGACATTTTGGCTTTCATGCAAATTTTATTAAAGTTGCTTAGTAAATTATAATTATAGTATTAATTATTGGTATACGAATAATAACGTGCAACGGCTGGTCACTTGAATAAGGTGTTAGTTGTCTGTGATAACTGATAAGGTATATTTACTCTACATATTTAGGATGGCATTGTACCTACCAATGTTTGTAGAAATGTAGACGCATAACGCCGTGGCCACTTTTCGAAATTGTTTTAAATTCCTCTGCCCATTTCGAGTGCCACGAGATTTTGAAACTACTCTACAAAACGGTAATTACCGTACACCTGGCAACACTGAACCACGGGGACTACGCGGCAAATACCATGAAAATCTACATCATGTGTTGAAGTCATTGAACTCTACCTAATAAAATAAATTAAAGTCACAAAACACACATTTGTGATTAAAGTTGGGTTAGAAAATTTTACGTGGTTTGCCTTCCTGAACACGTAGATCGATTTGATTTATAAACGTTACAAGGGTGAAGGGTTTACAGTGGGTGTTATGGGGTTAATGATTAAAATACAGTTTTAGATAATAACAGCTGTTTTATTTACTCTAATTTAATACGGCTCATGATCGGAAACCCCGTGCGAATATTAAATTTGTATCAAAATTTACAACTCTTCCATTCTCAATCAACGATGATATTATATAAGATTAAGAATCACTGAACTCAATTAATCACTGAACTCAATTAATTGAGTTCAGTGAATAGAATTCAGTGCAGTCAATTTTCCCTGAAAACGCCGAACTTGCAGAAATCAGGTACTCTGTTGTTATTTGTTTTGTGTTCATAATGTCAGATACCATTATTCCTGAAATACCTGAAATACCGGTTAATATATTTTATTATAAATCAAAATCAACAAAAAAGGTAAGAACATAATATGTATTATGTGGACATCAAAACATATTTGTCCAAGAATGCAAAATTTCAAAGGATGTGGCACATTTTATACCCCCCATACAGGTCCATTGTAGTGGACACTGTGCATTACTTAGAAATATTGATGATTTGTTTGCACTGAACTCTAATTATTATACTGGAACGCTCACTAAGGCCGCCAGCCTGATCCGAGAGAGAGGGCTCGCAAGGGTCATCCCTGTCCTTCTCTCGGCAGTACATTTAGGTTAGTGTGTTTTTAGTTTAACGCTGTCTGCTCTTTCACTCACGGTGCATTATGTGTAAAGCGTTACGAAAAGGACAGGAATGACCCTTGCGCGATATCTCTCTCGGCTCGCGACGTTTCTATGGCAGAGATAGGCCAGTGAGCGTTCCAGTATAATTAAGAGTTCAGTGTTTGTTTGTGTTCTTTTTGAAACTGGAGAAGTTCACGTCGCTGATGAAGATTTCATTGACGATTTACTGAAAAAGGAAAAAATCCCATGAAATAGAAAGAAGGGTAAGGTTGTATGTATGGTCTCGGTACTATGCCTCCTTATGTTGGAAATAGTGACATTCACCTTGAAGGTAATCAACCTGTGGACTATTTTTTGACAACGTATCCCCGATGACTTATTGGAAGACATAGTTCGTCAGACAAACCTATATGCCTCTCAAAATATTAAACACAATTTTGCTTACACAAAAGAAGGGCTGTATATTTTTTTGGACTTACGGTCCAGGGCGATGTGTACCCCCCCCCCCCCCCCCCCAACAGTTTTTCAAAAAGAGAGAACCCTACCTTTCAAATTGTCAGTTCTAGCGCTTCTGTACACGTGCCAATCAATAAAAATTGTTCGTGAGGGGGAAAAAATATGAGATAGGTACACGTTGATAAATTTAAAAAGTTGTGGTATGCAATAAGGAATTACAAAGGGAAGTTACTGAGAGTTGAGAGACGAAAACATATCGTTCGTGTAGATGTACAGGGTGTACAACTAAGAAAGGAGGCCGGCCATAACTCGGAAACTATTTGAGATAGAACAGTGAAATAAAAAATCTTATAATAAATGCGCCCAAGAAAAAATGCTGGAAATTATTTTCAATTTCCTACCATTGCCGCCACAGGGTGTTTCACTGATTTTATTTGAAATTCCCATTTTTTGGGCAATTTTCCTCAGTAAGGTATTTAAAAAAATATATTCATTGTAAACTAGTGATCAATATGTAAAACTTTGTTTAATGAATGTTTACGATTGCTGTCAAAATAAAGGGAGGGGAAACTAAATTACGTGTTACTAGAAAAAATCGAGTAACTTCGAAACGGGTTGCTTGAATTTGTCAAGATTGGTCTCGATGTAAAGAGAATGCTTGATATTACCCAAAAAATCCAAAATCACAACAATTTCTTATCTCCGTCTACCAATAGAGGACGCAACTTGTTGAAGGAACAAAACGGTCGACTTTTCTAAAAAAATTCAAATGGTACCAAATATTTTTTTTACCGCTATTGGAAGGAACATTAATAAGAGAATAATTAAAAAAAAAATTATGTCAATAGCTCTCATAGTACCAAAGTTATAGTCAAAAATGTGGTAATATAAGAGACAATTTGAGGTATAAACAAATGAAAACGCTTAAAATGAAAACTTTATGTCAAAGCTGTAAACTAGATAACAAAATGACATTAAGTGTATTTCGGTTGTTGTATTATAAGCAAAAAGCTAATTTCCAATGGAGAAGCATTGCAGCATATTTTTGAATGCATGAAAAATGCAACTGTTGCAGGACCACTGAAATTTTGAAAGAATTAAAGTTCTTATAGCCTACTTTATTTATATTAAGCTTACGATTTGTTTATACCTCGAATTGCCTCTTACATTACCGCATTTTTGATTATATCTTCAGTACTATAAGAGCTATTGACATAATTTTTTTTTTAAATTACCCCATTATTAATTTTCGTTCCAATAGCAGTGAAAAAAATATTTGGTACCATTTGAATTTTTTTAGAAAAGTCGACCGTTTTGATCCTTTAACAAGTTGCGCCCTCTTTTGGTAGACGGAGGTAAGAAATTGTTGTGGTTTTGAAATTTTTTGGTAATATCAAGTATTGTCTTTTCATCGAGACCAATCTTGACAAATTCAAGCAACCCATTTTGATGTTACACGATTTTTTCTAGTAACACGTAATTTAGTTCCCCCTCCCTTTATTTTGACAGTAATCGTAAAAATTCATTAAACAAAGTTTTACATATTGATCACTAGTTTACAATGAATATATTTTTTTTAAATACATTACTGAGGAAAATTGCCCAAAAAATGGGAATTTCTAATTGAAATCAGTGAAACGCCCTCTGGCGACAATGGTAGGAAATTGAAAATAATTTCCAGCATTTTCTCTTGACCACATTTATAATAAGATTTTTTATTTCACTGTTCTATCTCAAATAGTTTCCGAGTTATGGCCGCCCTCCTTTCTTAGTTGTACACCCTGTACAACAGTTAGTGAAAGTGTGCAAGAACTATTAGGCATGAAGGTACTTGTCGAAACGGGTCTGAATATTTCATAAAAATGTAGTCTGGATTTTATGTTTAAGATAGGCCTTTTTTCTGTTAGCCATTTCAAAATATTCAGATTAAGAACTGCCAGAAGACGGCACATTTGTTACGGGCAAGATGTAACAGTACAGCAGACTCTTGGAAAACTAGTTATAAAGTGGCAAATTTTTATGTCTATTAGGTGGTCCAAATTGGACACATTCTTATGGAAACACACTTTATTTTAAGAGATAGAAAAAAATGAACCTAGGTGTCTGGAGTCCAAATTTATTGAGAAAATAACTGGCACAAACAGAATTCAGCTCTAATCCTTTGGACGCTAGAGGGCATTTCTAGAATTGGTCGATTTCTTTAACTAACTAACGTAACTTCCTGTATGTTTTGAAATAGAACGCCCCCTAGTGACCAAACGATTAGAGATAGCTGAATTCTGTTTGCGCCAGTGATATTCTCATTAAAATTGAGCTCCAAACAACTAAGGTCCATTTTTTTCTATACGAAAGTGCCCAATTTGGACCACCTGGTACATTGGGTATATGCGAAAAATATCACGGGTCACAAATTCACAATTGATGGTCAAACGCTACTGTTTTTTTTTAAGTTCTCAAATCGCTTAAGCCATTCATAAATCATTGCATCCGAAAATTATTTTTAGCCAACCTTAATATGTCAAAAACAGTTCAAACAGTAATTTTGGAGGTATAAAAACAATATGAAAACGATAAACATCACTGTAAGTATAAAGTTATGTAGGTGCCCTTTGCAAAATCATCTTTTAAATGAAACTTTCATAATCAACAAGAGAGAGAAACAAGTAATAACTAGTATCTTACCTGGTGTTCACAATAACTTATGTTGGGAGTAAGGTTTTCTGCTAGATGTATTTTCTATAATATAATAAACATTTTTGAAATTTTTCTGTGAAACATCCTTTTACTTAAAGGATTTACCTAAGTTTAATAATTATTTACAATTCTTGGGAAGGTAATTTTTATTAAAGATTACCATACACCTGCTTGCGTGTTTATCTTCTCAGTTATGATAACTGACTAGTTTTGTTCACAATCAATCAAACTTAAGTATTTATTGAACTAAAATTTCCCTCTGCTGTATAAAAATATAACACTTGTAAAGCAGTTTTTATGAATAATAATGATTGTTGGTATGTTATGTTCTTTATATTTGTGGAGTTTTAATACTTCAACAATAAATGGCCAATACATGTGATACTATTTTCAAGTGTTACATGTTAAATGTTGCACATGCTACACAGAAAACACGTTATGCAATACAAGATTATCCTTAATAATTCTACAAGCAAATAGTATAGTGAGGTGTTTATAAAAACAACAAAATTACAATGTTTTGCTGTTGTCTTTATATTGACACTAACTCCATGTGATTGTTGGGCGACTCGATTTGTAAGAATTATTAATAGTGAATTGAATATCTTGCATCAATATTTCAAATATTGACACCTACACGCTATGTTGAACGTACTATTGCCTTTAACTTGTGAACAATGAAAAATCAACATGTGGTTATGTTGTGACATTGTCGCTTTATGCGGTAACCGAATTCAATTTCATTTATGCTGTATGAAATCTCATTTTGTATTTTTTATCTCTAGAATGAAGAACCGTCTACATTTCAATCATGCAAAAGGAAGCGAGCAAGAAAACAATCTCCTATACAACCAGTAACTAACTCTGAATCCACTATGTCACAGTTCATTAATTTGAGAGGTCGTACATTGCAAAAAACTGTCGAAGATCCTAAGTCACCATTACGTGGAAATAATGGTGACGGTCTCGTTACCTCAACACCTTTAGATATTCACAGTTCTCGTCATCGGAACAGAATAAATCCTTGTAATAATTCTTTAGACATTAGTGCGATCGAAATAGGTAATACGGAATCAGACGTTGAATGTTTCGTAGAAGAAGGTCAAAGTACTTCCGAAATAGTACAGAATAAGTAAGATTAAAATCGAAATTAATTTTTTTACGTGATGTTTTGTTCATAGTGGGAATAATGATGTAGGAAATGACGAAGATATAATGGAGTATGTGAATGATCTACTTGGAACTACAGCTGATACAATAGCAGAAGAAGTGGAAGAACGATATCAAAGGTAAGTGGAAGAAAACACATTAATAACGTGTGATTCCTTGTTTTTTTTTTTTAGATTAGATGAGAGTAGGCGTGCTGTCTCTGATGCAATTTCAAATGCAATTAGTTCCAATCATGAAGTAGTACATGAAGAGATGGATCTCGAACCTTCTGTTATATTAGTTAGTGTTGGTTCTCCACAACCAATAATAGTGGTGGAGGATTCTATTATTCAAATAAATGAAGTTGACGATACTACTCATAATGTTGAAGAAACTGTTACATCAATTGGTGTACGAACTCGTAGGAGAGGGATGGTAAGTCATGTGTACCCTTATAGGTATGAGGATAATTTGAGCATTGTTATTGGGATGACAGAGGGTTCCTCCCTTTATACACACTATGCTACCACGAAAGTATTTCTAATAATCTGTATCGTCGTAATCTAAACCTCTTCTACCTCCTGCGCCTTCTTTCTTGCCTTTGCACATCTCTCTTTCTACAATGTCTTTTCTTGTGCTCACTCTCCATCCTCCTTCCCTTCTCCTGACTTCCTCTCTTGCGTAACCTCCCCCTTTCGTAATATTCCTTCTTTTTGTCTTGTCCGTATCCGATCTTTCCTTCCTTCACCTCTTTCCAACAGCTCTGCAGTATCTTCCCTCCTACCCCTCTCCATTCCTTCCTCATACTTCATCGCCAGCTTCCCCGTCTGCACTCTAATCTTTTCGTCTTTTATTTCTTCTTGTACTATGTATGTCGGTGCTTTCCTCTCTAGGCCTACCACCCATCTCCATCTCTCTTTCTACAATGTCTTTTCTTGTGCTCACTCTCCATCCTCCTTCCCTTCTCCTGACTTCCTCTCTTGCGTAACCTCCCCCTTTCGTAATACTCCTTCCTTTTGTCTTGTCCGTATCCGATCTTTCCTTCCTTCACCTCTTTCCAACAGCTCTGCAGTATCTTCCCTCCTACCCCTCTCCATTCCTTCCTCATACTTCATCGCCGGCTTCCCCGTCTGCACTCTAATCTTTTCTTCTTTTATTTCTTCTTGTACTATGTATGTCGGTGCTTTCCTCTCTAGGCCTACCACCCATCTCCAATCCTGCATCCTTTCCAGCACTTCCCCTTCCTCCACCCCATACAACACCACACTTTTCACTAGTTTTTCAAACAACCACCCCCCTCTCATCAGCTCGTTTCCAAATGTTCTCCCTCCTAACCCCCACACCTGTCTCAACATTACATCCTTTTTTTGCCAATTCCCTCACATGTACCTCCTCCTTATTGTTATATGTCATTTTATATCCCAGGTTCCCACTTCCCCCACACTTTCTATGGTGTCTTAATCTTTGAGTTTTGATTCTGCCAAGCCTAATAATATGTACATATTTTTATTTTTGTTCTTGAACTCTGTTAATAGTTCTTTTTGTTTTCCAATTCATGCTCTTTACATTCCATACTTGTTGTAATGTTATTTTTTTTCTATTTGAATTACCACTCCTCCTCATATCAAAAATCGTTACTATTGCCATTTCTAAGGCCTTCCTTATTTTCCTTCTAATTAGTAAGAACAAAGTAATTTTTTTCCTTTCAAAATTTGACGGGGGAGGGACTATTATGTCTTGGCGATCTTCACTACGTCAACTACCTGCACCCTTTCCTTGGTTTTTCATGTCCCAAACCATTTTTAATTTCCAACAAATTTTAATGTTTACATGAATTTTTAGGCAAGTGCTTCGTGCTCAAATGTAAAGAAAACATGTGGAAATGTGAAAGTAGTTGAAAGTACCGGTCAGGCCAAGGTATGTCCATTAATTACTCTCGACATGTCGTAATACAAAATTTTGTAGAAACAACAACCATCAGGGAGCAATGCGGCATTACGTGAATGTTCAATATGTCTCGAATCACTTACGAAGAGAGAAATAAGTGCTACTACGTGCGGGCATGTGTTTTGCACCGAATGTATTAAAGCGGCTATACGCACATGCAGAATGTGCCCTAATTGTCGTACGCACCTTACTTTAAAAAAAATTCATCCCTTATATTTATAAAGTAGTTTTTAATTCTTAAGTATATGTATAATAAATTGTTTTTATGTAAACATTTAATTATTGTTTTGTTTTTTTTTATGTATTTCGTATGTTAATTTCACATCATATAATCTTTGAAGTTAGTAAATATGTGCTAAACGCACAAACAAAGTTGATAATAGTTTATCCTGTTTTGTTTTTGACTTACTTCATAATGACATCTTGTCGCATATATTTAGAATTTGTTTAAAAAACATTGTTACCACTGAAATTAGTTTTCTATAAGGTTCTGATGGGCGAAACAAATGTATTTTATAGATGTTTTTGTCAGTTCAACTGTAGATATAGATAGTCCTTTGTACATGTGTAAACTGTTTTTTTATAAATATTATCTCGAGACTTTTATGTTTTAAATGTTTGTCTTTATCTGGTAATTTTCCTTTGTTACTAAAACTTCTTCAACACAGATTCTTGTGAAACATTTATATGCTGTAATTCTAAGATCATGTAAATATTCTACATTAGCGCAAATCTGTGATACATACTCAATTTATAAGAATCCTAGCCATATAATATGAAGTTGTTTTTTTGTACCTACCTCTTGGTCCTAAATTTGCAATAATGATTTTAAATCGTACATGGTTGTTTGTTGTCGAAAGACGTCCTATTTAATAAATTATTGTTGTGTATTTTGGCGTTTGAAGTGTAATGATTTATAATGAAATTTTCATTCATATATGTTCTAGAAACTCTCAAAATTAGGGAAATTAGAGTGGAAAATGATTAAAAAGATGTTAAAAATACATTATCCACAAATATGAAGTCGACAGTACAGTAGAGTGGTTGTGCATACAAAATCTGTACACGCATTGAAACGAGCAACTGTTTCTCTGCTTAGTACTTGGATGGATCACCTAGTTAAAACAGTATGAGCAACCGCACGTGTTGCACAACATCACATCCTATGTATGTCACATACTTTGTGGCTAGGTGTGTCTGATAACCCCCAGGGGTTGGACAAATCCCGGATTACATTAATCCAAAATCCGGGATTTGGATTACGGATTGCAATCCATAATCCGCAATCCCTACAATCATAATTGACCACGTAATCCCGATAATCATAATTTTTGACCACGTAATCCGTAATCCAGCTTTTACTAAAATTGCGGATTTTGTGGATTACAATATTCACACAAACGAATAAAACAAGTGATGTTTTATTGGGAAATCATTTGAGCGTGGTTTTTGCCCACTTTCCCCCCAGACCTGCTTAGTCAGAGCAATGCAGTGGATTGAGTAAAGCAGAAATAAACAGTTGCATTTTTAGTGAAGCCGATCGAGTCGGTCCAGAAAAATAAAAAAGTTATATTGTCGCTCACTAATTAATTAAAAATTTTTGAAGAAATAGATAAAGAGTAGAGTTTAAATGCTCTGTGCTTTTGAGAATTTAATTTTCGTGAACGTCATTATTTTTATTTTGGAAGTTACGGTGCGTTAAACTAAATATAATAAAATGGCCACAGTTGTATAATATGTATACAATTGTTTGATTATTCACAGTATTTACTGTTTTGCTTCACCAAAGTCTATAATCTGTAACTAATTTAACATGACGCTAATTGTATGTGTAATCCGTAATCCTTAATCCAACGCGAACCTAATTATGTGTGTAATCCGTAATCCAACATGAACCAAATTTATGTGTAATCCGTAATCCAACATGAACCAAATTTTTGTGTAATCCGTAATCCGTAATCCAAACCCTAAAATCTTGGGATTACCAACCCCTGATAACCCCTTACATCTTTGGGTGTTATAGGTAATGTGATTGTTACGTTAAGGAATGGTTATGTGGTGGGGATATAAATACTGCAATTGATTAGTGAAAATTCCTCCACCAATGACGGGATCAAATCTGTATATTTTAAAATATCAGCCGTACATACATATATGATACGGATACTTTCGCCAAGTAGTGGAAGTTGGGAAAAAATTGTCAGATAGGTGCACTGTAGTAAGGATTTGACTGTCATCAACAAGGCTTTTGGTATGAATCCGACCCAGAACATGGAAGTTTGCAACTTTGTCCACTGAGAAATAAAGAGCAATAATAATAACTCCCTGGAGATTGCTGCAATTGTAGTGTTTACTATATACATTATAAACGTAACTCAATTGAAAAATAAAATTAATGATTATATTCAAATGGCATAGGTTGATTATTTTTAACAGAACTCTTGATTGGCTCTCCTGATTAGCCAATCAGAAAGAACCACGTACATCACCCAGTGTTTTCCTGGTTATCCACCATACATCACACCAACCAGACTTCTATTTGCCGGTAAGCCAGCAACCACTAAAGGTGGAAAACCTTGACAACACATAACATGGACAGTCAAAATGAATACTAATGTTACATGCTGGTACCACAAGCTACATGACTGGAGACAATACTAACTGGATATAGATTGCAACCATATACCCAGACCTCCTCGTAAACAAACAATCACACCAAAATACTAATAATAGATCAGAAACTTGTGATTCTAAGAAATAAATGATTAAGGGACATAGGAAGAATGACACAATACAAAAAGGGAAAAGTTCACAATACAACAGAAACACCAGAAGAAATATGATGTGCTAAAGCAAAAACTAGCAGTCTAGAGAACGGGACTAAGCTGATACAAAGAGGCAAATGACAGCAGAAAAGAACAGAATACACAGTTTCCAACAAGTGAAAAATACTATTACCAAAACCTAAAGATGAGAAACAAAACAATTAAACTGCCCCACATAAGTTAGGGACATTATGAAGTTTGATTTTTCAAAAGAAAAAAATTGTTTCCAAAGACAATTTTAAGCTATTTAGTTTAAATGCTTGTTTTTTATTATAAAAAAGATAGCAAATTAAAAAAAAAAGTTAAACAAAAAGACAAGAAAAAATGAAAATTTATGTGAAAGTTACTAATAACTTAATTTCAAATTAAAAAAAAAATGAACGCAAATTTCTTCTTAATTTCCCTTTCAGCAATAACAAGTATGTCCTCAGTGGGCTCATTCAATAACAGCTTGGCAACGTCTTTGCATGCTGGTTATGAGATCATTAAAGTTTTTTTGCGGAATTTGTTGCCAGAGTTGTGGAAGAAAATTTTCTCAATTGTTCCATTGTTTGTGGTTGGGGATTATGATGATCCAAAGCTCTCTGCAACTGATCCCAAGGATGCTCTATCGAATTTAAATCAGGTGATAGAGCAGGTTAAGGTAAATGAGGAATTCCATTGGTTTCAATTGCATCCATAACTGCCATGGAGCGGTGTGCACGAACGTTATCGTCCAAAAATAAGAAAGCAGGACCCACTGCAGCATGAAACTCCTGGCACAATGTTGTTGATCACCTGATTCAAGTATACTTCTGAATTCATGTTTCCCGTAATAACCAGCAAGTCGGTACGGCCATCATAACAAATGCCTCCCCATCACAAATAGTGCCTCCTATGAAAGGGTGAACTTCTTGTACTGATCGCCGGTGTCTTGGGACCAAAGGTTTGTGTCCAGACACGTTCGACGACTATCCGAAAAATGACCATATCTCGATTCATCAGTGAACAGTACCAACTTCCACTCTTCTGTCCAATTGACACGCTCTCTTGCCCATTAGTCGCCTATGTTCGCGAGTCAATGGTACAGCTCTAAAAAGTCATCTACAACGTAAATTGACATCCCATAAATGTCTTCTGACAGTTTCAGCTGATATTGCTGCTCCTATTCAACATTTGACATGTGCTCAAAGGTTGTCGGTTTTCAGCAGGGGTGGTAATAATTGATGGGCGCCCACGTCTAGGTATTTCTTCAACAGATCCAATTTCTTGGAAACGGTTAAAAAGTCTAGAAAGTCTAACTTGAAAAAAAAAGGTGAGGCTATGTCACTTTGTCATTGACCACCCTGTAAGAAACCAATTGCTTTATTTGCTTCGTCAGATGTTAATTTACGTCTAGGCATTGGGAATTAGCAACGAACAAAATTTTGATATTAAACTTGCACAATAAGTCATCAAATTCACCAGTAAACCAAACAAACAATTGATTCGTTAAAACGGGTTTAAAAGAGAAGAACTCTCCACAGCCCTCTACTTGCAATATAACGCTACATTTATCCGTATGGCATAGGTATGATAGAGGTGATTGGGTCCATCGTTGGGTGTTGATTAACTCGAAATGGGGGATCTTACAAGTTAAAGGTGAAACAGAAACTCTAAACCTTCCCCATAAAATTTTATGGGAAAGGTTTAGAGTTTCTGTTTCACCTTTAACTAATAGGTATGATAACTAGCAACCATAGAAAAAGAATAAGAGTTACTACTTACTAGCAACTAAAAAAGTGTCAAACATGACAAAAATTAAAAAATTGAGCAGATTTTTAGATATATCCTTAACTAATGTGGAGCAGTTTAGTAGTCATACCACCAAGCACAGATGAAATACAAAGCTATTGGGAAAACATGTGGTCACATACAAAATGTATCGACACAGAATAAAAAATACATGTGCACATACCCCAATAACCACCTAGGTAATACCAAAACACAACGGTAATACCAACATTAAAAAACACTGAGCCATAGGAAACATACAATAAACATCTCAGATTTTAACAGAACATAAGTACATATAAGCATTGAATAAAGAAGTATTCATTCAACGGTATAAGTCATATACATTTCAAAACACAATACTGACGCAGGCTTAACATTACACTAAAATTTAGGCTAAACTCTGAAAACACCTTTAAAGCCATAAACACTTACACCATATACCTACTCTTTCGAATCATCAAATGGTCATACACCAACTTGGACAAACTTAACAAAATAACAAGAACGAAATTGACAGAACACAGAAAATTGTATCCAAACCAAGGAGTAGGAGGTGATATTCGATAGACATCGAAACACTTCATTATACACAACTTGAGAACATATTTTACAACAAGGCACTGTCTGCATTGATCAAGTCATAATCAAAACAGATCAGTAATTAACACCACTCAATCTAACATCAGAGGTAAACATAGAAAAGAAAATACGGACTGAGAAAGCATTACACACCCAACACTATAAATTAGCAGAAGATACACTGACCTGTTGAGAAGATACCCACAACAGAACAATTTTCCCAGAAATGGAGAGATTTATTTTAGCATTGCAAGACAGAATAATAGACACAAAAAACTATAGAAAGTGTATCATATAAGAAAATATAAATGGAGGAAATATCAATAAAAACGAGGTTTTATATCCAAAGATCAGTACCAAGACACCATAGAGAATATCAAAGGGTAGTGAAAAATACTCGCAGGTACCTATAGACAGATATGATAGCAACAAATACACTATAGGAACTTTCACTTAAACATAAACACCATATTACAAATATATACCAACCTTAGATAATTAGTATAGAGTGTATGTATATGATCTAAGATACCAACAAACATATTAGAAAACAATGAACATATTATAACTAGGACTACACTAAGTATGTAGGTACAAGGCAATGCCACACACAAATAAAACTCAATCTCGCCTAGAAGGATCAGTGCAAGTATTAGAGCTATAGTCAGATTTATGAGAAGATGCGTGCACGTCATAGGCATTTTTCTTAGTTACCATTGTTATTATATTGTTGACAACAATTGTAACTATACAAAATGCCTATGACTGCACGCATCTTCTCATAAATCAGACTATACTCGAATTACCTATTAAAACCATTGCAATATTCAAATACTTCGACTTACATCACTCTAAGGCCCAGATACCGCAGTTGTATAAAGTCTAGTTGAGTTTCAACCGGCGGTTAGTGTAAAATTGAGTTGCACAAACTATGGGTTGACATCCGGCCTAGGGTTGAACTGACAGTTTTACCACCCACATGATCGTCAATTGAAACTCAACTCGACTTTATACAACTGCCCCTAAGTATAGAAGTTGTAGATGTGGAATCTCGCTTTCCCATAAATAAAAATCATGTATTAGGTAGTGTTGATAAGCAAAATATGTCCTTGAACCCTTAAATGTAGTCAAGGAATAGAATAAAAACAGGGCGACAGATTTATAATGCTAATAGTTAAACAAAAGATTATGTTTTATAGAGAATGGCACTCAAGGTTACCTACTATTTACCATTCCACATAGAAACAGATAAAGTGATACTTGTGAATTGTTTATGTTGAAACGATTAATTACAATTAATGTGAGAACATCTTACAATTTAGTCACAAATGTCTTCCTTTTCCCTCAACAAATTATTGTTAAATGGTAAGTTTCTAGATAATTATCTAGGGGTAAAGTTATAAAGCTGTTCAATTATTTTAACCTCACTAAACCAGATACCATCAAAAGTTGGGATTTTAACATCAATTATTGTACCATGGAATTTTTAAATCAAAATGCTTCTTGTTTTAGTATCTTCGAAAACATTCCGTAGATATTTCAATACACATCTAACTGAACATCACATAAAATTCAAAGACACTTGCCGAAAATTTTCTGAAACTCATTTGAAGCCAATCGCTGCCGAACTTGATAGAGATGGCAAATTTCCTAGCGAACAGGTGATTTAACAATATATTTTAATTACTAATGTACCTACTTAATATTTAAGGTGACACAAATGGGTAATATGGGACTATTGGGAATAAATGTACCCAAACAATGGGGTGGTTTAGGTCTAGATAAATTAAGCACCGTTTTAGCAGTTGAAGAAATTGCTCGATGTTGTGGAGGTACAGGAGCACTTATATCGATACACAATTTATTATATATGAATGCTCTTCGCAAGTACGGTACCGAAGAACAAAAGGAAGAATTTTTGAAACCGTTTTTATGTCATATTGGATGTTTTGCTTTAAGCGAACCAGGTGAATTTTGGAACATTCCGAGGTGTGGAACATAACATCAGTGTTTTTCAGAGGCCGGTTCTGATGCTGCCAATATTTTAACTACCGCACATTTAGATGGGGATCATTATATTTTAAATGGAGTTAAAGCATGGGTAACAAGTGGTCTACAAGGAAAGGCGGCCATTATCTTCGCTAGTGTTGATAAAAATTTAAAACACAAAGGTAAATACTAGATAGTGGTACTTGGTCCAAAACCAATACATTGTAGGTATTACTGCATTTTTGGTTCCACTTCCAATTCAGGGCTTGTGTATTAGCAAAATTGAAGAGAAATTAGGTATTCGAGCTACTTCTACGTGTACTTTCACTTTAAAGGATGTGAAGATTCCAAAACAGAACGTTTTAGGTAAAACAGGTCACTATACGTAATTTTGAATGTAAATACCGTTTCGCTTAGGCAAAGTGGGAGAGGGATTTAAAATTGCAATGAGTCAGTTTGACGAAGCACGTGTCGGAATTGCATCGCAAGCTGTAGGTATCAGCCAAGCTGCATTAGAACTTGCCGTTCACTATGCAAGTATAAGAAAGTGTTTTGGACATCCGATCAATGAATTCCAAGCTATTCAAGTAAGGCTCATTTACCTACACTAATCGAGAGTGTATAAGTAATTTTAATAGATTCGAATTGCCGACATGGCAGCACGCTTGGAGTCGGCAAGACTTATGGTATGGAAAGCTGCTCATTTACGTGAAAAGTCGAAAAAATCCACTAAAGAAACATCTATAGCAAAACTGATAGCTGGCGAAACCGCTACATTTATTACACACAACGCAATGCAAATTCTAGGTGGTGTAGGATATATTAAAGATACACCTGCCGAACGACATTATAGAGATGCTAGAGTAACAGAGATTTATGGAGGAATTAGTGATATTCACAGATTGATAATTGCGCAATCTATTTTTAAGGAATATAAATAATACTAATGTTAAGATTATTAAACTTTGTTATCTTTATTGTCTTTATAAACTTTTTTTCTATTTACTTCAAAAATTTACTGTCTTCTTTTTCTTACTGTAACATTGGTTAGGTACTATTTTATAATTATTGTTCTCAGTAAATAGATAATTCACCACTCTCATTGCTTTCTCAAACTTTGTACATTATCTTGTCATTTGTGAAGCAACAAATATTTGCTCTTGTGTATTTAGATAGAAGTTCATAGAACTGCCTCCAGATAGTGTAGTGTTAGGTCTGCCTGTGGTTCATTATGGCAAGAACCACCACTCTGGCCAAGTCGCACAGCC
The DNA here is from genome assembly GCA_036250285.1 of Pyrocoelia pectoralis. Taxonomy (NCBI): domain Eukaryota; kingdom Metazoa; phylum Arthropoda; class Insecta; order Coleoptera; family Lampyridae; genus Pyrocoelia; species Pyrocoelia pectoralis. The sequence goes on from CM070080.1 coordinate 7,327,426, forward strand.
ACAGCCTCTCCCTGGCGCAATCTCCATAACGACAAATTTTAATGAGAAGCCAATAGCAGCATCACACCAAAGACAAATGCAATAAGTACCACCAAAACAATTATAGGTGCCACAACAGGTTGAGAAGGGTGGAGGGGGGCCCACATCAACAATGACATTCGATCCCCTTTTAAGCCTCTCTCCAACCGGTCTCCACCAATTTAATATTTTATTATTATTATCATTATATCACGAAGTTGACGGTAAATAGTGTTGTGTTTGTGACGAGAACTTGTACGAAAGTGGTGGGAATGTGTGCTAGTCTCCAAAGAAATGACGGAAAATGGTCCAACCTTGTAGGTTATCTCTCATCAAAGTTCATTCCACATGCAGAAAACATACGAGCGCTGAAAGCATTGCAGCTTATGTGAAGAAACAGCTAGGCCCCTTTAACATCAGCAGAACCCATGACGTCAATTGGTTTGAGATCCTCTCTGATACCTAAATCGATTTTCAAGGCCCACTCTGTTTTTTGTCGAAAATGAATTATGGGTGAGAGAAAAAAGGAGGTACATAGGCGGAAGACGGTGTATATAGTTAGAGACATAGATAGTACCTTCAAGAACAACTGTATTGATAATTGATGCTGCATCGGCAAGACAAGACGAATGGGGAGAAGATGTTCCCAGTCATCTCACTCCAATAATTGATTTGGTTGCCGAAGAAACAGTAAATATCACAAACAATGTCGATACCAACTGGTCACGATGATACTATTCACAAATGCGAGAATAGGACCAGTAAGGTAATTGATGAACAAATGAGAATCGTGGAGAAGACAGCTGAGATCATAAAACAGGGCATCCAGCGTGGTACCTGTACAGACGTATTGCAGAAGAAGAGGATGAAGACCCCCCCCTTCCCCCCTTCTTCCATTCCTTCGCGACACCGAAGAAGAAAATGAAGAAATTTTAATCAACAGGCCAGTTAGTAACGACGTAAACCTAGCCACTGTCAGGTTAAATGGTGCCGTGTTGCCATCTTTTATTCATCGATTCATCGATATTTTGAGGTTACGGATGACAGTATTCTGACAGGCATATTTAATTGATTTTTGTCGTTAACAATTTGTAAGTCAAACCATGGTCAGACCTGTATCTTCATTCTTCGGTTGCCAAAATGCTCAAGCAAATGAATAGTCGATGCAAAGAACTCGTGGCATCATTAATTAGTTATTTCAAGCAAGAAAGTCCAATCAGTTAAAGAATTTTTACATCAGTCTGCGAAGAGCTTTGCAGCTTCGTTGGTGGACTATCCCAATGAAGAGATAAGAAACCTCTGGGAATACGAGCAGCTGACCGCGCGGGGGTACAAGTTACAACAATAACAATCTCGGATTCTATGGAGGAGAATCTACCGGGTGACCCATGTATAGTGGGTTCGACCTATAGGGGAACAAGGCCAATTGAGTGGCCAGTTAACTGTCTGATGAAGATATAATAAATCTGGATCTGAAATATCATAAAGCTTATATGTTCAACGTAACCTATTTGTTATTAAATTCATTTGCCATTGCAAATCACAGTCGACAGTGGATTATAAGTGGGTTCAGGGGGAAGAACAGAAAACAGTCTCCAGTTTTTTTGACCCTGTAGCTTTTGAATACGGTGTAGGAACCATATAGTGTTCAATAAAAGCCATTATTATCATTGTACTTCGGTTCCTATCGCTACTCAGGCCAAGCCTGGATAACTAACCGCACGGATCGAAATCAATAAGTAACGATTAGTTCTAGTAATACATATACCTATATAAAATAAATTTAAAGTAGCTGTAAAAAAAACATAATACTTACATTATGTGTTTTGAAATAGTATTATGTTTATTGTGTAAATGTTTGTTGCTTAACTCGGCGCATAGGTTGCACTCGAGTGGGTAGGTAATGTGTTGTTCGTGTTTTGTGCTAATTGTGAGTTCAGACATTGTGAGTGTATTGTGTGTTTGCGTTTGAGTGTATGTGCACGAATTAAAGGTGTCACATGAGTGGTTATTGACGTACCTATTATGTGTTTGTAATGGACTTTCTGTAATGCTAATGTTGTGTATGGGACATAGTTTGAGTTTGTGAAGGTAGAGGTGTCACATGAGTGGTTGTTGAAGTGTTGTCTGTTGGTAATGGACTTTCTATAATGTTAATGTTGTGTATGCATATTATTATTATATGTACTTCGATTGTTATCGATACTCAGGCCAAGCCTGGTTAACTAATCGCACGGATCGAAATCAAGTTACGATTAGTCCTACTAATACATATATCTATACAATATAAATTTGAAGTTGCTGTTAAAAAGTGAACATACTAAATACTATACACATATTATGTTCATTAAATTAAATGACGTTGATAAAACCAACGCTGATCACATTTTAGATAATGTATTTGTTTGAGAAGCCTCGGTGTATTTGATCCCAATTTGTAAAAGCCACGTCCCGTCGACCCTCTTTCCACGAAGGCATTAACATTATTATTATTATTATTATTATTATTATTATTATTGTACTTTGGTTCTTATCGATACTCAGGCTGAGCCTGGTTAACTAACCGCACGGATCGGGATCAAGTAACGATTAGTTCTATACTCCATACGCTCGGCAGTGTCCCTTTTCTCATTAAGTCGTAAATCAAATCTCATTTATAACGCGATCGATAGTTTCATTCAATATGCACCTCTAATGCAAAGTAAAAACCAGTTCCATACGGGCGAAAGTTGTTCAAAACAAATCTTATGGAAACTGGAATACAATAGAACAATAGATTTGAACTACCTAACTGGCAGCGGTTCTCAATAGAAGATACACTAGTTTCATTATGAAATTGTAATGTTTGTATTAATAATTGATATATTACTTTGTAATTCAACTATTAACAACCGCTGACTAGGCAGGTAGTTGAAAGCTATTGTTCTATTGTATTCAAGTTTCCATAAGATTTGTTTTGAACAACTTTCGCCCGTATGGAACTGGTTTTTACTTTGCATTAGAGGTGCATATTGAATGAAACTATCGATCTCGTTATAAATGAGATTTGATTTACGGCTTAATGAGAAAATATTTCCTGATCAATCTGGCAATACTGTAAATGTAAACGTCATCGAACGCCGACACTGAACTCTATGTATAGAGTTCAATGAACGCCGATGACGTGCACCCCCTCTTTGACTACCCAGAGAGAGAGGACCATAGTTTGTATTTCACCATAGCCCCCCCGCCCATCTTGGTTTTCGTTGACTTGACCACGTTTCATGGGTCCTAGAAGAAGCATAAAAAAATATGTGCATGCCACTGTGACCCGTGCAACGAGCCACTGGTACATTTAATTATAGTGGAAAAAATCATAGAAAGTTGGTAGCACTGAAGACGCCAGTTTTAAAAGGTTGTTGTCAGTTATTTTAAATTTAATTTATACGGAAATATATTTTATGTAGAAAATGTTAAGAAAAAAATTTTCTGATATACTTTACAAGATACAGCAAAGTTCCTCTTGTCATCAAAAGTATCGTCATATATTAATTAAATTATACAACGAGGTAATTGTGTGAAAAAAGCTTATTTACCTTTAGCTAACCTTAAAACGTTTTATAATAGAGCTCATTGGAAGATTTTGAATGTGAATTTATGAGATGTATCGAATTATTATTCGGTTTTGAAACAAAACAGAAAAATATTCATAACGAAAGATGCGTGGAGTTTCTAGCTTCGTTCGTTACCACTTTAGTCACAAGTTCGATGAAAAAACAAGAGGAAAATTTAAGCGACGATTCGGATAAAGATGTTGAAGTACATCCGTTTTTAAATTCAGTTGTATACAATGTTTTACAGGTGAGAATTCGATTGCATTAAATCGAAACTTTTTAGTTTGGTTTTTTTAGTATCATAACTTGGAACAAGTATCGGCACGTTACAGGTGTTGTCAGTTCATAAACCTTCTTCTGAGGTTTTTAGGGGACGATGCACTTATTGATATGGATATCGCCAATTTAATACAAAATGCTATGCTCGATCGCATCATCGTACTATACCAATTTTTGTAAAGTTTTCAAGTTTATAAATCATTTTGATTACAGGATATAAAACAGATCGTAAGATTACAAGCCGTAAAAGTTTTGGCACGTCTTCAACAGCCCGATAATCCGGACTGTCCGGTCATTCAAGCCTTTTTAGATCGATTATACGAAAGTAGCGCTCTAGTATGTTATATCGAAATTATATTACAAACGTTTAAATTAATTTTAAAGGTTCGGAAAGAAGTTGTGGAATCTATAGCTTCGATTCCGTCGATTATACCGAAAATTGTGGAGAGAGTTCGTGATTGTGATGCCAATGTTCGTTTAGCAGCATTTCGGAAATGTTCATTAGTTGGCCCTAAAATGATTACTATTGCCAATCGACAGTTAGTTATAAATAGTGGCTTTACCGAGGACAATGAATCTGTGAAAAAATTTTTTTTGGAAGATACTTTACCTAAATGGTTAAGCGTATATAAAGACGATTACTTGCTGCTATTAAAGGGATTAAAATTAGACGCTTACGAAGAGGACTTGAAACAAACGGAAATTATTTCTAAAAAAGTTTTGGAAGTATTTTTTAAGTACGTTTTTACATTCACTTTCGCCTGTATACATTTCCGTTTTTTTCCAGATCTAAATCCTTATCTTTATTAGATCATTTACCTATTGACGAAAATAAACTAATTCCGATCGAGAAGTTGAGTAATGAAACTGCATTATTTTGGTCCATTATGGCAGGATTGTTGAGAGAAAGTGACGATAAACAAGAGCATCTAGACGAAATTATACCCGAGTTGACACATTTTTGTACTTACATTGAAAAGTTCGTTGTACTTCATTTTATTTCTTAAAACGTCTTACATTTTTTTTTGTAGATATTATGACGAAACGAAACCCAAAAATTTAATGGATTGGCAATATTTGGAATATCAACAGGTTTTGTGTCAACTTTTTAAAATTGTTAAAGAGTACGACTTTAGTGATGAGGTGAGCATGTGTTATATTTCGATAATATCGATAATATGCGGAATATCGTTCTTTTAATGTTATTTATAATTTGATTATGTTAATTCGGAAATATAAATTCATGCATCTAGTTAATAGTGTTAGAAGTTGTTGAATTGCGAAAATAATAATCAATTTCCACTTGTAATATGTGTGTAGAAATCTTTCGTCTTTGTCTTCCTGCTTATCCCTTGTTTGTATGATAGGAGTATTCGTCTGAAACTTCTGCCGTAATAACATATATCACATATTGCACAAATATATATCTACATAGTGCATGATACTCGAGTGAAAGGGGCTGCAATGAAACCAGTCCCAAATACAGCTGCACCATGCATACATTGCTCCTGAGAAGGTGTGGTCGAAATAAAAAAAGAATTCTGGGAGTTTATTAAGAAGCAAGATGTGGTGGGATTACAAGAGACGTGGATGGAAGAAAAAGAATGAGAGAGGTGGAAACGGGAGATGCCAGGGGAGTTTTATTGGGTGGCTCAGCATGCGGAAAGGGATAACATAAAAGGGGGGATAACTGGAATAAGAAGAGAATGGATGAAACAAGAAAAAAAAGAGGAAGTGAGATAGAGATGAGGAATTGTAGAAAGGAGGATTAAGTGGAGGGAAACAGAAATAAAAATAGTGACGATATATAGCAGAGGGATGAAGGAGACGAGAAAAATTTAGAAGAGCACGAGGAGGGAATGGGAGGGAACTTTAACGCGAGAATAGGAGAAGGGGGGGGGGTGGAAGGCAAGATACAAAAGAGACAGAGAAGAGAGAGACAAGGGATAAAGTGCTAAAGAAAGAGGGAAAAGAGAAAAAGGTAAAGATGTTCAAAGTAGAGGAGAGGGTCGAATCGGACCAGCTACCACTGGAATGGAAGGGAGAGAAAGCAAAGAGAGGGAAAGTAAGAGAAGTACATTATGAAAAAAGTATGGACAGAGGAGAGTATAAGGAAGTACAAAGAGAAGCGATAATACGGGAAAGAAGAGAGTGAGGAAGAAATGAGAGAAGATGGAGGAGGCTACTGAGAAGATGGAAAAGGGGAGAAAATGGATAGAAGAAGTGACGGAACAGAGAATGCAAGGAGGCGATGAGAAAGGCAAGGACGGTGGTAAAACGGAAGATAGATCCAGGAAATAAAAACGGAAGAGTAGGTATGGAAATACTTAAAGAAAGAAAGAAAGAAAATAGTGACAATACGAGAATACAAATAAAAGAATGGGAGAGATACATTAGTAATCTGTTAGAAGGGGAATAGAGGCAAAACGGAGAAGAAAGGAGACGTAAGAGAGGAAGATGGAGAAGGAATAAAGGAGGTTGAAGTGACTGAGGTTATTCAGAAGATGGCAAAAGGCAATGCAGCGGGAGAGGACGGAATGCAAGAGGAGGAGTGGGTGTATGGAAAGGAAAGGTAATAAAAAGGATGACAACAGTGATTAAAAAAAAGTGGAGGGGGAAGGACTTCCAGAAAAATGGAGAAAAGCGCTGATATGTCCGGTATATAAAAGAGGAGACAGGAAAGAAGTGGTGAACTGCATGGGAATAATGCTATTAAACACAGCGTTGCAAGATTTACGCAGCTGTGCTAGAAGGAAGGTTGCAGGCGGAAATAGAGGAAAAGAAATTGCTACCAGATGGACAGGTGGGGTTTAGCAAAGAAAGAAAGGCAATGGACAATATTTATGTTATCAAACAGCTAGTGAACAAAGAAATAGGCAAGAAAGGTGGGAAGCGCCATTTGTTGACCTAAAAGTGACCTTTGATAAGGTGAATAGGAAAAAATTGTGGTAACATCTGAGGAGAATGGATGAAAAATTGGTAGAAAGGATGAAGGAAACGTATAGGAGTGTGGGGGAAAGCTTGTTTGGAATGGACTATTGTCGGACAAAGTAGTAAAAAGTGTGGTGCTTTACAGGGGAGAAGTGTGGGGGTGGAAGAGGGAAAAAGGGGTTGTTGAGCTACAGGAAAAATACTGGAAAGGGGTTTTGGGACTGGATAAGAACACGCTGGGGTGTATAGTGAGAGAGGAAGTACAAGTAGAAAAAATACGACTAGAGGCGGCAGGAACGCCAGTAAAATACGAGGAAGAAAGAGGAAGAGTGGGTTGCAAAATCCTACAGGAATGTTGGAAAGAGGTCAAAGAGGGCAAGGTGAAATATGGACAAGAGAGCAGGGAAGAATGCTAGGCGAGGTATAATGAGAACTACAAGAAAATTAAGGGCGAGGGATACCGGAATACTTGAACGGGAAAGGAAAAAAAGAAGGAAAAAATGATCGTAAGGTTTAGATGTGGGAACGAGGAACCGGGCGAGGCAACAAGTACTGTAGAAAGGAGGAAGAAAGAAACTAAAGGTTATGTGGGGAAGGGTTAGAAAACATGTCACATATGATAAAGGAGCGTAGAGAGTTAAGGAAGGAGAAGAGGAGAGTTGACGAAATATTAGGCGAGAAGGAGCGGAGTGGATGGAAGGAATATGAAAAAGGAGGAAACTGTTAATAGGGGATGGGAAATAAGTTAAGATGAGTGGGGAAAACTTAGAAACTGGGTTCCAGAGCATGGCGCTTACTATGGTTACTTCCACAGCGTAATATGTCACACAATTGTGTTGCAGGGGAAAACTTTTGGCGCTGATAGCGTATTTAAGGCTGTGAGGACGATACTTGGTAAAGGTCAACGAGAATCGTGCAGAGTTATCTTTAAACACCTATCCATTTTGACCTTGCCATCATTGTATAAACACCAGAATTGTGTAAATGTACATATAGCAAGATAGGTAATCTTAAACAAGCACTTAGATGTGCTGGTTGGTTCAAATTGGACACTTTCTTATGGAAACACCCTTTATTTTAAGAGAGAAAAAAATGAACCTATACTATAAATCAAATAAGAGTAAAGTAGAGGGCGCTTTAATTCAAGTTACATTTACCTCACTAAATTTTCACAAATGTCTTACATGACAGTAATCTAACCACAAATATTTTACTACATTAGGATGGCAGAGATGCCAAATTTTATATGAAATTTGTTGGTTAGAAATTAACCAACATTTCAGATTTATTAGCTAATTAATGTAAAATGTGTCTTAATTTTCCTTTTAATGGTCGATTTTGAATTTCGCCAAATTTAAATGACGGTCAGAATTAACAAGTTTAGACAATATAATATTGCAAAACTGGCAATGACGCCTTAGTGTCATTTTTAGACAAATTTAGTTTTGTAAACTTGCCTCGTGTGTTAACCAATCAACGCCAAGGTCAAATTTTCCCTATACAATCCTTCACTTTACTCTTAGCTGACTTTTACATAGGTGTCTGGAGTTCACTTTTAATGAGAAAAATCACTGGCGCAAACAGAATTCAGCTACATATCTCTAATCGTTTGGCCGCTAGGGGGCGTTTGTAGAATTTTCTTTGGCAAAATCTTTCTTTTTTTTACGTAGAATCCACCGCGATAGACAGTTTTTATACGGGGTGTTCGGTTTTTTTATACGACCCTAAACTATATTTTTTCATACAGTCCACCCTGTATATCAGGTTTTTTTTTTTTGAAAATAGCGTAATATTCCTAAATTTTGATGTACTTATCACTTGTTATATTTATGTTAAATATTTATTTCCAATATTGCATTTTATACATTGTTATTTCAAATTAAAAAAAATACTCGGAACTAAATAATAACAATTTCCAGATAAGAAATTGTCGTTTTAAATCATGCTGCCGTTTTTTGTTAGTCACGGAAACCCAGATGTCTACAAGCGAAATATTTTAATGTATAAAATGCAATATTGCAAATAATATTTAACACTGCTTCTTGTTAGTGGCGAAATATACTTACAGTAGGGAAAAAAAGAACCTAGTTATTTTTAGAAATTAAATGTAAATTTGAAAATAAGAGACATAAAAGGTAATGCAATGGTGAAAAAACACTCACACACTAGCAAATGAGTAGAGTGTAAAAGTAACTATAATTATATAACACAAATTGGTCTTTAACAGGTTGGTCGTCAGGCAATGAAGAAATTGCTTGTCTATATGTTATCGGATGGTAAATTTAACAGTTGTGTCATTACCGAAATAGTATGTATAATGGAGAAGATTAATCCGGTTATGGATAGCCTTACTATTGAAGTTTGCCACATTATTTCCGACATTCACGAACCACTAATAGAACAATCACTTTCGGAGGATGCCATTCGACAAAACAATTTCAAGGTAACATTCACTTTTGGTAAACTCGTTAATCTGTATTGTTGTTGTAGTTGGCCTCACTAAAAGTAAAAATAAACATACTAATGGAGGAGCGTGACGAAGCTGTTACACATGCCGATTATGATCGTGCTTCAAAAATTAAAAAGGAGCTCATCGAGCTAAATAAACAAGTTGAAGATATGACAAATACTGTACCGTCTCCAAAAATGACACGTACCACACAAAATGATTCCGAAACGCTTTGCAAATGTTTAAACATTTTAATTGGTTTATTGATGAGTCCAAACCTAACTGTCTTAACAGCGTCACTGCGAACTTGCAAAGATGAATTTATTATTCCTCTTTTGTCAAATTCTAATATGGAAGTGTTTTCCAAAGCGTTTAAGTGTATCGCACTTTATTGCTTGCTAGATAAACAAATGGCACAAGACAATTTAAAACTAATCTGCTCACCTGTAGGTGTTCCTTCCTTTTCTAGTATAAGTAATTTCATAAAAATTCTTTTGCAGATAATTACGTACAGATTAATACCGCAGTACGACAAACCATCGTTGCTCATAGCGATCGCCGCATTTTGTGATATCCTTCGTTGGTTCGGTACCGATATCTTCAATTGTGTAGCCGAGAATTCTGTGTCATCCGATACAGCCAGTAGACCTAGGATAAATGGAACAAGACGTTTATATACTAACACTGCGTTGGACGATATTGATTCGTGTGATATTGAAATATCTAGTTATGAAAACATTATTGAAATTTTGTTAGACATGTTGGATGATGAGGTTTGATATATCGTTGTAAATTCTCTCATACGTTTGATAATTATTTTTTTTAGAATCAAGAATTACGAGAACAATCGGGAATGGCCTTGTGTGAGTTAGTGAAATGTAGGATCGCTGTGTCCCCTATGTTAATATCTCGTATTGTTTTAAAATGGTTAAATCCAATGACAGGTAATTATTTTGATAATTTTTTACCAATCATAGGGGATGGGTCCCTTATAGAAAAAATGGAAAAAAAAATTTCGCGGAAAACGGCCTTTGTTTTTTAAAGAATTTACAGTCTACTGTTCAATTGCAAATCACATACCCAACCAGTAATTAATAAAAACGAATTCCGGAGTTGGACCGTGACAAAGTTGGAACAGTCAACGTTTCGGCTCAACGTTGACTGTTCCAACTTGGTCACACCCCGAAATTCGTTGTTATCTTATTGACTCTGGCGGCTGTGGGAGCATTGGATGTAACAGTACAGTAGTACACAATACAAAGACTATATAGAGAGAGTACCGCAATTGACGCCATTTTGACTCCAGAAAAGGGCGGGAAACTTGAATTGAAGAAAAGGTATTGGTGTGATAGAAAAATTATTACAACTGACAGCTGACAACTGACAACAGCTGATCCCTGACAAGACAACCATAATATGCAGCCGCCATTTTAGCTCCAAAGTAACGCCCAAACCAATTGCGGTACTCTCTCTATATAGGGACTCTACAAAGACTCAGAGTCAGTAGATTAATAGAGTACCGCAAGCCTTTGACGCGACAAATGCCGCCCTGGCGGCCATTTTTAGTCCATATACATAAAATATACTTACGAAGTGCGTAATTTTTAATAAAATGCCGTGATGTTGTGCCGTTAAGTGTATTTTTTTTATTATATTCCGAAAAATTTAGTCAAAACACCATCTAATTTACTGAGCGTGTAGTGAGTGAAGCGCAGAAAAGGACTAAAAATGGCGGAGGTTGCGGTACTCTATTAATCTACTGACTCTGCAAAGACTTTCGTGATAGCGCCACCTATGGACAAATCCGCCAAGTTTTGACATTTTGCTATTATTTATTTATCGAATTTTTAAACTTTAAATGTGCATGATGAAGAGGGTGGTGGGAGGCCATTTCTTATCAATGATGAGTCACAGGCGTCACAGCGGATCATCAGGACGACATTCAAACTGACTGCCGTTGTGTGTCTGTGTAGAAAGTGATGTGCACGGTATTCTGGCAGAGGAAGGGGCGTTTTTGTCATTGACTTCCCACCTAGAGGTGAAACATGTTCCGAATGACGAAGATCTGAAGAAGAATATTCCCAGGTGGGAGACTTCTATGACAGATGAATACAAAAGTTGATCCCATGATACGATAAGTGTCTTAATTCTGATGGTGATTAAATAGATCAAACATTGCTATATTTTGGGCTAATAAAGCTTTTCACTCATGGGCTTGGTAGAATCATCGTCCTGTAGTGTAGAAAATCGCTCCAGTGGTTTTCTTTTTATAAACGTTTAAAGTGTGGTTACTAAACTGTTTACTGTGATAGTAGTGTCTTCCAATTCTCAAATTTATTTAAGTCGTTGAGTGCGGAACTCTCATCTTATCCTTCATCTTCGTTATAGTCACCGTCAAGCAAAAAGTAATTGTGTCGACAAACATCTTTTTTTCTTAATTTTCTTGTTACGGCGATCTACCATTTTGACCTTCATTGGATTAATATTGCAATCAAGTATTTTTCTAGTTTGCATATCTCATTTACGGAGTGAAGGTGTGTGATGTCTTTGTCTCTCCTTTCAAAATCCGCCCTTTATTGTCCGCAAATGTATTTATTATTATTTGTTTGTTTTTCGTTTTAACTCATGGTGGTTTGGAACATTAGAGATAGGTCTTGACCAACTCACCATATTGTTGTGTTCTGTCCATTACGTTAGAACTTTCTGACTATATTAAATTTGTTGTTTTCAGTAATATGACCTCTATTGGGAGTTGAAGCGTTTGAAGGTGATGTGTGACTTAAAATTATTATTATTAATAATTTAGTTGTATTCCAATGACAAAAACATTTGTTTAACAATCAAATAAATGACATCCCCATTTTCATAAGGTTTTTCTAGTTTCTGACTGTTCTGACTCTATTGTGTCATAGCCGTGGTCAGCTTCCGTTGAAAGCTTAAAATCCCTAATCCTTCAGACAAAAGAAACCCAACAGAGATGGAACGAATCTCAACCATTTATATGACTTCACTGCAAAAATCATTCACTGAGTGTTATCATCACCAAAATCTCACTTGTGTTATTCCAAATTAGTACTCGTTTGGGGGTGATGTGATCACCAAGGTATAGTTTACACAGGTACTCAATTGAACTTTAAGTTGGTCATTTTCAGTTTTTGGCCATTTTTGGGTCATGTTATCCTATTTTGTTACATAATTACAATTTTTTTTAGAAAAACATGATCAGAAGCTACAACAATTATTGGCAAACGCCATTGTTTTCTTTGCTCGATTTGTAACTGATAGTGAAGAAATACTGGAGAAGGCAGTTATACCAATATTATCGAGTTTGGGAAATGCGCCTCGTACAAGTCCACTTGCTGATGTTGACATAGATGGCGCTTTAAGTTTCTTAGCGGCAATTACAAGCATTCAAAAACCTGTGGTAAAAAAACAGTATTATACTTTTTAAATTTATTTCAAGTTACAAATTTTAGGGTTTTAACAATATTCATAAAAATTTAGCATTCAGTTTGTGTGATAAAATTGCTCCAAAACCTGAAGATAGGTGTGTGCCTTTGTATGTAAAAATGTTGCTCCATTTGGATCCCATTCTAGAAGATGGCGTCGTTGTACAAGAACTGATTAATCAAGCACAACTAATTATCGATGTAATACGATGAAAGTTAATTGTGTATAATGTTCTAATAACGTGTTTTTAAGGACATACGCGATAAACTTTCAAAACGCAACCTTCAAAAGTTTGTTCACAAATTGAGTCAAATATTGGCCAATCTTCTAGAAAACGAGACTGGAGAAAATAGTGTATCCAATTCCCCTGTACCACGATTATCGGACATAAACGAGGAACAAAATTTAGCACCCGTAACACAGAACAATTTAAATTCTTTACAACTAGTAAGTGACATTCACAATTCTCCGAGGATAATGGAATCGAATGCTTCAAATTTGAGGCAGAGTTTAAGATATTCACTTCTATCAAAATTAAAACCGTCAACCATCGAAAACAATAATTGTGATAATGAAAATAATTTAAATAAGGGAAAGCCACAGAAAGTGGTAATTTTGAGCAATATATTACTAAATAATAACCTAAATGCACCGATAAGACCAATAGATAAAAATATAATTACCAGGGACGCCATTGTAAGTCTTCCAAGGATGCCGCATTTAAATAATTGTTTACCGCCTGTCGAAAAACCAACAGACGAAAGTGAAACGCAAATGAATGCGTTACTAGATAATAACCCACCGTCAAGACCAATAGACAAAAATATAGTGACGAAAGACGTCATTGTAAGTCTTCCAAGGATGTCACGTTTTAGTAATAATTGTTCATTGCCTGTGGAAGAATCAAAAGATGACAGCAATGCGAGCCAAGCGCAAATGAGTAACGTTTATGTAAATATGTCAAAAGAAAATTTGTTACAGGGCAATAAGGAGAATATGAAACAATATGAAGGTAGTGGCGTAAGTTGACTATTGATCAAAGTAATTTGGCCATTTCCAGGTGTAACCAGACAAAGTGCGAGAAAATTACTGTTTTCGACCTCTTCAAACTCGGTAAAAAGGAGAAAAAGAAGAACTAGATCGAGCATCTTACAAAAATCATTAAACGATAGCGACGAAACGATTTTACACACAATAATAGAGGACAACTCTCCAAAGGTAATTAAGAAAAGGGCATCTTATGTCTGTTTTTTCCCGCTGTGATTTATTGTGTGTGAGTTATTATTGTGTTATCTTAATACAGATGGGAAGCCACGACGATATGACAATAGAAACTCCTCAATCGGATACAAGTTCAAATAACAGAAGACAAAGTTCACGAACACGAAGATCTCAAAAGGTCATTGTATCTGACACTTCATCGGATTCTGAGTATGTGTGATATTTTATTGTATACAAGTGAAAGAAAATTTTGTTCCAGTGTGCACCATAAGAGAACACGTGGGTCGTTGAGAAAAACAATGAGGTACTTATGAGTGTATAACCAAAACGAATTTTTAAACTTATTATTTTTTATACAGTAACAGTAGGTATTGGGGAACATGACACAGGCCTGATAGCCCCTCCCGTTTGTTCCTATTGGCTCTGGTAGCCACGCCTACCACCACTAAGCCCCTCTCCTTTGCTCCTATTGTATCAGATGATGATGATGAACAGCTATATCTGTTTGTGCAACACAGTTTGAAATAAAAGCGTTTCTGTGCCATGTTCCCCAGTATAAACTTTGAAATTTAAGTTTGTGTTAATCAGAGTGTTTTCAATTTTTGTAATTTGAACTTTTAATTTTATATGGAAAGTTTCCATAATGACAGTGAAGAAACAACTTCCTCGACGGATACAAATTTGAGCGGCTTTATGAGGGCCAGTCAAAGTTCGCCAATTCAAAGATCAGAGAAGGTTACCCTAACAGACACTTCCTTACACTCTCAGTATGTAAGATAATTATTATACTACATATAAATGAAACATATTTTTTATAGGAAGCACTCTAAGAGGACGCGAAATTCGTTAAGAAAAACGATGAGGTAAATTACTCTAAACTATGTAAAATGTAAAATAATACCTAATTTATTTATTATTTGCAAGTACATATTTTTTTATACAGTAATTTAAACAGAATAATCTTCAATCAAATTTAAGTTTCTGACTAAACCACTCTGTTAAATATACAGGGTGTCTCACGGTGACCACCCATTGTAATATTTCAGAGACTACTTTGATCTGAATTTTGAAAATGTTGACAATAGGATTTTCAGGCAGGCTCTCCTCAAATAAAAGAATCACCAACTTTGTTGTTTTAAACACCTTATACGGCCTATACATTATTCCGATTTTGGATTCTAAGCAAAATTTTAGGTGGACTTTCAGCAAGTTTTCCTATTCCTAAAATTAACCAATTTTCAAAATTCAGATGAAAGTAGTCTTTGAAATATTCTAATGGGTGGTCACCGTGAGACTCCCTGTAGGTATACTCTTATTGAATTTTCTTATATTTTTGAACAGCTTCAGCAATGGTGTTATCGAAGAGACTTCTACATCAGATGCAAGTTCAAGTGGTTCCTTTGATTCAAGATCACGAATCAGAAGATCACAGAGGATTGTTACGACTAGCACTTCTTCAAATACTCAGTATGTGAAACAGTTTAGTAGTTAGTATAGGCAAATGATACAGAAACTTATAATTTAATTTTTTTGTAAATATTTTTAATGCAGTAATATATAAATAAAAGTTAATTTTATAAAAGGAATAAATTAAAACTTTCTATTATTTTTTATTTAATCTTTTAGTTTGATTTGAATTTTTAATTTTTAAAGTGAGATAGTGTAGGTAACATATAGTGTGTTCGAAAAGAAACAGACAGCATTTAACTACAGGTTTCATTAATAAATGTCTTATTTCTCTCACTAACATTTTTACCTAAATTCTTTCATTAACGAAAGTTAAATTGATCTGTTTGGGGGAAAACAACAGCACGAAGCTGCGGGTAAGCGGCTTGCAGTAATTCTTTGATTTTATTTTATATTTTCCAGGTAGAGGCATTACTTTCCTACTGCGAGCTGCCGCTTTTGCCATAACTTATGTAACTACCTACTTTCATAATGCTTTATCCTATATCGCAAACCTTCCTCTGGATAGCTTGTGGTTAAAAGTCTAGCCACTAAGTAGAGGGTCCTAAGAAAAAATTACTGATTATGTCTAATTTTCGTACAAAATGTTTCACCTAATCGTCATTTCATTATTCAGCATGAAGAATCTGTGGTTAAATATTGTTTGTATTTTCCCTGGTATAAAAGAGTATCTAAACTTGAATTTATGTTATCTACAAAGAATAATTTGTACCGAGTTGTTTTATTCAAAATTTTAATTAATTTGCCCGAATTTTTAATCAACTGTTTCTTGTACCTCCGAAAATCAGTCCGCAAAATGATACGAAGATACAAACTTCAACATCACGGTCAAGTTCGAGAAACTCATTTTCAACAAGACGAAGTGTACGAATAC
Source organism: Pyrocoelia pectoralis (assembly GCA_036250285.1). NCBI lineage: Eukaryota > Metazoa > Arthropoda > Insecta > Coleoptera > Lampyridae > Pyrocoelia > Pyrocoelia pectoralis. The sequence continues at coordinate 7,343,708 of CM070080.1, forward strand.
AAAGATCACAGAAGGGTATTGTGACTGACACTGCATCAGATTCTGAGTATGTGTGATATTTATTGTATACAAATGAACGAAAATTTTGTTGCAGGGAGCACCATAAGAGCATAAGAGGATCATTGAGAAAAAGAAGAAGGTACTGCTGAGGGATAATTAAAACATGTAACTATATGCTTTTGTGGTGTAAGGTCCCGGTGGAGTCGAGTTTTACAGGGGTCTGGTTTTTAATTGCTTCCAATTCAATAAACCTCTCTCTTCCACCTATCACACTCTTTGTTAGTATATTATGATTCATAGAGTACACAACTGTTCTACTATTCTTTCCTTTATTGTTTTAATTTCTAATTTTTGACAGTATGCTTTATTCCTTATTCTGTCTCCCACCATGTCTTCATTTTTTATCATTGTCCACTGCTATACATAGATAGTTGGGCCTTATCTACCTACCTGACTTGTTCTACACATTTTTATTCAAATGTAAAACAGAATGAAATATATTATTATTATTATTATTATTATTATTGTACTTTGGTTCTTATCGATACTCAGGCTGAGCCTGGTTAACTAACCGCACGGATCAGAATCAAGTAACGATTAGTTCTAATAATACATATACCTATATAAAATAAATTTGAAGTAGCTGTAAAAAAACATGTGTTTTGAAATAGTATTAGCAAAGAGTATATAATATAGGGAAGAGGGGCAATGTCCATACTAAATATCGTATACTCCAAAGTTAGTCGTCCGCTTTAGCGCGCTAGTATCGGCCCTCTGATGCTGGACTAACCACACTAATTCATTTTAGAATTGAACCATTTTGTACAAATTTCTTCATTTCATAGTGAAGAAATCATAGGGTTCTAAAATTTTAAGTTCTGTAATTGTCCCTTTTCAGGTAGGTAGTAACGAAAAATGATCCATACAAAATTTAAAGCATTATTCCAATAAAAGGCTTCTTTTAAGTCTGACAACACTGCCTGTTAACAACTTCTACTTAGGACAGGTAAATATTCGGTATGTACTTTACATCTCTCTCTTACAGTAGGTTGTAAGAAGCTGTTTCTTTTCATACTAACTATCGGTACCTCTAAAATTGTAAATTCTTTGCTAGACAACACACAATACTTGACTACTTTTAATTGCAATACTTTGCCCCTCTTCCCTATATTATATACTCTTTGGTATTAGGTTTATTGTGTAAATGTTAGTTTTTTGTTATTTTAGTTTAGTTTACTTTAGTGTTTAGTGATTTTTTTCCCTAGAAATGTTGTTTTCATTACGCTAAACATTTTTCCTGCTATTTCCAATCTTTCATTTCTTTCTTGCAATATTCCTCCATTGTTTTGTATTATTATTTCTACATATGTATTTGTAAATTTCCACCTGTTCAATTTTCTTTTCAGTTCTATATTGTGTGTTTTACTTTCTCTTGTATTGTTTATTTTCATATTTTTCTTTCTTTGTTAACTCTGTGTCCAATATTTCCAATTTCCCTTTTAGATCTGCTGTTTTTTAGCCAATATTCTATTTTATTTATTTATCTCCGCATTCTCAAACATTTTGCATGGTAGGGGTACTCTGTGGCATGGTTAGGGACTTAAAACTATACAGGGTGTTACTTAATGGTACATATGTACATATTTTAAGGATATATTCCTGAATCAATTTTAATGGCTACAACTTTTATTTATAATTGATAAAGAACAAAAATTAAATGTAGCCAATTTATTGGTGCCCAAAATTGGTCAAAAATTAAAAGTCAATGTTCTCAAAATCTGCTTCAAGCTTTTTTTTATTTTTTGAAACGTTATACATACAGAGTATTACTTAATGGTTAAGAGGACATTTCTGAACCAATTTTAAGTTGAAAAGTTCATATAAACGTATGTTCTAAAATGCTTGGTTTTCGATATACAGGGTGCTAAAGTTTTTGGGTGTGCATGTAGTATACTGAGATTCTTCGCAGCAATACTACGCAAATAAAATACAAAAATTCTAGTGATGCAATTGATGTTCGATATCAATTTAAAAATTAGTAGTAATTGAATGCCACAGCTACGCCGCTGATTAAGAAAATAAAAATAATTTTAAATCATAAAGTGTGTTTCTATACAATAAATTGAATGATCTTTTTAGTTGATTGTACAAAAAAAAACAGTAGATATTTCAAAAACTAGAAGAGATAGGTATAAGAAACCATGGTAACGTTCGAAAGAGAATGAAATTTTGCATCAGACTACGACGAAACATATAGGGCGTTCCATTTGAAAAAACCAACTTATGATGATTTGAGTTGCTGTAGAATTCACATGGTTTTTTTAAGCTAGTTAGTGTTTTATTAAAAAAATTAAATATCTCGGAAATGGTTAATTTTAGGAATAAGAAAACTTGATGAAAGTCCACCTAAAATTTTACGTAGAATCCAAAATCGGAATAAGATATAGGGTGTTATATTCAAAATAACAAAGTTGGTGTCATTTCCGGAAAAACCGGAAGTGTTATGTAGACGCCATAATTTAATTTGAGGAGGCCATGTCCGAAAACCCCATTACTCAAATTTTCAAAATTCAGATCATAGTAGTTTCTGAAATATTCTAATGTGTGGTCACTGTGAGACACCCTGTATGTTGAGGTGCGAATTTTTCAAGCATCTTTATGCACATTTGGTCGTTGTTAGTTCTTACTATGTTTGTGTTGTTCCTATATAACGCTTTAATTATTTCTATTGTTCTCTTATCTACTTGTGCTTTTTCTAGAATGTTCCATTTTTTACTCGATCAAAATGCCTTTTCAAGCGCTTAAGAAACTGTCCCAACAATCTTTTTTCTAACCGATTTATTTACTTCCTTTGCGTTACGTCGCACAATAATTACGTGAATGCTTTCTTTTTTTTCTCAGAGGTTCGGTGGAAGAGCAAAATATCTTTTCTTTTGAATTGCGCCTTGACATTATTTGTTTCACTTGTCTTGATCATAATTAATTCTATGTATGTTTATCTACTGAAGCAAATAATAAAGACATTATTGCTTTCTTCTTGGCTATACATTTTTCTTAACACAAATATTAGGTCATGTGTGCATCTTCTTCTAATTCAATATTGTGTGTCTTCTCAGTCATCTTTTCTCTTACTCTTTGTTCATATTTCTTGCCAATATATTGTTCCTGAACACTTGATATTATATTATATTATTGTAGTCACTTTGTCTCCTTTTTTAATGTATCAGCATTATTATTCCCGAATCCTCGGTACTCTTGTGTATTGTATTATTTCATTCAATACCTTGTTTAACTGTCTGTTCATTGCCATCATTAATTCATTTTGTGTTTGTTCTAATTCTGCATTTTCTCTTCATCTGTTTCTTCCCCTTCTGCCATGTTTCCAATCAGTCAATTTTGGATAATGTCCATTATTCTCCTTCAATATGATTATGTTTTTGTTTTCGTCTTTTATACCAATCATATTTGTCTTAGCTATTCTAGGGTGTCATAGAATTATTCGTTATATAGTCTCACTAAATTTTCGTTATTCCCCTTCTTTGTAATCATGATAATTTTTGTCACTTTTTGTTTTTATATCTCCTCCCACTTTCCCATCTCTATCCAGTGTCCTGAATTCATCAATTTTTTATTTAATATCTCTTGGTACTTCTCTCCATTCTTTGTTTCCTTCAATTTGCGACTATTTTACAGTTAATATTCAGCCCTTTTTTCTTTTTCCTGCCTTTTCTGCTTCATTATATCCTTTTTATCAAATAATGATTACTTATTCCTAAGTTCGCTTCATTTTTAACTTTCCTTTCTTGATCAGAAAATTTTCCTATAATTCTTTCTCCATTATTGTTTGTTTCTAAATTTCTAAACTTATGTGTAAATATTATACAGTACTAAACATTGAAATTTTAAGTTTGTGTTAATGAGTGAACAATAACTTTAGTTTATATTGTTTCATTTCTTAACTTGAAATTTGACTTTTGTTGTATAGTTTCCGTAATGACGATGAGGAAGAAACTGCTTCAACAGATACAAGTTCAAGTAGTTTCTCGGGGACCAGACAAAGTTTCCAAATTGAAAGATCACACACTTCCTCCTCAAATTCTCAGTACTCAGAAATGACGAGGTACTCATAATGAGTTTCGTAAATGAGTCTAAACTTATGTTATGTGAAATAATACACAGTAATTCAAACCGAGTAATTTGAATTTTGTAATTAACAGTTTGGTAAACATAGCTACATTCTCATTGAATTTTTATTTAATTTTCTTTTATTTCTGAACAGTCCCCATACTGATACAGTGGAGGAGACTTCTACATCAGATACAAGTTCAAGTGATTTCACGGGAAGCAGACAAAGTTTCCAAATTGAAAGATCACACACTTCCTCCCCAAATTCTCAGTACTCAGAAATGATGAGGTACTCATTACGAGTTTCGTAAATTAGTCTAAACTTATGTTATGTGAAATAATACACAGTAATTCAAACCGAGTAATTTGAATTTTGTAATTAACAGTTTGGTAAACATAGATACATTCTCATTGAATTTTTATTTTTAATTTTCTTCTATTTCTGAACAGTCCCCATACTGATACGGTGGAGGAGACTTCTACATCAGATACAAGTTCAAGTGATTTCACAGGGAGCAGACGAAGTTTCCAAATTGAAAGATCACATACTTCCTCCCCAAATTCTCAGTAGGTACTCAGAAATGACGAGGGTACTCATAATGAGTTTTGTAAATTAGTCTAAACTTATGTTATGTGAAATAATACATAGTAATTCAAACCGAGTAATTTAAATTTCGTAATTAACAGTTTGGTAAACATAGGTACATTCTCATTGAATTTTTATTTAATTTTCTTTTTTTTCTGAACAGTCCCCATACTGATACGGCAGAGGAGACTTCTACATCAGATACAAGTTCAAATGGCTCCTTTGACACAAAAGCACCGATCAGAAGATCACAGCGGATTGATACAAATGCTCGGTATGTGAAACAATTTAGTCTAGCTAAATGTTAAATATTTTTTTTGCAGGATCCAAAAGAAGAGAACGTTAAGAGAAAGGATGAGATAGTTTTCTGAAATTCTAAAATATGCGATATACAACGATACCTAAACTTATATTTTAATTTCTTTGTAAATATTTTGAATACAATTAAATAAAATTTTGTTCTATTTCTATTACGTATTTCATTTATTCATATTTCATGTAATAATTAATTAGACTATTAAAATTTTGAACCCTTATACAGGATGCTTCACAAAATTGTAATATATCAAAGTTAGGTTTTTTTAAATGCAACCCCCTGTATTTTATCACATTTTTAGATTATACGTTAAAAACTAAGGTAACTTTATTAAACGTTCCCTATACCTATCGCTTACCAATTTTGAGAAAATTTGTGATTTTAAGAAAAATATTCAATTTAAACAACCCCTAATAACACGGAAACCACTTACTTAAAATAACGCAAATTTATATCGATTTATCTTGACCTTTAAGGCTTTTATTTGCACTACGTAGGATTTCGATATTTTGTACAGGGTGTTTAGAAAAAGGATTCATATTTTATATTTTTCAAACATCAAAAACTCACTTAACTTAAATGGAACACCCTGTATGTTTTTATTCTATGTTGAATAACTTCATTTTCTATCAAAAACTATGAGTAATTGATATGTCTAAAATCAACGATTAAAAAGTTATTAAGATTTTTCTTTAAAATTTGTATGGAAATGGTTTTGTTTGCATTCTAGTAGGCTATGATTTTTTTTATTATAGTTGATAATTAGATATGGGATCATAACTTAATTAAAAATGAAATTAATAACAAGAAGTAATCATTTATGGAAAAAAATGGTATAGTAAATGCTCAATATGATGATTATTTTCATCTATGCACAACCGCACTCGATTTTCAAAAGATCTAACGTTTCTCAGGATATCTGGTGTTATAGTAGCAAACGCATCCTTTATTGTAATCTTTACGTCATCAGCAGTGGTAGGTGGAGTGTTGTAGACCCCTCCTTCCCATCCATTTATTGAGGAATTGTCTATCTAAATATTTTTGAAAAAAACAAACACCATTCTTATCACATTCAACTTCACCAGAATTTATATGGACGAGGCTTTCAACGAAGGTTGAATTTTTGTTTATGGAGTCTCGAAAAAGTTGGAGAAGAAGATGAATTCTTTAAATATGTTTTATGTACCGACGAATCCACTTTCCACAACATAACGGCTTGGTAAACCGACATAACTTTCAATACTAAATCGTCGCACCTATATCGCACTGTTGACCGCCAAAACCGGTGGAGCCTCAATGTATTTGGGAGAATTTTGATTTTTTGATGGAAACTTGAACGGCGTAAAATTTTTACGGATTTTAGAACAACACTTTTTCGAGTCTTTTCTTGATGAAGTTTCTTTAGATATTATTATTATTATTATTATTATTATTATTAAAAATTTAGTTTACAACACCTACCACTGCTGATGACATGAAGATTAGAATAAAGGATGTGTTTGCTACTAATTACACCATAACGTTAGAAGATCTCTTGAAAACGAGTGCGGTTATATGCATGGGAAAAAATGGCATTTACAGTATTTTTTCCATTGCTTTAATTTCATTTTTAATTAAGTTTTGATCATATATCTAATTATCAACTACAATAAAAAAAAATCATGGCCTATAGGTACTAGAATGCAAACAAAACCATTTCCATACAAATTTTAGAGAACAATCTTAATAACTTTTTAATCGTTGATTTTAGACATATCAATTACTCATAGTTTTTGATAGAAAATGAAAAGTTATTCAACATAGAATAAAAACATACAGGGTATTCCATTTAAGTTAAGTGAGTTTTTGATGTTTGAAAAATATAAAATATGAATCCTTTTTCTAAACACCCTGTACAAAATATCGAAATCCTATGTAGTGCAAATAAAAGCCTTAAAGGTCAAGATAAATCGATATAAATTTGCGTTACTAAAAGTAAGTGGTTTCCGTGTTATTAGGGGTTGTTTAAATTGAATATTTTTCTTAAAATCACAATTTTCTCAAAATTGGTAAGCGATAGGTATAGGGAACGTTTATTAAAGTTACCTTAGTTTTTAACGTATAATCTAAAAATGTAATGAAATACAGGGGGTTGCATTTAAAAAAACCTAACTTTGATATATTACAATTTTGTGAAGCATCCTGTATAAGTGAAAATAATTTAAAAAAATAGTCGTTATCAATTTACATATGTCACCAAAAAATGAAGCTGATATCTTGTACCCTTTAGGCACAAGAGACCGAGGGAATAGTCGTGAATCACCCTGTACCTATACATACCTATTGCTGCTGGCTGTATGGGTACACCTGATGGCATTAAAAAAAATAATAAGAAAAATAAAAAAAGCCACAAAGTAATACGAAATGTTAATTGAGCACTTTGTGAAAGTTCATAGCTAATCTTACTGTAGGTACATCATAAAGAAAATATAATATATATTTTGTCTATGCTGTATACCTACATCTAAAACGATTATCACTTTGTCGTTTGCAAATGCATGGATAAGTGAAAATATATCTAAAGAACGAAGCATTGGGCGCGTTTAGCGAGCGCAGCAGCTTAATGTTAGCAGTCAGCAATGATGAGTATGCTGACATCCAGCAACTTAAAATTCGCTAAACCGTCAACTGATATCAGCATTTGCTTGTTGTAGACGTCGGTATATAAGTGTGAGGTTAAGATGCGTTTGTATAGTATTTCAAATCAACCATCGAACAAAATGTTATGGCTTTTGCTTTAGATTATGTTTTAGAAGTTTTTGAAGTTACTTCTTAGGATTTATCTACCCTTAAGGGCTACTTGTTAAAACTATGATCAGAGACAATACTCTGAAGTTAGTCGTTTAACTATTGCTGACCGATGCAGCGTAAACTTTTTACGCTGTCTAATTTACTCAGCAGTTGTAAGTAAGCATCTACGTAGCGTTCCGTTTAGCGAAACCGCTGATGCCAGCAACTCAGCCGCTGACGTTCGCTAAACGCGCCCATTTTCTACCTCACACAGCGGGTTCAAATTCAAAGTAGGTATGTATAATAAAATAATTTTTATATATTTTACATGACATACCAATTAGCAAGATGCAAATGCAGGTCCTTTGCGGGCCCTTGCGCTGCCCCGGGTCCGTGTTCCGCCGCGCACTGAACTCTTGTTGTATTATATTGAGTTCAACGGTTCCGCGGAACACGCGGAACACTGGTAGCACGATATATATAACATCTTTTTTTGTTATGTGACTGGTAGCTACGGCTACAGAAGAAATACCTACCTACGGCGCTGCTCCCATCCCCTATAGTAAGGGTGGGGACTATAATACAAATTATAAGCCCTTAAAAGTAAAGAATGACTACTAAAGTAGGTAGGTACTTAACATTATGTGGTACTATTTGCACCACGTGTAGAGGGTGAACCAATGTACCTATAGAATGATATATTTTTCATATAAATTTGATTAGATACTAGAAAATGCAAAAAAAAATTACCAAAGTACTTAGTGTAATTTTTGTGTGAAAAAAATCATTTCTCTAAACATAATATGTAGGTTTAATTAACTTACAATCACCATCATACCGTGTATAAGGTTTTATATTAATGATTCGCCAACGTAGAAGCGTACTGAACTTCAAAAAAAAGAGTTGTTCTTGACATTAGTTTACGCTCTCGTTCCTTACGAGAATAAAAATGGCGGTATAATTCAAACATTGTTCGCTCGTAGCATTGAATAGTAATCAATGCTCGTAGGTAGTGAACTGTAGAGTTCACTACTCGTAGGTATTAAAAGTTCAACCTATCTTAAGCAGATGGGGCTATTCCGACGTGAAGTTGCAACATTTTAAAATTTCAAAAGCGCCATTCATATAAATGTACTGTCGGCGCAAAAAGTATGTACCTACACTCGAGGTGTAGATTGATGTATGTAAATGAAAATATTTAAAACGGTATAATAATGAGAAGAATCCAAAGTACTAAGTAATGACGGAATAACAAAAGGTAGATAAGGGTAATAAATGAACTCCTTTCGTTTACGCGTCGATATTCGAATGAAGTTAGTCGTAAGTTTCGTATTTCTTGTGTACGTACCACCATAATAGAAGTCTTCTGGTACCACGAACCTCATAATTTTTATTTATGAAGTTCGTGGTTACGTACACCTGTTTCAAGGCAGTATTCCGGCATCCCTTCTCCCTTAATTTTCTTGTAGTTCTCATTATACCTCGCCTCCTTTATTTTCGTTCGTTAGCTCTTTCCAACATTCTTGTAGTATTTTGCAACCCACTCTTCCTCTAATGTCTTCCTCTTACTATGCACCCTGGTGTGTCCTTATCCAGTCCCAAAACCCACTAACATCAGGATAAGCGCCATATGCAGAATGACAATAATTGAACTGGCATAAAATTAATGATTCACATAGGAGTACCTGTACATGGTATAGCACTTAAAGCTCACCTATGATTGAAAATGGGATTGCAGTGAGTTGGAAATGTGCTGGTTCTTAAGAAAAAGTTAGGTTTGACATGGCAAAATGTATGGACTACCGTTTTTGGGTTAATACGATCAGTTCCGCATAGTGTTGTGAATCATTTTGCACGGAACGAACAGGTTCTTTGTACCTAATATCGATTTTATTACCTTATATATAATTATTTATTGCAAAATACAGAATTACATTTTAGCATTAAAAACATATTGTCTCAAAATGTTGGAGATGATCATCTCTTCACATAACTACCTATAGTGGACGTGGAAATAAATGATAGATCTAAATCAAAACTAAAATCATGGAAGTTACCCTTTTTATATGTGGTAAAAATATATGCAAATGTGTATCTAAATCGTAAACCAAATATTAGATTTTAATGTACATACCAGAAGGCTTCTTCTTCTTTTAGGGGGCCAACTATGCACAATTCACTCCTCGCGATAACAAACGGTCTACACTGAACAAAAGTTGCCGAATGACTGAAATCACTGCTCAGATTTGCGTGATAACAGGTTATAACAATATCAAAGGACGAGCGCCTATTTATTTTAAAAAAAAAGTTTGTTACGAAAAATTAGAATAAATGACTACCAAGGTCACATTTAGGAAACTTATCAAGTACATTCAAGCTTAGCTCTACGAAATTTTTGTTTAGGTACTAATTTTTGGTTTTTTCCCATGATCCATCCTCTGCTTGAATATTCGAAACTTGTCTTAATTAATGTTTGTGCCATCCTCTCGTGGGCGCGCTTATATTGTTCGTCTGTCTGTTCGTTCGTACCCATTTTTACTGTTTTTATACATATTCAGAATTTGCATATATTTCTTTGGAAAAAGGAGAAAAACGTTTGTTATCAGGAATGTACAAAATCTTTATTGATATGTATACGAATTTCTGTGGGAAAATTTTATTGCTCGATGGGAAACATTAGTAAAATTGATGGTTTTGCAATGTTGGGAAATTGTTGTCCACCTGCTTCACAAAATGTTCTATTCTTTCTTCTAATGTTGCTGGTTCTTCGATGTCTATTAGCGGTCCACTGATTTCCACATTATTCTTTCTTCTTTCCTTCTCCAGCAATTCTATGGATTCCCTGATTTGTTGCACCTTTTTGCTAATTTTGTGTTGCGCTTTTTTATACCCTCATTTTTTTTACTTAGGTCTCCGCTTTCTTATTTCATTCTTGTCATTTTCTTATTATAGATCTTCTGTACGCTCGTTATTTGCTGTAATTCATTTTTTATCTCCCTTTGAAATTACATTCAAGAGTCCATCTAGTTTGCCATCCTTATATATTTGAGGTTTTGTTGGCGTTCTTTGCATCCTCTTGAATCTTTCAAATACATACTTTCTTTTATTGTCCTTCTCTTCCTAGAGACTTCATTTGCTGAATAATTCTTTTAATTTGTTAGGATTTATTTAAGCACGGACCTGATTTGTTTGTTGACACAATAATAGAATTTCTCCCTTATCTTCTTATCCTCCACACAATGATAGAAAGTTATTCTTCTATTGCCTTCTGTAGCATATTTGAATTATTATCGAAGCGATAAAATATCTCTATACTTGCCACTCCTGTGTCAGGACCAACATCATTAATTTAAGAAAATGATGAATAAACCAGAATCATACATAAAAATTACTGATCGTTGTGAAATGTTTAATCGACATGTAATGGAAAATTACTTTCCTTTCATTCGTCATAATAACAAGAAAACTATATCAGCCTTAGACATTGGATGTGGTCCTGGAAATTCCACTCACGACGTTATTCTTCCTTACATAGAGCAAGATGTTTTCGAAATTATTGGAATTGATATATCTCCATCCATGATCGATTACGCCAGTAAAAATTATGGAGGCAATCAAATTACCTTTAAGGAAGTGAATGTTGCAGAGATTGTACCTGAAGATTTTATAGAACGTTTCGATTACATATTTTCATTTTGCACATTACATTGGATACAAGATCAAAGGTATGTTATCTTCTCCATATTAAAAAAAAGTTACATATTTTGTTGCAGGAAACTGTACTCGAATGCTTTAAAAATGTTAAAACCAAACGGAAGTTTGCTTGTGTCGTATGCGGCTACTGATACTTGTGATATTTTTCAAAAAGTTTATAAAACAGGAAAATATGCAGATTTCATTTCCCATTTCAATTATTTTCCTTTCCAAAACACCCACAATCCCAAAGAAGTATTGTTTCGAATTCTACAAGATCTACTTAGATCACGTCGACCTTGTTGATACAGTGACTGATTCCAATGACGGAAAAAAATATTTCTTCTAACATAGAATGTTGATAGCACATGGCAGAAAAAGGGCTAACTGAGAATGTATATCGTTAAAAAAATAATGCATAAGTAATATATTTGTTGTGTATTTGGAATTAGTTTGTTACATTTTTAATTATTAGGGAATTATTTCTTACTGTAGATATTTTAAAAAATTGTTTCTTGTGTGCCTGCTCTAGCCCCTTATTCATGGCTAGGGTGGTATGTACCTGAAACAGGTCCATTTTTGTTAACCTGCTCTTCCACCATTCTTCTCTTATTCTTCTGTTACAAAAAATGTTCTACGTAAATGTAGTCTTACACCTACGTTAGTAGAGAAAGAAAAGTGTAGCTCCAGTCAGCTACCACCAGAGCTATCCATGTTTTGCTCAAATGTAGGTAAAATTCATAGACATGGTCCAAACAATATTATATGATTGTACCTAAATACGAAGGATGTCCGATATTAAAGGTAAAGGCCAAAATGTCACTAACATATTATATCTTTAATAAAAATATTTAATACATTCTACAAAAAACTACTTAGGTACCTACTTGTGGCGACCACACATGATCCCGGTACATAGTCGCTTAAGTACTGAACAACGATTGATTCTCATTGGACTACCAATGACAACGCGTCGACACCGGTCAGAATCCTTTATAAGCGAACGCTGTTAGCCACAGAAATCAGTCAGAAGTCATAGCCGAAACACCGACCAGTTCATCTACATCGACCCGTCAGCCTGCATTCCACAACCAGTCTACCCTCCGGCAACCAACCTCGATTATTAACAGCATTCCGCGTTGTTAAAACTTATACATATTTTTAAACAGAAATGTTAGTTGTTTTCACAACTCGCAAAACTTTATTGTTTATTTGGCACGATCACCAAATAGATGGTGATCCGATTCAACCGCCAAACTACTGTTGTTTATTTCTCGACATATTGTCCATGAAGATTGAGACATTTATCCCAGTAGCGTGACAGTATAGTTTGAACATCCTTTCACGGTGGTGTTGCCTGTCAAGTCGATTAAAGTAGTCCACAACTGTGTCTTGCAATTGCTGTTGATTCGCAAAGCGTTTCCTCACCAAAAATTTCTTCAGGGGTCCGAATAAATAAAAATCGAAGGGGACCAAATCGGGACTATATGGCGGATGTTGGAGCACCTCCATTTGACGTGTGCGGTCTTGCGCCATCGTGCAAAAGTTTAACTCCTTGTCGTAATCGTCCTGGCCTTTTCTTTCTAATGGCTGTTTGCAATTTCTGGAGAGTTTCATAGTATCTGTTGCTGTGCGGTTCAAAGAATTCACAGAGGAATAGGTCTTCACTATCCCAGAACACGGTCGCCATGGTTTTGCAGGCAGATGGTTGAGTTTTGAATTTTTTGTTAACTGGGGAATCTGGATGTTTACACATCATGGACTGTTATTTCAACTCTGGTGTAAACGCATAAACCCCAGGTTTCATCTCCGGTAATGATGCTTTCAATGAAAGAATCCCTTCCTGTTGGTATCGAGTGAGATGTTGAAGTGATTGGTTTTGTGGTTCTCGGACTCGGAGAGCATTTTCCGCACCCAGGGAGATGAAGCTTTGTGAAAGTTTAGATCCCATATGAACACATTGAGCAGTTTTTATCCGCGTGTCTGCCTCTGTTCTTCTCCGGATGATTAATCAAGCCCGTTCGTCCATCATTAAATTTTTTGCACTATACGCTGACTTCTTTTCGTCTTAAGACCTTCGGGCCATACACGTCCGCTATAATCTGCGATGAATTTCGCTCTGGTTAACTCCTTCGGCTTGCAAAAATCGGATAACCGCACGCACTTCACACTTGGAATACTCTGCGATTACACACGTTATGTTTGTTGGCTTTCCGTACAATAGGTACTAAATTAAGTCTCACACAACAACGCTTCAGACTCTACTAAAGGTCGTCTACTAGCGGTTGGCGAGACTACCTGGCTGTTGAGACCCCAAATACTCATTCTTAACCTTCTTAAGTAGGATAATTTATTGACATTAATGTCAAAGTGCAAGTTGGGGAAATCCAGTGGCGTCAAAGTGATTTCCACAACTTGCACTTTTACGTTAATGTCAATGATCCTAAGAAGCTTAAGAATGTGTATTTAGGATCCCAACAGCCAGGTAGTCTCGCCAACCGCTAGTAGACGACCTCTACCACGTTTCAACCTGTCTAAACATGCGTATGACGGCAATATTTCGCTTGCAGTGTTTGTTTCACGGGACTGCCCTCGTATAAGCGAAGTTCAAACGACTTGCCTTTATTTGATTATTTAATGTATAACTTGCATCTTTTTCATTGAACCCATTGATATTGGAGTGAATATCACGATCAAGAAATTTTAGATTAAACTGAAGCCACTTAGATCGAGAGAGTGGTTAAACACCCTCTTTCAAAAGGGACGTAGAGGCGAACATTTTGAAGCAAAAGCAATAAACGCAGTTTTTTTTTGAAATAGAGTACACCAGCCAGTCTCTTACAACTTGTTCTCCATTGCTTAAAATTCGGTTATAATAATTTGGGCTAAATTTTCGACCGGTGTCATCGGAAGGAATTTGTTAATTATTGTACAATGGCTCGGGTGGACCTTACAAATAAAACTTACGGCATCTCCTAAATTTCTTCGCCACAATGCTGGGTCTGTACCTGCCAGGTTGTTGTCAATTTTTATAGTGCTTTCATTTGGTGGCCGCACAATATTGAAAAAAAATATGTACTACTAAGGTTTTTCCACAGTTTTCACTGTATGCCGTCTCTCAACCGTTCTCTCCAACTCCTTCTGTCTTGCCAATCTCCATCCTGCAGGTTTCTTCTCTCCATTGCCTCGTCCAACTTCATCCCTAAACGATCTTCGGGGTCTTCCTATCGGAGTCCACTCTGTTATTTTGTTTATCCAGCGTCCTCTGTCCAGGTTAGTCTTTTTTTCTCTATATATTCGATAACATTCGAGTTCATTCACATCTCTACGTTATTTATTCTATCTCTCCTTAGAAATTTCATCTCTCCCGCTGTTGATTTTTAACTTTTAATGGGACCAATACGAACAACATCTTCTTTCCAAAAAGAGATAAAATAGAAATGAGGTTTACATAGCAAGATTTATAAGAATAAATTGGGGGGAGATATCAGTGTAGTTCTGTGAATGATATGGCACGTGGCTATTATGGCGAGAACTCGTCGTTAAGGGTTAAAGTTATGAATATTGCCTATCAATTTGATTTTGTTGGAATACAGGGTGGTGATTTGGGGACAACTCATCAACGGGATTTCAATGCAGAATTTTGAACATGCGACTATTGGTTCTCTATACTATTTTGGAGAATGAAGAATTTTACTCAAACTTTCATTTTTTTCATAAAAATTCTAATGTCATCAGCAAGTCAGTTTTAATTTTCTACTTCAAGCTCAAATCTAAGCGAATGAAATAATTCCTCCAAATGATACGTAAAATCCGGCTCGAAGAAGAAAAAATGTTGTGGTGGACCTAGAAGAAATTTCAAATTAAATTAAAGTAATGACAGTTTTTCACATCTACTTTTGCACATATGCTGTACTATAAATAATAAAAGAGGTACTTTATAAACAGGGAAAAAACTTCTATCTTGATTGACAGCTACGTAGTTTATACATATAAAATTTTAAAATTAAAACCTTCATAAACTTTTCTTTGCAAAGTTAAGTATGTCGCATTTCATTAGGCCACGTAGTGTAGGGGATGTATATAAGGAAGTAAAGCAAAAAGGCAAATGACACATACGTGGGAATCAACGATGTCTACACCAAAATTCTTTCGCTTGGAACGTCTCTTCCTGAAGTATGGCGGTTTATCCGTAGAAGAATCGGAAAGTAACTTGTACAAAGCGTATTCGATAATCGTGATGTGTGTATTTATTGTACCGTATCCATATTTATTACTGTTCGATTTAATTAATCAAGGAAAATTTAACGAAGCTGTTGCTACCTGGTTTTATGCACTTGGTGTACTTATGGGTAAGTTTCAAGCTTTACATTTTTACTATTTATTAGATTAACCATTCAGTTCACCAGATTGTAAATTTAAACCATTAATATTATTGATTACGTATTTGTCCAAAAGTGGCGAAATATTACTCACATGGGGAGATTGGGAATACCAGAAAATTAAAGCGAATCTTCCAGAAATTAATTAAGGAAGAAATCTTGAAGAAGTATTTTTTTCTCTTTCTCTTTTTAAGTGTTTATGTTGAGACATTTTGAAGATATTGCTGAATGCCGATCAACATTCGTATATTATCAATTATGGGTACCGTTTTATTTAACTAATTATTCAACTGCAATAAAACAATTTGTTTTTAAATTTTCCTTCAAAACCCAAAATTTCGGTTTTATAATAAAATGAAAGTTTTTCTCTACGTGAGTGTTTTGTCGAAGCGGCACTTTTTGGTTTTACTTTCACATCTCAGATATATAGCCCAAAAGGCGCAACCAATGGTACCTCTTTATTAAGTGGAAGTCGGTGCCTGAAATTGAGTCGTTCTGAAATTGGTGAATTTAATGCTCTGAAAATGCAAAATTACAATCACGTTCTGTCTGCTGATCCAAGTGGGTTTTGGGTAGCAGAAAAGGTTTAATTTTTCCTACGTAAATGATCAATTTTGAAGCGTCCTGTCAAAAAATTCAAGATTTTAATTACGTTCTGATTAATTATTATTAATAGCAGAATGCAGAAAGTGTTATTTCTTCTCAAAACCACGTTATGAGTAAAACGACCAGGAGTCCTGCAATTGGTGAAACGTCGACCAAAAAGGTACCAGATTTCATGGTGATTCTGTCACGACGGGCAATGATTGGCAGAACATTTGACATGAAACCATGATCGGTGGAGGCGTCACACCTATAAATTTCAACCATCTTCAGAACAGGTCTTTTCGTAGCTAAAATGGTAGGATATTCGCAGGACAGAAAACGCTCTTTTTCCTTAGAGTGGTCATTACTTTGATATTTTAATGACAAACCTCCTGCGATTACAATGGGTTTTCAGGGCTGGAGATTCGGTTCAAGCACTGATCCATAGGGTACGCCTCCGTATGTGTTTTCAATTCAGATTGTTTGTTATTGCGGTGGTAAGATGTGAGAGGTGTTACTTAACAGGTTTATTAAGTATTTTTTTATTTTCTTTTTATATAGCTTCACTAAGATTATCTATCTTTGGTTTTTTGCCCGATTAATGGAGGATGCTCGTTGTAATATATCTATAATTAACTGTGTCGATAGCAGATCGCTTAGTATTAGAGCCATGCAGATGTTAATGAAACCAAATAGCAATACATATACCTAACGTTATACAGGGTGAGTTTTTTTTCATTATTTGTATGGGGATCTCGGAAACCATAAGAGTTACACATTTGCTTAAATGGGGAAAGATTTGCTTCTTTGGGAGACTAATCCAGATACGCTTTTGTTGATTTAAAAAAATGCATGGCTTACTAGATATTTGTAAAAAAGTAAAATTCTCCAAAATCGTTTCAGCCCTTTAATTCGTTTATTTCTAAAGATAGATAAAAATTGTTCAAATACAATTTGTAGATAATTTTGTGCCGAATAACGTCACCGTACTAGTTTTTTAATTTTGCTTAGCATTTTGAGGTTATGAAGCAAAGTTGAATTTTTAGTTGGCTATGACGTATTTTAATAGTGCATTTTTTTCTGATTGTAATGATGTAAGGGTTGTATCACTTATTTTGAGAAATAAAGGCACAATACACGTTTTCCTATTATTAGGTTTACAAAAAGTCATATCCTGCCATGGAAAACAAAAGAAATTATTATCGATACACATTGTGACACCTTTTCAACATGGAGTTAACAGCTTTCCCAATTTTACGCCCATTTACATCTAATCTGCTAATCTTTTATTCCTCCAAATACAAAAAAGTCTAAAGGTGTGTCGATAATAATTGTGTACATTTCGAACACTTACTGTAAATTTCTTTTGTTTTCCATGGCAGGATGTGATTTTTGGTAGACCTAATAATAGGAAAACGTGTATTGTACCTTTATTTATCAAAATAAGTGATACAACCCTTATATCATTACAATCAGAAAAAAATGCACTATTAAAATACGTCATAGCCAACTATTGTTTCCATTTAAAAAAATTCAACTTTGCTTCATAACCTCAAAATGCTAAGCAAAATTTAAAAACTAGTACGGTGACGTTATTCGGCACAACATTATCTACAAATTGTATTTGAACAATTTTTGTCTATCTTTAGAAATAAACGAATTAAAGGGCTGAAACGATTTTGGAGAATTTTCCTTTTTTACAAATATCTAGTAAGCCATGCATTTTCTTAAATCAACAAAAGCGTATCTGGATTAGTCTTCCAAAGAAGCAAATCTTTCCCCATTTAAGCAAATGTGTAACTCTTATGGTTTCCGAGATCCCCATACAAATAATGAAAAAAAACTCACCCTGTATATAGGTTTTTTTTCGCTCCTCTAATTTTGTAATCTGCCTCTTCCATTTCTTCTGGGCTATATATTCGCATTGCTATTGTCTATCACTTTCTCAAATGAAGAAAGAAATTTGTCACAATTTCAACGAAGAAGAACGAGAGTTGTGCCTTTTTAATTATATTGGCGCCTATTGTTAATGAAAGTTATTTAAACCTATATCTTTAACAAAAATTAATTTTTTTACTTCTATAATATTGGATGGCTATTTCTCGCGATCAGTAAAAAATTGTGTTTTAGACGGATCGATAGCGATTTACATCTATTTCGAGAGACATAAGTTAGGAAACCTAATAAGAAGATTGGAAACGGGTATTTTCGCAGCTTCTTCAACCCGATGTGCAGTGGATGAAGAAGAAAAGCTTCTGAAGAATTGGTTCGACTTTTACAGAAAGCAGGTAGGTACCTACCTAAGGTTTATCATTTCGTTAATAGAGTTTAATAATGTAATTTTAGACAACACTGTTCCTTTCGCTAAGCACGATAACTGTTACGTTTCCAGTGATCTTCACATTAGAAAAACGTGTTGCAAGCGCCGACTATCATGATTGGAAGTTGGCTTGGGGAACGGTAACGATGGTTAATGTTACGCACAGTCCTAATTTTGAGATTGTGTGGTTATATCAGAATATAGTAGTTATCTATATATTTTCGACGGTAACGCCAATAATTCTTGTAATGTTTGGTACTTTGGCATTTGGAAGTGTTCAATTCAAGATACTTCATTCTTATTTGAAACGGTTGTTGAATATTAGCAAAGAAAAGGACGTAAGCAAGCGTACGTATAGATGTGACAATCGCTACATTAATATTTCGCGCAGGAAAGCGAATGGAAAATGGAAAATACTTCAAACGCAATGTGGAAACGATTAAATTACCACGTACAGAATGCCGTCCGTTACCACGTGAGAATATTAAGTATTGTAAAAGAAGCTCAGGTAATTTTTCATTTACCACTCCTACTTATGTTTGCCATAACGCTGTACTTGTTATGTCTGCAAGTTTATCGAGCTTCTTCGGTGAGTGTACGTCCTACGAATAGAATATTAAGTTTGCGTTGATGATTTTAGCTACCTATAAGTGACGTACGCGTGGTGGTTATTGTAATAGAAGCAGCCACAGCATTCTTTCCCATATTAATGGTTTGCTATTATGGTGAAGAATTGGGCTTTAACAGCCAAGAAGTTGGAAATGCCGCTTATCAATTGGATTTTGTTGGAACAGATACTAGATTTCAAAAAAGCCTTATCATGATTATTAGACAGAGTCAATCTACAAACCGGATAAAAGCGGGTGGAATGATAGAATTATCGATGGAAACGACGGTGTGGGTGAGCAGTTTTCATAGATACTTCAGTTATTAATGTAAAACTCACCTCGATACGGTGATCCAGATGATGATTTTCAGGGGGCTGCAAAGTTAAATTAATTTGTCTTTGTTGTAGATGCTTCAGGCAGCATTTTCAGCCTACATGATGCTTCGCACCATCAATGCACCATGAAGGATTACTTACCTCACGCATAACCAAGAAGTGTTACAAAGGACTTGATTCATCATATAGCTACTTAGAAATTTGTACATGCACGTATTCACACAGAATAAATAAATATAATACCTTTGATGTAGTTTATCACTCTCACTATACCTACTAATCTTTGCTTCCCTAATAGCGTAAATGAAGAGACCCACATGCGTCAGATGGAATGGAACGCCGTTTGTGGACGTCACAAACTGGTCTCGGAAAGCCTGCTACGAAAAGTCGAGAGCTGGGAGGTCCCTGATAAAGAGACCCTTAGCGACCACGAATATTGTATGATGGGGTTAAAAGCGCAAGAGGTAAAAAGTAAACTGACCAGGGGGAAACCCAACATGGTACCTACAAGTCAAAAAACTTTTCGGAGATTTAACGTCAAGCAACCGTAATCCCGAGTGGAAGCAGCACAATAAGTGCTATACAACGGAAGTGCACAACCATTATACGAACCGACGAAGAAACATACCCATACTGGTGGGATGATGACGTGCAAGAGTTAAGAAGTAAGGCACAGAAGGCTAGAAGGCAATACACGAGAGAGGCGGAGGAGGAAAACAGAGAAAGGAGATACGAGGAGTATAGCGACGTTAGAAGAGAGCTGCGGAGGAAGATTCAGAAGGATAAGAGAGACACGTGGCGTGAACTATGCAAGGAGCTGGAAAGAGACACGTTTTGGGACGGGTTCCAAATCACAAGAAGCAAGTTGAGGTTCGTCGAACGCCGGGTGATGCAAAGCAAGGATCAGAAGGTGGAGGAATTTGAAAAACTTTTCGTCACCGGAAATAAGCAATGCCGAGCAGCAATAGTAATGGCAACGGAAGAAGAGGCGAGTACATGCCAGTTCACGGAGACGGAGGTCGAAAGAGCAGCGGAAAAACTTAAAGGAGGAAAAGCCCCAGGGGTGGACGGGATCCTACCGGAGACCGTCATTAAAAGTAACATGGCGGTATTGGTAAACAAATACAACGAGATGCTGGGACAAGGTCTTTCCCCTAGGGAGTGGCAGGTGGCCAAGCTAATTTTGCTGGTGAAACCGAAGAAGATAGAGAAAGAGACCACAAAATATAGACCAATCTGCCTGCTAAACGGGTTCGGAAAAGTCTTCGAATACCTTATAAAAGAAAGAATAGAGGGGGAGCTGACAAAGAACGGACTGCATCCCAACCAATTTGGCTTCACGAGAGGGAAGAGCACGGTACACGCGGTTTCAAGGGTAGTAAAGTGGATGGGCGGGTATAGACCGGCGGCGAGATCCAAATGATATTAGTGGACGTCAAAAATGCCTTCAACAGGATACCATGGAAGCAAATAAACAAGGCAGTGGCGGAACGAAAGTGGTATGAGCAGCATAGTGAGGGAGTACTTGGGAGACAGATGCATACAAGTTGAAAAGGGCATACAAAGGCGGGTCGACGCCGGTGTCCCACAGGGATCGGTCCTCGGACCGGTCCTGTGAAACATCGTGTACGACGGAGTAATGAGGCTGGATATGCCCGTAGGGACCGGGATCGTATGCTACACGGACGACATGGCACTACTGGGGGCGGCCGACGAGAAAGGGGCGATGATAACCATGGTAAACGAAGTGCTGCGCAAGATAAATCGATGGATGGGCAGGAGGGCAGGGTCTGACTACGAGTGGCAGCCGAGAAAACCGAGGTCTTTATACCGTATAAACGGAACGACCAAATCAAGGATGTAATATTCAACATGGGCGATGCAAAAATTATACCAGCGACCACGGTTAAATACCTGGGCGTGGTCTTCAATAGATACCTTACCTTCGGAACACACATGGAGGCAGCAGCAAAGAAGGCGGCCAGGGTGACACGGGCTCTGGAAGCAATATTTCCCAGGATCGGGGGACAAAGTGAAGAGAGACGACGGGCAATCTACGCGTCCCCGATATGCGAAGGAGCCATGTGCATTAAAAAATGGAAAGGCGAAGCACTAAAGGTAGAGAGACGGGCAGCTATCAAAGCGACCTTAGCATATAGAACGATATCGTGCGAAGGGGTGCTGGTGATCGCGTCTATGACACCGATCCATCTGCTGGCGGGGGAACGGAAGGCTATATTTGAAAACCCGGATACAGACAGAAGAGAAGTGAGAAAAAATACCAGAAGGAAATGGAAAAGGGAGTGGACAGAAGCCAGCAAAGCCAATTGGACGCGCATTCTAATACCGGAAATAGGTAAATAGATAGAGAGGAGGTGGGGAAAATTTTTTACTGGACCTAATTCCTTAGCGGACATGGGATCTTCAAAGACTATCTGCATCGCATGAAGATAAAGAATTCGTGCAAGTGCGACTACTGCGATATGCCGGACTCGGTCGAGCACACTTTCACGGAGTGCGGCAGATGGACGGAAGAGAGGCTAAGAGCTATATCGATGTTAAAGATAGAACACATCAACAGCACAAAGATGATGGATGCCAGCCTGGCATCGCAGAGAGAGTGGGAGCTAGTAGAGTAATTCATTCAAGACGTTCAAGAAGAGACGATAGAAGGGAACAGAAAAACCTCCAGCGGTGAAGAATGTCTCATAAGATGGTACCGCTGCTGGAGGACGGGGCCAAAAAAAGAGGGGTTTTAGCCGGTAGGAGTCCGGTACTATCCAGGGAATTGATTGTCCTCCCCTCGATGTCCATGACGGATTTCCCCTCAAAAAAAAGATACCTAGATGAATTTAAAGCAAACCACCAGGTACTCCTGCAACAAAATCAGTAACTCCTACACAGTCAAGATCTAATGTACGAGTACCACCAACAAAGGATGGAACCAAATATAATACAAAGAAACGGAATAGATAAGGACACTTCGAGGAATTAAAAGAAAATATCTGACACAACCAAAAAAGAGGCAGCCCCACGCCCCCACCTCGTATTATGAAAGAAGATGTGAATTCACTCTGAGAATCCATTCTGATTAAAATGTTACAACTAAAATTAATGGTATTGTATTCCTTTTATTTTGCTTAAAATTAATCTGATTTTTTTATAAAAGATTCATATTTTTAACATAAACGTAATTCCACGAACAACACTCTCCCCCGGTACCCTACTCATCCCCTAACTCTCCTCCCTTTCCCTCCACTCCCTTTTTCCACAATTTCTTCTTTCACTCACCTTTTCCATCTCTTCTATTCCTTCCCCCTCTCTCCCAAAACACTCCCCTGACATGTGTGTTAGATTCTCCCGTCCCATTCCACACAACCTACATCTTCTTGTCATCCTCCCACCAATACTTATTCTCCGTTTCCCCGTTTCCGCACCTATATCTTGCTACCATCCTCTTCCTACTCAATCCTCCCCTTAGGTGCTCCGGCGCTCCTTCTGCAATGATCATTCCAGACTCGCTACAATCAATGAAAAGAATATTGTTAATAGCTATTCTAACATATGGGTGGGAAAACATTGTAACGAATACTTACTACAGTTCCAAAAGAGGTCCCTGACTTCTGCATTATCAAAAATATACTCGTATCAAGCAACTAATTAGTAAATTGCAGATAATTTTAAATTAAACTTAGATCATTGGCCGATTTTTTTGGCTCTAAGTGAATGTCATCTCAAAGCCAACGGTGGTCTGTTTAGTTAACAAAAAACTAACTGGGAAAGCTTCACACTAACACTAGATAGAAAAAATAAACTGGATTCCGAGATGAAAATGCTAGTTAACGATCTTCAACAATCACCATGGAAAATAGCCTTGAAATCAAAAGAACCAAGCTAATAATTACCCTCCAGAAATGTTGTAACAAATCTCAGAGAAAGGAAAAGCGAGGAAGAAATGACTTCATGAGAAATAAGTACCATTTGATGGTTTTTCATCCTTGGGGAATCTTTTGGATAAGCCGCTTTAATCCATTGCCTCCCAGCATTTTTAATAGAATTACAATCCAAAATCTGTTGCTTTAAATTAGTTTTGAACTACCCTTTAGGAGATTGAACTAAAACTTCTCGAAATTAGACCAAAGCTTGTTGAAAAATTACGAAATTCATATTTTCGCTTCCCCCCCCCCCCCATTCTTTGAAATTGAAAATCTAACTGGCAGTGAGCTGTGAAAAATCACAACTCAAATCCATTATGTAACAAGTCTAAAATGTATGTAATGAGGTAAAAATTGTTACTTTCAACATTCTC
The DNA here is from genome assembly GCA_036250285.1 of Pyrocoelia pectoralis. NCBI lineage: Eukaryota > Metazoa > Arthropoda > Insecta > Coleoptera > Lampyridae > Pyrocoelia > Pyrocoelia pectoralis. The sequence continues at coordinate 7,367,736 of CM070080.1, forward strand.
TCCGCCTAAAAATTAGATTATAGTATTATAAAAATTAGATTTTGTATTGTGCATCGATAAGGCTCTAAATAATATAAATGAAAAAGAGCACATCAGTGCGTACCTATGCTTAAATATTTAATATTGTTCGTTTGGTAAATGCTTAGGGAGTTACCCAATAGTTTTACAAGCAATTTTCTACTTTTTACTCGATACAAAATGGGCGTATCACATTTTATATTAATAACAAAATGTGTCTATATATATAACTGAATTTGATACTTTTCACTAAATAGTTCTTATGAAAGATGACTGTCCAGAGTGAGATTAAGTATTTTCGTAGAGAAAGACTTTTCTTCAAGATTGGCGGTATTTCTCTTGAGGAAAAGGAAAGCTTCATTTACAAGATATATTCGAGGACAATTATATTACTGGTCTTTATTGTGTACCCTATTATGACTACCATTGATTTATTAAGTAGGGATTTTAATGATGCTGTAAAAGAATGGTTTTATGCACTTGTGTCTCTAATGGGTAAGTTTCCTATTGTACTCCGTCGGACTGATAGGATTACGTTTCCCACATTTTTGGGATAGGTACATATTTTAGATGTAAGAAAATTTGCACCCGGATATTTCGTGCCCATAAAATTCGCACCCGGACAATTCGTATCTGCGCAATTCGCACCCAGGACAATTTGCTCCAAGATCACGCACAAGGTTCTGGCAGCTCGTTGTAAACCTTTACTTTAGCATTTAAAATGTTCTTGTCCTCATAGATAATTAAATAATCTTAAGTTTTCTTGGTCAATGGAATTTTCTAATTTCTTTAAGATAGGGCGTTAGGCTGCCGACCCTCTAGAATTTTTAAAGTGGATTCTTGATTTCCAATTTTACCCTTTTTGGAACTATAATGTGCAATATATGGGAGAACTGGAACCCTTGTGTCCGTTAAAAACAACACTGCAAACACCAAAAACTAGAGCTTATACAATACCGGAATTCCGGGATTTCGAAAACCGGGATCCTGGACAAAATTGATGCAGTATTTAAAACCGGTATTCATACGTAAATACCGGTATTTCGATATTAATTTAATTTTATTTTAGTAGAAAATATTTTGGATTAATGATACTTATTTATAGTGCAAAATATTGTATGTATGCAGGGTGGGCCGATAGTGTATGGATGTGATTAACGAACATTTTGTTCATGGGATATGGTAAGGCTACAAATCTAAAATATTTTCACTCGAATCGCAAAGTTTATTGAGGATGATTTATATCAAAGTTGAATTTTTTTAAATGGAACTCCCTTGGTCAATTTTTAAATTCTATGCGGATTTTGTTAATTTACATTTTATATTTACATCTTTGAATAACTTGAAAACTTTGAATTTGTAATGTTGAACTTTGAATTTCTAAGCTATGCGTTTTTCTTTTTCTTTTATAGTTTCAGCAGTAAAAAAAGTCAATACTGGGATCCCGGGATTCACTTACCTTAATTAAATACCGAAAACTAGTATTCAAAATTTCTTCCGGTATTGTAAGCCCTACCAAAAACTACAATAATAATTTTGTTCGCTAATGATGACAGTTTTGCTATCCGATTGAGTAAATTATTATTACAGTTTTTCCTAAATTCTTGGCCATTCTTTTGACAGTTAGTATACAGGGTTAAAGATTTTTTAGTTGTTGTACTGGTGTAAATAAGTAGGAATATTTGGTAGAAGAGAAGTACCAGTATTTTTTCTTGTTTTTATTAGGAAGACTAATCCATTGTCAGTTTACATAAAATTAACGTTTCACTGATACGAGGTGAGCTTCATCAGAATGTTTTTGTAGTGTAAATTGTGTAAGTGTGTCCTAAAAATAAGTTATAATATTAATTATTGAGAAAAGTGGGTGTAAATAAAGCAACTTAGTATTAACGTGATAGGTAATAGTACTTGAATAAGGTATATGAAAACGCATGCATTAGTTTATATATATATATATTTTTTTTTTTATTTATTTATTTAATAATAGTTTTAAAAATTAACTTACGTGTAAAGGTGTATGATGTATTCAAAATGGGTAAAAACCTTTTATTATTATTTTTTTTTTGTTTTTTTGTTTTTTTGAATTTTGAAGTTTCAATTTAAGAGAGATTACAAACTCTTTCCTTTTATTTTTTATTTTTGATAATAATTTGCAGGTAAAACTTGGCAATTATTTTCCATTCATGGATCAATTACAATTTTTGTACGCGTAAGCATCATGACAGTTTATTAATATTATTTTAATACTTTTGCGCATGCTCCTTTAATAAACTGTCATTTCCAGACTTAAGAAAAATTTTAAAAAGTCTCTTTTTTTAAATGGAATGCCTATTTAATTATCGGCCCATTCGATGCAGAAATAAATTTCCTTTAAATTGATAAACCATGTTCCTATACCTGAAATTAATGATTACAGAGTTATTTACATTTTTCTAATTAAATTTATAATTACTATACATACTTTACAAAACATGGTTGGCTTTGAAAATTTTCAAAAAATGTTTATTCAATTGTTTCTTATGATGACAGTTGTCAGTTAGCTATCAGTTTGAAAGTTTACGCTACATTTACGTTTGTTATCAGTGTTATCTGTTTGAATTTTGATTTTTGAGCTTAATATTTGTTTTTCATTGGGAAATATGGAATACACAAATGCTGATATTCTAAATTTGTTTTACATTCATGGCGAGTCTGCTGGTATTACTTTTCGGACCTGCAGAACCTTTAACTATTGAATAAAGAATCACTCAACACTTTAACGAGAGATATCCGCATTTACCTACAATGACAGAACGAAAAATCAGGATGATTGAAAAGAATTTTCTAAATTTGGGCGAAGTAAATGCGCCACGAAATTTGGCAAAGCCAATTGTCCCCAATGACGCTGCAGAAACCAATGTATTGGGATATTTTAAAGTTTTCCCTGAAAGTACTGTTCGTTCGGCGGAAAGAGACCTTGGATAGTCAAGAAGTTGCATAGATAGAATTTTGAATAATCATAAAAGCATAAGCATAAGAAACATTTGAATAAAAATTTTTTGAAAATTTTCAAAGCCAACCGTGTTTTGTAAAGTACCTATGTAATTATAAATTTAATTAAAAAAATGTAAGCAATTCTGTAATCATTGATTTTAGGTATAGGAACATGGTATATCAATTTAAAGGAAATTTATTTTTGCATCGAATGGGCTGATAATTAAATAGGCATTCCATTTAAAAAAAGAGACTTTTTAAAGTTTTTCTTAAGTCTGGAAATAACGTCAAATAGATACGTAACCGCGGCCAATTTTTTATTATCCATTACAGACAATTGTGTCTCAATCTTTTGACATTGAGAACCTAAAATCCCATTTCCCTAACTTTTACCTCTTTTGACTTTCAATTTTATTTCCTAAACAAGATTTTGACATTTTTCAGTGAAAAAATTTTTTTTTCTCAACAATCGAAATTGGTACACGGATTATTTTAAGCATACTTACTAAATATTTTATGACACATCAGAATGTGAAAAAAAATTGCCTGGTTTGTATTTAGAATAAAGAAGTTGATGCTCACTTCCGGTATTTCCGGAAGTGCTGACATTTGGAAAATATTTTTATTTAATAGATTAAATACGGCATGTCGCATGTGCAAAATTTCAAATTTCTGGCTTTTAGAGTTCTTGATATACTTCTAACCGACGGTCACCGTGAGACAACCTGTATTTAAACGCGGATTTGTAGTACGATCGCCCTTGTGCAAGTTTCGCCTCAATATTCGGCTATTAATTTCACAACTTTTCCATCTCAGGTTATAATCATATTTTTAAGGTCCAAACTTTGACAGTTCAATCCGATTTAATACAAAGCACTGCTATATTCACCTATTATTCCTGTTGTTGTGAAGATCAAAGGCAATTTTGCATTTTTTGGAGAACTGAGTGAGAACCAACATTCAGCAAAACAGCTACTTGCTGGGATATATTTGGTTATTTTTGGTGTTTGGATAAATACCCATCCTCGTTTACCTATCCTTACATTCCCCTTATTTGGGGGAAGAAGCCTCGGAAAACCTAAACAGCCCGTTCCCGTCGCTTCAGTCGTAAAGGAATCATACAATAAGCCATTTCGTTCTATCCACGATGCACTCGAATTGCCCACCAAACGATATTATGTGATGTGGATTTATTTCGTGATTTTCTACCTTTTGGATCCAGTTTCTTGGTAACTCAATGATTGCCGATTTTGAGTTGTAGAGTAGTCAAACGAATGCCTATTTTTCTTTCCAGTTCTCTTTTTATTTTCTGTTTTTATATCAAAGAAGACGCTTTTAGACTAAATGATCACATTCTAACCCTTGGTGAATTACCTTTATTCACGGAAAATAAAATTAGGTTACTCGTGGCTGAGTGAGCCTTAAACTCATTTTTTTAGTAGTGCCATCCATTTGGATAATTATGCTTTCTATTGTTAGCTTTGTGTGACCTTTAATACATTCTTTGTTCCTGAAGGTGTTTATATATTTTTGATTAATTTTTGTCGATTTCATCAGTGATGGGACTCTCTCAACACGTTATGGTTAATTTTAAGATTTAATTAATTTATCTTCAGCCTGTGACAATTTGATTATTGTTATTTGGTTTAACCCTGGCTTGTAATTTTACCATTTCACTGAATCGGTCTGATGATGACAATTTTAGATTGTTGAAACATGTAGTCAATTAAAATTTATACCAATTTAATTTAATTTAATTTAAATATGTTCTATGGGGGAAAGGTGTTGTGTGATTCTACAATTTATCATTATCTATTGTCAGGCCTTTTTTTGTCACTTATTTTTTGGGGGCACGCTAATTCTCGAAAGTTGTCCATATTTTTTGCCCCCCCCCCCCGGGCCACTGTTATTTTTGTGCTGTTTAAAAACATATCTCTTTGGAAATAAAACGTGAACTTATATTTAGGTGAGTAACAATATAAAAAAGTAACTTTCGTTGTCAATATACTTAGCCTAAGGTAGGTACATACATTTTAAAGCAGTCTCTTTTCATCATAAATCTGTTCGTGCTTACGAACTTTACTAATAGCGATGAAACTATTCTCACTAAAAGAGAAGCTCTTCGTGGAGTCATTATCAAGTTCATCTGCGAAAATCCTCTCTCGCATTCGCTCGTTGAAACTGCTATGGTATGGACAGTATTGATGAGCGGACTTAAATTTTTTGGCACCTTTTTGTCTACTAAATAATAGCGAAACGCCCGGATAATATTTCGTTCATTCAAATGAAACCTACGAATCTCTATTTCTCCATACATACCTACCTGTTTTTCCAACTTCATTCGGCCATTTTTCGGCTATGAGAACATCACAAGCTTGAACGATATCTTTATTACTCGATTCTAGTAAACGATCTTTCATAGAAGCTGCCAATTGAGAATAAATCGTCTCTGTATCTATGGGTTGCTGTGTATTTCTTTCGCTTTCGTTGTGTAGCTTTTGTAAAGGTTACCAAAATTGATTTCTTCTTCATTTTTTTTCAAATTCTTTCATTTTTTCAGTTTTTATGGCAATTTTTCGATATTTTCGAAATTTCCTTTGGGGGCACTGCGTGCCCCCGCGTGCCCCCACAAAAAAAGGCCTGTCTATTGTTATATATTGTGGAATTACTTTCTATTAGATTATTTATCAAATTTTATTTCAGACAGTACAATTTTCATTAACGTATTTTTCATTCGCAAAAGCTTTGAGAAAGCATTAAGGACGTATGAAAGGGCTTCGTTTTATGCAAGCGAATTTCGGGGAGCTTACGAAGAGGAAAAAAAGACACTGCAAGATTGGTTAGCTTTATCCATAAAACAGGTAAGCAACAAAAGCACAAAGGCTGCCGACAGGTACTTCTTTCATATTCTAGAATTATACCTTTACAATACCGGCATTATGTGTGTGTCTTAGCCAGGTTTTGTACAGCCTAGTATGGAGGATGGTAAAGTCAAATCCGAACGACTGGGTGCTGCCTTGGGGTTCGATGACATTAATTAACTTTAGAGTGAGCCCAAATTTTGAAATTTTGTGGTTCTATCAAAGTGCGGTCTTTATAATTTTGTGCATTGATATAATACCAATGGTTATGATTATTATTGGAAGCTTAAGTTTTCTAACGGTTCAGCTCAAAATGCTTCAAAATTACTTAAGAAGAATGATCGATCTTGCTAAGGAACAAACGGATCAGGTAATTACAAGGCATTCGGCGCTATTTATACATTTTGAGCTTTCCTCAGGGGCCCTCTGATAACTCCTGCCCATCATGGAGGCATTTGAATCAATATTTTAATTATGCGATTGAATATCATTTAGACATTATCAACGCTGCTAAAGCAATAGAAAATGTTCTTCATGGGGTATTCTTGTCGTTTTTTATGTTTACTTTAAGTTTCTTGTGTGTCAATATTTACAGAGCGTCACTGGTAAAATACTTTAACGTGTAATGCCAATTTTAATTAGGTAGATAATTTTTAGTTAGACACAAATGATATGAAAATACTGGAAATCGTAACATCATCATTAACCGTCCTATTCCCTACGTTAATTATTTGTTTTTACGGAGAAGAGTTGGCCTACGAAAGTGAGCAAGTTGGAATTGTTGCATACCAGATGGACTTTGTTGGGCTGGACGTGCGATTCCAGAAAAGTTTAATTTTATTAATTGCGAGAAGTCAACAAACTTTACAAATCAAAGCCGGTGGTATGATCAGTGCGTCCATGGACACTGCTGTTTGGGTAACGGTTTTAGCTCGTTTTTCCTAAATAAAAGCGGTATATTTTTAGATAATCCGTTCTGCTTTCTCAGCTTACATGATGTTGCGGACTGTTAATGCAAATGAAGAAGTAGACTAGAATTAAGTCACTCATAGGTATATTGTAATGAGCACTTATAATCCACACTAGAGTGATATTAGCTGAGGCTAAAATAGGCATTATGATAATTTGTTATTATTCCTCTAGGATTATATAACAGTGCACTATTCCAAATAACACAAGACTGTCTCTTTAGCTACCTAACACAGCCAAAAATTGGCTGAGAAAACGTTTTGGCAACACCTGAATGGCTGCTTAATAGCTTTATATTTTCGCTGTGGCAGCGCTTTGAATTAGACAATTTAGCTGAGAATGCCATGTGGCTGTGATATTGTCCATGATAGCCCACAAACTTTAATTCACTTGGCTACCTTTAATTAGATCCGTATCGACTAAAATGCGCCTAATTTACATAGAAAATAAATAAAATAAAAAAATTAAATCCTGGTCATTTTTAATATAAAGATAGGTATAGTCAAACAAAATTTAAACTAATAACGCGGAACAACGCGAAGTTATGAAGTACGTAACGAGAAGTAGGGATGTTTCAGATTAGCGCAGCGGTAGGTACAATGTCGGATTCCGCATTTTCAACAACCACCCCCAAAGGTTGGAATCTGGTTAAAGGTTAAAGTCCTACACTTGCACATAACAATGTAGTTTTTCCTTTTTTTTTTGTATGGAACCCCTTAAATAATTTTTTACATTGGTCATGGCGACGGCTGATAAGAATGGCTGCAAAATAGCTGCCATTTGGCCATCGCAACCCTTTTAAAACTATACATTTTGGCTGCAATAGACAAAGCGAAATGGCTGCAATGACCTCCTAGCATAGCAGCTTGATTATGACTCGCCATTTTGGCATCAATAAGCAACAGTTGCTGCGCTAGACGACTTGGCTGCCATGACGTTGTAATAACCTAATTACAGCTCGCTGTGTTACTTGGGATGGTGGAGCAAATATCTTTAATCACGTTTCATTGACACGTCCGGTCCTGATAATAACACTTTCAGTAAAAACTTGACATACAGTTATAGTAAATACCTCAGGAATTAATTTCCTGAGCAGTAATCTTTAGTTTGACCACCGGTACTCTTGTGAGGTACAGAAATGTAAACAATATTAAATATATTGTACAATTTATTGTAAACTGAGATTATCTCATTAAAGTAAAGGAAGGGCACTATCGGCGTTATTTTTTTGAAATTGAACGTAAATAGTTATCGAAAAACAACGTTCAAACTTCAAAGTTGGAAATTCGGCAGGGGTTCTCTGATTCCCATAAAAACTACAAAGCAAAATTGGTGAATCCACATTACGAGGTTCGGGGACCTCACTTTTCATAATTTCTTACATTTTGTCAGCCTTTATTACGTATATCTACTTAAGTCCATTCGCCTGGAAACGTTAAAGATTCGAAAGCCTCTGGGAATCCGCTGTAGAACTCCAATGATCGCACATATCTAAGCATCTATCAATTCACTTTTAAAACCAAATAACTAGGGCTTACAATACCGGAAAAAATTTTGAATACACCGGTTTTCGATATTTAATCAAGTGAATCCCGGGATCCCGGTATTGACTTTTTTTACTGCTGAAACTATAAAATAAAAATAAAAAACGCATAGCTTAGAAATTCAAAGTTCAAAATTCCAAATTCAAAGTATTCAAGTTATTCAAAGATGTAAATATAAAATGTAAATTAAATAAATCCATATAACATTCCAAAATTTCGTATTCAAAATAGAAATTTGAAATAAAAAATTGAAACTCAAATATTAATGCTACTTAAAGTTAAAAAGTAAATTAAATTCAATATTGAAATTGGAAATGATAAACTCGAAATTATAATTTTGTTAATTCATAGTTCAAAAATTAAAAAGTAATAAAGAAAAATTGGTAGTGCCATTTGAAAAATCAAGTTACCGTTTATAGAAATTTTGTCAATTGACGTAGTAATTTCTCCGAACACAAGAAGATTTCGGATTTGACCGTCCAGTTTACGATAGTACATTTCTTGTTTTAGTAATATCGCATCGTCACGGCCTTCTAAGCTATGTGATCCCTTCGACATTCAATTTTTTGGACACATGCGGCCAAACGATTCGCTTTAAGTACTATGTGTGACATATAAAGTCGCACTAGAATTGAGCAAGGAATATACAGGGGGTTCAATTAAAAAAAATGCAACTTTAATATAAATCATCCTCTATAAACTTTGCGATTCAAGTGAAAATATTTTAGATTTGTAGCCTTACCATATCCCATGAACGAAATGTTCGTTAATAAACCCACAGTCTTCCATCTGCACACTATTGGCCCACCCTGTATACATACAATATTTTGCACTATAAATAAATATCATTATTCCAAAATATTTTCTACTAAAATAAAATTAAATTAATACCGAAATACCGGTAGTTACGTATGAATACCGGTTTTAAATACTGCATCAATTTTGTCCGGGATCCCGGTTTTCGAAATCCCGGAATTCCGGTATTGTAAGCCCTACAAATAACGTTTCGTTTAAACTTCGTCATTTTGATAAGTGATCCATACTTTAATAGCACGACCACAATAAACTATAATAGTTTCCTTCTGCTAAATGCTTTCGTTGAAATCTCGGCAACCAGATGATTTGTTGGTTGACTTTGTCGTGTATAAAGTGACGTATGTAGGATGAGTTAAAATGACACTTTGATTACTTTGGTCTCTTCCTTGTATCGCACTCTCTTTTTGGCAGAGCAACTGTTTCTTCACGTTTACTTACCAAAAATCTGCACCATAACTCACCTTGTAAACGTGTTCTGTAAAGGATTGTCTTTAATTCGATGTCCACTAACCTGCATCTGAGGATCCAGATAATGCGCACCTTTGCTTCCTCAACAATAGCCTTTTAAACATTTCCGTTAATCGGTTAAGAGGATAAGCAAGATATTGCCTAGTTCCTTGAACTAAATACGATGAACTTCCAACAAATCTGCGCATCCTTTACATTTTCGGTTGAAGGACACATTTCAAGTGAGAGTTTTTAAAACAGGATCACTTGGAGGTTTTCAAATTGATATTCGAAATCGTGGAAGCATTGCCATTGCGTATTTTTATTGATTAATCATGTTTGAACTTTGAAGGTAACTGGGAAACCTGAAAAAAATTGAAACACAATGCGAGTCCTGGTGAGTAAACTTGAATTCTGATGATATCGGCTGTAACGTTCCCTGTTATTTTAGGTTCAAATTTCTTCAAAGGGCACAACTTCATATTGGATTTGTGTGCGAATGTACTACATCTTTTGAAATATGAAAGATAAAAGAAAATAAGGGAAATATGTAAGGGATTCTTCATTTTGGTTTAAAAATTCAATTTGTCTTACTCTATATCAATAACCATCGAATTCACTCAACGCAATAACTCAATTAAGCACCGACCATAAATAATATAAAGGAAAAAGAGCACATCATTTAAATATTTAGCGCTGTTTAAAAAATTAGCGTTGTTCATTAGAAAGAAAATAGGCGTATCACATTTCATATTAATAACAAAAATGTCTCTATAAGTATGTATGAGCGAACTAATGGTTGTACATTAAACAGTGTAAAACAGTGAAAGATGACTGTGCCGAATGAGATTAGGTATTTTCGTAGAGAAAGACTCTTTTTTAAGATCGGTGGCATTTCTCTTGAGGAGAAGGAAAGCTTCATTTATAAGATGTATTCGAGAACAATTATACTATTGGTATTTATTGTGTACCCTACTATGACTACCATTGATTTATTAAGTAGGGATTTTAATGATGCTGTAAATGAATGGTTTTATACACTTGTGTCTCTAATGGGTAAGTTTCCTATTGTATTCCGTCGGATTGATAGGATTACGTTTCCCACATTTTTGGGATACATATTATAGAAGATAGAAGATACACGTCTTTCGCTGTAGGATAATTTTGCACTCGGATATTTTGTGCCCATACAATTCGCATCCGGACAATTCGTATCCGCACAATTGGCACCAAGGACAATTTGCTCCAGGATCACGTTTTCTTGGTCAATGAAATTTTCTGAATTTTTAGAGTGGATTCATGATTTCTAATTTTACCCTTTTTGGAAGAATAATTTTACAACTATAAATTGCAATATATGGTAGAACTGGGACCCTTGTGTCCGTTAAAAACAACACAGCAAACACCAAAAACTGCAATAATAATAGTTTTGTTCGCTAATGATGGCAATTCTTTTGACAGTTACCTACTATATTTAAACGCGATTTTGTAGTACGATCGCTCTTATGCAAGTTTCAAGCAACCTTTCCGCTCCTCGCCTAAATATTCGGCTATTAATTTCACAACTTTTCCATCTCAGGTTATAATCATATCTTTAAAGTCCAAATTTTGACAGTTCAATCCGGTTTAATACGAAGCACTGCTATATTCACCTATCATTCCTGTTGTTGTGAAGATCAAAGGCAATTTTTCTTTTTTTGGAGAACTGAGTGAGAACCAGCAAAACAGCTGCTTGCTGGGGATATATTTGGTTAATTTTGGTGTTTGGATAAATACCCATCCCCGTTTACCTATCCTCGGAAAGCCTAAACAGCCCGTTTCCGTCGCTTCAGTCATAAAGCAATCAAACAAGAAGCCATTTCGTTTTATCCACGATGCACTCGAATTGCACACCAAACGATTATGTATGTGATGGCGATTTATTTCGTGATTTTTTACCTTTTGGATCCAGTTTCTTGGTAACTCAATGATTGCCGATTTTGAGTTGTAGAGTAGTCAAACGAATGCCTATTTTTCTTTCCAATTCTCTTTTTATTTTCTGTTTTTATACCAAAGAGGACGCTTTTAGACTAAATGATCACATTCTAACCCTCGGTGAATTACCTTTATTCACGGAAAATAAAATTAGGTTACTCGTGGCTGAGTGAGCCTTAAACTCATTTTTTTAGTAGTGCCATCCATTTGGATAATTATGCTTTCTATTATTAGCTTTGTTTGACCTTTAATACATTCTTTGTTCCTGAAGGTGTTTATATATTTTTGATTAATTTTTGTCGATTTCATCAGTGATGGGACTCTCTCAACACGTTATGGTTCATTTTAAGATTTAATTAATTTATCTTCAGCCTGTGACAATTTGATTATTGTTATTTGGTTTAACCCTGGTTTGTAATTTTGCCATTTCACTGAATCGGTCTGATGATGACAATTTTAGATTGTTGAAACATGTAGTCAATTAAAATTTATACCAATTTAATTTAATTTAATTTAAATATGTTCTATGGGGGAAAGGTGTTGTGTGATTCTACAATTTATCATTATCTATTGTTATATATTGTGGAATTACTTTCTATTAGATTATTAATTATCAAATTTTATTTCAGACAGTACAATTTTCATTAACGTATTTTTCATTCGCAAAAGCTTTGAGAAAGCATTAAGGACGTTTGAAAGGGCTTCGTTTTATGCAAGCGAATTTCGGGGAGCTTACGAAGAGGAAAAAAAGACACTGCAAGATTGGTTAGCTTTATCCATAAAACAGGTAAGCAACAAAAGCACAAAGGTTGCCGACAGGTACTTCTTTCATATTCTAGAATTATACCTTTACAATACCGGCATTATATCTGTGGCTTAGCCAAGTTTTGTACAGCCTAGTATGGAGGATGGTAAAGTCAAATCCGAACGACTGGGTGCTGCCTTGGGGTTCGATGACATTAATTAACTTTAGAGTGAGCCCAAATTTTGAAATTTTGTGGTTCTATCAAAGTGCGGTCTTTATAATTTTGTGCATTGATATAATACCAATGGTTATGATTATTATTGGAAGCTTAAGTTTTCTAACGGTCCAGCTCAAAATGCTTCAAAATTTCTTAAGAAGAATTATCGATCTTGCTAAAGAACAAACGGATCAGGTAATTTCTTCGCATTCGGCACAATTTATACATTTTGGGCTTTCTTTAGGGGTCCTCTGATAACCCCTGCCCATCATGGAGGCATTTGAATCAATATTTTAATTATGCGATTGAATATCATTTAGACATTATCAACGCTGCTAAAGCAATAGAAAATGTTCTTCATGGGGTATTCCTGTCGTTTTTTATGTTTACTTTAAGTTTCTTGTGTGTCAATATTTACAGAGCATCACTGGTAAGATGCTTTAACGTTTAATGCAATTTTAATTAGGTAGATAATTTTTAGTTAGACACAAATGATATGAAAATACTGCAAATCGTAACATCATCATTAATCGTCCTATTCCCTACGTTAATTATTTGTTTTTACGGAGAAGAGTTGGCCTACGAAAGTGAGCAAGTTGGAATTGTTGCATACCAGATGGACTTTGTTGGGCTGGATGTGCGATTCCAGAAAAGTTTAATTTTATTAATTGCGAGAAGTCAAGATACTTTACAAATCAAAGCCGGTGGTATGATCAGTGCGTCGATGAACACTGCTGTTTGGGTAAAGGTTTTGACTGGTTTTTCCTAAATAAAAGCTGTATATTTTTAGATAATCCGATCTGCTTACTCAGCTTACATGATGCTGCGGACTGTTAATGCAAATGAAGAAGTAGACTAGAATTAAATCACTCATAGGTATATATTGTTGTGAGCACTCATTATGCACACTAGAGCCATATTAGCTGAAGCTAACAATCGTCATTATGGTAATTTATTATTATTCCTCTAGGATTATATGTATAGATAACAGTGCACTATTCCAAGTAACACAAGACTGTCTCTTTAGCTAACACAGCCAAAAATTGGGTGAGAAAACGTTTTGGCAGCACTTGAATGGCTGCTTTAGCTTTACATTTTCGCTGTGGCAGCGCTTTGAAGTAGACAATTTAGCTGAGAATGCCATGTGGTTGTGATATTGTCCACGACAGCCAACAATTGTTACATTTACAGCCATTTCGCTTCTATCGAGTACATTACAGCCAAATGAAATTCTAATATACAGCTATATGGCAATTCAAGCCATTTAGCTGTCGGATCGTCCATGATCACCACGAATTTGACCATATAAGAGCAATCTAGCTGTAGCAACACCAAAAAAACAGCTGACCTAACCCCATCATTTGCTTAATATTTCACCTCAAATTTGTTTAGAAGCTTTTTAAAAATATATGAGGAAAGAATCAAAATATAGGCTATAGCGCCAAAAAATTAATTCACTTAGGTACCTTTAATTAGATCCGTATCGACTAAAATACGCCTAATTTATATAGAAAATAAATAAAATTTAAAAAAATTAAATCCTGGTCATTTTTAACATAAAGATAGGGATAATCAAACAAAATTTAAACTAATAACGCGAAACAAGTTACGAAGTACGTAATAAGAAGTAAGGATGTTTCAGATCAGCGCAGCGGTAGGTACATCGTCGGATTTCCGAATTTTCAACACCTACTCCCAAAGGTTTGAATCTGGTTAAAGTCTTACACTTGCACATAACAATGTAGTTTTTCCATTTTTTTGTATGGAACCCCTTATAGTAATTACTGCCTTCTTTACTTTATGTCATACTTGCAAGAAGTTGATTAAGATGATTAAAACAGATGATAACAATAAAATCAGTATAAACTCACATTTAACATCCTATGATGAGGCATAATTTTACATTTGCGGGCGTTATACGCGGGCGTTATAAAAAATAACGCCCGTTGCTATCTAAAATCCGGTTGATATGTAAATCGGCGTTATTTAGTCATTACTGTTTCTTGTTTCAACAGTTGTTATGGTGAAATAATAAGGTAGTATGACATAAAATAATTTTTTACATTGCTCATGGCGACAGGTGATAAGATTGGCTGTAAAAAAGTAGCTGCCATTTGGCCATCGCAATGCTCTTACAACTATACATTTTGACTGTAATCGACAAGGCCAAATGGCTGCAATGACCTCCTAGCAGCTTGATTATGACTCGCCATTTTGGCAACAAGCGTGCTTTCACATCGCTGCTAAAGCGCTGTCACAGTTGCTGCGCTATAATCTTTAGTTTGACTACCGGTACTTTTGTGAGGTACAGAAATGTAAACAATATTAAATATATTGTACAATTTATTGTAAACTGTAACTGAGATTATCCCATTAAAGTAAAGCAAGGGCACTAACGGCGTTATTTTTTTGAAATTAAACCTAAGTATAGTTATCGAAAAACAACGTTCAAAGTTGGAAATTCGGCAGGGGTTCCCTGATTCTCATAAAAACTACAAAGCAAAATTGGTGAATTCACATTACGAGGTTCGGGGACGTAATTTTTCTTAATTTCTTACATTTTTTCAGCCTTACCTATACTTAAGTCCATTCGCCTGGAAACGTTAAATATTTGCAATATTGGTCATCCGCTGTAGAACTCCACTGATCACATCAATTGCTTTTTAAGGGAAACTTTTCAAGCAAGTATATTTTTTTTTATTTATTTTTTTTATTTTTTATTTATTTATTTATCTTTGTAGTGACTACAGAGTAGCATCTACTCCAAAAAAGCCACAATGCATTACATAATAATCAACTAAAAATAATAATCATTTAATGTTTTTTTGTTTTTTTTTGTTTTTGTTTTGCGGGGCCTATATCAACTTATACATAATAATAAATAAAAAAAAGTGTGATTAGTAAAATAATAAAAAATAAAACAAAATATAACACTGCCTGCCTTAAAAGCGGGTATTAAGTACGTAATATAAATTTTAATTTTTAATTTTTAATTTTTTAATCTGTGCCAAGTTACTATTGAATATATCCAGCCTGTGAGACAACGAGTTGTATTGTGTTTGCATACGAATGACCGGAGAGTCCGCATGCCTCACCGTCCTAGCTACCGGAGGAAGGAATAGATCCCTACCCCTAATAGATCCCTACCCCTAATAATAATATAATAATATTATAATAAACTGTCGGCTTTCAGTTCAGGTAAAAACGGTTGCACGTAAAAATGTAGTTTTTCCATTTTTTTGTATGGAACTGCTTAAATAATTTTTTCCACTACTAGCTGTGAAGTTGACAATTATTACGTATCCTAGACAACTGAGAAATTTAATTTCTCTACCTAGTGGCCAATAATCTATTATATTATTCACCTAGGTTAATAATGGGAATTTGCATTCCTGTGCTACCTACTTGATTTTTACAAGAAATTTTTTTATTTTTAATTTGTGTCTTAAATTTGACTAGTAGTGGAAAAAATTGTATATACACCACGGTGGTGAAGCCATTTATAGACCTCGCACCTTATTCCGCTCGGGGCAAAGCCCCTCGCGAAATAATCTTGGTGCTCGGTCAATAATAACAGTCTTCACCCCCTTAGTGTATAATATACTATTTTACATTGATAATAATTACATTATGCTCGAGTAGCTGCCATTTTGGTCATCGCAACGCTTTTAGAACTAATATTTTTTATGTGAATATTACATAAAATATACATAAAACGTATATAAATTCATGTACTACAGATATAGAAGAATTTACATCTAATAGACATACATATTATTTTGAAAATTGATGACATCCTGACATTAAATATCTCTTATTTTTCTTCCAGTTTTATATAAATCTAAAAAGCTCTTATATAAATAATTTATGTGTATTTTATATATAAATGTGTTTGCTGGGCGGTTTCCCGGTTACCTTCAAACATGATTAATCGATCAAAGTACGCAATGGCAATGCTTCCACGATTTCGAATATTAATTTGAAAACCTCCAAGTGATCTTGTTTTAAAAACTCTCTCTTGAAATGTGTCCTTCGAGCGAAAATGAAAAGGATGTACAGAATTTGTTGGAAGTTCATCGTACTAGGCAATATCTTGCTTATCCTCGTAACCAATTAACAGAAATGTTTGAAAGGCCTTAAGGATCTTGAGGAAGCAACGGTGCGTAGTAACTGGATTCTCAGATGCAGGTTATTGGACATCGAATTAAAGACGATGCTTTATAGAACACGTTTACAAGGTAAGTTATGGTGGAGATTTTGGGTAAGTAAACTTGAAGAAACAGTTGCTCTGCCAAGAACAGAGTGCGACACAAGGAAGAGACCAAAGTAATCAATGTGTCATTTTAACTCATCCTACAGACGTCAGTTTATACCCGACAAAGTCGACCAACAAATCATCTGGTTGCCGATATTTCAACGGAAGCATTTGGTAGAAGGAAACGATTATAGTTTATTGTGCTCGTGCTACTAAAGTATGGATTACTTATCAAAATGACGAAATTTAAACGAAACGTTCTTTGGTTTTAACCGGATTCGAACCGTTGCGGGTGGGCGTTGCAAGTTTCGAAATCCGACATGTGTTTTCTTTGTATCCGACATTGTACCACTGCGCTAATCTGAAACATTCCTTTTTTTATTTCGTTCTTCCTAACTTTGCGCTGTTTCGCGTTAGATAATTAGTTTAAATTATGTTTGATTATATCGTTGAATGAAGTCTTATTCAATACGCATTGTAGTTTGGCGTTATAGAAAACACGCGCGTGCGATTATTTATGCGGCGCAAATAGAAACGGACTTTATTTTCGACCATACAATATGTGTAATGATAATTTCTAATTATATTTACAGAGGGCATACATAAAAAATATGTAATACTTCTTACATATAAGATTTTACATATAACGTACATAAATCTAATCATATAAAAATGATAGCACATGAATTTCATGAGTAATATGTTATTATCTGTATTATATGAATTTTGTTTGTATTTTCTTCTGGAGTTTCTCCAAATATACATCAAAAATATAAAAAATATAACAAAATATACATCCGTGGAAACCTTAACGAAAATATATGAATTTCTGTATACAGAATTTCCGTAAGTTTCTATACTATTATGTAAAATATACGTAATGTGTGACAATCGGTTTATATAACTTTATTAAAGAACACTTACATACTTGATGTATAAAAAGCATATGTAGGGGTATTTTATATGTTGTATGTATATGTGTGAGTAAACTTGAATTCTGATGAGATCGGATGTAGCGTTCCCTGTTATTTTAGGTTCAAATTTCTTCAAAGGGCACAACTTCATATTGGATTTGTGTGCGAATGTACTACATCTTTTGAAATATGAAAGATAAAAGAAAATAAGGGAAATATGTAAGGGATTCTTCATTTTGGTTTAAAAATTCAATTTGTCTTACTCTGTATCAATAACCATCGAATTCACTCAACGCAATAACTCAATTAAGCACCGACCGTAAATAATATAAAGAAAAAAGAGCACATCATTTAAATATTTAGCGCTGTTTAAAAAATTAGCGCTGTTCATTAGAAAGAAAATAGGCGTATCACATTTCATATTAATAACAAAAATGTCTCTATAAGTATGTATGAGCGAACTAATGGTTGTACATTAAACAGTGTAAAACAGTGAAAGATGACTGTGCCGAATGAGATTAGGTATTTTCGTAGAGAAAGACTCTTTTTTAAGATCGGTGGCATTTCTCTTGAGGAAAAGGAAAGCTTCATTTACAAGATGTATTCGAGAACAATTATACTATTGGTCTTTATTGTGTACCCTATTATGACCACCATCGATTTATTGAGCAGGGATTTTAACGATGCTGTAAAAGAATGGTTTTATGCACTTGTGTCCCTAATGGGTAAGTTTCCGATTGTACTTCGTAGGATTGTTAGGATTACCACATTTTTGGGATACATATTTTAGAAGATTAATATACGCGTCTTCCGCTCTAGGATAATTTGCACCCCGACAATTCGCACCCGGATAATTTCATCCGCACCCGAGCATTGCGCACCCAGGATAATTTGCTCCAAGACCACACACGAGGTTCTGGCAGCTCGTTGTAAACCTTTACTTTGGCATTTAAAAAGTTCTTATCCTCACAGATAATTAAATATTCTTAATTTCCCGTTGTAAGATCATCAAAGCTGTCTGGCAGGTAATTGACTCATGTAGAGCAAAGGGTAGGAATAAGTTAAGCATCAGTATTGATGCAGATACGTTGAATACCCACTTTGTGGACGACATACCGTATTAACTTCTGATATCAGTGCTACGTACGTTAGACTATGTTGAGTCATGTAATTCGCGATCGTTACGCCATTAGTCAAGAAAGGGGATCGTACGAAACCTGAAATCTATCGAGCCATCTCTACCCTGCCAACTTTCTCAAAAGCGTTTGAAATGGTTTTATATAGGCAAGTTGTGAAACATTTTGAAAAGAATCATCTGCTTAATGCTAAAATCAGTTTGCATTTCGAAAAAATAAGAGCACTGCTGATGCGGCCATCACTTTGTCAACTATTCATGTAGAGCACTCCATGGCAATTTTCATTGACCTACCTAACTCGTGCCTTTGACAGTGAGGTGCACGAAATATTAATTCTGAAACTGCAAGAGATCTACAAGTTTGATACAACTAGCGCAGAATTAATCAAATCATATTTGAGCGATAGAATGCAAGCTGTAAGGGTTAATGGAAACACATCCAAGTTTCTTAAACTTCATAGAGGCGTGCCGTAAGGTTCCATTCTGGGACCACTATTGTTTTTAATATTTTTCGCTCCATCTAAAAGATACCGTCACTTGTCTCCAATATGTGGATGATACAACTCTATTGATATCTAACCAGATCCTAGACCTTGTTTATGAAGTAGGGCAATGCAACTAGCGGAGAAATGGTGCACATCAAATGAATTAAGGTTAAATCCGTTTTGGCCGTCAAGGGTAGGTTAAATTTCTTCAAGATGTCATAAACTTTACTACAATATAAGAAAAACTTTTTGTCGGTATTTACATGAGCGGATTTCGACACGTTTAAAATTTATTGTTTTAAAAATCTTGATGCGCGCGGGGCCTATAAAACGCGGGGCCGGGTGTACCGCACCGTTTGCATGTGCCTCACTCCGGCTCTGCATGTTCGCATTTGAGCATCTCATAGTTTTAATTGTTTGTCGCTATTAATATCGTTTTTCTGTATTTGTTATTTCCCAATCGGTTGAATTTAGTGAGCGAGCCTTAAAAACATTTTCTTAGTACATAGTATCCACGAGCAATAAACCATGGTCCAATCGTGGAAATTCCGCAACCCCTTCAGAATAGCGAACTGGAATTACTTGCTCTCATTATTTATGAAATTTTATTTCAGACAGTACAATTTTCATTAACGTATTTTTCATTCGCAAAAGCTTTGAGAAAGCATTAAGAACGTTTGAAATGCCTTCGTTTTATGCAAGCGAATTTCGGGGAGCTTACGAAGAGGAAAAAAAGACATTGCAAGATTGGCTAGCTGTATCCATAAGACACGTAAGCAACAAAAGCATAAAGGTTGACGACCGCCACTCCTTTCATATTCTAGAATTACACCTTTACAATTCCGGTACTATCTCTGTGTTTTAGTCAGATTTTGTACAGCCTAGTATGGAGGATAGTAAAGTCAAATCCATACGACTGGGTACTGCCTAGTGGTTCGATGACGTTGATTAATTCTAGAGTAAGTCCAAATTTTGAAATTTTGTTGTTCTATCAAAGCCTGGTCTTTATAATTTTGAGCATTGATATAATACCAATGGTTATGATTATTATTGGAAGCTTAAGTTTTCTAACGGTCCAGCTCAAAATGCTTCAAAATTACTTAAGAAGAATTATCGATCTTGCTAAGGAACAAACGGATCAGGTATTTACTTCACATTCGGCACCATTTATACATTTTGAGCTTCCTTTAGGATAACTCCTGTCCGTCATGGAGATATTTGAATCAATATTTTAATTATGCGATTGAATATCATTTAGACATTATGAACGCTGCTAAAGCAATAGAAAATGTTCTTCATGGGGTATTTTTGTCGTTTTTTATATACACTTTAAGTTTCTTGTGCGTCAATATTTACAGGGCGTCACTGGTAAAATGCTTTAACGTGGAAAGTAATATTAATTAGCTAGATAATTTTTAGTTAGACACAACTCACATGGAAATACTGGAAATCGGAACAGAATCATTGAGCGTCCTATTCCCCATAATGATTATTTGTTTTTACGGAGAAGAGTTGGCCTACGAAAGTGAGCAAGTTGGAATTATTGCATACCAGATGGATTTTGTTGGTCTGGACGTGCGATTCCAGAAAAGCTTAATTTTATTGATTGGGAGAAGTCAACAAACTTTACAAATCAAAGCCGGTGGTATGATCAGTGCGTCGATGAACACTGCTGTTTGGGTAATGGTTTTGGCTCGTTTTTCTTAAATAAACCCTTTATATTTTTAGATACTCCGGTCTGTTTTCTCAGCGTACATGATGCTACGGACTGTTAATGCAAATGAAGAAGTCGACTAGAATTAAATCACTTATATACTGTTGTCAGCACTTATTATGCACACTAGAGTGATATTAACTGAGGCTAATATCACAGAATAAAGCACAATATCGTCACTATGATAATTTGTTATTATACCTTTAGGATAACAGTGCACTAAACAATTTTATCACGCTTCTGTGTCGCGTGATAATAGCACTACCGGTAGAAACTGGACATACAATTATTATACATAGTAAATAGTTGAGGAATTAATTCCCTGAGCAGTAACCTTGTGAGGTACAGAAAAGCAAACAATATAAAACATATTATACATTTATATTGCAAACTGAGTTCACCTCATTAAAGTAAAGGAACGGCATTTTTTATTTTCTTGAAAATAAATGTAAAGAGAGTTATGAAAACCAAAGTTAAAAGTTGAAAATTCGTTAGGTGTTTTTGAATATAGTTTAGTAATAATTGTCAGTATCCCTCAATTTTTAATAAGCAGTGACTGCCTGATTTCCATAAAAACCTTACGAGGTTCGGTGGCATCCTTACTCATAGGCCCATTCGCCTGCAAACGTGAAATTTGCAATTTGACAACAGTTTTTTATGGGAGAATCCAAAAGTACAATAAAAAATAGGCGTTCCATTAAAATTTTTAAAGCTCACCCCCGGTTCCATCCCCCAGGGGGTGAGGGTGATGTTTACATATCATGACTGAATAGGTTTAAAAAAATAAAAGAAGACGTGTTTTTTATCTTTGTAATCGGATGTGTTATTCTCGAGACATTCAAGCGTTTCCACAATTTTTGGACACCCAGTATAATTAAACCTAATTAACGTATGATTTTGTTACTGTTTGGGAATGTGTTTAATGTACAAGTTTGTGCAATATTTTGAACACATTCTAAATACGTTCAAGGAATAATTTGATACGTATTATATTAAATATACTCCAGTTAAATTGTGTGTTTGCAAAGAAAGTTTTGGGGTAGTTCTGATTTTTTGTTTTACATGTTTTTTGGGGTGCTGAATCTGAATATGAGGTTTGCTAATAAAATTTCGTGACGCAACATTGAAAAAAAAAGGAAAATAGTTGAAAAATACATATTTTTTACGATTTTTAGCTTATAACTGAGAAACTGTTGGTTTTTTGTGAATAACCTTCCCATACAAAATAAAAGTACATAAAATTTCCTACAAATTTCATTATTTAGGTTTTTTTCTCTGATGCACCGTTTGGGCTCAATAACATGCGAAAGAGTTCGAAAAAATAGTTTTTGCGGATTTTTGCTTATAATTAGAAAACTACAATTTTTCCTAGAAAACGTAAAAAACCGTCCTATTAAATTTGAAATGTCATAAAAAATATTGACAGATAGGTTTTTACGTTTTTCTCAAGAAAAAAAAACCTTTCCAAAACCAAATTGTATTCAAATTCCACGCAAATATGATTCCGTTTGTACTTTTTATTGCACCGCATCAAATGGTATCATGGCCAGACATATGCAGAAACTTGCAACAGTTATATTTTATATATCATATGTCAAATCAAATTACAAATCAAATGCCGTTGCTATTTTTATGGCTACCCTACCGAAGCTTGTGAAGGCACCAAGCAAATCGAATGAAGCAGACGAGTGTAACGGAAACAATCTATTGTAATATCATTTACAGAATCCATGGTGCCCACTGTCTCGCAGGAGACTTTCCTGGCCAACTCCAAAAACAAGGAGCGGCTGATATTTTTGCTAACGCAAAAATTTGATCAAGCAAGAATTGATTCCCAACAATCTGTAGAGGACGCTGACACCCTAATTGTCACAACAGCACTTATGTTGGCCCCGACAAATGAGAACGCGACAGAGGTGGGAGAACCTTTTGGTGATTTTGATTGATCTGATGTAAAGAATGTCTCCTTCTTCAAACCAGAAAAAGGAAAAGTGTCTCATAAAATCTACAATCCTCCTCTTGTCGCTGACAAAACCCTATTAGATCGTGTATTATTCCTCCACGCAATGAGTGGCTGCGACACAACTTCTGCTTTGTTCAACCAGGGGAAACTTAAATTTTTAAAAGTGTTGCAGAAGATCAATGCCTTGCAGTAAGTTATACGTATTTTCAAAGACCCTCATGCACATCAGGATAAGACTGCCGAAGCAGGAAACGAGTTTCTTATGGCTCTATATGGGAAAGGACATGAGACTAGTCTAAACAATGTAAGGTACAGGCAATACGTGTCTTCATCCTACAAAACCAAATCCAACTTTGCCTTACTACCACCCACAGAAGCTGCTGCGCGACAACATTGCCTGAGAGTTTACCTTAAAGCGTAGCAGTGGTCGTCCGGTCAAACCGTACTCGACGAACAAGGGACCCGACTGAGTGGAGGTAGAAAAAAACTATAACTGGACTCGTGCCAGTGCAAACCACATTAAACCCTGCACCGGACTCGATACTCCGGCATATTTCTTGTAAGTGTAAGAAAGGCTGCCAACGCAATTGTGGATGCAGAAAAGCAGGCCTCCACTACTCTACAATCTGCACATCGTGCGAAGGGCTGTGTGAAAACGTCGAGCCACCAGACGACAGCATACTTATTCTGTTCTGAAAAATATTTTAAATTGATTTTATTAAAAAAAACAGCAGGGTTTCAATAAATTCATAATATTTTGTTCATTACAAGCCTATCAATATATTTTGAAATATCAAATATTAGTATTCCCCACAAAAAACTAGGGAGGTTTACATGCGAAAAAGTGATATTTTCAGCACGCAAATGCGTTCGGAAAAGTAGACTTTTCCGCACTTACGACTTGCCTGAACTCCGCTGGCGCGTCGTTGCAAACGCCGGTGCGTACGGAAAATTATTAACTTTCCGCACTTGTTAGGTAAATAAATATAACATTGTGTAATCAGCTAGAGCCCGGAATTGTAAGCGCAATCAAACAGGAAAATAAGCAGGCAAATAAGCACGTAAAATGCAAAAAATAAGTGCCATAATAAGCATAATGCACAACAATTTTATTCAAGCTTACTTAGCATTATTATTTATTAATTTAATGTATTACCTACTTTAAAATATGAATCATGGTTGTAAACTGTGCAAAAATTCTAATTTGTCAGCCTTTTCTGAAATTCTGTGCGGTGAGTGCAGAAGAATAAGCCATCTCTTTTGTTATTTATTTGTCTTAGGTATGATTTATGACATGACGACATGACCATACACTGTCCCCCACTAATACCGACCTGACAAAAGAAAATCTTAATAAGGGGTTACAGTCCTAAGCGTCGGAAGATTTTTACATTTATTCCAAATTTAAAAATGACGTCATAAACGCGCACTTGCACCCTGCCTGCAACCCCAAAGAGTAGGTAAAAGAATGTAAAAAATTAACGTTTTGATGTGCATTTTGCTTAGAAATCCGGGCTCTACTAATCACTATATAATAACCGAGACGTGTGTATATGTTTGTGTTGCTGTGCACTTTTCTGACAGTCGCCGAATCCTGACGAATGCGGATGTGATATTTTAAAACCAAAGCTATTATAAATTTATAACCTACAAATTAATGCTACAATTTAGATAACCCCGCAAACCACGTAAATATCTGCACTAATTTTTTTCAAAGTAAGTTTTAAACATTTTAGTATAAAAGTCCGTCATCTTATTTAAGCGGTATTTGTGTCTAAATATATTTTCTTTACTTAGAAAATACGTTCAAAGTTTCCTTATGGAGATTACGTGTAAAATAGGATTCGCTATTTGTGCTTATTTTTGGGTGAAAATTTTGTGTAAACATGCATAGTTTGTCTGTCCGAGGTCCTTAACCCATTTCGAACATAAAAACAATGGCAGAAAGTAATTTCGCGAAAATTTTCAAAATGACAAGTATCGGAAACTTTTTCTCGATAACATGGAAATTGAATTATTTCAAGTTGAAAAGTTATTCAAATGATGCAAAATGATTTTATTATGCCTCGCGTTAACATTTTCATGGTTAAAATGATGTAAAAAGTAGTAACAGCATTCATCGTAGACTAATTTATGTGTCCCGATACCTTCTTTCGGTAACTTTCGAAATGTATATGTTTGTGTGCTTATTTCGAATTTAGAGATCTTGAACGATGGACGATGTCATAGGTAACATATATAGTCGAATGTTTTCACCGAGAAAAATGTTTTTGTCTACATTGATGAAAGTAGGTGGCAAGTGTATTGTTACGTTACACTATACCAAAGAGAATACCTATACTTTGGCTATACAACTTATATTGTATGTAATTAAGAGGAAGTAAAATCCATATTTACTGCTGTACATATACGTGTAAATGAGGCCTTTAGTTAGTGAAATAAACAAAAATTTGAAACTGTTTAAGGTAGGTCTTTCTATAAAACAGATGTTATGCAACGTAAGACCAGCTTCTATTTGTACATTTTATGTTTTATGGTATTTTTAGTTTTACTATAGTTAAAGATGAATGTTAAAACGTTCTCCCTAAGGCCATTCGCATTCCCAAAAAGTTGCCAGTGTCCAACTTGAGTTCTTTTACATTCAAAATTCATTCTAAACTATCCTTATGAAGTTCACACGGAATTTGTTATATTTTCGTTAATTTTTGGGCAAAGACTATGTGCAAAGACTAATTTACTATAAGTAGGTAGGAACGAATTCGTATATCTTTACCAAATATCAACCCATTTTTGTGATTTTTACGTCAAATGTAAGTAAATGTAATCCTTTATTTTAGTTACTTTAATAACTTGCTAAATTACAGATACCTATACAGGGTCAAAAATCTGAAAAGGTACAAAAATGTAAATTTTTTTTCTTTTTTCAAGCAACTAAGCCAGCTCAACAAGGTGTGATATTTTAAAACAAAAAGCTATTACAAACTACAATCACAGATACCCCCTCCCCCCAAAGCAAAACGCGAGAATCGCGTGTAGCCCCGTTTATTCTTCAATAAAAAATACCTGTACCTTCATATACACAATCTAAAAAATTCTGGCAAGTTGCCACGAGACTTCCCTCGTATTAACACTTTTTTCAAAAAATAAATACTGCTGAATTCAGAAAAAAATACTCTTAAACTACATAAAAAACTGCAATTTTATCTTATAAAAAAATGAGTGCCGCCATTTTAGCTTACACCGGAAGTGACGTAATCAAAGGTAATATCAGCATTTTCGTTCTTGGCCCGAATGCAATCGATTGGCGAAAACCGCATTTCGATAACTTTAATAGTTTCTGAGTATCGAGCGTTGCAGTAGATTTTTAATAATTATTTTTTTTAACACTTTTTTCAAAAAATAAGTAAGCACAATATATATTGCTGAATTCAGAAAAAAATTCTCTTTTAAACTACATTAAAAAACTGCAACTTTATCTTATTAAAAAAATGAGTGCCGCCATTTTAGCTTACACCGGAAGTGACGTCATCAAAGGTAATATCAGCATTTTCGTCCTTGGCCCAAATGTAATTCATTAGCGAAAACCGCATTTCGATAACTTTAATAGTTTCTGAGTATCGAGCGTTGCAGTCATTTTTTAATAATTATTTTTTTTAACACTTTTTTCAAAAAATAAGTATAGCACAATATATATTGCTGAATTAAAAAAAATTCTCTTTTAAACTACATAAAAAAACTGCAACTTTATCTTATAAAAAAAATGAGTGCCGCCATTTTAGCTTATACCGGAAGTGACGTCATCAAAGGTAATAACAGCATTTTCGTCCTTGGCCCGAATGTAATCGATTGGCGAAAACCGCATTTCGATAACTTTAATAGTTTCTGAGTTTAGAGCGTTGCAAGGAATGTGTACGTACAGACTACAGACTACAGACTACAGACTACTGACTACAGACTACAGACTACAGACGACAGACGGAAAATTTTTTTTTGCATATTTTGAATCTACGTATTCGGAAACGCAAAGATATGTAAAAATTTCCATAGGTCAAATTTTTTTTTTGGAAAACTAATACAATACTTCCCTTTTACTTCGTACTCGGGAAGTAATAAGGTATGCGTTGAAAACTGGAATAATTTTGTGGCGGAAATGTGGGGTTTTGCGACATAACCTGAATAAGTCAACACTAAAGACGCACTTGAGCCCAAACGGTTCGTCGGAGAACAAAAACTAAAAGACAAAATGTTAGGAAATTTTATGTACTTTTATTTTGTATGGGAAGGTTATTCACAAAAAACCAACAGTTTCTCAGTTATAAGTTAAAAATCGCAAAAAATATTTATTTTTCTACAACACACGAAATTTTGTTAGCAAACCTCATATTCGGATTCAGCACCCCGAAAAACATATAAAACAACAAAATCAAAACTACCCCAAATCCTTCCCTCGAGGTGCCCGTTTGAGTACAAATTACCTGTATTAATATACACTGTGGCGGAAGGGATCAAAAATGGTGGAACAAGAGCTGTCGGGACGCAAAGAGGGAGATAAGGAGAGGAGTGAGGAGATGGAGAAAGGGTCTAATGGAGATAGGAGAATACAAAAAATTGAAGAAGAGGTATGTATAAGTGAGAAAAATATCATTGTCAATAAATCTTCTAAGATCTGACCTTTTAATCAACCAACGACAAAAAGTTGGTTAATTAATTCGTCTGGATGTTAAGGGTTTAGAAAGCTAGAAGTGGAGGAAATTCTTTGCTGATTCTATATATGTGGTAGATTTTTTGATCTGATCACTCGTTCGCCGTCGGGAGGGCGTTAAAATCAAAATTTCGATATTAGGTTTTGAAGTTGGTTGAAATTAGAATTCTATAAGAATTCGCACCTTTTAAATTTGTTAAAAATATAAAATCGTTTTTTTAAAATCGGCCAGAAATTAGTACTTTCCGGTTTATTTTTAGGTCAGAAAATCTCATTTTGTCGGACTGAGCCAGAAAGTTATTGTGATAGTCCGGTAATAGTAGTTTACGTAACAAGTCCCGAAAGTGATCTTTTACTGGACAAGTGGGCAAATTGCAGGGCGAGCCGCAGGCGAGTCCTGCAAGCCTACGAGTCCAGTAAAAGCACTTTTGGGACGTATTACGTACAATATTTTCTTTAAAACGGACAGTCCGGTAAAGTAAAAATGAGTCCGGTAATTGTTATTTACGATACAAGTATCGTAAAATGATGTTACGATACGAATATCGTACGTTTTATCTACTATTCATAAAATATTGTCCATCGAAAGAAATTTGTAAAAAATTAGAAATCATTTAGTAGGCATATCTGTCATCTGTCACCTTAATAAATGAGTGCGGTAAAATAGTTCATTACGATACTCATTTGAGTGTCGTAATGTTGAACTTTATATTTATATGAATAGTAGATAAAAGCTTTTACCGGACTATCACAATAACTTTCTGGCTCGGTCCGACAAAATGACATTTTCTGACCTAAAAATAAACCGGAAAGTACTACTTTCTGGCCGATTTTAAAAAAAAGCTTTTACCGGACTCATTTTTACTTTCCGGTCTAATTAGTCTAAGATAACGGTCAATTGTTCTGGCCGTTTTAAAAAAAATATTGTACGTAATACGTCCCAAAAGTGCTTTTACTGGACTCGTCCAGTAAAAGATCACTTTCGGGACTTGTTACGTAAACTACTATTTATGTGCAGAATAATTTACTAGAATTTGGTTTGCAAATTCTTCATGAAGATCGGAAAGAACAGCAAAAGGAGTAATAGAAGAACGAATCGTGTGCTCCAATTGTCAATGCTTTAAATAAAATGATGCCAATTTGGGTATTCCTATACGTATCTAAATATGAAAATCAGCAAGCAATGAATGTAAGTTTTAAAATTCGACTAATCAGTGTTATTTTATATTTTGTATCGATAATCCAATCGTCGTCGTGCATAATATAGAAGAACTAGGGTGTACGAGAGCATGTTTTTAAATATATAATAGCGTTCAAATGGTAAATGCTCAGGAAATTACGCTTGAAGCTACAGTTATACCGTTATTGGAAATGAATTAGGCGTATCACATTTCATATTAATAGCAAAATGTCTCTAATATACCTATGAACGAACTAATGGTTGTACATTAAACACCGTAAAACAGTCAAAGATGAACGTACCGAGTGAGATTAGGTATTTTCGTATAGAAAGGCTCTTTTTAAAGATTGGTAGTAGTTCTCTTGAAGAGAACGCACCTTATATATTGTTAAAAGGGTTATTACAAGTATAATAGAAATAAACGATATGTAAATGATTGATTAGCGATAAATTGCACCGACAACCTCTTAAAAATTAAACTTTTGTCAACGTTTACTTATAGCCTCCGCATAAATACATAAACAACACCTGTCTTATAACCGTAACAAAACATTCGTTTTGTGAAAGAAATAATTCACTTGTGGAACCTAATTACAGTTTGCAATGAAGAAAGTCAGTAATAGCTACAATCCTTTACTTAACTGTAACAAATAAATACGTAGGTACCTTCCAGAAAAGTCTTAATTATTGAAGAATAACGAACGAATAAATTGCTAACCATAGATTCGATCTAAGTAATTAGATAGTTGCTAAGAAAAAGTACGAAGTATTATATTTCATTTATTGGTCTTTAAATGCAATTTAGTTTAATTGTAGTTTGTAGTATGATGCATAATCTTAATAAATAATCTAAATGTAATTAAAACTTATTGATTTCAAATATCTTTAACTTTAGAATTTTCTTTATTTGCATATTATATCCTCTGTAAACACTATACCTTGCAGGTCAGTTTTAACTTTAACTAATTATAAATTGTTACCAAATTTCAAAATGTTGTATCACACATACACTGGTTTTATAAGCTATAACCGAACTATTGACTATTTTCTAATGTACTGAAACTAAAGAAAAAATTCTTGTTTTAAATGCTAAATTTGTATTACTGAAATCAAGCTGCATTATTACTTTATTGAAAATAAAATTTGTTTTCTTGTAATTCAAAATAAATGTTGATGATTATTGAGAAAAAAGAGAGGTAATCTACCACATCGTAAATAGCGGGCGGCAGAAATGCAAAGATATGTAAAAATTTGCATAGGCCAATTGTTTTTTTGAACACTAATACAATAAGTACATACTTCCTTTTTACTTCGCACTCGGGAAGTAAAAACAACGCGGTGCATAGGGATGGACTCGGGCCCGGGCTTTCGGGCCGGCCCGGCCCGAGCCCGGCCCGATTTCGGGCTCGAATCCGGGCCGGGCCAGCATAATTTTAACCGGGCCGGGCTTCGGGCCGGGCCATACTTTTTCCGGGCCGGGCCGGGCCAAAGAGGTCGGGCTTTTCGGGCCATTCGGGCTTTTCGGGCCGGCCCGAAACCAATACATCTACTATAACGAGAAGGATTATGTGTTCAAAGTTTAGTGCGCATCATTGCTAACATTGTGATCGTTGTAATTACGATTTCGATTAAATGATCAAATTAGTAGTATTGTTTACGTGAAAGGAGAGAAACAAATAAACAATTGTTTATCGGATTTGTTTATGATACCCAATAACAAAAACCCTGTGTCCAAGATAAGGAGGGCCACTATGGGGATTTCGGAAACGGTAAGAGATAGAGTTTCGATTAAATGGGAGAAATGTTGGGTAATTTAGAGTTTGGTAAAATGACATTTTTAAACTGACGAAATTCCGAACTGTTCCGAAGTTATGCGACAAAAAGCGAATTTTCAGGATTTCGATTCTGACAAATTGTTACTTTGCCGTTGATGTTAAATTAAAAGTAAAAGATGCTTCTACAGGTACCTTTTAACGTTCTTTAACATGTCATACAGAAAATTGGAATCTGACGTTTCGTTTTCAAGTAACCATCATCAACTTTATCAAAATTTAAGTATGAATTTGTATCCCTCCCAATAACATTGAAACTGAATTTTATTCATAATTGGGCTTTTGCTAACTGTACTTTCTCATCAAATTAATGAAATGACAGAGAATTTTAGATTTTGAATACAAATTTTATAACCAAGTAATTACAAACAATCAACAACACAAAAATGAACAGATAACATTTGATGAAAAGAAAATTTAAACATGACACATACCAATAATTTAAAAAAATTATAATAAATGCTCGAAAAGCCCTCCCTCGTCCTCCAATCGTAAATAGCATCTTGTAACTGTAGAATCCAAAGCCTTCTTTAACATTGCAAGTGTTACAGTTTGGAATGCGTTAAGTACAAACCTTCGGAGTTCTTCTTCTATTCCAAAGATATCTTTATAAACATAATTTCTTATTTTGGTGTTAAGCTCCACGATGGAGACCTTCTGAAGGAGTTGTCAAGTCAAAATATCAAGAGTGTCTTCAAAAGTAGAATCTAGTAAACTTAAGTAAAATAGTAAAATGAGTATGAAATCGCAATTAAACCATAAAGTGTGATACATGCTTGAATGCAGAATAAAAAGCTTTTCTAATATTATGTACAAAAAAATCAGGACCGTATTTAAAAAAACAAAGTTGATGATGGTTGCTCGAAAACGATACGTCGGATTCCAATTTGCTGCATGTCATATTAAAGAACGTTAAAAAGTACCTGTAGAAAGTTCTCTTACTTTTTATGTAACATCAATCACAAAGTAACAATTTATCAAAAACGAAATCGTGAAAATTCGCTTTTTGTCGCATAACTTCGGAACGGCTCGGAATTTCGTCAGTATAAAAATGGTATTTTACTAAACTCAAAATTTCCCAACTTTTCCTCCATTTAACCGAAACTCTATCTCTTACCGTTTCCGAAATCCCCATAGTGGCCCTCCTTATCTTTGACACAGTGTATAGTCCCTTTGTTGCTAAAAGTCGGGCCGCGGCCCGGCCCGGCCCGAAGCCCGGCCCGATTTCGGGCCGGGCTTCGGGTCGGGCTGTGCTATTTTTCTTCGGGCCGGGCTTCGGGCCAGGCCAGACTTTTTGAAGTTCGGGCCGGGCCGGGTTTGCCTCAAAGCCCGGCCCGGCCCGGCCCGGCCCGAGTCCATCACTAGCGGTGCAGTTTCAATGCACTTTCCCTTCTACTAAATTTCCTTCCTGAACACCTTATTTTCTTCGAGAATATACTCAGACCATCGCTAAATGCACTTCCTATGATTTTTCATCAACTGCATTTTTCTGTAAGTAATTTAATAAGTTTCCTTATCTTTGCCCTTTTTAGTTATGTCATACACCATCATCGTGAAGAGTAGGTATTCCACACCTCGCTTTCAACCTTTCTATTGTTGCAAATTCCTTAGGGCGTGTGTTTTCTGTTTTAGTGACAATGGTGTCAATAATGTCCCGTTTCACTTGTTTTAAATCTTTTTATGCAAGTTAGGTACTTGTGAATACCGTGTACAGCGTTGTGCGTGTATATCTTTAAATCCCATTAGATACTTCCTACATATCTGGTCTACCACTCCCCTCCATTTTCAAAATGGAGGAGAAGAAATTGTACAGTCCTTGAAGGAATCCAATATATTTTTCTGCTTCAAGATGTGATTGTGTAGCACTCCTAACTACTAAACATAAGAAGATTTCTGGCTTGAAGGCGATTGTGGCATCCCGACGCGGTTCACGGTCATTTTCCCGCCGAAAAAATCCCGCCGGTCAATTGCCCGCCCGTAAATTGTTCGCCTGGTAAAAACCCCGCGCGGTGAAATGTTCGCCGGCAAAATGCTCGCCATGACAAAATCCCGTCGGTCAATTTCCCGCCGACCACCGTCATGAATAAATGAACATAACACGCATATAGAAAGGAAGAGCACAATTATTTAAATTTTCGTATTAAGAATACATTGTGTTTTATTGTATGTTTTTTGTTATCATTATGTTACTTTCGATGAACAAAAGTTCATCACATGACATGTAAGTCTGGAAGTGTGGGTGTCCGTTGCTTTTTCCTGTAGACATTTTTGACATTCTGATTTAAAACATTTTTGTATCGATCATTTTTTTAACGGTTCTTTTGTTAAATATGGCAATTTGAGTAAAAAAAAGTCAAAAAATTATATGTACATATATATTATATATTCATACATAAGGCCAGGTCCATCGAGTGACTCTAACGTCAAGTTTTTTGAACATTTAGGTACACTTTCAATTAGCAATCCTAACCGCCAATGAATGTATCTAGCTAGCTCTATTTCCACCTGCGTCTCCATTACCCTTCATATCCTGTTACCAACTCTCCATTGTGTAGCGATGTAGCGTAACATCGCAAAAGCTTTTTTCGCATTTCATTGCAAAATGTCAACTTTTTGAATGTAATTGTAGTTTTGAAAAGTCAATCTTTTTATAACAAGTGATAAATTGCTTTTACTTTTTGTAACAAGTGATAAAATGCTTTTACTTTTTGTAACTGGTTGTAAAATGACACAAAATAAGACAAAGAACAGCAAAAAATCTCTATTTATTATAAATATGTAGCTGCATTTGCATCGTTTTCAATATCTGAATCTTCGGAAGAACTCATTTCAAGAAATAACAAAGTTGATTCGAAAACCTTCAAAATTTTCAAAGAAATTATTGTTATTGAAATAAATTTTTTCTACTCCCATACTTTAATCGACTTATTAAGTGTCATTAGATTGTATCGAAATGATATTCATTTCGATACAGATTTTCATTATAAAACGAGTCAATTAGCCAATAGCTGTCAAGCATTTTACTTGATTGCCATAGTTACAGGAGTTTTTGATATTTGTCAAAAATTTTGTTCGTTCTTTTATAATAATTTTTGTTTAATTAACACAGGTCGTAGAAAATAGTATATTATTCAACGAGCGTATAATGATGGCTATTATTCACGAGGTAAGTTTATGGCCACGAGCCGCAGGCGAGTGGCATAAATTACCGAGAGAATAATAGCCATTATACGCGAGTAGAATACTATACTTTATCCACGACTATAAATCTTAATTCAATTTAAATATTTATTTGAAAATTCTCTAATTGACTGTATTGGACGGTTACCATGGAAATATATAAAATAACAGTGAGTAATATTCATTACTCACGTTGCTAATGACAATAACTTATTAATCACTGATAGTCGTGGATAAAATAGTGTATGCAACTCTCATGTAATGGCTATTAATACACTCGCACAAGATTTATGACACTCGCCAAGGCTCGTGTCATAACTTACCTCGTGCTCGTGTATTAATAGCTATCATTACATGCTCGTTGCATAATATACTATGTAGGTATCAACGGATTTTCTGGATGTCTAGATTGCTATTGAAATAAATTGCTATAGCAACGGATCTTCTGGATGTCTAGATACGACTCATCAGCAATTTATACGGGAAAAATTTTGTTCATTCATTCATTTTGCAACAAAATGCGAAAAAATCTTGTATAAAACACGTAGTCCAGTAACCTTGTCGTCTGAAAGGGGTGGTACCTTGCGTTAAATCCGGTAGTTCTGATTTTTTGCTGACTTATTTATGATGTTACCCCAATGAATAATCCAAGTTTGAGACCTCGAACGCCGAACGCAACCTTGTCATAAATCGAAAAAACCGCAACATTTTCGACTTTATTTCAGTTTTGGGCGATTTTAAGCCTAAAGGACTAGTTTTTCGATAATACCTACGCAGTAAGTTTTTAAAGTAGACTAAATTGTCTACAATATGAGATGAAAACTGTCTCTGTAGACCCAATAGTTTCCGAGATAAAGCTTTTCAAAGTTTCTCATTTTTGTCGAACTTCGCAATTTTTAGCAATATGTTAGGCGCCACTCAAGCAACACAGGCGGGTTCTATCAGAGGTTCCTGGAGCTACACAGGTACAGGCGTGGTTGGGAGTCACACCGTACCCTCTCCCTGGGAGTGGATATCGAAGTCACAAGACCCTCTGCCCCAAAATGATGTCCAGAGGCGCAGCCCCACAACACCTCTTGTGGATGATTTCTTGCGGTTGCAAGAGGGGTTGTAGGAACGAGTGCAGCTGCAGGAAGACAGGGATGACAAGCTTATCAGCATGGACGAAGTGGGGGGGGGGGTTAACCCTTCCAAACTACAATTTAGCCCCTCTATCTTACCGTGACATCTTAAAAAACTATAGACGTTGTACACATATACATACTTCTTCTCATATTATCTGTGGGACATGACCCCCCCCCCCCCCCCCCCAGATCTGTTCACCTAACTTCGCCCATTCTCATCAGTCTGCAGGCGCTGCAGCGGGGCCTCCTTGACAACGTACCGGATATTGCAGTAGAAATAGACTTCGATTCCCCAGAAGGCGGCGATCTGTCCGATGTCGACATGGAGGTTGTCTTGTGGACACAAGACATCGACGATACATCGCGATCCCCTGATAGGGACATGCCATCACGATACGATGATCCACATACGGACAAACCTCAACCGGGTCCTTCCAAGAAGGCAAAATTAACTTAATTTTAACATCCCACCATAAAACGTACAGAGCTTCGATAATATAACAGGGGTATATTTCAGAAATATGAAAAATGTAAAAGATGGGGAGAGGGGAGTCTGCGTATTCCTCAAACTTCTTTAGAATACACTACAATATAATCGAGGGTGGGGCCCGAAGAAATAGGATCAAAATTCGTTCAGAACAACAAATTATTGCTAAAAATTGCGAAGTTCGACAAAAATGAGAAACTTTGAAACGCTTTATCTCGGAAACTATTGGGTCTACAGAGACAGTTTTCATCTCATATTGTAGCAAATTTAGTCTACTTTAAAAACTTACTGCTTAGGTATTATCGAAAAACTAGTTCTTTAGGCTTAAAATCGCCAAAAACTGAAATAAAGTCGAAAATGTTGCGGTTTTTTCGACTTATGACAAGGTTGCGTTCGGCGCTCGAGGTCTCAAACTTGGATTATTCATTGGGCCAACATCATAAATAAGTCAGCAAAAAATCAGAACTACCGGATTTGACGCAAGGTCTGAAGTATAAGGTTACTGGACTAACGAGATAAAAGCGCCTTTTTATCACACGACGTGTTGTCTTAAATTAAATTTAATGGAGCAACAACAAGTAATTCACAATTCAAATGTTTATGCTTAAATGAAGCTTCCATTGGAGAATGCTCTACTAGGTAGGTAGTATAAAACTAGTCCAACGAATAAAAGGAGTAAAACGATAAAACGAATAAAACGAATAAAACGAATACAACGAATAAAACGAATACAACGAATAAAACGAATAAAACGAATACAACGAATACAACGAATACAACGAATAAAACGAATAAAACGAATACAACGAATAAAACGAATACAACGAATAAAACGAATAAAACGAATAAAACGAATACAACGAATAAAACGAATACAACGAATAAAACGAATAAAACGAATACAACGAATACAACGAATACAACGAATAAAACGAATAAAACGAATAAAACGAATACAACGAATAAAACGAATACAACGAATAAAACGAATAAAACGAATAAAACGAATACAACGAATAAAACGAATACAACGAATAAAACGAATTTTTTTCTGACTATTATTCGAATTCGAATAATTCTATATTCGAATATATTTTTAACGAATATTCGAATACGAAAAAAATTAAATTTGCCACCACTAGTATGTATAAGTTCGAATGTGCACGGCAAATGAAGGAATTCTCATAAAACACCAATTAATAGTATATTATTCAAGGAGCATGTAATGATAGCTATTACTCACGAAGATGTAGTATCACCTGAGTTAAGTAGCTAATAGGTGTTATTATCTAGCGAATAATGAGCATAGTATTAAACAGGCGTAGAAAAAGTACTATTAAAAAGTCGGCCAACTTGATTCAAAGTTCCGAGAAGTACTAGCAATGTTCCGTCACTACCATTTCTAACAAGAATAAGATGCCAGCACTGCACAAAAGAATAGTGTTTTTCTGTAAAAACCGACAGAATCAGTGCAAGCACGCTTTCTCAAAGTTTTTGTACTGCCTGAAAAAATTTGAGCTAATAAATAGTTGCTGAAAAGTACATTTATGATTCCAACACTCACAATAGGTACATAATTTGCTCTATAAAACTGATAGTAAGTAAGTCATCCATATCTCTTTCTATACCATTTGCTATGCTACAAATATAGGCGCCAATGTTCTTCAAATACGTTTAAGAAGTAAATAAGGAAAATATGAAAAACTGAAAAAGTCATGATAGGTAATTCTTAAATTTGTTCTCTGGAATAACGAATAACAATTTTCGTGATTCAATTATGTATTTAAAAAAAATTTTGTTTTTGACTTTTCAAGATCATCTATAAAAAAAAGTCTCCGAATAAAATTCACTTACTTTTCAACGTTCTATTCCGAATATGCATAGGGGTTTCCATTTAAAATTTTTAAGCCCCCCCCCCCCCCCGTCCGGCGGATGCAAGGTTGACAGCATCAGATCAGATGTCCCCCTCAAAACCGTTAACTTTTTATTCGGAACATTTTTTGATCCGTCGCAGTGTTGTAGAATTATCGCAGGTGGGAGATTAAAATGGGACACCCGGTATATTGATCCGAATTTAAAACTACGATAAGTTTTTCATTAACATTATTATAAGATTTATTACTCAAATAACATCCATCATGATGTATGTTGATTACAAATTCGTGTCTCGGATTCGGAAGGTGTAATTCTTAACGAATCTTTTTTTTTTAATATTACGTTTTTTTATAATGGGAATAAACCAAGGCGCAAAGGTAGAATGGGTAAAATCCTTGTTTATATACCAAACAAGGGTAAAATTTACACGTGCGGTAAGGTGGAAGTTCGCGCGGCGACAGAGACCGGAGACCGAGACGGGAGACCGAGACGCGAGACGCGCGACAGTACTAGTCCGGGGCGGAGACCGTCTTGCTGTCTCATGTCTCGGTCTCGCTTGCGAACACGCGCCTTAACAAACCCTAATGACCAGTAACGGTCTCGGTCTCGCGTCTCGGTCTCCCGTCTCGGTCTCCGGTCTCTGTCGCCGCGCGAACTTCCACCTGGTACTGTCGCGCGTCTCGCGTCTCGGTCTCCCGTCTCGGTCTCCGGTCTCTGTCGCCGCGCGAACTTCCACCTTTTAGAGGTTTGTAAACAACGTGGTGTAGTGTACTCCGTTTCGTAATTTTTGCGAACAACACGCAATATAGGTAATATCTGTAGATATTACCATTGACTTTATAAAGTCAATGATATTACATACAGACTGTTTCAAATTAACTCGTCACTATTGCTATCTTTGTTATTACTGATTTTACAAAGTAGGTTAAATTAGCAAAGTACAGGGTTACTACAAAAGAAATAGACAACTTCAACTGCCTGTAAAACAAAAACTATTAGAGATAGTAACCTAATTATTTTTTAGTTATGTTGAGAAACTCTCAAAGTTTCGTTTGTTACTATTGGTAACGCTGTAGTGTTTTGTTTGTTTGTTGTAGAAGCTGAAATGGCAGAAAATCCTGTGGAAAAGGCATATTGCGTGTTGGAATTTGCTAAAACGCAATCAGCAACTGTTGTCCAACGACATTTTAGAACACGTTACCACAAAACGCCACCGACTAGACAGTCAATCTACGATTGGTATAGAAAATTCGAGACAACGGGATGTTTGTGCAAAGGGAAGAGCTCGGGAAGACCAAGAGTTTCGGAAGAAAACGTTGAACGGGTTCGTGCTGCCTACATAAGAAGCCCACAGAAATCGACATCTAGGGCAAGCATGCAATTACAAATTCCACAGCAAACTGTATGGAAAATCTTGCGGAAGCGACTGCACATGATGCCTTACAGATTACAAATGTTGCAGTTTCTGAGTGAAGAAGATAAGGTCATACGGCGTGACTTTTGCATCGATATGTTGCGACATGATGAAGACGATGCTGGTTTTTGTGAGCGCATCATTTTCAGCGATGAGTCAACTTTCCACCTGAGTGGAAAAGTGAATACACGAAATGTCCGAATATGGGGAACTAAACCTCCGAGGGCTGTATTGTAACATGTGCGGGACTCTCCTAAAATCAATGTGTTTTGTGCGGTATCTCACACGACGGTGTATGGCCCCTTTTTCTTTGCAGAGCAAACAGTCAACGGTGCTAGGTATCTTGACATGTTACAGATCTGATTGATGCCCCAACTGAATGAGCAACAGGATGACTTTGTATTCCAACAAGACGGAGCACCGCCTCATTGGCACACAGATGTTAGAGATAACCTAGATGAAGTCCTACCACATCGTTGGATTGGCCGTGCTACAGCCGACAATAATGCTCTTGCATTGTGGCCACCAAGGAGCCCTGATCTCACACCATGTGACTTTTTTCTATGGGGATTCGTGAAAGACCGTGTTTATGTCCCTCCACTTCCTCTTAATTTAGACGACTTGAAACAACGTATCAGACAAGCCGTGGCAAGTGTTGATGCTGATATGTTACAAAAGGTTTGGAATGAACTAGATTATGGCATGGATGTGTGTCGTGTGACTGGAGGAGCCCATATTGAACATTTGTGAGTTCACAATGTAAACTTCAAAGACTCCTCTACAAACCAGTGAAAACGGCGTCAAATTACCGTAAATAGTTTTTGTTTTACAGGCAGTTGAAGTTGTCTATTTCTTTTGTAGTAACCCTGTATAGTGTTTTAGCGCTGATTAATATGCAATAAATAAAAAAAAAACAATTGAATATAACGTTTTTTTGAGAAAATTACAAATTTAGTATTTTTATTAATGGAACACTCCATATTGACAACTGTCTTATTTAATCAAGGTAGTCGTGGCTTTCCAATACAACAATTTATTATTTAACGGTTCAAAATTACATTAAATGTGCAAAAATGCCACCATTTTCTTGAATGCACATTAAAGCTCTGCTATGAACGCTCCTTGTACCATTCGATATACTTCTACCGTCAATTGAATTAATACATATAAACGAATGCTACCATCTTTTATAAACCTTATTTTTAACGTACCTACCCCTAAAAGAAAAAAAACAAAGGCGACAAGTCGGGTGAACGAGGTGGCAACTTAATGGGACCGTTTGTGACCATCCAGCAGTCTTCAAAAAGTCTTTACAGCATTGCTAAAACTTCACGAAAATTATGAGGTGAGGCTCCATCTTGCTGGAAATAAAATAATGATCTAGCGATCTTTCTAGATATTCTGTCAAAACTCCTTCCATAAGGTTTAATACCATACATTTAAACTAAACTTTGTTTGTGGATGCGACAGTTAAGGTAACATCGGATTTTCTCGGGATCATTAATGCATATTTTTACGATTGAACATTCCAGAATTGGAAAAATTTGATTAAATAATACAGTTTTCAATATCTACTTTATCTTAAATATTTTGATGTAAAAGAGTGTATAAGAATTTTTGTCGAGAGTTCATTTCTCTTTCGTTTACAATAAAAATATACGGAGTGTTCCATTAATAAAAATACTAAATTTGTAGTTTTCTCGAAAATGCGTTATTCAATTGTTTTTTATTAATTGCATATTAATCAGCCCTAAAAACACTATTACTACAGATAATCTGTGCTATTTCTTTACTAATTTAACCTACTTTGTAAAATCAGTAGGTAATAACATAGATAACAATAGTGCCGAGTTAATTTGAAACAGTCTGTATATGACTGAATACGTCTGCTCATGAGCACTTCGCCCCACTCGATTCGCTTCATCCCCTTTGGCAACAATTGAAATTATATAAGGCGAATAATTTCTGTCGCAGTAGATATTAAACATGTCATCATCAAGAGAGGCAGCAGCCGCAGTACCAAAATATTTTCGATTCGAAAGAGTTATCTTAAAGTATGGCGGAATTCCAGTTGACGGTTCTGAAAGTGTTGCATGTAAAGTGTACTCAATCATAGTTTTTTGCCTATTTCTTGTTCCTTTTCCATTAACCATTTTGATTAACTTAATTATTCAAGGAAAATTTCATGAAGTTATTCTGTTGTGGACATTTGCCTTCGGATTTATAATTGGTGAGTGAATATTTTTGTTTATTTGTACTACATACAAATGATAAATTTTAATTTGTAGACACCTTGATAGCCACAGACGTTTATTTTGGGCGCAAACAATTGGCGAAAATTTTGAGCAAAATGGAAGATGAAATTTTCATGCCTCATATTAATCGGCACTCATTAGAAGAGGAGGAAAGGCTAATGAATAAATGGTCTTCCTCTTACAAAACTCAAGTACCGCTTGCACATATTTTTAAAAAATAAAATCTAAACAAAAAATTTTAGAGGGTATTACTAGTAGGAGGATGTGTGATAAGTCTCTTTATTCAAGGTTTGGTAGGCACACTCATCAAACGTTTAATGAGCTCGGACTATCGTGATTGGAAACTTGGCTGGGGAAACACAACTTTTATCAATGTTACCTACAGCCCCAATTTTGAGGTTGTGTGGTTGTATCAGAATATCGGTGCGATTTATATATGTGTCACAATTGTACCCATTTTTTTAATCATATTTGGTATTTTGTCCTTTATTTCCGTCCAGTTCAAAATGTTGCATATTTATTTAAGAAAATTGGCAACGTTTTCAAACGAAGAGTATTCTGAGGTGGGATATTGTTGTGTTTTATCTCTATAGATTTGTATTTTTAGAACAAACCCGTTGTTCTAATTCACATGGAGCGGGCAATTAATTATCACTTGCAAATTACAAATTTGGCCGAAGAAATTGAAACATTCTTTCATAGAATTTTTTTACTTATATTCATGGAAATATTGGCCATTACGTGTCTAGAAGTCTATCGTGCGTCACTAGTAAGATTATTGTTAACGTTCGCTTATGAGTTGTAGTTACCTTGGCCTTCTAGATCTCTATTCGTGATAGCAGTTTTTTCATGATTTTGACCGAAACACTTACTGCATACAGTTTCGTAATAGCGATTTGTTATTATGGAGAAGAAATTGCTTATAACAGCGAAGAAGTAGGAAATCTTGCATATCAAATGGATTTTGTAGGAACGGACCTACGTTTTCAAAAAAATATAATTTTAATGATTAGAAGAAGCCAAAATGTTATTCGAATGAAGGCGGGTGGTTTAATAGAGATATCGATGGAAACTATGGTATGGGTAAGTGTATTGCATTATTGGAGACGATTTTTTCAAATTACATTTTTCGCTGCAGATCCTACGTACAGCCTTTTCTGCTTTCATGATGTTACGCACCGTCAATGCACCGGATATTTAAATGAACGAAATAGTATTGGTAAATGTTTACATTGAGTACATTATGTAGATGTTAATGTGTTGTACCTACTTACACAATAAAAGATCGTTAATGCAATATATTATAGTTGTACGAGCGGCCCTAATTTCATTATCATAATTGATTATTTTCGATAACAGCTGAAGATGGAACTGTGGTTATCAAATGAGTATGTTTCCTGTCCAGTTTTGTAACGTTGTCCGATGATTATGGAACATTCGTTTTGTATAGGTCTTGGTGTGGTAAAATTTTACTACCATTTCTATACAGTGATAATTAGTGTATAATTTTAATAATGTTTGGGAACCTAAAAAATACCGGTAGTACTGTAAAGAATAAAAGGGTTTCGATTTCAGTTCATGTCTTCAGTAAAATACGAAGCAAGGTTCCGGTTCCGGCTATAATCAAATCAATAGGTTCCGGTACCGGTTCCCGTTCTTTTCGGTTTCGGTTCTGGTCCCTGCTTTTAAAACGCCATCTTGGTCACAACGCCCACTTTTAAATTGCGCCATAACGTCCACTTTGGTCATAACGCCCACCGCATACTATGCCACGTTGGTCACAACGTCCACTTTAAAATTTGGTCCTCACCTCTACTCCGGTCACAACCTCCACCGACGCATTCTGGTCATACCACCCACAGACGCGACGTTGGTCGTAACGTTTATTGTTCTTCCTCAGGTCACAACGCCCACGTTTAAATTTGATTACAACCTCCACCGACTTGTACTGGTTATATCGACCACCAACCTTGGACTTACGTACACTTTTCTTTGTCTGTATACAACGCCCATGGAGGTGGATAGCGTACATTTCCAATATTTAATAGGGAAGTATACGAGGCTTAGGAGCATGGAAAGGAAAAGAGAAAGAAGACTTTGGAAGTAATGGGCGGAAGCTTGGGAAAAATTAAACGGAAAGAAGTGCGAAACCAGACAAAAGATGGGAGATTATGGAAGAAAATTTATATGTATAAGAAGAAGTAAACTCTATTTAAAATTGGCCTTACGCCTGAAGGCAGATGAATACAAGATTAAGTAAGAAAATAATATGAAAGTACTAAAAATGTCTGGTCTGGAAATCATCTGGAAAGTGTCTACTTCCTTGTTTTGCGCAATCACCTGCTCTTAAGTATTTTATTAGTGATCCATTAAAAAATGTTTACTTAATTAAAAAATGTTTGACAACCCACAAATCAAATTTAAGGCACTTATGCGCGGAAGTGAATGCTAAATAATATTGTCTGGTCTGGGAAACAGGAAAGTACCTATCTAAAAGAATTGTTTTGCACAGATAGGTACCCATTTTTAAGATTGTCAACAGCGATCTAGTAAAATATGCTTAAATTTAAAAAATCTTTGGCAACGCACAACCCAAATT
This sequence comes from Pyrocoelia pectoralis, assembly GCA_036250285.1. NCBI lineage: Eukaryota > Metazoa > Arthropoda > Insecta > Coleoptera > Lampyridae > Pyrocoelia > Pyrocoelia pectoralis. Next base: position 7,411,414 of record CM070080.1, read on the forward strand.
TAATTCTATTAAAATACATACCTTGCAATTTGGAAAAAATGGAGAAAATCGGAAACTTGTCTTCTTTTCAGGTGAAAGTGACCCCATTGTATATCTGTCTCGTTCCGCACGGTAAAGCTCAGTTGCTGAAGGAGTGGATCAATTAAGGCAAAAATGTAAAAAAACCGTACACCAGATGCCTTTATTAAAGGTACATTCGGCATTACAATTAAAGTTGTAGAGTAAAGTACTACAAATCACATGACTGGAGCAAGAGAATTATACTCCCTATGGGTAACAGTGTAATGGAACGCTTTTTGTTAAGATAGGCGTGCGCAATGCGCAGAAATATTTCTTAAAAATGTTTAACTGTGACGAGCACGTGCATGCGGAATAGTGTTATTGCCTTGTAAATATAGATCCATTTTTATTACATCCCCACCTATGGAAAAATTCAACAAGTTTTGTCATTGTGGTATTATTTATTTATTGAATTTTTAAACAATTTAGTGACTTGCACCCATCATTTTATAGTTTTTCGTAGTTGTCTGGCCATCCTCTCTTATAGGGGAAAAGTTGAAATGGTTCGGTGCATGGTCCCGGATACTAAACAATTACCATTATTGAGATTGTTTTGTTTTTCAAAAAAATGTCATATCTCCCTTATTTACTTAGGTATATTTATATGTATTTAACCTACTTTAAATTAAAATTAAAAGAGCAGATGGTGGTGGAGAGAGAGGGCTGATGTTTTGCAAGGGTTTTGTGGAAAAGTTTTAAGATTATAATATGAAAGAGGCATTTTAGAAATGTAAAAATTGGAGTGAAGTTTCTTTTGAAAATTTGTTACGGAAAGTGTAAGGTGACAAACCCTGTTACAATCACTCTCACGAGGCAAATTCTATATATCACCAACCTCCTTTATGATATCAGTCAAAATTGGACATCGCTCCTTCGATACCCAACTACATGGACCTCTCTCAATTGAATTCACTCCTTCTATTCCTACAAACGCGTCAAATTTAGCTACGTCGACGCATGAGACCAAAAACAAAAATGATTCCTTCCAATTTTGCCACGATCCCCACCTACAATTTGGATCCTGCAGCACCACAAAACCGATACAGCCTCTTATCCCCACTCCGACTGCATGGACTACTTTGGAACACAATATCACCACGTGATTGCGTAGCACTTTTAAGTACCAAACAAAGATATTTCGGGCTTGAAGGCGATTGTAGCATCCCGATGCATTATTGTAGGACAGTAAAACAAGTAAGAAATTCATCCCTTCCTTTGTTACTATAAGTACCTACTGTGCTAGCAGCTCTAGAAATTTATTTCAAATAAGTTTAAGAGAAGGAATCAAATACAAATTCGGATGTGCACGGTAAGTGAAGGCATTTTCAATTAAAAGTACTATTAAACAGACGGCCAACTTGATTCAAGGTTCCGAGAGGTACTAACAATGTTCCGTCATAAAATAATAGTGTTTTCTATAAAAAACTGACACAATCAGTGCAAGCATGCTTTCTCAAAGCTTATGTACTGCCTGAAACAATTGGAATAACTTCGAACGTAGACGGTAATCGAACTACGAGTAGGGAAGTAGGGTACGGCAACGGCTTTGGAAACGGTTTAATTAATACAGTGCCAACACCTGCACTAATCTACCGACGGGGCTGGCTTAGTAGTTTACCGGCTCAGCTCCCTTTCGGGAAGTCGTAAGTTCGATTCTCACGTCCGACTGTGTTCTACATAAGTTTTTTTCAAGGGGTTTTCCTCATACATAGCTTATTCACATGATGCCAGTCATGATACGGAAATCTACAAGGCGAATGTTGGAACAATACGTCGTTTCCCGCTCGCCATACTAACTCCATTTCTTCCGATCCTATTCCTGTATAACCCATCCTCACACACTCCGTATTCTTGCTAGAAGAAACGGAGGAATGCTTAATATAAGCATCCGTCACCCCTGTAGTCAGAATTTACTCGACAACATGCTTACACTTCCTTTAAAAATGCGCTACAATAGAATCAATGGCGTCAGTCAATATGCTTGGGAATAGAAGACATTAGTAGAAGTGTAGTCAAATTTTGGCTGATCTTTTAAAGAGATTGGTAAAGCATCAGTGATTTTGGCTCTTGGGAAAAATGAAAGGAACGGTGTCTTTACACCATTGCAGAGTAACACTTAAAAAAATTTCAGTTGAAATTGTTTTTCTAACGAAGATCTCTCACATTTCTTAAATCTCAATAGTGTGCAGTGGTTACAGATATAGTTTAATTATTAATTATTATTAAACAATTTAAATAAATGTAAATGCATATTACTTGCCCGCAATGAATTAATAATGGCTAAAGCCAGATAATAAATATCCTCTACACACTATGGGAGACAAGTGGTACCCACTTGGCCACTTGAGATATCGATCCTTTCGGATCATCAAATTAACCTCATAAATAAACAAAACCCAAGTCAATGTTTCAGCGAGGGAATATTCTAGGATTCATGCTCAAATTTTTGAGGGGTCTAGCCTACTCTCTTTGTACTTAATCTTCCGCAGATTATACAAACCAGTTGAGAATGATCTTCTAGCATTGCCACAGACCGAACAAATTGTAATGAAAGAACCTTCGATTATAGAAAGGTACACATACGCCTTTCCATATACGAACGTTATTAAAACATGAAGCCAACACTGACGAGAGAAAAAAATAGAGAGGAAAAAACAACAGACTACATGTTCAGTGGCGTACTGTATTTAAGGGTCATATAAATTATAACAATATTAAATACATTATTACACCATAAACATTGCAGCACAAATACTGTAAGTATAATATGAATACGTGACATGTAAGGTAGATATGTGTATTTTCAGATACACACTTCTCTCATTAAAATAGAAAATAATCTAAGCTTCTCCTTCAAATTTTAAGTAAATAATCACTTCCCCATTACAATTTCTTTCTACGTCTATGAACGTTACTACCTATGTAAGCGTTGATTAATCAACGATGTAAGGTTATATTTTCTATTTGCCCTTGAACGTCCGTAAAAGGCTTCTTTTGCACACAAAGCACCATCGCGGCATTATTGTCTTTTCCGTTCTAATAATTAAATGTAGAACAAAATAATCCTTCTTGTACTTAAACCATCAATTTATAAAAATTGACAGCACGTACAATTACCGCTGTGTTGTCAAATTAGCCCCACTTTGTACCTATGGAAGATTTTATTTAAGAACGTAAATTAATAAAGGTTGTACACATTTAACAGTCGCTTAATGTTTTTTCAATAACACATTATAGATATTTATAGATTTTAATTACTATTTTAGTTGTGACGTTGATAATTGGACAACATTGCATTGCAAAGTACAATAAATAAGACTGAATTAGGCTATCCTTGTCCTGGTTTAACAAACCAATGTAAACAAACGTTTCTGTAGTTCATTTTAGTCTAAGGAAAGAACAAACAATTTAATTTTTATGAAATATTGAATCACAAATAACATTTGTAAGTCATGCAAACTCTCTTTCTGAATCTGAAGGGAGAATTTTAAAATTCCTTAACACAAAAATGCCATGCATAGATTTAACGAATTCATATAGGTACCGAATTTTTATTTTGTTCTAAAGATAAAAGAAAATAGAAATCTAAGAGAATTTCGGAATCGAATTATACAACCTTTAATCCCATTCACGGAATGGGAAATACGGAAAGGATTCTTAACTTTCGATTAAAAATTCAATCTTAGTCTTACTTTGTATTCTGTATCGATAACTCAATTAAGTACCGCCTGTAAATAATATAAAGGAAAAAGAGCACATTATTTAAATATTTAGCGTTGTTCATTAGAAAGAAAATAGGCGTATCACATTTCATATTAATAATAAAAATGTCTCTATATGTATGAGCGAACTAATGGTTTGTACATTAAACAGTGTAAAACAGTGAAAGATGGCGGTGCCCAATGAGATTAGGTATTTTCGTAGAGAAAGACTCCTTTTTAAGATCGGTGGTATTTCTCTTGAGGAGAAGGAAAGCTTCATTTACAAAATGTATTCGAGGACAATTATATTACTGATTTTTATTGCGTGCCCTATTTTAAATACGCTTGATTTATCGAATAGAGATTTTAACGACACGGGAAGGGAATGGTTTTATGCACTTCTGGCCCTAATGGGTAAGTTTAATATTGCATTCCTTTCAGAATGTTAGGTATTGTAGGATTTCTGTTATATAGTCCTCCCATTTGCGTCCCACTAGACAAAGAATGTTACAAGGATGCTTTGTAACGTTGTGAGAAGGTTGCATTCGGAACATGTCTATCAAACAGAACATCGACGTTATTACAACGACACTTTTAATGCATTTGTTTAAAAACATTACAGCAACATCATAGGTTCACTTTCACAAATCGTCTGTGAAGCTGATCCAATGTGCAAGGGTTGTGACTAGGAGGAAGACAAATCCGCCTGGAGGAAAACAATTTAACAAGCTGTTTAAAAAAAGCGGGAATAGCAATAAAATCACTTACCTTACGCCACTGTTCCGTCTGCGATGCAAAAAAGAAATTAGCAAATTTTGAAGAATTTCTATATCACTCACTTACCCTTAGTGACATTATCAACTGTTTTCCTGGAATTCAGAACTCGAATTAAACAACGTTTATGCCATTAAATTAATTAAGTAATTGCACAGTCACAGATTTTTAAATTAAAAAATACGAACGCGAGACCGCGAAGAGTCACTTTCGAAATTATTTAAATACATTCCCGATCACTCGAACGTTTATTTAGCAATTACTAAATAATTTAGTCCAATTTTGTTTCAGACAGTGTAATTTTGCTTAACGTATTTTTCAATCGTAGAAGCTTTGAAAATGCATTAAGAACTTTTGAAATGCCTTCGTTTTATGCTAGCGAAGTTCGTGGATCCTATGACGATGAGAAAAGGTCACTGCAAGACTGGTTAACTGTATCCGTAAGGCAGGTAAGTAACAAAACTCGATAAAGTCCTTTTATTATTTCTTTACTATCGTAGAATTACACTTTCACAATATCCGCGATATTAGCGTGTGGTGGTCACATCCTGTACAGTCTTGTGTCGAGGATGGTCAAGTCAGATCCTAACGATTGGATACTGCCTTTTGGTTCGATAACGCTGGTTAATTTCAGAGAAAGTCCAAATTTTGAAATCATATGGTTCTATGAAAGTGTGATGTATATCATTTATATCACTAATGTAATATCATTGGTTATGATTATTGTCGGAAGCTTATCTTTCCTAACGGTTCAACTCAAAATGCTCCAAAGTTACTTAAGGAGAATTATCGATCTCGCCAAGGAACGAACGGATCAGGTAATCACTTAAACTATTTTGAACACTTCGATTCCTTTTTCAGGAAACTTCTATCAACCCCTGTCTACGATGGAAAGATTTAAATCAATTTGTAAGCTGTGCGGTTGAATATCATTTAGATATTATCAATGCGACTAATGCAATAGGAAGAGTTCTTCATATGGTGTTTTTAACAGTTTTTATGTTCACTTTAAATATCTTGTGTGTCAATATTTACAGAGCGTCACTGGTAAAATGCTTGAACATAGAAGTAAACTTTAATTATGTATCTACACAATTTTTAGTTACGTACAACTGATGTTACAATACTGGAAATCATTGGAGAATCATTAGTCGCCCTTTTCCCCACATTGGTTATCTGTTTTTACGGAGAAAAGTTGACTCATGAAAGCGAGCAAGTTGGAATTGTTGCATATCAAATGGACTTTGTTGGTACGAGCGTGCGATTCCAGAAGAGCTTAATTTTATTGATTGCAAGAAGTCAAAATGTCTTACAAATTAAAGCCGGTGATATGATCGGTGCCTCGATGACCACCGCTCTTTGGGTAAACTTTCGACTGATTTTTTTTTTCAAAAAACGTTGTGTATTTTTAGATAATCAGATCTGCCTACTCGGCATGCATGATGTTACGAACTGTTAATGCAAAAGAAGAAGTAGAACAGAATTAAGTAACTGCCCTTTATAACAACTTAGGTACCTAATTTGGCTCAAATCAATATTGCTATATTATTATTATGAAGTTTCACTGAAAACACAAATTATTCCAATATGATAATATCCATTATTATGTTGCACGTTTTGTTTATTATTTATAAGATTGCACTTGTATCTTAGCTGATATTTCATTACAAGTGATTTTATTTACACTCTCTTAATAAATAATTATTATATTGTAATAGTCACAAGTAATTCCACTTAATTATTTATTTCAAAATATCCCAATGGGTCAAGTACATATTTTTGAATAAGGGAATTCACAAAATTCTTCATAATTTATGTACTAATCATTTGTGTATCATCACGAAATATTTTCTTACTGCGGTATAATCGGGGGGGGGGGGGGGGGGGGGGGGGGGGATATGTCACCGCATTATTTATGATTAGTTTTGGATTTCTTGTTATATTTCATTTCAAATGTCTACAAATTAATTACATTTCTCATTTGAAAGCTTATTTAATGTAGACTTTAATTATCAAAATAAATAATTTTTTTATTGGTGTCCTATTTTAGCCTTTTAAACCACGCCCCAGCGTGTTTAAATCGCGTTTTATAACACGCGCGTGTTTTAAAGTTGCCATGCCAACATCAACAAATTTGAAAAACGTGAATTCTAATTGGTTATTGATCTGACAGGAGTACTTTGTTACGTCAAATAAAATGACAGATTGCAAATTAATTTCCATTTTTCTCATTTCCATGACAACGAAAGGTATACTGATTTCACATACGAATTCAACCATTTCACAATAGATGTTTTCTTTTTGTATCGCCGCAGGGTTAGGTAAAGTCACAATCATCACGTGATTGAAGTGCCTTGCGTCATAAGACATTTCTGCCTCAGGTTAATATAAAACTTAAATAAAGCTTTTAAAACGAATAGGGTTATTGAGAACTGAGTCAAATTATTTTTATAAAACGAATGGTGTGTTATTGACAGAGCTGACTTAAGTCTACCACAACGTGCAAAAAGAAAACACCTATTATTAGTTCTTATTTCCATTTTAATACCCAGATTTCAAAGTGAACCAATAAAAAAATAGCGTAAAGTATTCGTGGATAAATGGTCTTTAAAACACTTGCTCTATTTCAAGCACTCGGCTGCGCCGTCGTGCTTGAAAAATCGCGCGTGTTTTAAAGACCCGTTTATCCACTTATACTTTAATATACTATTTAAATTGTGTCTTAATAAAATGTCTGCCCACACTTCCGATAAGACGCATATACGACATTTTCTTTATCATCAGAAGAAGAATGGAGTGAAGCCCATGAAGTGTCCCACAATGTCAAGAAAAGTTTAAACGGTTCCGATCGGGTGACCCTACAAGATGTCTGGCCGTCCAGTTTTGCTGGACAACGATATCCTGAAAGCTGAACTTGAATCTGATCCTCGGCAAACCATAGAAGAAGTGCCAATTAAGAAGCTTGAGTGCAGTTGGTCGACAGTTCAGGAACACCTAAATTGTTACCTGGGATGAGAAATGGGTTCTTTACGAGAACCCGAAGCGCAGAAACCAGTGGTTAACACCTAACAACTTTTTCAAATAAATGTTTGTTTTTCTATACCTAACTTGAATATGTATGTATTGATTTTAACGCTTTTTTCTCGACATTTTTGCCGTTCCGTGCCTTTTTGTCCCTTTTTTGTCTTTTAAGATGCTTTTTTGAGTATTTTTTATACCTTTTTGCCTACCTTTTTTTGAACTTTTATTTTCCCTAACTATCCTAGCTTTATTTATGAGTCATACACAGACAGCCAGAAGAAAAACTATATTTCGCCAGATGTTAAAGACTATTCGGAGTACCACAAGGGCCACATTGCAGCCCGTTATTATTCTTACTGTTTACCTTGGATATTTGATTTACATTTAAAACAGATTTCTTGATTTTAAGGGACCTTGAAACAGTGGTAAATTTTACTCATTTTGTTTAAAAGAATTAGAAACTAGCCAGGCCTAGCGAAAACGAACTCACAGTCGAAATCCGGGGAAGGCATGGTAGGAATTTATATCAATCAGAAGAATAATATAGGTAGAGCTCGTTCATTTTGTAAAGAACAGCGAGATGCGCCCGGGATAAATTTACAAAGTGCCTCAACACAATTATACGTTAATAGACAGTTAAAGCAACTAGAAAAACGTACAGTAAACCCTTCAGGATGTGTAGTTGTTTTTTAAGTGCTTTGAACATTTATCCCGTGCGCATCTCGCTGTTCTTTAGAAAATGAACGAGCTTCATCTAACAGTCGAATTTCCACATAATGCCACAGACCCCGACTAAATGATAAAAACTGATTAATCTTTATTTAGAGGAATCTGTTATACCTTGTGTCCCACGCTATGGGTACCCCATGGGATTTAACATGGGAAAATTGAAATTATCTTTTTCCTGCTTCCCATATTAAAAAATCGCAAAAATTTTGACGCAGATTTAAAGTGGCACTTAAAACGTTTCTAAAAACAGTTTTTTGATTATAATTTGATAATTACCTACAGGCATTTGAAATTCGAAATTTTGAAGGTTTTTCGCGCATGCGATTCAGATCGGGTATCTTCGGCTACAATTTAATTTTAGCATCCATATTTGTACAATCTCGGGTAAGAGACTGCGAATAGTTGGTGGTTTGTTTGTGAGGGGTACGCCGTCACTCGTACCAATTGTAGACTATAGCCTCACACCACCGTGAGTAGATGAACAAAATCTCTTTCATTCAAATACTGATTTAATTAATAATATTTACAAGTTTATATACAATTACTTAATATGACGTATTCTATTGTTTTGTTCTAGTTCTAATTTCCTGACCTTTGATTATGTTGCATTTTATATGCTTACTATTATTGGCTATCTTGCAGTTGCTAAATGCTTATTCTAGTTGACCTGTTCTACATTATTTATGTGTAATACTAATTCTTATTAATTTCCTAATTCTACCTAATTTATATGTCCAGAGTAATCTGTTTAATCTGGTGATTAAACATTCTGCCGGCCGAGAAGTGCATGTTCAGCTGTAGGTTGAACATTCTGCGGCACGGAGGTGGTTATCGGGACCGCTTATAGAGGTTCCATCGTGAATTCTTCTGGTGCTGTTGCACGTGGTTGCTTCTTCCGTCGTGCCAGTTTCGCTATCTCACGATGTCTACTTTTCGCGTCTTCCCACAATGTTTCCAATGCATTGCGACGCTCACTTACGTATATTTTGTTTTTTTCGTCCCGCTGAATCTTTCTTCATGTTCGCCAACATCTTTTCCATCGCCTTGCCGATTTCATTTTGGCTGTTTGCCAGTTTGTTACACTACCATTTTCCTCGTTTCTGGGCGTTTTACCCTTTCTTGATGATCTACAATATTACTTTCCTTACCCACTGTCGTATGTAGCAGCAGTCGATTATCCTAACAGGGGTCGGTTAGTGTTTGTTGAGTTCGCCTTTTCGACTTCCTACTGGAGCGAGTGCTCTGTACTGCGTGGTGAGGCTCCTTGGCTCTTGCAGTTAGTTTCCTTGTGAGGGTGTAGTACCTCCCACAACTTTCGTTTATCTATAAATAACGAATTCAAATCTCTTACCCTCTGTTTTCCTGATGTTCTTTTCTATAAGGGGCGTAAATCCTTATAGAGTTACAGGGGTAGATTTTCCTATTCTTGCGATGCTCCGCTTCGTATCGGGGGCTCGCTGTGGTTGTTGATCTTGGTTTCTCGTTTCTTTCGGCGGCGGGCGATGGTGTTTTCTTCAATAGTTGGTGCCGATGGTGGTAGCTCGAGGACCATGTTCAATCTTCAGTAGTTGGTGCCGGTGTTGGTGGCTCGAAGGACCATGTACAATCTCGGGTTAGAGACTGTGCATAGTTGGTGGTTTGTTTGTGAGGGGTACGCCGTCACTCGTACCAATTGTAGACTAAGCCTCACACCACCGTGAGTAGATGAACAAAATCTCTTTCATTCAAATACTGATTTAATTAATAATATTTACAAGTTTATATACAATTACTTAATATGACGTATTCTATTGTTTTGTTCTAGTTCTAATTTCCTGACCTTTGATTATGTTGCATTTTATATGCTTACTATTATTGGCTATCTTGCAGTTGCTAAATGCTTATTCTAGTTGACCTGTTCTACATTATTTATGTGTAATACTAATTCTTATTAATTTCCTAATTCTACCTAATTTATATGTCCAGAGTAATCTGTTTAATCTGGTGATTAAACAATATTGCTTTAAAAACCGAAGATAGCCGATCTGAATCGCATGTACGAAAAACCTTCAAAATTTCGAATTTCAAATGCCTGTAATTAATTTATTAATTATCAAATTGTAATCAAAAAATTGTTTTTAGAAACGTTTTAAGTGCCACTTTAAATCTGCGTCAAATTTTTTGCGATTTTTTAATTTGGGAAGCAGGAAAAAGATAATTTCAATTTTCCCATGTTAAATCCCATGGGGTACCCCTAGCGTGGGACACAAGGTATTTAAATGTAGGTAAATGCTGTGCTATACATATAATTTGGAAGAATAAGGAGATGCACAGGTATTTGATAGACACGAAGAAAATTCGTAGGGTCACTGAAGTTAAAGATTTTTGAGTCAACTTCGACTTTGAATTGAACTTTAAAGGTCACATTAATAAAACGTAGATCTTGACAAGAAGACAACTGTCTCAATTTACTCAACGAAGTGTAATTTGCTTATAGTTCACGATTAACGAATGCTCTACATATAGTTGGTTTATAAAATCATTACAATCTTTTAAAAAATCCGTCTTAAAAGATTTGATTAAATATTAAAATCTCTTGTAAAGGTAAAATCAAGGAACGTAAGTCTGCTGTGTTAATATATGCGACTGTGATAATCGTATGTCGACACTTAATTGAATAAGAATACATTTGTATATGTAATAAATACAATAAATAATAAATAATAGAAATTGAAATTCTAACGTGGACACACGTTTATGAAAATTAAATCATGCAGTTATTTAGAATCAGCCAGCAGAAGATGCAAATATTAAAACTTCTTTTGTTAATAAAATAGCGCCAATCAAATATGTTCACACAAAAATGGACGGTGAGGAGTTTGGACCACTGTGAAGATTAAATAGAAAAATATAGGATTGATAACAGTGGTAATCAGATAACCAAATCATGTAAACCCATGACACCGTCCGATTAATAAAAGACAAAAAAAAACAAAGTTCAATGCTATCCCATGTAGCACCGTTTATTGGCGTTAGCTTGGCGCAATATTAGTGCAATATAGAGAGATTGGGGCAATATTGCCGAGCCGCTGCCATTTTTGTAATATTACAAAAATATTGGAAATACAATATTTAGTGAATGTAAGAACAATATTTGCAATATTTAGTAAATATTGCTATTTAATGTATATTCAAATATTGTACACACAATCATGTAGCAATATTGCGTGTACAATATTACTAAATATTGAAAATCTATATTTAAGCAATATAACATACATATTTGTAATATTAAGTAAATATTGATATTCAATGTAAATTCAAATATTGTACATACAACAATGTACCAATATTGCGTGTACAATATTACTAAATATTGAAAATCGATATTTAAGCAATATAGCATACATATTTCCAATATTTAGTAAATATTGCTATACAATATACAGTCAATATTTATTTAAAATATTCATAAATAATAACGTTATGATACTTTAATCCGCCGAATGTTAATTTTCGCCGATTTAGAGATATCAAAATAATCAAAATATAATATACACGCCCTCCTCAATATTTTATAGTGTTCAACTTTAAATTCCAAAATTATATAAGTTCCCGTAGCTCAGTTGTTTAAGGGCTGGCTTCTTAACCGGGTGATCGATGGTTCGAGTCCTATTTGAAGCAGAAGTCTTTTTCAGCATAACCGATCTCCTCTGAGTCTACACGTCCTGGGCACCTGAGCACATGGAGTCCTGCTAGGAACAGTTAGGGCTCTGGGGGTGGCGCAGGTCACCCCCTTTCCTACTCTTTTGGGACACATTACAAAACAATAATCGGCCAATATTGTATAAATATTTTCCTCAATATTGCAGTAATATCGGTTAGTAATATTTAGCCAATATGTAAAATTGTTCACATTTCAATGTTGTGACAATATTGTACATTAATATTCTACCAAGATATTTACAATGAAATGCCAATATTGCACCAATATTAAATGCTACATGGGATTGTTCAGTATAATCTTAAGAAGAAATAATTCATACTAAATACAAGAATTTGATGAGCATTTATCGATTGCTAGAAAAAGTAAAAATTGAGTTGGAACTTTTAGGCAAATTCTCGTAATTTCTAAACTTCTTTCGTTTATTTTTTTGTTTTTCCCTAGACCATTACCACATTAATCTTTCATGTTATGCATTCATGGAAACAGGTCGATTGGATGTTTTTCTTGCATTTTTTATGAGAATAACTACACCAAAGGTTTACTAAACGTTATTTATTGGCACCCTTGTTTACTTTTACTCACAATCAATTATAATTAATCCAAACGCGTTGGTTGCTACTTAAAATAACAAATTTGAGTGGAACTACTAATTATTATTATAATTACTTATGGAATTCCACAACGTAAGTTCAAGGAAAATTCGCTGCACGTAAGCCGAAGACGTGAAGAGGAGGTTCACCGATGTTACCGCAATTTGAAGTCAATAGAAACCCCTCTTCTGCTACTAAAGGGTCTCGAGGTCCAATAAGTTGGACTGAATGTCTTGAAGCACTCGTTTGATTTTGGTTTTTAATTCGTCGCGGGTTTGTGGATTATTCTTGTATACTGTATACCAAAGACTTTACATTTTAGCTGTATAAACTTTTTTCCCAATTTACCGACATTTATAATTTACACCCTTAAGGGCTGCAGTATGAAAAAAAGTTGTTGATAACTTTTTATACGATTGATAGTTCTTTACATTATATTGTTTATTTGTTTTATATTGTACTTCATGTTTACTTTCAACCATTTGCACTCTAATTTAAGTTAATTTAAGCTGATCACTTGATATTAGGGATGGACTCGGGCCCGGGCTTTCGGGCCGGCCCGGCCCGAGCCCGGCCCGATTTCGGGCTCGAATCCGGGCCGGGCCAGCATAATTTTAACCGGGCCGGGCTTCGGGCCGGGCCATACTTTTTCCGGGCCGGGCCGGGCCAAAGAGCTCGGGCTTTTCGGGCCATTCGGGCTTTTCGGGCCGGCCCGAAACCAATACATCTACTATAACGAGAAGGATTATGTGTTCAAAGTTTAGTGCGCATCATTGCTAACATTGTTATCGTTGTAATTACAATTTCGATTAAATGATGAAATTACTAGTATTGTTTACGTGAAAGTAGAGAAACAAATAAACAATTGTTTATCGGATTTGTTTATGATACCCAATAACAAAAACCCTGTGTCCAAGATAAGGAAGGCCACTATGGGGATTTCGGAAACGGTAAGACATAGAGTTTCGGTTAAATGGGAGAAAAGTTGGGTAATTTTGAGTTTGGTAAAATGACATTTTTAATCTGACGAAATTCCGAACAGTTCCGAAGTTATGCGACAAAAAGCGAATTTTTAGGATTTCGATTCTGACAAATTGTTATTTGCCGTTGATGTTAAATTAAAAGTAAAAGAAGCTTCTACAGTTACCTTTTAACATTCTATACAGAAAATTGGAATCCGACGTTTCGTTTTCAAGTAACCATCATCAACTTTATCAAAATCTAAGTATGAATTTGTATCCCTCCCAATAACATTGAAACTGAATTTTATTCATAAATGGGCTTTTGCTAACTGTACTTTCTCATCAAATTAATGAAATGACACAGAATTTTAGATTTTGAATACAAATTTTATAACCAAGTAATTACAAACAATCAACAACACAAAAATGGACAGATAACATTTGATGAAAAGAAAATTTAAACATGACACATACCAATAATTAACAAATAATTATAATGAATGCTCGAAAAGCCCTCCCTCGTTCTCCAATCGTAAATAGCATCTTCTAACTGTAGAATCCAAAGCATTCTTTAACATTGCAGGTGTTACAGTTTGGAATGCGTTAAGTACAAACTTTCGGAGTTCTTCTTCTATCTATTCCAAAGATATCTTTATAAACATAATATCTTATGTACCCCCAAAGGAAAAAATCCAGCGGGGTTATATCGGAAGAACGAGCTGGCCAGGGTGTTCCAGAAATGGTGCTTAAAACTCTTTCGGCAAACCTATTTGAAAGGTAATCCTTAACCACCTGTGAATTGTGCGCAAGTGCACCATCCTTCTGAAACCAACAATTGCGTACCACGGCTTAGGGTAAAATATCAAGAGCGTCTTCAAAAGTAGAATCTAGTAAACTTAAGTAAAATAGTAAAATAAGTATAACATCCCAATGAAACCATAAAGTGTGATACATGCTTGAATGCAGAATAAAAAGTTCTTCTAATGTTATGTACGAAAAAATCAGGACCGTATTTAAAAAAACAAAGTTGATGATGGTTGCTTGAAAATGATACGTCGGATTCCAATTTGCTGCATGTCATATTAAAGAACGTTACAAAGTACCTGTAGAAAGTTCTCTTACTTTTTATGTAACATCAATCACAAAGTAACAATTTATCAAAAACGAAATTGTGAAAATTCGCGTTTTGTCGCATAACTTCGGAACGGTTGGGAATTTCGTCAGTATAAAAATGATATTTTACAAAACTCAAAATTGCCCAAATTTTCTCCTATTTAACCGAAACTCTATCTCTTACCGTTTCCGAAATCCCCAAAGTGACCCTCCTTATCTTTGACACAGTGTATAGTCCCTTTGTTGCTAAAAGTCGGGCCGCGGCCCGGCCCGGCCCGAAACCCGGCCCGATTTCGGGCCGGGCTTCGGGTCGGGCTGTGCTATTTTTCTTCGGGCCGGGCTTCGGGCCGGGCCAGACTTTTTTAAGTTCGGGCCGGGCCGGGCTTGCCTCAAAGCCCGACCCGGCCCGGCCCGAGTCCATCACTACTTGATATTGTCCGCTAACTGAATCTTGTATTTGTTTGGACAAATAAAGTATTATTATTATATTATATTATGTTTTTTTCCGACCTTTTACAACAAATATTAACGAAGCTACAGTTTGGCCCTTTGGCCCTTTTCATGCAATATCGCTGACTAACGAACTTAACATATTTCGACAAGAAATCTATTCCGAAAATTTGAAGTCGATATCTTAATCCGTTCTCAAGTTATCGTGGCGACAACCACATATCCACACACACACACACCCGCACACCAAAATTTTTTTTATGGATGTAAATTCTCTGAAACGTCGAGAAATGTGAATTTTTTTTTTATTTTTGGAAATTTTTTCATCGTTGCAATAGCTTCCCGCGAGTCGGTGACGCTAATTAATTATAATGGATATATAGTTAACAAAGTTTGGGCGCTACAATGAATTGTTCCATTTATCAGATAAATATCTTTGTCCTTGCCGCTGTGCTCGGTTTTAAGGCAACAATTATAATACCAAAATGAAAATTTAATTTAAAGATTTACGGCTTGAACCAGAAAGTTTTCATCACTGACTTCTTTAGAATGAAATGCATTATGAATTGTTTGTTCGTTCGATTACGCTCGAACTAATTCAATTTGTGTTCTTGAAAGAATTATGGAACCAACACATAAATAGAATGACGGAACAACGAATGGTAAAAAGAGCACGGGATAAATCCCCTGTCGGAAGAAGAAGTGTGGGACGCCCATGAAATAGATGGAACGACGACCTGTAAAGACATCACATTAAAGAAAAACAGGCAGAAATGTAAAGAAGAAAAAGAAGCAGAAGAAGAAGAAAGAATTGCATATGTTCTTAATATTTTTAGTGGATTGAGATCCCCCCTCCTCCAAGACACTCGGCCCCGATTATCATAAGATTACAATTCTTTTGGACAATGTAAATGCGATTTGCAGCACTCATTACTTTATTAACCGTATTTGGAACTATTGTTAGCGTAATTACTCCACTTTATATTCTTAACATTTACCGCCGGCCGGTGGTATTGATTCCATAATGGAAAATTTAAATTGTCAACTTAAACAGTGTGAGAAATAATTAATTTCATAGAAAATAACACGCTTCAGTGTTTTCGGTTAATTTAATGCCACGAAACGAAATACTATTGGTGGAGTGTGGGTGGTGTACTTGAAAATATATAAGGTGAATAGTAGGTATTTTATCGCAGTGGGTACTAAACATGTCATCATCAACAGAAGCATCAGTAGCAGTCGCAGTACCAAAATATTTTCGAATGGAAAGGGTTTTCTTAAAATATGGCGGAATTCCAGTTGACGGTTCTGAAAGTCTTGCATGTAAAGTCTATTCATTCATAGTTTTCTGCCTATTTGTTGTTCCTTTTCCATTATTCGTTTTGATTAACTTGATTATTCAAGGAAATTTTCATGAAGTTATTGTGTTGTGGATATTTAGCTTAGGATTTATGATGGGTGAGTGAATATGACGTGTGTCTCACTTTAGATGAAGACACCTAAATAACTAAAGACTCATCTTAATGGCCTTTATCACTGGTAAAATTAATAAAACAGTTATTTAGGTGTTTTCAGTAAATTGAGACACATGGTATTTCTAATGAATATAATTATTTGTACATATATCTAAATGATAAATTTTAATTTGTAGACTCCTTCATATCCACAGACGTTTACTTTGGGCGCAAACAGTTGGCGAAAATTTTGAGCAAATTGGAAGATGAAATTTTTATGCCGGATATTAATCGACACTCATTAGAAGAGCAGGAAGAGCTGCTGAATAAATGGTCTTTCTCTTATAAAACTCAAGTACCGTATACATATTTAAAAAAAAAATCAAATCTAAGCAAAATTTTTTAGAGGGTACTATTCGTAACAGGATATATGACATCTGTATTTATTCCAATGGTAGTGACACTAATCAAACGATTAATGAGCTCAGACTATCGTGATTGGAAACTTACCTGGGGAACCACAGCATTTATCAATGTTACCTACAGCCCCAATTTTGAGATTGTGTGGTTGTATCAGAATATCGGTTTGCTTTATTTATGTGCCACAATGGTGCCCATTTATTTAATCTTGTTTGGTACTTTGTCCTTTATTTCCGTCCAGTTTAAAATGTTGCATATTTATTTAAGAAAACTGGCAACGTCTTCAGACGAAGAATCTTATTCTGAGGTGAGATATTGTTGTGTTTTATCTTTATTATAGATAATTGTATTTTTAGAACAAACCCGTTATTCTAATAAATATGGAGAGGGCCATTAATTATCACTTGCAAATTACAAGTTTGGCTAAGGAAATTGAAACATTCTTTCATAGACCTTTTTTACTTATATTCATGGTAATATTGTCGGTTATGTGTCTAGAAGTCTATCGTGCATCACTAGTAAGATTATTGCTAACGTTTCGCTTGTGACTTGTAGTTACGTTGGTCTTTCTAGATCTCCATACGTGATAGCACTTTTTTAATGATTTTGATCGAAACACTTACTGCATACAGTGTGGTAATAGCTATTTGTTATTATGGAGAAGAAATTGCTACTAACAGCGAAGAAGTTGGAAATCTTGCATATCAAATGGATTTTGTAGGAACGGACCTACGTTTTCAAAAAAATATAATTTTCATGATTAGAAGAAGCCAAAATGTTATTCGAATGAGGGCGGGTGGTTTAATAGAGATATCGATGGAAACTGTGGTGTGGGTAAGTATGACATTATTGGAGACGATTTTTTCAAATTATATTTTTCGCTGCAGATCCTACGTACAGCCTTTTCTGCTTTCATGATGTTACGCACCGTCAATGCACCGGAAGCTTAAATGAGTAAAATAGCATTATCAAATGTTTATAGTGATGAGTAGATGGTACACAATAAAATATTATCAATGCAACATGAAATTGAGTCTAATTTAATAATTCTATTCCTTTCAAGTCTAAAGTAATATGATAGAACTAGAACTAAATGCCAAAAATACAGGATTCTGTGTAGAATGGAAAATGGACGAAAATAATCTCTCCTCTCCAAATACAATAAGAAGAGATTTCAGCGCTTATTTTTCAGTAAGGTGATTACCTACCGCTACACATCTGTCTGGATGTGAATTACACCACCTCCGCCCCTTACTCTACAAAACGGTATTGAATTCCTTCTGCCCCAAAGTGTTTGGAAAGGGTTCGATTGTTGTGTTAACGTACGCCATGTGAGAAGCATTTATGATTGTCACACGAAAACTTGTTGAGTTATTCTTTTAATAGTCTACTAATGCAAAGCTTCTCAAACTTTTCAAAGTTGGTACCACAGAAACTTGCATTAAAAAGTTCATGTACCATCATTAAATTTTTTCTATCAGACCGTAATTTTTGCTACTTATATGTGGAATAAAAGTGCAAACAATTTTTTTACATTTTAAACCGCTTATCGTTCGTGCCACCGTCCGAAAGACAAACATGTCGATTCGATGATGTTATGGCTGCAAGCAGATAGCGTGAAAACACTCTTGGCCAGATAAACACAATGTGTTTTGTATGAATAATGATGTCCAGAGAAATGAATAACATCACAAGAAGAATAATGAAAATCAGAGATTCTATACGTTGTGAACTACTATAACAATAACAGTAATAGTATCATCATATTGACAGTGTAAAAAGGGGATTTTCACGACAAAGATAAACTCCTGTCTTCAGCAAGCTAACTTGCAGAAAATGCAATTACCCCTCTCCACCCATAATAATTGGACCACTGTAAAGGTTGAATGGAAAAAACCTTGTGTCTAAATATAGGATTGATAACAGTGGTAATCAGATAACTAAATCATGTAAACCCATGGCACTGTCCAACCAATAAAAGACCCAAAGACAAGGTTCAATACTAATGGAATCTCTGTTTTACCATTCTTGTAGTATGCAGAGTATTATAGAGTACTGTATTAGGTAATGTCTTTATTGATGAATACAAATATCAGGAACAGATTACAAGTACAACATGTAATAATTTTTAAATTTCAAATTATTATAAATATTTCAGAATACTCTTTTTTTTAAAACTAAGCCATCTTTTCTCAGAGTTAATTAATTAATTAATCATATCAACAATATATCTTAATCTATGCTATCTATGTTTGCTTATTCAACACTCTTCTTCAAAAAATAGATTAAGACCTTTACTTTAAAAGATATGAAATACTGAATGAACTAAGAGCTTTGAAAACTTTAAAAGAGAAACATTACGAAACACCTAAAAGAATCTTTACATAAATCAAGCGATTCTTGTCCATTGGCTTTGTCAAACCATCTGCAACTTGATTCTTGGAATCCACGTACTCAACATTGAGATGACCCTTTTGAACGACTTCTCGGACAAACAGATGTCTTATTTCAATGTGTTTGGTGCTTCGATAAAGTTCAGGATTGCGAATCACCTTAATTGCGCTTTGAGTATCGACTTGGATTACTGGAACTTGGTCATAGTCGATAATCTCACTTAATCCATAAGGCGTGCTTGGCAGCTTCATTACTTGCAACAAATTCGGCTTCCATCGTGGATTGAGCTATAGCCCGTTGCTTTTTGCTGATACAAGCAATTGCAGAACCACCGTACTTGATGACAACACCTGTAATCGACTTTCGATCAGAACTTGAGGCGAAGTCTGCATCGCTGAAAACTTCTAACTTGCTGCTACTACGACGATATCTTAGGCCAACTTCTTTGGTACTAACGAGGTAGCGCAGAATACGCTTAACACCGATCCACTGAGCTTGGGAGGGGCTGTTGCAGAATTTCGCAAAATGATTGACAGCGAAAACAATGTCCAGACGAGTCGCATGTGCCAGGTACATGAGACCACCAATAGCTTCACGATAAGGGGCTTGAGTAATCTCTTCAACATTACTTACAGGCGTGCTTACGTTTCCTTTTTCCATTGGAGTCGAGACCGCTTGAGCATCAGACATACCGAACCTTTGCAACACACGTTCAACATAACCCTTTTGATTAAGAGTTATTGATCCATCATCTTCACGCTGGACTATTCCTCCCAGAAAACTTGATGGGTCGCTTACTGTTACCTTGAACTCTTGCTTTAGTTCGTTCAGAAATTTCTTGACAACTGTCTCTGATGGGGACATGACTAAACCGTCATCTACGTAGATGCCAACGATCAACTTGTGGCCATTAAACTTGCCACTGAACAGACAGGGGTCAGCTTTACTTTCCTCGAGACCGTACTTCTTAAGGACAGCCACGAGCTTAGCATTCCAACAACGAGGGGCTTGCTTTAGTCCGTAGAGGCTCTTCTTGAGCAGACAAACTCGATTCGTACCATCATGGAAGCCTTCAGGTTGCTCCATGAATATCTCTTCTTGAAGATCACCATACAAAAATGCAGTAGTGGCATCAAACTCACACATCTTAAAATCATGAACTGCTGCTACACTAAACAGTAGGGATGGACTCGGGCCCGGGCTTTCGGGCCGGCCCGGCCCGAGCCCGGCCCGATTTCGGGCTCGAATCCTGGCCGGGCCAGCATAATTTTAACCGGGCCGGGCTTCGGGCCGAGCCATATTTTTTCCGGGCCGGGCCGGGCCAAAGAGGTCGGGCTTTTCGGGCCATTCGGGCTTTTCGGGCCGGCCCGAAACCAATACATCTACTATAACGAGAAGGATTATGTGTTCAAAGTTTAGTGCGCATCATTGCTAACATTGTTATCGTTGTAATTACGATTTCGATTAAATTATCAAATTACTAGTATTGTTTACGTGAAAGTAGAGAAACAAATAAACAATTGTTTATCGGATTTGTTTATGATACCCAATAACAAAAACCCTGTGTCCAAGATAAGGAAGGCCACTATGGGGATTTCGGAAGACATAGAGTTTCGGTTGAATGGGAGAAAAGTTGGGTAATTTTGAGTTTGATAAAATGACATTTTTAATCTAACGAAATTCCGAACCGTTCCGAAGTTATGCGACAAAAAACGAATTTTCAGGATTTCGAATCTGACAAATTGTTATTTGCCGTTGATGTTAAATTAAAAGTAAAAGAAGCTTCTACAGGTACCTTTTAACGTTCTTTAACATGCCATACAGAAAATTGGAATCCGACGTTTCGTGTTCAAGTAACCATCATCAACTTTATCAAAATCTAAGTATGAATTTGTATCCCTCCCAATAACATTGAAACTGAATTTTATTCATAAATGGGCTTTTGCTAACTGTACTTTCTCATCAAATTAATGAAATGACACAGAATTTTAGATTTTGAGTACAAATTTTATAACCAAGTAGGTAATTACAAACAATCAACAAGACAAAAATGAACAGATAACATTTGATGAAAAGAAAATTTAAACATGACACATACCAATAATTAACAAATAATTATAATGAATGCTCGAAAAGCCCTCCCTCGTCCTCCAATCGTAAATAGCATCTTCTAACTGTAGAATCCAAAGCATTCTTTAACATTGCAGGTGTTACAGTTTGGAATGCATTAAGTACAAACTTTCGGAGTTCTTCTTCTATTCCAAAGATATCTTTGTAAACATAATTTCTTATGTACCCCCAAAGGAAAAAAATCCAGCGGGGTTATATCGGAAGAACGAGGTGGCCAGGGTGTTCCAGAAATTGTGCTTAAAACTCTTTCGGCAAACCTATTTGAAAGGTAATCCTTAACCACCTGTGATATGTGCGCAAGTGCACCATCCTTCTCAAACCGACAATTGCGTACTACGGCTAAAATATCAAGAGCGTCTTCAAAAGTAGAATCTAGTAAACTTAAGTAAAATAGTAAAATAAGTATAAACTCGCAATTAAACCATAAAGTGTGATACATGCTTGAATGCAGAATAAAAAGCTGTTTTAATGTTATGTACGAAAAAATCAGGACCGTATTTAAAAAAACAAAGTTGATGATGGTTGCTTGAAAATGATACGTAAGATACGTTGGATTCCAATTTGCTGCATGTCATATTAAAGAACGTTAAAAAGTACCTGTAGAAAGTTCTCTTAGTTTTTATGTAACATCAATCACAAAGTAACAATTTATCAAAAACGAAATCGTGAAAATTCGCTTTTTGTCGCATAAATTCGGGACGGCTCGGAATTTCGTCAGTATAAAAATGGCATTTTACAAAACTCAAAATTGCCCAACTTTTCTCCCATTTAACCGAAACTCTATCTCTTACCGTTTCCGAAATCCCCATAGTGGCCCTCCTTATCTTTGACACAGTGTATAGTCCCTTTGTTGCTAAAAGTCGGGCCGCATCGGGCCGGGCTTCGGGTCGGGCTGTGTTATTTTTCTTCGGGCCGGGCTTCGGGTCGGGTCAGACTTTTTTAAGTTCGGGCCCGAGTCTAAACGAGCGACTGGACTGAATGTTTCTTCATAATCGATTCCAGGACTCCGTGTGAACCCTTTTGCGACTAAACGAGCTTTGAAGCGATCTATTGTACCATCAGCTCTAGACTTTAGCTTGAATACCCAACGGTTCTTTATCGTTGTACGACATTTTGGAAGATTGACTAATTTCCACGTATGATTATTATATTTGAGTGCTTTCATCTCTTCTTTCATCACGGATTTCCATTCAGATGCTTCGTTTGATCTCATCGCCTCTTCATACTTAATTGGTTCATCAATCATTACATGAACTTCTTCATCTTCTGAATTTTCGATGTGATCTTCGTCGATGTAATCTGAATATCGATCAGGTTTCTTTAACTTTGAACGATCACGCAGAACTTTCTTTATTGAAGCTGGAGGGGAACCCTTCTCTTCTCCTTCTTCTTCTTCAGCTTCAATCTCTTTATCATCCCCTTCAGTTTCTGACTCTACTGATTCTTGATCAACTTCTTCGAGCAATGTTTTTCTCTTTGCTATCGTGGTGAGCTTTTTGGTGATTTGCTCTTCTTGAAATACAACATCTTTTGAAACGAAGACCTTATTTTTCTCTTGATTGTAGATCCTGTAGCCATCTTTATCACCATGGTAACCGTCTAGGATACCCTTCTCACCCTTGTTATCCCACTTGCGCCTTAGCTGATCGGGAACGTGAATATAGCATACAGTACCGAATACTTTGAGATGATCGAATGCTGCTCTTCTTTTGAACCAAATCTCGAACGGGGGCTTGTTCAAGGATGTCGGACCGGTACGGTTCAAGACATAAACCGCAGTGTTCACTGCTTCTGCCCAAAGCTTAATAGGCAAATCTTTAGAATGAATCATGGACCGACCTGCTTCACACAAAGTGCGATTTTCTCGTTCTGCAGCACCGTTATGTTGAGGACAATATCTAGCCATCTTCCGAAACGTAATTCCATTATCGGCTAGCAACTTCTTATACTGATGATTATCGTATTCCTTACCACCATCTGATAACATCGTCTTAACAAATTTAAGAAATAAAACTTCCAACCTTCCCTTGAAATTTAATTAATCGGGAACGAATAGGTGAACGATTCAATTAACTTGTGCACGATGAATTGAATCGTTCACCTATTCGTTCCCGATTAATTAAATTTCAAGGGAAGGTTGGAAGTTTTATTTCTTAAACTATTAATCCCTTTGTGATTCCGGACTTCATCATGTCGTCTTAACAATGTGACCATGCGTCTTTGCAAACTGAATGAACTGACGCGTCTTTTCAACAACTTTAGATTTTTCTTTGATGATGTATACTACTCGAAACTTTGAGTAGTCGTCCTTGAACTCTACATAGTAGCGGTAGCCGCTCAATGAAGGTTCTTGCATGGGACCGCATACATCTGTACTTATTACTTCACCGATTGATGTGGCTCTTACTTGACGTGATTTGTATGACACTCTATGCTGCTTGCCATAAACACATCCTTCGCAGAACTCGTTGTCATCTTCAATCGTTATTCCTTCTAACTTCAGGAACTCCTTTACGTGTTGTTTACTTTGATGACCGAGACGCTCATGCCACAATTGAAGTTGCTCTCCTTCATTCAGATGTAGATTTACTTCTTGATACGATAATTTAGGCTCAACTATTTGAATCCTAAGCTTGTAGATTCCATCGACTCGCTTGCCGATAACTTTGGTTGCGTTGCTCTTCTTGATTGCACACATGTCTCTTACGTAGTTACAGCTGAAACCCTTCTTCGTAACAACGCTGACTGAGATACCTAATATTTCGCACCACTTTTGGGACGAACCATACATCGCTCATGGTTATCTCCTTAACTTGGCAACCAACTCTTGAACGAAAAACGATCGTGCCTTTTGCGAATGCATACATAATATTTGCATCACCAACACGCATACGGCCGGGAACTGACAGTGGCTCCATTGTATTAAACCACTCTCGCTTATTGCACAAATGACGGTACGCACCTGAGTCTAGAATCCAACTATCATCTTTTGTGTCGAAATTTGCTAGGTAATGAACAGTCTCTTCCGAAAACGTACATTCAACGATCATTCCTTCTTCGTTGCTCTTTGGATTGGTTCCGCTGTTCCACTTTTTTGCTATCTTGAGCGCAGCGGTTTTCTTCCGAACTACAATATCCGGACAATTCGATGCAATATGGCCATACTTATTACAACCAAAGCATTTCTTTGATGCATGTGGTCTTGTGTTCACTTTACCTCTTTTCTGGTCACTTTTGACATAATTTGTTGATTTTGCTAGCATGGCGTCTGCTTGCTCACTATTGCTCAAGTCGCGATTCTTTATCGACAACTCCTTCAGACACTTCGGCTTTCTTTCTTCCGCAGATAACGCTGCCCACGTGTCCTTAAAATCAAAATATTCTTGTGACAGTGTATTCAGTACTCGATTAATCAACACAAACTCAAAAACTTTTTCCTTTGACATCTTTGTTGTCTCATCTTGCAGCTCTTTGACGATTGTTTCCAAAACATGGAAATGCTTTGAGATGGAATTACTTGGCTCTTTAACATACCTGAACAATCTTGTGTACAGGAGATCTAACCTTTGTCCTGAACGCTGCTCGTAGGTACTATGTAACTTTTCCCACATCTCAAACGCTGATTTACAAGTTGTAAGTGTTGGACGTAAGCATTCTTGAATCGACGATCTTATCATCAGCATTGCGCCTAAATTTTGGTGCTCATACTTCTTTAGTGCCTTTTCATATGCTGACAAATCACCCGTGCCTGGACGAACTGGCATCTTATCTTCGTACGACGATAAAACTGCTTCATAAAAATCATCGAACTTCAACATCAGTTCCATATTGCCTTTCCAATTTGACCAATTTTCAGCTCCACGGAGTGGGTCGATTTTCCACTTATTTTCTCTATCCATCTTGTCTGTAACTGAATTTTGCTCACTTATGCCTTCTTCTTCGTGTACCAAACACAATTGTCCTTAGTGATATCTAGTATATAACTTCACTAGATAGACACAGCCGAGTATATCAATCAACCAGTCACTACTTTCGTCCTGGGCCCATAACCTAATGGAATCTCTGTTTTACCATTCTTGTAGTATGCAGAGTATTGTAGAGTACTGTATTAGGTAATGTCTTTATTGATGAATACAATTATCAGGAACAGATTACAAGTACAACATGTAATAATTTTTAAATGTCAAATTATTATAAATATTTCAGACTACTCTTGTTTTAAAACTAAGCCATCTTTTCTCAGAGTTAATTAATTAATTAATCATATCAACAATATATCATAATTATGTGTTTGCTTATTCAACAAATACTAATATTATGTACCCAAAATAATCTTAAGAAGCAATCTAGTTCGTAGTTCATACCCACTGAACACAGTACATCCATGAAACGTTTCTAAATGTTGCATAAGGGTTACAAATGAAACATTCCTAAGAAACATCTAAGACACATTACTGGTACATTCCTGTCGAAAGCGAATAAATGGTAATGTCTAATAAACGTTTCAATTGATATGTTACATAAAATACAAAACATACACATTACAACACGAACGTTTTAGATATGTATCCAAAAATATATCTTTGTGATGTATTTTTTGGAATGTGATAACGTATAACATTTTAGAAACGTTACAAATGTGATGTTTCGTTTGAAACAAAATAGTCATATCTAAAAGTTAACGTTACGGAGTTGTGTTTAGTAGTGTTGTACCAGAAACCTTATCAGTTGAAACATATCGTAAGAAACACATCATACACGTTTCGGTGTGAACGTTTAGATATGTATCCAAAAATATATCTCTGTGATATATTTTTTGGAATGTGATAACTAAAGCTAGGATGCCTTTTTTTATAAATGGACAAACATAAGGCAGACCCTATTTAAAATCCGTTTTAGATGCAAACTTTATTCTGCCTTTTTTGGTTTCTGTTAGTTTTATTGCGTTTTTTACCTTTTTTTTGATATTTTCGCGTAAGTATTTAGTACCTTTTCTGTAATTTTTTTTTAGTTTTTTGAAATGTAAGTAAGTATTTCTTAATTTTTAGATTTTATATAGGTATATTTTTCTGGGTAATTTCTAAGAAAGCAAATTGTTTGAAAGGGAAGGAATTTGGTATACAAACTGAATACAAACTTTGTCTATAATATTTAAGCCTCTTACAATAATAACTCGGATGAGTCATTTTCCTTACTTTGAAATATTTCCCATTGTATTATTTCTACCTGCAAGCTGCACCTACTCCTACATACAGTCTTTGTTGAAATTGCATCCCTTAGTCATTATGCCGAGTTAAGCGTATTTTAATTAGCCAGAAAACTTTATTGAAAAAGAATACCAGCAGATAGCATTTATCAACTGTAATTACTTTTTCAAATAAATATTTGTTTGTCTATACTTAAATTGAATATGTATGTGTTGATTTTATCTCGACAGTTTTCGCTTTTCCGTGCCACTTTTCTCCTTTTTTGTCTTTTTAGATGCTTTTTTTAAATTATTTTTTGTGCTTTTTTCCTGCCTTTTTGAAACTTTCGTTTTGTCTAACTATCCCAATTTTAGTGATAACGTATAACATTTTAGAAACTTCATTAAAAATGCGATGTTTCGTTTGAAGTCATCTTTCAAAGTTAATGTTAGGTACTTGTATTTAGTAGCGTTGTACTAGAAACCTAATCACTTGAAACATATCATAAGAAACTAAAAATACACGTTTCAATGTGAGTGTTTTACATATTTATCCAAAATTACAATTCAAATTACAATAGATTTATTCATCATAAGTAGATGGGTAATACTGCACATCTAAATGGCTTATTTGCCAGCGAGTCTGTAGCTCAGGTAGTTTGCGTAGCTGTTTTCTGAATTCCTAAACAAGCGACCGATGTTCGAATCCCACTTGAAGCAAAACGATTTTTCAGCATCACCGATCTCCTTCGAGTCTACACTAAGAGAATTTTGGGGGCCACCGGAGTACATTGGGCCCTGCAGGGCCTGCGCACTGGGAAAAGAGCCCCTCAGAGCAGTTGGGGCTCTCGGTACCATAGTTTCTACCACATCTCAATTTTTTTATACTCAGGTAGGTATGTTTCAAATGAAACATATATGAGACATTTCAAATATTCACGTATGAAACATTTATAAGGACACATTTCTCCTACATATCAATAAATTACTCTTCGATATGTTTCTTGAAACATATATAAAATGTTTCGATGTAACGTTTCTGTGTTGTTTCAAATCTAGGTTTCTGAAGGCGGACATTAAACATCTATGTTATGTGTATGATACGTTTCTGTCGCTGTTTCGGAGATGTTTCATGTTTCAGAGATACGTTTCTAAAACATTTCAGAAACGTTTTTTTGCACTGTGGGTATAGAGCGAGAGCTAGCTGGAAAGAAGGTGGCCTATCGAGTAACAGCATGAAATGATTTTTAAAAGCTAGTACTTATACAGACCATCCATAAAATCTTTTGCTGCCTAGGCGGAACTTGTGCAGAAATTCGCCATGTCCTCTTTCTTGAATTTTTTTTGGTACGTTACTGTACATACCTATCGAGTAACAGCTTCAAATTACCTACTCTTAAAATATAGCTTTTATATAGTTAAAAAAGAAAAAAAAATTCTGCCTTATTAAATGTTGTGCTAATACCTAAGTAGGCAGAAAACTTTTTTAAATTTTTTTTTGGCACGTTGCTGTACCTATCGAATAACAGCTTCAAACTATAACCAAATTGTTCTGGAGGTGCATATTCCCTCCCCTTCGTTTCTTCTACCATCTTAAATCACCACATCAATTTGAGTAAGTAAACCATGCGTTTTGCAATTTTACTTCAGTAAATGAACATCTGGCACTTACCTAAATCTATATCATAAGACCAATTAAAATGTTTTTAACGAATTATTCGTAATGCAGTTAACTAACACTACCACCTATGCAAAAGTAAACTTCCCCTTTTCTAATATTAAAATATTTTCTTCCCTTATAGATATTTATAATAAAAAAAAGGATATGAATAAGCTCGAAAATGAGCGAAACGTCGTCAACACTTTCATCTATAATTATTAAATAAGCACTACATCACTAGCTGTTCTTATTCTTCCACCACCAACAAAACCAACCACAGCTACAACATTCGAGATAAAACCAAATTAAAGTTTGAACATAACTCTATAAGAAAAATCATTTCTGCCTCGTTAAATCCTGTGCTAATGCCTTGGCAGAAAACATTCTCTTTCTGAAAGTGTTATGATACCACTAATACAACTATCATACAAGTATTTAGGGATAAACAAAGAATCGTCCAATGAACAATTTATAATGATTTCGACAAAATAATTTTATAATATAAAATATTTAGTAATAGTATACAGGGTGTTTTATTGGCAGCTTTAGTTAGACATTTCTGGGAAAGTTTTATAGATAGGTTTTTGAAAATTTGAACTTAGGGCTTACTCTGAAAACCGAATCGATGTAAAATATTTTCAAAATGGTAGCGCTTCTGGAAATTACGGAAGTAGCTGGAAACTTCGTTATTTTAAATGGGAACTATTGCATTTTTGGATTCTACGTGAAATTTCAGTTCTTTTAATACCCACATGTCAATATCTACAAGTTACGGTTTTCAGTTATTTTCACTTATTTAAAAAAAAATGGCGGATGCAGACGGTAATTTAGGAATTCATTACTTAAAAACCGTTATAGCTATGGCAACCAAGTTTTATCCAGCGCATAGAGGAGGAATAGGGCTTTCTTTTGGTGTACTTAAAGGAAGTTAAGTTGCGCACTACCATTTTCTTATTATTGCATTTGATAGAGAATCAAAATGGGCATATTTTGACATGACATGTTCCTATCCCTATCTTTAATCGTTTCTGACTTATTCCCATTTCATCGCATTGATACCATTTTTTTGGATTTTTTTTAGTAGTCAACCGTGACATGGACTATGGCAATCGAATTTTGAACAAATCAAGTGATACTAAACCGTCACCTGTTATAGGTTAACATAAGTTTTTCAATAATGGAAAAAAATGGCGCGCAATGATTTTACATAGGTATTAAGATTTTTGGAATGTAGGTAATTGTTATTTATGGTGAAATGGACAGAATCGCGTCACATGCTTGTCAATATGTTTATTCAACGATATCCAGAAAGACCGCGTTCTAGTGAACGTACCGACCATTGAAACCGACCAAATGAAATTGTTCGAATATTGGAAGCTTTGTACCACCAAAACAATTACCTAGATTAAGACCCGTTGTTGAAGATGAGGCTAAGATTATTAATGGATGTACTTGGATATTTCACGGCGTGCTCCACTAGGTAATTGCTTTGGGTGTAAATATTAGTTGTATCTAAAAAACCCTAAAAAAGTGCCATTATCGCTCATTTTCTCTTTTCATAATGGGCATTTGATGCAACCAGTTGACCTCTCAAGACGAATTGAGTTTTGCGAATATCTAAAGTTGAGGAACCAGGAAGATTCTTTCGGCAACCTTATTTGGTCACACTGGGCCAAATTTAGTAAAGATTTAAGCGCCATAATTCGCATTGCTGGTGCGATTAAAGTCCTTGTTTGAATCGAGATGAACGCTTTCAAGAGTGCTCGAGTTTTATTGTATTTTGGAGAAAACTCGGTTGCCATAGTTACAACGGTTTTCAATAGTGATGGACTCGGGTCGGGCCGGGCCGGGCTTTGAGGCAAGCCCGGCCCGGCCCGAACTTCAAAAAGTCTGGCCCGGACCGAAGCCCGGCCCGAAGAAAAATAGCACAGCCCGACCCGAAGCCCGACCCGAAGAAAAATAGCACAGCCCGACCCGAAGCGCGGCCCGACGCGGCCCGACTTTTAGGAACAAAGGGACTATACACTGTGTCAAAGATAAGGTGGGCCACTGTGGGGATTTCGGAAACGGTAAGAGATAGAGTTTCGGTTAAATGGGGGAAAAGTTGGGAAATTTTGAGTTTAGTAAAATACCATTTTTATACTGACGAAATTCCGAGCCGTCCCGAATTTATGCGACAAGAAGCGAATTTTCACGATTTCGTTTTTGATAAATTGTTACTTTGTGATTGATGTTACATAAAAAGTAAGAAAACTTTCTACAGGTACTTTTTAACGTTCTTTAATATGACATGCAGCAAATTGGAATCCGACGTACCTATCGTTTTCGAGCAACCATCATCAACTTTGTTTTTTTAAATACGGTCCTGATTTTTTTGTACATAATATTAGAAGAGCTTTTTATTCTGCATTCAAGCATGTATCACACTTTATGGTTTAATTACGATTTCATACTCATTTTACTATTTTACTTTTACTAGATTCTACTTTTGAAGACGCTCTTGATATTTTGACTTGAGAACTCCTTCAGAAGGTCTCCATCGTGGAGCTTAATACCAAAATAAGAAATTATGTTTATAAAGATATCTTTGGAATAGAAGAAGAACTCCGAAGGTTTGTACTTAACGCATTCAAAACTGTAACACTTGCAATGTTAAAGAATGCTTTGGATTCTACAGTTAAAAGATGCTATTTACGATTGGAGGACGAGGGAGGGCTTTTCGAGCATTTATTATAATTTTTTTAATTATTGGTAAGTGTCATGTTTAAATTTTCTTTTCATCAAATGTTATCTGTCCATTTTTGTGTTGTTGATTGTTTGTAATTACTTGGTTATAAAATTTGTATTCAAAATCTAAAATTCTGTGTCATTTCATTAATTTGATGAGAAAGTAAAGTTAGCAAAAGCCCAATTATGAATAAAATTCAGTTTATGTTATTGGGAGCGATACAAATTCATACTTAGATTTTGATAAAGTTGATGATGGTTACTTGAAAACGAAACGTCAGATTCCAATTTTCTGTATGACATGTTAAAGAACGTTAAAAGGTACCTGTAGAAGCTTCTTTTACTTTTAATTTAACATCAACGGCAAAGTAACAATTTGTCAGAATCGAAATCCTGAAAATTCGCTTTTTGTCGCATAACTTCGGAACAGTTCGGAATTTCGTCAGTTTAAAAATGTCATTTTACCAAACTCAAAATTACCCAACTTTTCTCCCACTTAATCGAAACTCTATCTCTTACCGTTTCCGAAATCCCCATAGTGGCCCTCCTTATCTTGGACACAGGGTTTTTGTTATTGAGTATCATAAACAAATCCGATAAACAATTGTTTATTTGTTTCTCTCCTTTCACGTAAACAATATTACTAATTTGATCATTTAATCGAAATCGTAATTACAACGATAACAATGTTAGCAATGATGCGGACTAAACTTTGAACACATAATCCTTCTCGTTATAGTAGATGTATTGGTTTCGGGCCGGCCCGAAAAGCCCGAATGGCCCGAAAAGCCCGACCTCTTTGGCCCGGCCCGGCCCGGAAAAAATATGGCTCGGCCCGGTTAAAATTATACTGGCCCGGCCAGGATTCGAGCTCGAAATCGGGCCGGGCTCGGGCCGGGCGGGCCCGGAAGCCCGGGCCCGAGTCCATCCCTAGTTTTCAAGTAGGTACCTACCTAATGAATTCCCAAATTACCGTCCGTATCCGCCATTTTTTTTTAAATAAGTGAAAATAACTTAAAAACCATAACTTGTAGATATTGACATGTGGGTATTAAAAGAACTGAAATTTCACGTAGAATACAAAAATGCAATAGTTCCCATTTAAAATAACGAAGTTTCCAGCTACTTCCGGCATTTACGGAAGCGCTGTCATTTTCAAAATA
Source organism: Pyrocoelia pectoralis (assembly GCA_036250285.1). Taxonomy (NCBI): domain Eukaryota; kingdom Metazoa; phylum Arthropoda; class Insecta; order Coleoptera; family Lampyridae; genus Pyrocoelia; species Pyrocoelia pectoralis. Next base: position 7,443,653 of record CM070080.1, read on the forward strand.
TTTTACATCGATTCGGTATTCAGAGTAACCCTTAAGTTCAAATTTTCAAAAACATATCTATAAAACTTTCGCAGAAATGTCTAACTAAAGCTGCCAAAAAACACCCTGTATACTATTACTAAATATTTTATATTATAAAATTATTTTGTCGAAATCATTATAAATTGTTCATTGGACGATTCTTTGTTTATCCCTAAATACTTGTATGATAGTGGTATTAGTGGTATCATAAGACTTTGAGAAAGAGAATGTTTTCTGCCAAGGCATTAGCACAGGATTTAACGAGGCAGAAATGATTTTTCTTATACAGGGTGAGTTTTTTTTTCATTATTTGTATGGGGATCTTGGAAACCGTAAGAGTTACACATTTGCTTAAATGGGGAAAGATTTGCTTCTTTGGAAGACTAATCCAGATACGCTTTTGTTGATTTAAGAAAATGCATGGCTTACTAGATATTTGTAAAAAAGTAAAATTCTCCAAAATCGTTTCAGCCCTTTAATTCGTTTATTTCTCAAGATAGACAAAAATTGTTCAAATACAATTTGTAGATAATTTTGTGCCGAATAACGTCACCGTACTAGTTTTTTAATTTTGCTTAGCATTTTGAGGTTATGAAGCAAAGTTGAATTTTGTTAAATGGAAACAATAGTTGGCTATGGCGTATTTTAATAGTGCATTTTTTTCTGATTGTAATGATATAAGGGTTGTATCACTTATTTTGATAAATAAAGGCACAATACACGTTTTCCTATTATTAGGTTTACAAAAAATCAGATCCTGCCATGGAAAACAAAAGAAATTTACAGTAAGTGTTCGAAATGTACACAATTATTATCGACACACCTTTAGACTTTTTTGTATTTGGAGGAATAAAAAGATGCAGGAGCTGCAGGAAGTTGTTATTAATCGCGTTTAGCGGATTAGATGTAAATGGGCGTAAAATTGGGAAAGCTGTTAACTCCATGTTGAAAAGGTGTCACAATGTGTATCGATAATAATTTCTTTTGTTTTCCATGGCAGGATATGATTTTTGGTAGACCTAATAATAGGAAAACGTGTATTGTGCCTTTATTTATCAAAATAAGTGATACAACCCTTATATCATTACAATCAGAAAAAAATGCACTATTAAAATACGCCATAGCCAACTATTGTCTTATTAATCTTCGCAGTGAACCCCACTTTCGTATTATAGTCCATACGCTAGGTAACATCCTGTGTTTTTCAGAGGTCCACGAATTATTTTTGTGGCATTATGCTGTCTGAGTAATTAGGATCATTTGGTTAACAGGCCCAAAAATGGCCACTTTGGGTTTAAACAGGGTGGTCATGTATTAAAACTAAAATATGGTATTCGCATACAAATGTTCTTCATTTACTCAAGATGTGAGTTTGTATGTGTTGTCAGTGTGGAATAAACACGAACTTCATAAATAAAAATGGACTGATAATCACATGTATTCGAAATGACACCTTACAGCGTCCGCCATGATGAGCGCAAATTCAACCGCGAAAATTTGAAATCTAATTCGGATCACGTAAAAAAATACTTTTATCAGTTCATAGCTGAAATTTACACTTGAATTTGATAAAACGAATATTATAAACAACTTTATTGTTTTCTTAACTGTTAAATCTAAAGGTACCTATTTAAGGCTAAAAATTTTCAGGTTATATCACGTTTGACACAAGAAAATAAAAATTCAATCAACTGCTAGCAGAGGGAGGTACCAACCATGACCAATCTACAACACAAATATGCAAATGTTACCAGAATGTTACTAATATTTGCGCTCATCATGGCGGATCCTTGGTGGCGTCAAAAGCGAAGAAGTAGGCATATGCTATTAGCAGTCCATTTTTATTTATGAAGTTCGTGGGAATAGAATTTACAATAGATATGTATATCTATAAAATATTTATGTCATTGGTATTATAGACGGTGGTCCAAAATATATACAGGGTGGGCCATTGAAAAGGAAACACGCCTGTTTTGTGACACTGAGACCAGTTTCTTAAAAAAACGCTGGGACACGTCGTTTTTTTATTTTTGGGGGACAACTTTTGATGTCAAATTTGATATTGTCAGATCAACCCCCTAGCCTCAGCAACCCCTAACTCAAGAATTTAAATAGGGAAAGGGAGTCGAGCGACCCCTCATTTGAAGCGTCTTTTAATTCTCTATTCGACAGTATGAATGAAAATTAGTTTTATTCAATTTTTTTTCGCCCCCATGAAAAGCACCATCTAGATTAACTAAGGTGAAATTTGCAATTTGCGAATAATTTTTTATGGAGAATCAAAAACTGCAATAAAAAGTAGGTGTCCCCATTTAAGTCCTCAAAACTCACCCCCGCTCCACCCCACAGGGGGGCGAGGGTGATGTTTACGTATAATGACTCAATAGGTTTCAAAAAATAAAGGAAACGTGTTTTTCTGTTTTGTAATTGGATGTGTCGTTCTCGAGATATTCAAGGGGGTATATTTTGACTTTAATGGCGTCCCGACGGCGAACGAGTGATCGGATCAAAAAATTTACAAGAGATTTGGCATCGGTAAAGAATTTCCTATAAGATGACACCACTTACAGCTTTCTAAACCCTGTAACATCGACCAATGTACAGACACACAGACGCGCAGACACACAGACGCACAGGCACACAGACGCACAGACACACAGACATCCGCACGAATTTAGTAACCAACTTTTTGAAGTTGGTTGAATATATGGGCAACTTTGCATTCTTATTTATTTTCAGTTTTGTGACTTAGAATTTATTTTAATTGCAGTTAATTGTAAAAATGATCGAATTAGACCTATGTTTACCATGTAAAAGGGCTTAAAAAAGAAATGGCCATTTTCAAGAAAAATCTTGTATCGTAAACCTTAAAATTGACTCTGCAAGTGAGTTATGTCGTGGACCTTGAAAAAAATACAGAACGATAGCTAGCATCTCTATTAATATGCATTCATGAAAAAAAGGTTGTTTGTATGTTTTTCTTGCATTTTTTATTAGAATAACTACACCAAAGGTTTCCTAAACGTTGTATCTTGGCACCCTTGTTTACTTTTAGTCACACTCACAATCATTTACCTACCATTGATGATATGACGACACATACTATCCAAACGCATTTGTTGATATTTAAAATAGCAAATTTGAGTCGAACTACTAGTTATTATTATAATTACTTATGGAATTCCCCAACGCAAATTCGGGGAAAATTAATTATAATGAACTCTTTAGTTTGGGCGCTAAAATTAATTGTTTTGTTTTATCAGATAAATGTCTTTGTCCTTGTCGCTGTGCCCGGTTTTAAGACAACAGTTGTTTTACTTATTTTAATTTAAAGATTTTCGGCTTGAATCAGAAAGTTTTTATCACCGACTTCTTTAGAATGAAATGCATTATGAATTATTGTTCGTTCGATTACGGTCGAACTAAATCAATTTCTGTTCTTAATATTTTTAGGGGATTTAGACCCCCACCCCTCCTCCAAGAGACCCGGTTCCGTAACATAACATTACAATTCACACTTTTAACATTCAAATTTTGAACGGTGGAAATACGATTTGCAGTACTCGTTACTTTATTAACCGTATTGGGAACTATTATTAGCGTAATTACTCCATTTTATATTCTTAACATTTACCGCCGGTGGTATTGTTTCCATAATGGAAAATTTAAATTATCAACTTACTGTCAGTCAGTCAGTGTAAGAAATAAGTAATTTCTAATTTCATAGAAAATAACACGTTTCAGTGTTGTCGGTCAATTTAATACCACGAAACGAAATACTATTGGTTGAGTCCGGGTGGGGACCACAGATAAGGTGGGGACAATATATAAGGTGCATAGTATTCTTATTCTTGTGTCTATATTGTCTATCGCAGTACGCAGTGGACTGGACACTAAACATGTCATCATCAAGAGAAGCCGTAGCAGTGGCAGTACCAAAATATTTTCGAATTGAAAGATTTTTTTTAAAATATGGCGGAATTTCACTTGAAGGTCCTGAGAGTCTTGTATATAAGGTGTACTCATTAATAGTTATGTGCCTCTTTGTTGTTCCTGTTCCATCAAGCATTTTGATTAACTTGATTATTCAAGGAAATTTTCATGAAGTTATTGTGTTGTGGATATTTGGTTTAGGATTTACGATGGGTGAGTGAATATTTTTCTAATGAATGTCTTTATTTATTTGTACATACAAATGATAAATTTTAATTTTTAGACTCCCTTATTGTCACAGAAATTTATTTTCGGCGCAAAGAGTTGGCGAAAATTTTAAGCAAATTGGAAGATGACATTTTCCTGCCTGATATTAATCGATACTCATTAAAAGAGGAGGAAAAGATGCTGAATAAATGGTTTCTCTCTTTTAAAACACAAGTATAGTTTACATATATTTAAAAAAATTAAAATTTACCCAAAAGTCCTTAGAGCGTACTATTCGTAATAGGATGTATGACAGGCATTATTATTCCAATGGTAGTGACACTAATAAAGCGATTAATGAGCTCAGACTATCGTGATTGGAAACTTACCTGGGGAACCACATCATTTATCAATGTTACCTACAGCCCCAATTTCGAGATTGTGTGGTTGTATCAGAATATCGGTATGCTTTATTTATGTGTCAATGTTTTCCCCATTTTTTTAATCATGTTTGGTACTTTGTCCTTTATTTCCGTCCAATTTAAAATGTTGCATAATTATTTAAGAAAATTGACAACGTATTCAGGCGAAGAGTCTTTTGAGGTGAGATATTGTTGTGTGTTATCTTTATAGATTTGTATTTTTAGAACAAACCCCTTATTCTAATAAACATGGAGAGGGCAATTAATTATCACTTACAAATTACAAATTTCGCAAGCGACATTGAAACATTCTTTTATAGACCTTTTTTACTTACATTCACGTTAATATTGGCCATTATGTGTCTCGAAGTCTATCGTGCATCACTAGTAAGATTATTGCTGACGTTTCGCTTGTGACTTGTATAATTACGTTGGTCTTCTAGATCTCCATACGTGACAGCACCTTTTTAATGATTTTGAGCGAAATACTTACTACATACTGTTTGGTACTAGCTATTTGTTATTACGGAGAAGAAGTTGCTTCTAACAGCGAAGAAGTTGGAAATCTTGCATATCAAATGGATTTTGTAGGAAAGGACTTACGTTTTCAAAAAAATATAATTTTAATGATTAGAAGAAGCCAAAATGTTATTCGAATGAAGGCGGGTGGTATAATAGAGATATCGATGGAAACCGTGGTGGCGGTAAGTATGATATTATTTGAGACGATTTTTTCAAATTGCATTTTCCGCTGTAGATCTCACGTTCAGCCTTTTCCGCTTTCATGATGTTACGCACCGTCAATGCACCGGAAGATTAAATTAGTAAAATAGTACCTATTATCAAATGTTTATAGTCACTAAATGCTACAATGTATGGTACACAATAAAATATTATCAATGCAACAGAGTCTAATTTAATAATTCTATTCATTTCAAGTCTAAAGTACCTAATATGATAGAACTAAATCCCAAAAATACAGGATTCGGTGTAGAATGCAAAATGGACGAAAATAACCCCTCCTCTCCAAATACAATAAGAAGAAATTTTCTTGTTTTTACATGCTGCTAGTGTGACAGGGTGACAATCCAGCGCTTATCTTTCAGCAAGAGGGAGCACCGCTGCACATCTGTGTTACAAAAACCTATTGAGTTCCATCTCAGTAGTAGTAGTCCAAGAGCTGGCTGCAAAAAAGCTGGCCTATCGAGTAACGGCATGAAATGATTTTTAAAAGCTAATACTTATACAGACCATCCATAAAATCTTTGGCTGCCTGGGCGGAACTTGTGCAGAAATTCGCCATGCCTTCTCTCCTGAATATTTTTTGGCACGTTACTGTACCTATCGAGTAACAGCATGAAATTACTCTTAAAATATAGCTTTTATACAGTTAAAAAAGAAAAAAATTGTTTGCCTTGTTAAATCTTGTGCTAATACCTAGGCAGAAAACTTTTTTAAATATTTTTTTGGCACGTTTCTGTACCTATCGAGTAACAGCTTTGAACATAACTCTACAAGAAAAATCATTGCTGCCTAGTTAAATCCTGTGCTAATGCCTAGGCAGAAAACATTCTCTTTCACAAAGTGTTATGATACCACTAATATAACTATCATAGAAGTACTTAGGGATAAACAAGGAATCGTCCAATGAACAATTATAATGAATTCGATAAAATAATTTTATAATATAAAATATGTAGTAATAGTATACAGGGTGTTTTTTGGGGAGCTTTAGTTAGACATTTCTGGGAAAGTTTTATAGATAGGTTTTTAAAAACTTGAACTTAGGGGTTACTCTGAAAACCGAATCGATGTAAAATATTTTCAAAATGGTAACGCTTCCGAAAATACCGGAAGTAGCTGGAAACTTCGTTTTTTTAAATGGGAACTATTGCATTTTTGGATTGCACGTGAAATTTCAGTTCTTTTAATACCCACATGTCAATGTCTACAAGTTTTGGTTTTTAAGGTATTTTCACTTATTTAAAAAAATGGCGGATGCAGCGGTAATTTCGGAATTGATTACAATAGGTACTTGAAAACCGTTGCAGCTATGGCAACCGAGTATTCACCAAAATACAATAAACCTCGAGCACCCTTGAAAGTGTACATCTCGATCCAAAGAAGGATTTTAATCGCACCAGCAAAGCGAATTATGGCGATTACTAAAAATTTGGTCCAGTCTCACCAAACAAGGTTGCTAAAAGAATCTTCTTGGTTCCTCAACATTAGATATTCGCAAAATTCAATTCGTCTTGAGAGGTCAACTGGTTGCATCAAATGCCCATTATGATGAGAAAATGAGCGATAATGGCAGTTTTTTAGGGTTATTTAGATACAACTTATATTTACGCCCAAAGTAATTACCTAGTGGAGCACGCCGTGAAATATCCAAGTACAGTAATATAATTTAAGCTTCATTTTCAACATAGGGTCTTCATCTAGGTAATTGTTTTGGTGGTACAAAGCTTCCAATATTCGAACAATTTCATTTGGTCGGTTGCAATGGTCGGTACGTTCACTAGGACACGGTCTTTCTGGACATCGTTCAATGAACGTATGACAAGCATGTGACGCAATTCTGTCCATTTTACCATAAATAACAATTAGATTCCAAAAATCTTAATATCTAAAACCATTGCGCGCCATTTTTTTCCATTATTTAAAAACTTATGTCAACCTATAACAGGTGACGGTTTAGTATCACTTGATTTGTTCAAAATTCGATTGCCATGGTCCATGTCACGGTCGACTACTAAAAAATCCAAAAAACTGATATCAAGGCGATGAAATGGGAATAAGTCAGAAACTATTAAAGATAGGGATAGGAACATGTAATACCAAAACATGCCCATTTTGATTCTCTATCAAATGCAATAGTAAGAAAATGGTCATTTCATTTAAAAAATCTGAGTTTTTAGTCTTTGAACATTCCTAAATTTGGAGCCCCATAGTTGCGAGCTCATACGCAACTTAACTTTCTTTAAGTGCACCAAAAGAAAGCCTTATTCCTTCTCTATGCGCTGGAGAAAACTTGGTTGCCATAGCTACAATGGTTTTCAAGTAATGAATTCCTAAATTACCGTCTGCATCCACCATTTTTTTTTTAAATAAGTGAAAATAACTGAAAAACCATAACTTGTAGATATTGACATGTGGGTATTAACAGAACTAAAATTTCACGTAGAATCCAAAAATGCAATAGTTCCCATTTAAAAAAACGAAGTTTCCAACTACTTCCGGCATTTCCGGAAGCGCTGTCATTTTCAAAATATTTTACATCGATTCGGTATTCAGAGTAACCCCTAAGTTCAAATTTTGAAAAACATATCTATAAAACTTTCGCAGAAATGTCTAACTAAAGCTGCCAAAAAAACACCCTGTATACTATTACTAAATATTTTATATTATAAAATTATTTTGTCGAAATTATTATAATTGTTCATTGGACGATTCTTTGTTTTGGGATGGGACTAGTGGCCCCGGCCGACTGGCCGCAGCCGACTGGCCTCGGCCAACTGACCGCCGAGACAACTGGCCGCCGAGACAACTGGCCGCGAGACAACTGGCCGCGAGACAAGTATCTGTCGGGACAAGTGGTCGTTGCGTCGCTGCCAGTACAACTTGACTTCAAATAAATAAATGCCTAGTTTCATTTATTGAAAACAAACAAACTGATAGTGTAGTCGGTTAGGGACTATTCGCCGCCGCGATGCCGGTTCGCCTTCGCCGATTCGCCGTCACCGTTTCGCCGTTGGGAGAGTTAGCCGTTCGTCAAATTCGCCGTAGGTTTAGTATATTTTTTTCAATTGATTCAAAAACGGGAATATTATGATACTAAACGGTATTTGAAACTTAAAAAAAATGCCAACCTAAACATATATTGCCACTCAGGCGCTTAGGTTAGAGGTAGGTTTAGTAGGGGACACCGGGGCTGGTTGGACATAGGGGCTCAGTGGTCACTTTCTAATAATTTTTAAATTAATAGTACGATAGCGCTGCCATCTATAAATAAGATGCCAAACGCGGCTACGGATCGGAGCAGCTGATTTAAAACCGTAACGAACGCGACGTCTTCACATAATTCGTATTCGTTGAACCTCGTCTTGTGTTAGAGTGAAAAAAAAAAGTGCTTGTTTCATTTTAGAGCTGTAAAATGGTTCGCAACAGAAAAAGAAAAACTCGTATAGGAAAAACAGACCCAAATTTGATGTTGGAAGCCGTTAAAAGCACACAAATTGGCGGATTTTCCACAAAACGAGCGTCAACTACATTTGCCATTCCTAGAACAACACTGAAAAGGTAGGTACATAGATAAATGTAAAGATCTAGACATTAATTGGGACAATGCAAATCTCGATGATGTACCACCCATGTCACCTAATTATGCAACTCGACAAATATTTGATAGGTATGAAGAGTCTTTATTAGCGAATTACCTGATAAAATGTGCTCAACTCCACCATGGTCTAACACCGAAAGCTGTACGTAAACTTGCGTTTGAATTCGCTAAAGCCAATAAGAAGAGAATGCCTCAAAGTTGGGAGGCAAATAAGTCGGCCGGACAAGACTGGTTAACACTTTTGTTAAAGCGAAACCAAGGCATCGCAATTAGAACCCCTGAGGCTACCTCCCTAGCGAGATCAATGGGATTCAACAGACCTATAGTCACCAAGTTTTTCAATAACCTTGAAGAGTTATATGAAAGATATAATCTTGGACCTACCAATATACAGGGTGGCCCAACGAAAATGTAACAGACGTGTTTCTGGCCAGAGGGAATTTTTTTTTGGGAAACGCAAAAACACGTCAATTTTTATATCAAGGGGGACAACTTTCGCCATGATTTTCAACCTGAAGTTATTTCATCCCTTAGCGCTTGGAGAACAACCCCTAAAATTTAAATAGAGATGATGGGGCAAGTGATACGTCATTTACTAGTTTTTTTTATTTTTTTTATTTTGTAACCAAAAAAATTGAAGTTCCAAAATGGAAAATGAGGAAAGAAATTGAGGCATTTAAAAACTCAAAAAAGCTCAGACAGGTCAATTGTTTTTTTCTTAGAGAAGCTAGGTACTTTCACTGATATTTGACAACATTGTTTCACCCCTTGGGTACAGAGTAAACAACCCTTAAATTTTTAAATAAAAATAAGTGTTAATTTTTTTTTGTGCTAATTAATAAAACCAGTTCATGCAAATTCAACCCTTATTTTAATAAATGTTCGAAGTGCCTGCCTTCAGCTCCATGCAATAGTACACATTTTCATTAAATTAAAAATTTAAGGGTTGTTTACCCTGTACCCAAGGGGTGAAACAATGTTGTCAAATATCAGTAAAAGTACCTAGCTTCTCCAAGAAAAAAACAATTGACCTGTCCGAGCTTTTTTGAGTTTAAATGCCTCAATCTCTTTCCTCATTTTCCATTTTGGAACTTCAACTTTTTTGGTTAAAAATAAAAAAAATATAAAAAAAACTAGTGCACTGAAATCAGAAAAGAAAGACCTTTCAAATGACGTATCACTTGCCCCATCATCCCTATTTAAATTTTAGGGGTTGTTCTCACAGCGCTAAGGGATGAAATCACTTCAGGTTGAAAATCATGGCGAAAGTTGTCCCCCTTGATATAAAAATTGATGTGTTTTTGCGTTTCCCAAAAAAAAATTCGCTCTGGCCAGAAACCCGTCTGTTACCTTTTCGTTGGGCCACCCTGTATATAATATGAATGAAACCGGATTAACAACTACTCAAAATGCTGTAAAAGTTCTTGCTCAAAAAGGATGTAAACAGGTGGGTCAAGTTACCTCGGCTGAGAGAGGCAAAACTATTACGGTGTGTTGTGCCATTAATGCATGTGGAAATTCGGTACCACAATTTATGATATTTCTATTTGCAAATTTTAAGCAGCATATGATCAAAGGGGCTCCATATGGAACCGTCGGATTTGCTAATCCATCAGGGTGGATAAATTCAGAATTGTTCATAGAGTGGCTGAAACACTTTATAACTTTTTCAAAGGCTTCAAAACCTTCTCCAGTATTGCTTATCATGGACAACCATGAAGCTCATATAAGCATCCAGGCAGTAAAATCGGCTAAAGATAGTGGCGTTTTGTTATTGACATTACCACCACATACAAGCCACCGCTTACAACCGCTGGATAAGACTGTTTATGGACCTTTGAAACATTACTACAACGATGCTTTCAGATCGTGGTTAATGAAAAATCCAGGAAAAACGATCACGCCATATAACATAGCGGAATTGTTAGGAAAAGCATATCCCCTTGCATTTAGTATGAAAAATATAACAGCGGGATTTCGTGCGACAGGAATATTTCCATTTGACAAAAATATATTTCAAGACTGTGACTTTTCCTCAGCCGAAGTAACCGATGTCCCAATGGATCACCACGTAATAGAAGATGACAGACCATCATTGCCATCGACTTCAAAAACAACTGGGCTTGATGATTATCTGGTCAATTGTAGTCAAACGACCGTTTCAAAGACCGACGCAGCTCTTGTCCCAAACACCTCAATTCAGACTACAACATTTTATGGACACTCTACTCCCGAAAAACGGACTGTACTTCCCGATATGCTTCTACCATACCCTAGAGCGACTAAAGAACCTTTGAAGGTGTCCCATAAGCGTAAACGAAAGACAACATCAATTTTAACTGCTACACCAGAAATAAATAGATTGGAAGAAGAGGAAAAGTTAAAAAAGATTATAAGGTGAAAGCCGTTAAAAAAGACATCTCTAAAGAAATGGATGGAAGATATAAGAAAACAAAGAAGGATTTAAGCGAATCTAGTGACAGCGACACAAATGTTACTCTGGCAGACAGTGATGGCGATGTTTCATACTTTGAACTAGAACAACCAGATCCAGTTATTTTAGACATTGCCGATGTTGCAAAAAACAGTTTTGTGTTAGTGAAATTTGCCACAAAAAAAACATTCAAATATTATGTAGGTCAAGTCGTAGAGATTCATTCTGGTCAATTAGCGATGACTCATTCTGGTCAATTAGAGATGACTGTTAATTTTTTAAGCAACCGCGGTAACCATTTTATTTTTCCTACTGTACAAGATCAGTCTACTATAGATTTTGATAACATTGTTATGCATCTTCCTTCTCCAGTTCAAGCTGGTGGAACTGCAAGGGCAAATAGCTTATATCGTTTTAGTATTGATTCACAGTCGTATAACATTGCTTGAATCGTGTATTATGTTATATTAATGAAGTCTCTCCAGTGTTCTATAATGTAATGGTGCATGTCCACCGAGCCCCTTTCATATGTTCAAGGTGCCCCGGTATGGGGCACCTTGGTCATATTTTGCACTTTTCTAAATGTTCTAAATAAAAATGCTTAAAATTATTTTCGAACTTTCTTTCTGTGAAAACTACATCGCACAAACATGCAGTTGTATTGATACTTTAAAATTAAAGCTGTAAGTCGAATTGTCTTTTTGTTATCATAGTTTTTATGAAAAAGTGACCAAGGTGCCCCGGTCTCCCCTATAGTTTTTTTCAATTGATAACAATCCCTCAAGATTATAAGTTATTTTCGATTTTCGATTTGTATGGCGAATCGTTCCTACGGCGAATTTGACCAACGGCCAACTGTCCCGACGGCGAAACAACGACGGCGAATAGGCCTAGACCCTTTTTAGAAGCAGTTGGCCGCGGCCACTTGTCTCGCGGCCAGTTGTACTAGACCGTCTTTGTTTATCCCTAAGTACTTCTATGATAGTTGTATTAGTGGTGTCATAAGATTTTGAGAAAGAGAATGTTTTCTGCCTAGGCATTAGCACAGGATTTAACTAGGCAGCAATGATTCTTCTTATAGAGTTATGTTCAAACTATAATTTGGTTATAGTTTGAAGCTGTTACTCGATAGGTACAGCAACGTGCCAAAAAAAATAAAAAAAGTTTTCTGCCTAGGTATTAGCACAACATTTAACAAAGCAGAATTTTTTTTTCTTTTTTATCTATATAAAAGCTATATTTTAAGAGTAATTTGAAGCTGTTAATCGATAGGTACAGTAACGTGCCAAAAAATTTAGGAGAGAGGACATGGCGAATTTCTGCACAAGTTCCGCCCAGGCAGCAAAAGATTTTATGGATGGTCTGTATAAGTACTAGATTTTAAAAATCATTTCATTCTGTTACTCGATAGGCCAGATTTTTTGCAGCCAGCTCTCGCTCTATAGATGCCATTGATCAATAGATGGCCCAACGTGTTTGGAAAGGGTTGGATTGTTGTGTTAACGTACTCCGTGTGAGAAGGACAGGATATGCTGAAGCATTTATGATTATCACACGAAAACTTATTGAGTTACTCATTTAATAGTATAATATTTCATTGTCACACATTGTACATAAAGTAATAACATGAAATATCTACAGTCCGCGCGGCCAAAGAATGCCTGAACGTTGGATGCGCATTCGTCCAACTCCAAGTCTCTTAAGCGCGGCATGTCAGTGGCGTCGCCACCAAAAGCGCATTCCGTTTATTATCATGTATTACACTAATTAATTATTTATTTCTGTAATTAATTTACATACGTACTTGTTAATTTAACTTTATGACAATTATTGCAACAAAACGACAGTGAACCATTTTGTGTCCTATGTAAATTTTACTTTCAAAATTTTAAAGCCATAATACTCCGACGCCACTGGTAATGCACGAACATCCATGCGTGACACGAGCCATTCGTTGCCGCGCGTACTGTAAAATCTTTTGTAGTAGCACAGTAGGTACATTGCTTCATTCCAAACCGAAAATTCTGTTAAATTCCGACATTTCAAAAAATAATCAAAAAAACATCTACTTATTTAAACCGCTTATCGTTCGTGCCACCATCCAAAAGACAATACAGGTCTTAAATTTGTCGATGCTAAAGTGGTCGATTCGTTGATGTTAGGTATGGCTGCAATCAGATAAGGTGAAACCACATTTGGACACATACAGACTTTTAAGAAAAACACTGTGTTTTGTATGAATAATGATATCCAAAGAAATTAATAGCACAATTTAGTCAAAAAAACTCTCAAACGCTTTATTTCTTGAGGTTCCAAATAAAAATGCAACAACTCTTACTTACTATGTCTATGGTAATTAAGGTAACTAGGGCGTTATGAACTAAATAACGCCTAAGGTCGACAGTGTGACTTATGTTCATACCACCCGTGGTGCCTTCATAACTTTATGTCATACTTGCAAGAAGTTGATTAAGATGATTAAAACAGATGATAAGAATAAAATCAGTATAGACTGACATTTTTTACATTTGCGGGCGTTATAAGCTAGCTTTATAAAAAATAACGCCCATTGCTATGTAAAATCCGGTTGTCATATAAAGGGGCGTTATTTAGTCATTAATGTCTCTTGTTTTAGTAGTTGTTATGGTGAAATAATAAGCTAGTATGACATAAAAAAATTAAAAATTTTCATTGCCTAGTAACGAGTAGGCCTACTACAGCTCGGCTCTTCCTGACCTTGCATTGCCCCAATGCAATCTTCGTTTTCATTGTCGGAATTTTCATTACTCTCATAACTGTTATCATCATCTTCTTCTTCGCCTACACTATCGTCGCCTTTTTCAACCGTTTGGGTGGCAAAATCGATGTGTGCGGTTTTTGCTTAACTTGGTGCATTGGTATGTCAGTTATTACATACCGTCTGTTCATATCATGATCTAATGCAATTACCATGTAACATCTACTAAGTGCGTCGACATGTAGCATGTATTGTGTGTTCAACAACGTAATCGAAATCATCAAAATTCGCAAACACTTCTGTTAAATCTCTTTTAAATTCGGTCCATTCCAGTGTATCCAATTCATCAGATGCATCATACCATTTTTTTACGTTTCCAACAAATTTGTTGTTCGCCAATACCTTAATGGTTTTGTCATCTCCTTTAGATCTTCGACTCGTCGTATCCATTGTTCTACGTCTACCATCTCTTTATCATCACGAAATGTAGGTATTTGCGTAGCAATTTCATTGTAAGGGATTTTTTTAGTAACATCGGCGCTCGTCGAAGCCATCGAAACTTGATGTTGAGAAATAGTTTGTCCACGTAATTGAGATAATTCTTTGTGACGACTCTGTATCATCGTTAACATATTCTTCGTTTAGACCATCTTCATTTCCATATTACGTTCGTAACGCTCTATCGCGCTCAAATCTTCTTCCGCTCCATCAGCTCCACATATAGGTCATTGGCACTTCCGACTACTCCGCCTACTACAACAAGAAAAATAATGAAAATCAGAGACTCTACACATTGTGTATTACCAGTATCACCTCGGATATTGACAAGTGAATAAAGGGGATTATCAAACGACAAAGATAAACATCTTGTCTTCAACTAGCTGACTTGCACAAGTTGCAAATACCAAAACTTCTTTTGTTAATAAAATCGCGACAATCAAGTTTTCCACAAAAATGTAGAATAGTTATAGTCTCTTTAGACGGGTACAAATCTCATCCGACTAAATTGATCGGGTCCATAGTGGTTGTAAAGATGTTGAAGGCTCGAAATGGGGTGTAAATTTAAATTAGAAGCCAGAAGCCTGATGATGATTACACGCATTAATTTTATCTTACATCCATCTTATGTGAATAGAATAACAAAATTAATGTCAGGCCCAGTCGTTTGGGAACCCTTTACGTTAAAATTAGAAACATCTGTTAATTTGGTTTTATAATCACTGACATAAATAAATTATAACCAAAAAATTATAGTAAAAAAATCTCATCCAACTGAGCAGTGGGTGGTAAAGTTCCAAGCACGCTTGCACAGTTCCCTCTCTGAATAGCAAGGCTGATTCTCTGAATCAAATATAAACGAGACCTTGCCTCACCAGTTACTTGATGTAATCTTCTTCCCAAATCATTTATGAATTCCACAGTTTCGGAAGTAAATGAACCAAGAGACTCTACACTTATGGCAACGAAGTGGTAGCCCTGTTGGATAATCTCTTCGTAATGACGAGCCTTCCGTTTTGACGCCACATTAGCATAAGCAGCAACTTCCTTTGAACATGCTAATACATGAGATGGGGCTAGAGTATCCGAGCAAGTGACATCCCAAACTAGATTGCGACCCTTAGACCAAGGAATTAAGGTAACTGATGATGATACTGTGTATCGAAACTAGTCGCCTGTAATTAATTCATTATTATATTAAAATATACATGGGGAAGGTTGCGTAATTTTCTTTTTCTATTGAGTCTCATCCGACTGTTCATTTAAAGTTTAAACAAATTGTGCGGAGAATGTCAGGAGTGAGGGGTTTGGACCACTGTGCAAGTTAAATGGAAAAAAGCTGTGTCTAAATATAGGGTGATAATCAGATAACCAAATCATGTAAACCCATGACACTGTCCGATTAATAAAAGACACAAAGACAAAGTTCAATGCTATTGCTCAAAATAATCTTAAGAAGAAATAATTCATACTAGATACGGGAAATTGATCAGCATTTATCGATTACTTGAAATAATAATAATAATAATAATAATAATAATAATAATAATAATATTTATTTTCATGTTTATGTACAACGGAGAGAGTACTTACAATCGTTAGGTTCGAGGGACTACATAATATACTGCATAAGGGGGTTACATGATTTCTTATAAATAACTATCAAAATTAAATTGCATGAACTCGGTGTATGAATAAAAGACATTTGAGATGAGTAGTTTTTTTACAGTTTGTTTGAATGATTTAAAGTCTAATTGTTTTATTCCTTGTGGCAGACAATTGAAGAACATCTGAGACTGGTACTCATGACTATCTTGTGTTTTACTTAATCTGCAGAACATAGTCCTGATATTATCCTTATTTCTGGTATCGTAAGTGTGTAAATCTGAATGATACGTAAGAGAGTCTAAGTTACGTTTGACGTAGCACAAACACTCCAGTATAAAAATAGAAGGCAAGGTAAGTATTCCTAGTCTAACAAATGTTTCGCGGCAATCTGCGCGATATCCTAGTCCATCAATTATTCTGATGGCTTTGCGTTGGATTGCAAAGACTCGCTGCCATAATGGGCAATGTCCCCATGCCAGAATTGCGTACGACAGATTTGCATGACAGAGTGCAAAATAAGCGTTTTTTAATACGGCAAGAGAAACATTTTCAGCAAGTCTTCGTAAAACAAAGATGTTTCTACTTAGTTTAGTTACCATGCTCTGTAGATGATGGTGGAATTGAAGTTTCGTATCCAAATGGACTCCGAGGTACTTAACAAACGGTGGATTCTCGAGATCATGAGGTTTTAAAGTTAATAATAGTTTCTCCGTTTTATTCATATTTATAGTGAGTTTGTTTATTGCACACCACCTTCTCGTTAGGTTGAAAGCATTATCAGCTTTATTAATTGTTGCGTCGAGATCCTTGTCAAAAAACAATAAAGTTGCATCATCAGCATAAAGCATGCATTCATTGTTTTTTGTGGTGAAGGAGGGGAGATCATTGATATAAATGAGAAATAAAAGAGGACCGAGAATACTTCCTTGTGGTACTCCAGCTGTAACGAGTGCTTTATCGGATAATTGATTACCAATTCTGGTGTGCTGCCACCTATTGGATAGATAAGATTGTATCAAAGTTAGACTTGGAGCGTCAAAGTTATAAATGATCTTGATCTTTTTTATTAGGAATTGATGAGGAACACAGTCGAAGGCACGTGTTAAGTCCACAAAGATTGCTCTACCATATTCACTTTCTTCAAAACAAGTTCGTACCTTCTTGACAAAAGTTAATATTGCATTACTAGTACTCAGACCACGCCTAAATCCATATTGATCTCTATAGAAAAAGTTGTTACTTTCAAAGTATTCAGAAATTCGAGAGTAAATAATTTTTTCGTAAATCTTTGAAAAAGCTGGTAGAATAGATATTGGCCGATACTAAAAATTGACTTGGAACTTTTAGGCATATTTTCGTAATATCTAGAATTCTTTGGTATGGTATACCCAGGTTTTTAGATGTGTTTTCCTTAGACCATTACCACATGTGATATCTTTCACAGCACTCCACTGCCGCCCGCACAATCTCTTCATATTAATCTTCGCACATGCAATCATGGAAAAAAGGTCGATTGGATGTTTTTCTTACATTTTTTATGAGAATATCTACACCAAAGGTCTCCTAAAGGTTGTTTCTGGGCACCCTTGTTTACTTTTAGTCACAATCATTACTGTTGATGACGACACATACTATCCAAACGCGTTGCTTGGTATTTGAAATAATAAATTTGAGTGGAACTACTAGTTATTATTACAATTACTTATGGAATTCGACAACGCATGTTCAGGGAAAATTAATTTTATTATAATGAACTCTTTAGTTTGGGCGCTAAAATTAATTGTTTTGTTTTATCAGATAAATGTCTTTGTCCTTGTCGCTGTGCTCGGTTTTAAGAACAGTTGTGTTACTTATTTTAATTTAAAGATTTTCGGATTAAATCAGAAAGTTTTCATCACCGACTTCTTTAGAAAGAAATGCATTATGAATTATTGTTCGTTCGATTATGGTCGAACTAATTCAATTTCTGTTCTTAATATTTTTAGGGGATTTAGACCCCCACCCCTCCTCCAAGAGACCCGGTTCCGTAACATAACATTACAATTCACACTTTTAACATTCAAATTTTGGACGATGGAAATACGATTTGCAGTACTCGTTACTTTATTAACCGTATTGGGAACTATTATTAGCGTAATTACTCCATTTTATATTCTTAACATTTACCGCCGGTGGTATTGTTTCCATAATGGAAAATTTAAATTATCAACTTAAACAGTGTAAGAAATAATTAATTTCATAGAAAATAACACGTTTCAGTGTTGTCGGTCAATTTAATACCACGAAACGAAATACTATTGGTTGAGTCCGGGTGGTGACAATATATAATATAAGGTGCATAGTATTCTATCGCAGTGGACACTAAACATGTCATCATCAAGAGAAGCAGTAGCAGTGGCTGTACCAAAATATTTTCGAATTGAAAGATTTTTGTTAAAATATGGCGGAATTTCAGTTGAAGGTCCTGAGAGTCTTGTATACAAGGTGTACTCATTCATAGTTATTTGCCTCTTTGTTGTTCCTTTTCCATTAACTATTTTAATTAACGCAATTATTCAAGGAAATTTTCAAGAAATCATTGTATTGTGGGTATTTGGCTTAGGATTTACGATGGGTGAGTGAATATTTTTCTAATGAATGTCTTTATTTATTTGTACATACAAATGATAAATTTTAATTTTTAGACTCCCTCGTTATCACAGAAATTTATTTTCGGCGCAAACAGTTGGCGAAAATTTTAAGCAAATTGGAAAATGCAATTTTCATGCCTGATATTAATCGACATTCATTAAAAGAGGAGGAAAAGATGCTGAATGAATGGTTC
The DNA here is from genome assembly GCA_036250285.1 of Pyrocoelia pectoralis. Lineage (NCBI taxonomy): Eukaryota > Metazoa > Arthropoda > Insecta > Coleoptera > Lampyridae > Pyrocoelia > Pyrocoelia pectoralis. The sequence goes on from CM070080.1 coordinate 7,462,679, forward strand.
CTCTCTTTTAAAACTCAAGTACGGTTTGCATATATACATATATTTAAAAAAATTAAAATTTAAGCAAAAATCCTTAGAGCGTACTATTCGTAATAGCATGTATGATAATGTTCCTTACTCCAATGGTAGTGACACTATTAAAACGATTAATGAGCTCCGACTATCGTGATTGGAAACTTGCCTGGGGACCCACACCTTTTATCAATGTTACCTACAGCCCTAATTTCGAGATTGTGTGGTTGTATCAGAATATCGGTACAATTTATATATGTGTCAATATGGTGCCCATTTTTTTAATCATGTTTGGTACTTTGTCCTTTATTTCCGTGCAATTTAAAATGTTGCATATTTATTTAAGAAAATTGGCAACGTTTTCAGGCGAAGAGTCTTCTGAGGTGAGATATTGTTGTGTTTTATCTTTATAGATTTGTATTTTTAGAACAAACCCGTTATTCTAATAAACATGGAGAGGGCAATAAATTATCACTTGCAAATTACAAATTTGGCAAAGGACATTGAAACATTCTTTCATAGACCTTTTTTACTTATATTCATGGTAATATTGTCTATAATGTGTCTGGAAGTCTATCGTGCATCACTAGTAAGATTATTGCTGACGTTTCGCTTGTGACTTGTAGTTACGTTGGCCTTTCTAGACCTCCATACGTGATAGTAATTTTTTTATGATTTTGAACGAATTTCTTACTACATACTGTTTAGTAATAGCTATTTGTTATTATGGAGAAGAAATTGCTTTTAACAGCGAAGAAGTTGGAAATCTTGCATATCAAATGGATTTTGTAGGAACGGACCTACGTTTTCAAAAAAATATAATTTTAATGATTAGAAGAAGCCAAAATGTTATTCGAATGAGGGCGGGTGGTTTAATAGAGATATCGATGGAAACTGTGGTGTGGGTAAGTATTACATTATTATTGGAGACGATTTTTTCAAATTGCATTTTCCGCTATAGATCCTACGTGCAGCCTTTTCCGCTTTCATGATGTTACGCACCGTCAATGCACCGGAAGCTTAAATGAGAAAAATAGTATTATCAAATGTTTATAGTCACTAATAAATGCTACAATGTATGGTACACAATAAAATATTGTCAATGCAACATGTAATTGAGTCTAATTTAATAATTCTATTCCTTTCAAGTCTAAAGTACCTAATATGATAGATCTAAATCCCAAAAATACAGGATTCCGTGTAGAATGCAAAATGGACGAAAATAATCCCTCCTCTCCAAATATAATAAGAAGAAATTTTCTTGTTTTTACATGCTCCTAGTGTGACAGGGTGATAATCCGGCGCTTATCTTTCAGCAAGGGAGGAGCACCGCTACACATCTGTTTGGATGTGCATTACACCACCTCCGCCCCTTATACTCTTCAAAAACCTATTGAATTCCATCTGCTGTAGTAGATGCCATTGATCAACAGATGGCCCAACGTGTTTGGAAAGGGTTTGATTGTTGTATTAACGTACGCCGTGTGAGAAGGGCAGGATATACTGAAGCATTTATGATTATCACACGAAAACTTATTGAGTTATTCTTTTAAGTCTATTATTTCATTGTCACATATTGTGCATAAAGCAGTAACATGAAATAGGTATCTAAAATCTTTTGTAGTAGCACATTGCTTCATTCCAAACCGAAAATTTTGTTAAATTCCGACATTATTTCACCCACATTTCAAAAAATAATCAAAAAAACATCTACTTATTTAAACCGCTTATCGTTCGTGCCACCATCCAAAAGACAAGACAGGCCTTAAATATGTCGATGCTAAAGTGGTCGATTCGTTGATGTTATAGCTGCAATCAGATAAGATGAAACCACTTTTGGACAGATGCAGACTTTTTAAGAAAAACACAATGTGTTTTGTATGAATAATGATGTCCAAAGAAATGAATAGCACAATTTAATCAAAAAAAAACTCTCAAACACTTTATTTCTTGACGTTCCAAATAAAAAGTACAACTCTTACTATAATAGTTATTTTTGTATCTAGTGCGCGAAATGCCACTTTGGTAATTGAGAACTGATTTATTTAACGAGGCGCAGCCGAGTTAAAAAAATAGTCGAGATCACCAAAAGTATTTCGCGCACGAGATGCACACAAAATTTTTTCCACAAACGCAAACGAAACGTGAAGAATTTGACAATTACTTTAACGTTAAAATACAAAACTCTCATCTAGTTTGCGTGCAGTGCGTACTTTGCGCCTGGCGTCGTCATTTCGGGCACGCTGTCATGGTAACGTAGGTAAGTGAAAAAAGTGTCACTTCGCGTATTGTTATCGATGCGCAAACCTTGTCATTTTTTGACGTTTGTAGAAAAAAAATAAAAAATTTTCATTGCTTAATAACGAGTAGCCCTATTACAGCTCGGCCCGTCCTGACCTTGCATTACCCCAATGCAATCTTCGTTTTCATTGTGGGAATTTTCATTACTCTCATAACTGTTATCATCATCATCTTCTTCGCGACTTCGCCTACACTATCGTCGTCTTCTTCAACCGTTTGGGTGGCAACACCGATGTGTACGGCTTTTGCTTAACTTTGTGCATTGGTATGTCAGTTATTACGTACCGGTCGTTATCGAAAACTTGTTTTATCATATCTTTTCCATTTTTTGTAATTCTATATCTCGATTCTGAAAAATCTCAATATCCCTGTTCATATCATGATCTAATGCAGTTACCATGTAACATCTACTAAGTGCGTCGACATGTAGCTTGTAGCATATACTTCTTGTATTCTGTGTTCAATAACGTGATCGAATTCTTCAAAGTTCGCAAACATTTCTGTCAAATCTCCTTTAAATTCGGTCCATTCCAGTGTATAAAATTCATCAGATGCATCATACCATTTTTTTACGTTTCCAACAAATGTGTTGTTCGCCAATATCTTAATGGTTTTGTCATCTCCTTTAGATCTTCGACTCGTCGTAACCATTGTTCTACGTCTACCTTCTCCTTATCATTACCAAATGTAGGTATTTGCGTAGCAATTTCATTGTAAGGGATTTTTCTAGTAACTTCGGCGCTCGTCGAAGCCATCGAAACTTGAGGTTGAGAAATAGCTTGTCCACGTAATTGAGACAATTCTTTGTCACGGCTCTGAATCATCGTTAACATAGTCTTCGTCTAAACGATCTTCATTTCCATATCGCGTTCGCAACGCTCTAACGCGCTCAAATCTTATTCCGCTCCATAAGCTCCACATACGTAATTGGCACTTCCGACTACTCCGCCTACTACAACAACAAAAATAATGAAAATCAGAGACTCTACACATTGTGGATTACAGTATCACCTCGGATATTGACAAGTGAATAAAGGGGATTATCAAACGACAAAGATAACATCTTGTCTTCAACAAGTTGACTTGCACAAGTTGCAAATACCACAACTTCTTTTGTTAATAAAATCGCGACAATCAAGTTCTCCACAAAAATGTGAATAGTTATAGTCTCTTTAGACGGGTACAAATCTCATCCGACTAAATTGATCGGGTCCATAGTGGTTGTAAAGATGTTGAGGGCTCGAAATGGGGTGTAAATTTAAATTAGAAGCCAGAAGCCTGATGATGATACTATGTATCGAAACTAGTCGCCTGTAATGTAATTAATTAATTCATTAGTATATTAAAAAATACATTGGGAAGGTTGCATGATTTTCTTCTTCTATTGAGTCTCATCCGACTGTTCATTTAAACAAATTCTGCGGAGAATATAAGATAACTTACACCCCTCGATCCCTGAACGGTGAGGGGTTTGGACCACTGTGCAAGTTAAATGGAAAAAAGCTGTGTCTAAATATAGGGTGATAATCAGATAACCAAATCATGTAAACCCATGACACTGTTAGATTAATAAAAGACACAAAAACAAAGTTCAATGCTATTGCTCAAAATAATCTTAAGAAGAAATAATTCATACTAGATACGGGAAATTGATCAGCATTTATCGATTACTTGAAATAGTAAAAATTGACTTTGAACTTTTAGGCATATTTTCGTAATATCTAAAATTCTTTGGTATGGTATACCCAAGTTTTTAGATGTGTTTTCCCTAGACCATTACCATTTACCACATGTGATATCTTTCACAGCACTCCACTGCCGCCCGCACAATCTCTTCTTATTAATTTTCGTACATGCAATAATGGAAAAAAGGTCGATTGGATGTTTTTCTTGCATTTTTTATGAGAATAACTACACCAAATGTTTCCTAAAGCTTGTTTCTGTGCACCCTTGTTTACTTTCAGTCACAATCAATACTGTTGATGACGACACATACTATCCAAACGCGTTGCTTGGTATTTAAAATAATACATTTGAGTGGAACTACTAGTTATTATTACAATTACTTATGGAATTGGACAACTCAAGTTCAGGGAAAATTAATTATAATTGACTCTTTAGTTTGAGCGCTAAAATTAATTATTTTGTTTTATCTGATATATGTCTTTGTCCTTGTGGTTCTCGATTTTAAGACAACAAAATTAATTTAATTTAAAGGTTTTCGAACTGAACCAGAAAGTTTTCAGCTGCGACTTCTTTAAAATGAATTATTGTTCATTCGATTACGGTCGAACTAGTTCAATTTGTGTTCGTGAAAGAATTATCATCTTAATATTTTTATTGGATTTAGATCCCTCCTCCTCCAAGAGACCCCACCCCACCCCCGACTAACATAAGATTACAATTCACACTTTTAACATTCAAATTTTGGACGATGGTAATGCGATTTGCAGTACTTTATTAACCGTATTGAAAAAATCTACTACAGTTGTTTTCATACAAATGTATGACTATTGTACGCTATTAATACTCTATATTCTTTACATTTATTGCCGGTGGTATTGATTCCATAACGGAAAATTTAAATTATCAACTTAAACAGTGTGACAAATAATTAATTTCATAGAAAATAACACGTTTCAATGTTTTCGGTCAATTTAATACCACGAAACGAAATACTATTGGTGGAGTGTGGGTGGTGTACTTGAGAATACTTATATAAGGCAATTAGTATTCCATAGCAGTGGACACTAAACATGTTATCATTAACAGAAGCAGTATCAGCCTCAGTACCAAAATATTTTCGAATGGAAAGGGTTTTCTTAAAATATGGCGGAATTCCAGTTGACGGTTCTGAAAGTCTTGCATGTAAAGTGTATTCATTCATAGTTTTCTGCCTATTTGTTGTTCCTTTTCCATTAACCATTTTGATTAACTTGATTATTCAAGGAAATTTTCATGAAGTTATTGTGTTGTGGATATTTGGTTTAGGATTAACGATTGGTGAGCGAATATTTTTCTAATGAATATCTTTACTTTGTTTCTCTTTATATACATATTAATGATAAATTTTAATTTGTAGACTCCTTCATAGCCACAGACGTTTATTTTCGGCGCAAACAGTTGGCGAAAATTTTAAGCAAATTGGAAAATGAAATTTTCATGCCGGATATTAATCGACACTCATTAGAAGAGGAGGAAAAGCTGCTGAATAAATGGTCCTCCTCTTATAAAATTCAAGTACCGTTTGCACACATTCTTAAAAAATAAAATCTAAGCAATAGATTTTAGAGGGTACTATTCGTAACAGGATACATGACAATTGTCCTTATTCCAATGGTAGTGACACTAATCAAACGATTAATGAGCTCAGACTATCGTGACTGGAAACTAGCCTGGGGAACCACAACTTTGATCAGTGTTACCTACAGCCCCAATTTTGAGATTGTGTGGTTGTATCAGAATATCGGTATGATTTATTTATGTGTCACTATGGTGCCCATTTATTTAATCATGTTTGGTACTTTGTCCTTTATTTCCGTCCAGTTTAAAATGTTGCATATTTATTTAAGAAAATTGTCAAAGTTTTCAGACGAAGAATCTTCTGAGGTGAGATATTGTTGTGTTTTATCTTTATACATTTGTATTTTTAGAATAAACCCCTTATTCTAATAAACATGGAGAGGGCTATTAATTATCACTTGCACATTACAAATTTGGCCAAGGAAATTAAATCATTCTTTCATACACCTTTTTTACTTATATTCATGGTAATATTGTCCATTATGTGTCTAGAAGTTTATCGTGCATCACTAGTAAGATTATTGCTAACGTTTCGCTTGTGACTTGTAATTACGTTGGCCTTCTAGATCTCCATACGTGATAGCACTTTTTTAATGATTTTGATCGAAACACTTACTGCATACAGTGTAGTAATAGCTATTTGTTATTATGGTGAAGAAATTGCTTTTAACAGCGGAGAAGTTGGAAATGTTGCATATCAAATGGATTTTGTAGGAAGGGGCCTACGTTTTCAAAAAAATATAATTTTCATGATTAGAAGAAGCCAAAATGTTATTCGAATGAAGGCGGGTGGTTTATTAGAAATATCGATGGAAACTATGGTGTGGGTAAGTATGACATTATGGGAGACGATTTTTTCAAATTACGTTTTTCGCTGCAGATCCTACGTACAGCCTTTTCTGCCTTCATGATGTTACGCACCGTCAATGCACCGGAAGATTAAATGAGTAAAATAGTACCTATTATCAAATGTTTATAGTCACTAAATGCTACAATGTATGGTACACAATAAAATATTATCAATGCAACATGTAATTGAGTCTAATTTAATAATTCTATTTCTTTCAAGTCTAAAGTACCTAATAGAACTAAATCCCAAAGATACAGGATTCCGTGTAGAATGCAAAATGGACGAAAATAATCCCTCCTCTCCAAATACAATAAGAAGAGATTTTCTTGTTTTTACATGCCGCCAGGGGTGAGCAGTCACAAAATACTTGTATTGAAAATACAGTATTTGAAATTCATTTGTATTTTGTATTTTGTATTTGATGATTTTTCCCTAAAGTATTTTGTATTTCAAATACTCTCTAATGAGCATTTTGAATTTTGCATTTGAAATACATTAATGTACGTATTTTGCCCACCGCAATGTTATAAGTACGATAGGTTCAGAGTGAATTCTAAGTACACATTTTCAAGAACTTACCTATAAAACTTTCCTAGAAACATCTAACTAAATCTCCCAAAAAACACCCCGTATGCGTATAGGTATTTTTGTATTTCAAATATTGTATTTGTATTTTGTATTTTTAAAAATAATATGAAAGTATCTCGTATTTTGTATTTCAAATACATTTCTAGGAATATTTTGTAATTTGTATTTGAAATACGTTAGTGCATGTATTTTGCCCAGGTCTGCTATTCTGCTAGTGTGACCCGGTGATAATTCAGCGCTTATCTTTCAGCAAGGGGGAGTACCGCTACACATCTGTTTCGATGTGCATTACACTACCTCCGCCCTTTATACTCTTCAAAAACCTATTAAATTCCATCTGCTGTAGTAGATGCCATTGATCAACAGATGGCCAAACGTGTTTGGAAAGGGTTTGATTGTTGTATTAACGTACGTCGTATGAGAAGGGCAGGATATACTGAAGCATTTATGATTATCACACGAAAACTTATTGAGTTACTCTTTTAATAGTCTAATATTTCATTGTTACATATTGAGAATAAAGTAATAACATGAAATATCTAAAATCTTTTGTAGTAGCACAGTAGGTAGATTGCTTCATTCCAAACCGAAAATTCTGTTAAATTCCGACATTATTTCACCCACATTTCCAAAAATAATCAAAAAAAAACATTTACAAACATTTAAACCGCTTATCGTTCGGGCCACTATCCAAAAGACAAGACAGGTCTTAAATATGTCGATGCTAAAGTTGAGAGTTTTTTTGACTAAATTGTGCTATTAATTTCGTCAAAAAAACTCTCAAATAACGCTTTATTTCTTGACGTTCCAAATAAAAAATACAACTCTTACTTACTATAAAAAATAAAAAAATTTCATTGCCTAATAACGAGTAGGGCTACTACAGCTCGGCCCTTCCTCACCTTGCATTGCCCCAATGCAATCTTCGTTTTCATTGTGGGAATTTTCATTACTCTCATAACTGTTATCATCATCATCTTCTTCGCCTACAATATCGTCGTCTTCTTCAACCGTTTGGGTGACAACACCGATGTGTACGGCTTTTGCTTAACTTGGTGCATTGGTATGTCAGTTATTACATACCGGTCGTTATCCAAAACTTGTTTTGTTCATATCATGATCTAATGCAGTTACCATGTAACATCTACTAAGTGCGTCAGCATGTAGCATGTATTCTGTGTTTAACAACGTAATCGAAATCATCAAAATTCGCAAACACTTCTGTTAAATCTCCTTTAAATTCGGTCCATTCCAGTGTATCCAATTCATCAGATGCATCATATCATTTCTTTACGTTTCCAACAAATGTGTTGTTCGCCAATATCTTAATGGTTTTGTCATCTCCTTTAGATTTTCGACTCGTCGTAACCATTGTTCTACGTCTACCTTCTCTTTATCATTACCAAATGTAGGTATTTGCGTAGCAATTTCATTGTAATAATTCTTTGTCACGACTCTGAATCATCGTTAGAATAACATATTCTTCGTCTAGACCATATCTTCATTTCCAAATTGCGTTCGCAACGCTCTAACGCGCTCAAATCTTCTTCCGCTCCATCAGCTCCACATACGTCATTTTGGCACTTCCGACTTCCATTTCAATTTTGTTCTTCTTTGGCAATTTAGCTAATACACGTTTTATAGAGGTACTACAACACAGGGTTTTGATTCTACACAATACGTCGTGTAAACTTCAATGAACGAAAGAACACAATACACGATCTTTGTCTTAATCCTTATCCCACTTCTGAACTTTAATCAAAAAAACTCTCAAACGCTTTATTTCTTGACATTCCGAATAAAAAGATCTCACTTACTATAAAAAATACAAAATTCTCATTGGCTATAGTAACGACGAAGTACTACAACAAGAAAAATAATGAAAATCAGAGACTCCTACACATTGGGGATTACAGTATCACCTCGGATATTGACAAGTGAATAAAGGGGATTTTCAAACGACTTGTCTTCAACAAGCTGACTTGCACAAGTTGCAAATACCAAAACTTCTATTGTTAATAAAATCGCGACAATCAAGTTTTCCACAAAAAAGTAGAATAGTTATAGTCTCTTTAGACGGGTACAAACCTCATCCCACTAAATTGATCGGGTCCATAGTGGTTGTAAAGATGTTGAGGGCTCGAAATGGGGTGTAAATTTAAATTAGAAGCCAGAAGCCTGATGATGATACTATGTATCGAAACTAGTCGCCTGTAATATAATTAATTAATTCATTAGTATATGAAAATATACATGGAGAAGGTTGCGTGATTTTTTTCTTCTATTGAGTCTCATCCGACTGTTCATTTAAACAAATTCTGCGGAGAATGTCAGAGTATAAGATAACTTACACCCCTCGATCCCTGAACGGTGAGGGGTTTGGACCACTGTGCAAGTTAAATGGAAAAAATCTGTGTCTAAATATAGGGTGGTAATCAGATAACCAAATCATGTAAACCCATGACACTGTCCGATTAATAAAAGACACAAAGACAAAAGACAAAGACAAAGACAAAGACAAAGACAAAATAATCTTAAGAAGAAATAATTCATACTAGATACGGGAAATGGATCAGCATTTATAGATTACTTGAAATAGTAAAAATTGACTTTGAACTTTTAGGCATATTTTCGTAATATCTAGAATTCTTTGGTATGGTATACCCAGGTTTTTAGATGTGTTTTCCCTAGACCATTACCACATGTGATATCTTTCACAGCACTCCACTGCCGCCCGCACAATCTCTTCTTATTAATCTTCGCACATGCAATCATGGAAAAAAGGTCGATTGGATGTTTTTCTTGCATTTTTTATGAGAATAACTACACCAAAGGTTTCCTAAAGGTTGTTTCTGTGCACCCTTGTTTACTTTTAGTCACAATCAATACTGTTGATGACGACACATATACTATCCAAACGCGATGCTTGGTATTTAAAATAATAAATTTGAGTGGAACCACTAGTTATTATTACAATTACTTATGGAATTCGACAACTCAAGTTCAGGGAAAATTAATTATTTTGTTTTATCGGATATATGTCTTTATCCTTGTGGTGCTCGATTTTAAGACAACAAAATCAATTTAATTTAAAGGTTTTCGGACTGAACCATCAGAAAATTATCAGCTGCGACTTCTTTAAAATGAAATGCATTATGAATTATTGTTCGTTCGATTACGGTCGAACTAGTTCAATTTGTGTTCGTGAAAGAATTATCTATGATCTTAATATTTTTAATGGATTTAGATCCCTCCTCCTCCAAGAGACCCCGCCCCCGACTAACATAAGATTACAATTCACACTTTTAACATTCAAATTTTGGACGATGGAAATACGATTTGCAGTACTTTATTAACCGTATTGAATACATCTACTACAAACTACAGTTGTTTTCATACAAATTTAAGCTTAATTAATACTCCACTTTATGTTCTTTACATTTATTGCCGGTGGTATTGATTCCATAATGGAAAATTTAAATTATCAACTTAAACAGTGTGAGAAATAATTAATTTCATAGAAAATAACACGTTTCAGTGTTTTCGGTTAATTTAATACCACGAAACGAAATACTATTGGTGGAGTCCGGGTGGTGTACTTGAAAATATATAAAGGTGAATAGTAGGTATTCTATCGCAGTGGGAACTAAAGATGTCATCATCAACAGAACCAGTAGCGGTCGCAGTACCAAAATATTTTCGAATGGAAAGGGTTTTCTTAAAATATGGCGGAATTCCAGTTGACGGTTCTGAAAGTCTTGCATCTAAAGTCTATTCATTCATAGTTTTCTGCCTATTTGTTGTTCCTTTTCCATTAACCATTTTGATTAACTTGATTATTCAAGGAAATTTTCATGAAGTTATTGTGTTGTGGATATTTGGCTTAGGATTTACGATGGGTGAGTGAATATTTTCCTAATGAACATCTTTGTTTATTTGTACAAATAAATGATATAAATTTTAATTTGTAGACTCATTCATAGCCACAGACGTTTATTTTCGGCGCAAGCAGTTGGCGAAAATTTTAAACGAATTGGAAGATGAAATTTTCATGCCTGATATTAATCGACACTCATTAGAAGAAGAGGAAAATCTGTTGAATAACTGGTCCTTCTCTTATAAATCTCAAGTACCGTTCGCATATATTTTTAAAAAATAAAATCTAAGAAAATGTTTTAGAGGGTACTATTCGTAATAGGATGTTTGATAAGCATTATTATTCCAATGGTAGTGACACTAATAAAACGATTAATGAGCTCGGACTATCGTGATTGGAAACTTACCTGGGGAACCACAGCATTTATCAATGTTACCTACAGTCCCAATTTTGAGATTGTGTGGTTGTATCAGAATATCGGTATGATTTATATATGTGTCACTATGGTGCCCATTTTTTTAATCATGTTTGGTACTTTGTCCTTTATTTCTGTCCAGTTTAAAATTTTGCATATTTATTTAAGAAAATTGGCAACGTTTTCAGACGAAGAGTCTTCTGAGGTGAGGTATTGTTGTGTCTTATCTTTATAGATTTGTATTTTTAGAACAAACCCCTTATCCTAATAAACATGGAGAGGGCAATTAATTATCACTTGCACATAACAAATTTGGCCAAGGAAATTGAAACATTCTTTCATAGACCTTTTTTATTTGTATTCATGACAATATTGTCTCTAGTGTGCCTAGAAGTCTATCGTGCATCACTAGTAAGATTACCTATTGCTAACGTTTCACTTGTGACTTGTAGTTATCTTGGCCTTTCTAGATCTCCTTACGTGATAGCAGTTTCTTAATGATTTTGACCGAAACACTTACTTTATACTCGTTGGTAATAGGTATTTGTTATTATGGAGAAGAAATTGCTTTTAACAGCCAAGAAGTAGGAAATCTTGCATATCAAATGGATTTTGTAGGAACGGACCTACGTTTTCAAAAAAATATAATTTTCGTGATTAGAAGAAGCCAAAATGTTATTCGAATGAAGGCGGGTGGTTTAATAGAGATATCGATGGAAACTATGGTGTGGGTAAGTATTACAATATTGGAGACGATTTTTTCAAATTACATTTTTCGCTGCAGATCCTACGTACAGCCTTTTCTGCCTTCATGATGTTACGCACCGTTAATGCACCCGAAGCTTCTGAGTAAAATAGATAGTATTAGCAAATGTTTATATTGAGTAGATGCTATTATGTATGGTACCTACACAATAAGAGATTGTCAATGCAATATATTATAATTTATTGTACGAGTTGCCCTAATTTGATTATCATATCTAAGTAATGATATACCTAAATGTGTAATTTAGCTATAACCAAAAAATAAAGAACTGCGTATAATTGGGTGCAAATATTTTCAAAAATTGATGTGAATAAGTGCTCATTAGCATAGTTTCTACGGGTTTTTAAAATACTATGATTACCCATAGTTCTTAGAGTTCAATATTATATTTTTCCTTGTAGAACAATTTGATTTTGACTTTCAAACTTTTCCGTACTTGTGAAAGTACTTTTCAGAAGATAATGAGTATAATGACTGAAGGAACACGGCAATTACAATTAAAATTAGATATCAAAGGATCTTAAAATATTCACAGGGTACACAAATTAGGTTGTATTTACGAGTGCATCTGCAACAAATTAAAAGGTACCGTTTCATTGCACAGCAAAGCAACTATATCATCTATCTATATAGCGTTTATTGCATTCACAGAAGATACAAGGCTGATTCAATGAAAACGTATCTTTAGTTCATAAAAAACCTTTTAAGAAATATATTTACCGCAATTAAGACAAATGCCCCATACCTCATCAACCGATGTATACCTTGCTCATAGAATTCTTCTGGTTGGTAGATACTTGAAGAACTCTTTCACGGCGTTTTGCACTTCTGCATCTTTCTGAAACCGGTTACCTTTTAATACAATTTTCAATGGCCCAAAGATATGGAAATCACAAGGCGATAAATGTTTCCATTTGTTTTCTGCAGACTGTCCCTTACTACATTGGCAACATGGAACCGCACATTGATGTGGAGCAAAATGGCAAGTGAAAGCATTCCTGGACGTTTTAGTCTAATTACTCGATGAAACGTGTTGGGAGTTTCATTGTAGGTACAGGTTCGCATTAATATTGACTTTTGGCAGTTTTAAACTATGTGTGTAGCTTAGAGTCCTTCATGACCGAAAATAATTACCTTACCTGCGGAAGGTTTTAAACTTCTTTGGTGTGATGAATTTGCATGCTTCCATAGCATCGATGTCAACCCATTGGATGTTTCAAAATAACACCAAATTTCGTCACTAGCAGTTATTGGCAAGAAAAAAATAAATATTACCACTTTAGCTGTACTCCCCGAAGTGTTGAAAGGACAAGCCCATTCTCAAGAGTTTTGGGTCTTCGGGCAAAAGGATGTAACCGAGTTTGTGTACGATATTACGGACAGATTCTATACTTGTGGTCTATTGATGCACTGCCCAATGCATCAGACTGCAGTTTATCATTCGTCCCCTTCTTTTCATTGCTAAATTTTCGATACCATTTTTCCACAGTTGGATACGCAATACATCGATTACCATACAATGTTTCCATTTTCGTATGAATTTATAAGTGAACAAGACTCGCATAATTAATTTTCTCTAAACATACGTTATAGAACTCCGTGAATAATTATATTAATAACAAGTACCTAATTCTATTCAAATGTTTCATTTTAGATACAACCCAACGATTTTCGACGAATTGAACAAACGACAAGACATTTTCGAAAAATCGCCGCCAAATGTATGAGCTTTGGGAAAACCCAGCAAACAGATTTATATATAAAATACATATAAATTGTATAAGAGCTTTTTAGATTTATATAAAACTAGAAGAAAAATAAGAGATACTTAAAATAATATATAGGTATGTCTATTAGATGTAAATTCTTTATATCTGTAGTATATGAATTTATATACGTTTTATGTAATATTCACATAAAAAATATTAGTTGTAAAAGCGTTGCGATGACCAAATGGCAGCTACTCGAGCATAATGTAATTATTACCAATGTACAAAATTATTTAAGCAGTTTCATACAAAAAAATGGAAAAACTACATTTTTACGTGCAACTGTACTTTTAATTAACTTAATTCTTGCACGAACCCGTTTTTACCTGAACTGAAAGTCGACAGTTTATTATGATATTATATACTTGCTTGAAAAGTTTCCGTTAACCGGATTCGAACCGTTGCGGGTGGGCGTTGCAAATTCCGAAATCCGACATGTGTTTTCTTTGTATCCGACATTGTACCACTGCGCTAATCTGAAACATTCCTTTTTTTTACATCGTTCTTCTTAACTTTGCGCTGTTTCGCGAGTTTAAATTATGTTTGATTATATCGTTGAGTGAAGTCTTATTCAATGATTATACCTATAGTTGGGCCAATGGATCTTTACCGATGTATGTTCACATACAACGACGTGCGTATCTGTCATTCGCCTACTTCATTACTAAAAACAAACAAGGACAAACTGACTGAGATTTGCAGTTTGTCTTTGTTTATTTTTAGTAATAAAGTAGTCGAATGACAGATACGCACGTCGTTGTATGTGAACATGAACATATAGATCGGTAAAGATCCATTGGCCGAACTATACCTTTATGTTAAAAATGACCAGGATTTAATTTATTTTATATTATTTATTTTCTATATAAATTAGACGTATTTTAGTCGATACGGATCTAATATTAAAGGTACGTGAACTACAATTTTTGGCGTTATAGAAAACCCGCGCGTGCGATTAATTATGCGGCGCAAATAGAAACGGACTTTTATTTTCGACAATATAATATATGTAATGATAATTTATAATTATATTTACAGAAGGCATACATCAAAAATATGTAATACTTCTTACATATAAGATTTTACATATAACTTACATAAATCTAATCATATAAATATGACAGCACATAAATTTCATGGGTAATATGTAATTATCAATATGTATATATTATATGAATTTCTGTATACAGAATATCCGTAAGTTTCTATACTATTATGTAAAATATACGTAATCTGTGACATACGGTTTATATAACTTTATTAAAGAACACTTACATACTTGATATATAAAAAAGCATATGTAGGGGTATTTACTTCAATCTTATATATGTTGTATGTATATTTATATGTGTTTTTGCTGGGAAGGTAAGATCGAGTAAGTGCCTACAGCATGTTAATCGCGAAATTACGTGCATTATGTCCCCAGGTAGTTTTCTCAGATGAGGAAAAGTTCAACCTTGTGGCCCGGATAGATTCAATCACAACTGTAAGAATCTGCGGAAAGATCCGATGACATTTTCAACAAGAAACTTAGGCAGCGGTTCAGTCATGATTGGGGCCGGAAAGGCTTCGCTCGCTTTCTACAGCATCAGAGAGCACAACTCATATTTCAACAAGATAACGCCGCCATTCACGCGGCCAGAAGCACAAAGCTCTGGCCGGTTTTGGATTGGCCATTACGAAACCCGGATCTCAATCCAATTGAGAACTTATGGGGAATAATCGTGCAAGGGGTATACCGCAGAGGGAAAAAGTATGACACGGTCGCAGAGGTCAATATTGCAATCCAGAAAGCTTGGGACAACGTGAAGCCGGAAACACTGGTAAAGCTTGTGCGTAGCATATCTCATCGGGAGTTTGAGTTGATTGAGAAGCACTGAAAGACGACTTCTTATTAGTTTTTGTTGTGTTTTGTACCAAAAATAAATGAGTTTATCTTGGTTGCCTTTATCATTATGTCCCAGCGAAATAGGGTCATTTTGCAAAACGTGACCAAGAATTTCTTGATATTCCCTATGTCTTTCTTGGTTTTTACGTTTTTCGCGGTTTGTCGACGCGCTCTTTCACGTGGTAACACTCCTTTTGCGCAAAAGTTTATCTGCAGTAAGATATGACCAACAAAAGGGGTGCCTTTATCATTATGTCTGTGTCTCAGTGTCTGTATGTATAACTTTAACCTTGATCTCGATCGAATGATTCTTACTGAATACAAAGCCAAGATAAAAACTTTTAAACAGCATATCGATGTTTTTTGAATTCTCTCTAAATTTATACATTTTATGGATCAATTCCGCAAACTGATATCAAAGTAACAAAAATGTTAAGTTCGAAATCTAACAAACGGCGTAACGATTTTGCAAATCGTTTAATTACATCATCTTAGATGATGTGTTGGTCATAAATGAGATGAAAAGTATAGATAGCCACAGCAGGATCGTTTTCCATAAAATAATTGAGCTGTTCAATGCCTACGATATTCTGCCATAAAAAACACATTCTCCAACTCTTTTACTAATCCCTATCGAGTGGTGTCTTGTTCACCCATCAATCGGAGCAACTACCCTTTGTACATTTATTATTTCATTAGGGGAAATTTGAAACAGCGCAGTGTACAACTGTACACTGTATTTATCAGTCAAATATTCGACTATCTATACTATTATGATTACGGTTACGTGACGCAAGTTACAAATATAACCCATTTGTATGATAACCATGAAAGCTATCACTTGTTTAATTTTAGCTATAACTTACTTGAAAGTAAATGGATTAATATCTAATAATGTCATTGACTTAACATGGCCTTTTAATAATAAGACAATCTCCTGGGGCGCTGGTAAAAAATTCGAAATTACCAAAGAAAATTTTGTGGATGGACCCGATGGTACCTGGTAAGCGATTTTTCTTACGGTTACGATTAGTTGATCACGCCTGTTTTAAGGTATGGATCCAGGGAGTTCGCGTTAGCTGAACATAGCGGAACCCATCTAGACGCGCCTTACCATTTCTATAAGAATGGGTGGAAAGTAGACGAAATACCCCTATCCCGCTTAATAGCAACATGTTGTGATGAATTATAGCACCAAAAATGATCTGAGCTTTGCGTTTTAGGTGTTAAAATTAATCTATCTGAAGAAACTGAAAAATTCGGGCATAAAGCCCGTTTATTGCCGAAACACTTGAATGACTGGGAACAACGCAATGGTCCTGTACCTCCCAATTCTGTCATTTTAGTATATTTTAACTGGGGGCAATATTATCATAATGAATCCAAGTACCTAGGTGGAGAAAACTCCACTCTCTACAGGTTTCCAGGTAACGCGAGAGCATAACTCTGTTCGCGAAACTTACTCTAATTACAGCGTTATCCCCACAAGCAGCCCAATGGATTGCCGATAGTAATAAAGTGGTAGGAGTAGGATTGGACACACCGGGAATCGATCCTGGTGAGGGGCCTCCAACAAAGCCGGTACATACAATATTAGCTAAAAATCAAATATACGCATTGGAGAATGTTAAAATTCCCCCCGATTTTCCTGGTAAGTTTTTTATTAGATTCTCTACACGTTCTGGTAAAGTTTACGAAATACAAATATATTCTGTCAATCTTCCTCTCCGTTTAAATGATTTCCTTTTTAGAAAAGGGAGCGCAACTGCTTTCCATGCCGATGCTTTTGAGCGGAGGGACAGGAGCCCCAGTGAGAATTATCTCCGACGTGAGCAATAAATAGTTAAATCTATTATATCAAGTATACTTAGTAGAGCAACACAGAGTTGATATGAATTTACAAAACCTAAATAAAAGTTTATTTCAAATTCATAAACCTTTTCAGTTATAGTTTGCTCACGTGAACCGTAAGCTTGCTCTAACAATTTTGTTTTACATATTTTTCTACTAATAACCAAACTTATTAAAAAATAACAATAATTCGTGAGCGTCTCCTAACAACTTGTGGAGCCTTCTAAAGGAGGGTGAGAAATTTAAAGTGAATATTTGGAATAAAAAAGTACTTCATGGCACCATCTATAAGGAGCTCCAGCTCGCTTAAGAAGCATTTTTGGACTAAGGTAATTTGGGTTAAATCGACATAAAATAATGTCTACTAACTGGGATTTTCCTTTGGCACCTTCATTTCTGGACACCCTGTATTTATGGACAACAATAAGGTTTTCTTTGGTAGATGGTTACTATATCGCTAAATTTGTCACTTGGAAAGAACACAAGTTCATCATTTCACCTCCCGGTGACGATGACATCTCCAAAACTAAACTCTGTAGTACCCGCCTCTGACTTTGTGGAAGAACTTGGGAATTTTATGGTATGTTAAGTATTCTGGCCTTTAATAGGATATGGATTCTGGATTACGATGGGAGGGTGGTCAGAAGTCCACGCGCACGCAAGCCCCTGATTAGAGTCGTTCAGCTCCGCAACGTCACTCAAGCCATCCCACACGTGAGATAAACCTGAGGATGCTACTCTGATCTTACCTATGTCCGGTCAGGATTCCCCCAACATGGATCGTCTTAATTCGACGAGTACGGGACACTCACAAAGTATGTATTGTACTGTCTCGTCGTCTGTGTAGCATCCTCTACAGATGGTGATTCGACCAAGCCCATGCGGTGCATGTGCTTGTTAAGTTTACAGTGCCCAGAAGGTATGCCCACAAGTAGCCGCAGGTTCTTTCTGGATAGCCTTGTGCAAAAATACGGCACGCTACGAGATAGTCCTCTGAAGGCCTCTCTCGCGTGACGGCAGTCTGACATCAAGTTCCACCTAGCCTTGTGTTGGCTTGGGTGTCTTGAGTTATTAAGTTGTTTACTGATGCTGTAAGTGGAAGAGCCGGCTCTGGACCATAAAACAGTTGTTTTGAGGCCAGTCGGCTTATTGGCTTTTTCGTTGCCTAATGTCTATTGTTGAACTGAAGGGTATTGCTGTTTGTCACTTGTTCTAGTACTTGGTGCGGCTCTACTATCACTGGAAATTCTGATAATTTTATTCTTTAAATATTTTAAAATAAAATATAATGTTCTTCAATATACAACTTCTTGCAATTATCTTTATACGGTGTGTCCCAATAAACAACAACACTCAGCCTGTTGCTCATTGATCCAATATTTTATGCAGCTCAGGCATTGACAAATGAAAATATATACACATTGCAACCCCTGGAGCTAAACAAACCGGAGAGAATGTCATCTGCTAGTGGTAAAGAATTCCACAAAGTTGAGGAAAACGAAACTAGCAGTTTGTTAAATAAAATGAACAAACGAAGAAATGTCAAGACAACTGACCCTCAACCACAACACTAGGTAATAACGACAGCGCCCTAACGGTACCTAAGAACCAAAATTCTCTTTTTTCTTCTTTTATTCGCTGATGATGGCAGCATTCTTATTCTTTGCGTTTTACTCTACACTCGTTACATAAAAACATTCATATCTTTAAGATTCTTCTTCTTCTTCTTAACAATACTAGCACGGACACGATTTTTTTCTAAAGCGTAAGCTTGTATTGGTGGGTTTTGAGAGGTTCCGGACAGCACTGAAGCGATACGGACACAGTCCTGTAGGAGTTCTGCGCGCCAACGCGATTCGGAGTCGTTATTCCCCAAAGCTTTGAAACTTCTTCCTTATACAAACTTAAGGTGACAGAAACAGCATCAACTGAGATATGTTTTATTGAAGTAGCGATAAAATAGAAGAGAAAAAATATTCAGTCTAAAAGATATAAAAGAACTTTAGTTTACGACTATCTTTCACTCCCCTCGACTCGATCTTTACATTTTTCCGATTTCCACACGAATATCTTTATTATAATTTTATTATCCTTTCATTGTTATTGTCATTAGTTATTAAATATGAATGAGCTTTTGCTATTCTAATATTCTCCCAGGTGAGAAATCCTTTCGATCTGCATTTACAGCTTTCGGCTTGGACCTAACCGTATCCTGTGGATTAATCCTATTTGATGAAGAAGGAGAAAAATTCAAAGGAAAATAAATAGCTATTAGTTTTTTAACTTTGATTGTTGAAAAAAATTCTCAATGATCGTCTGGTCTATTTGATTTCTTTCGCTTTCATTGCATGGTTTTCCAATTTACTATATTTTTCATGATTGTACTTCTTCGAGCCGTTTCTTGTTCACATTACCCTGTTACGGTTAATTTGATCGTTTTTCCGAATTCATGGAAGTTCTGAAATACTAACTACTTAGGATATTTAACTAGCCAAAAGGCCTCTCTTTCTTGTAGGGTTTGAACGTCGCTCTACTAAAGTCTTTCCCGTAAGTGAAATCTTGCTGTATCTTCAGGAAAGGTTATCTTAGGGTTAGCTTGCTGTATCTCACACTCCCAGCCTCGATTTCTTTTCCTAATACGTCGTTGGATTTGGAAATATCCAGCTTCCGTATTGGTCCCAGAAAGGTTACCAGGCCTGCTCCAGATAGTTCATCAGAAGTTTCAGTTATAAAAATGCTTTGCGGTCTGGTGTACAGTCAAGCCTTAGGAGTGCAAATCACTTAGATGTTTTGTGTACTTTGATGTTGTTACATTGCTTTGCCGAACACTGTAATCGGTTGAATGTTTCAGAAAATGGTAGGTTGAGTACTAGGCACTAAATAATAGATTTTTTTGAGTACTAACTCTCCTCTTTTTTGTTAACTCTGAAATGAGTTAAAATGAGAAGTTTAGCTCGATCATCCTTCTAGTGACCCAAGTTCGATAAAGATATAGAGAATCTTTGTAACACATACAACAGCCTAGTGTGTCATGTAATCAGTAATCTGTTCTCTCTCACTTTTTCATCAAGTTTCTACACGAAGTCATCAATCTAATGAGTGAAGGTGGTTCACTTCGTTCTTCATCATGGAGATTCGTAGTTCGTACGGCCATCTTTCACTTATAATGTTTTCTCTGTAGACTCTGCTGCTCTCAGGATGAGCCTTTACGCCTTTAGCACTAAGAAAATACAGCGTGTATTTCACAGTTGGCGGCTTTCTCAATAGGAAGAGACATTTCAAATACTCACACGAATCATTCAATAATGTCGCCTGTGGTTTGTGAACAGATGATACACAGAGCGCATGCGTCGAATAGAGTCCCTATATAGGAACTCTAGTCGAATAGTCGAATATACAGTGACTTTATTACAAACAGTGGCGACAAGCGTGGTATCGATTTTTATTGGTCGTGGTATATTTTGCCTCTTAATGGCGGCCGGACTAGTCACGTGGTAGTTTACCTTTGATCCGTGTGTAACTTTTATTTGGATTTAGAACGTTGCTAGGATACCACCGTGGAGTTCATAGAAACCCGCCCAAAATTGTACCTCCTAATGGCGGATGGGCGGAGCTAATCGCTGCTTGTCGTCACTGTTTGTAATAGAGTCACTGTAGTCGAATACTGATCGCAGCGCTAGAGCGGCGGAATTTCCAAACGGTATTTACTTTAAAAACACGTCTCGTGCAAGAGGGAAGCAAACTTTATGCTCTCGCTACAATCACGCCTCGCTTTGGCCTTTAAATGTTCAGTCACCTTAACGAATAATTGATAAAAACAAGGTTGGCTCAAATAGAGTTTAATTTTGAAATCAAATATTTGACCATTATATATTTTTTCAAAACTTATCAGGTGTTGGAATAATTAACATTATTTACTTACGGAACCATGTTTTTTAAGATTCGAACAGGTGAAATATTTGCTTCTCTATGTTTACACTTACAAAGTTTGTTCCTGAGCGTCTGCAAATACTAATTTTAGAAATTAGCAACCATACGAAAGGAGATAAGATTCAGAATCTAAATACACTAAATTACTATTAAATTTATACCTAACTTATTAATTGTACAATTTTATTTCTTCATCTTTGTTAGCAAAAATGTTATGAAGATATAAAATTTTCAACTTCAAACATTCATCCCCCTTCCCCTATGGGAAATAGAGACATAAATGTAGTGCCAATAGTTTTTCATGAACTACGTGTATCACATTAAAAAAAATTAAAAAATGCTTGGAGCAGATTTTGAGAAAATCGATTTTTGGCCAATTTTGGGCACCAACAAATTGGCCACGTTTAATTTTTGTCTTTATCAATCATAAGTAAAAGTTGTGGCCATCATATGGCTACAATTTCCAAATTTTCAAATTTTAATTAAGTTAAAAAGTTAAAAAATCGGCGTTTCACTTGTTACCATGTCTACTAACTTTTCACCAAGGGAAATTAGATTGGGTTAAAATTTGAATGTTTGCTCCCAAAATAACCCCCCTAGTTTGGGCCCCCTTGGGCCAATTTTGATGAGAAGCTTGTTTTACCGATGAAGTTTTTTATAGGCCTTAGTTTTAAATTTCATCAAAATCGGTGTAGTAGTTTCGGCTCCACAACCATAACGTACGCACCCAACCACCCACGCACCCACAGACAAACACTATTCAAAGATGGTGGTTTGGGACTCAGGGGGACTCAAAATGTCAAAATTAATCAAAACCTCGGGTTCGATTTTTTTTTCGATTACCTACATTATTTTCCCTACGTGTGTATATGCACGGGAAAGTAAAAATATTCTTGATAAAAAGCTCTGCATGACTTGTAGATCCATAATCAAGTACAACATTTTTAAAAAATTGGAAACGGGGAAAATCAAAATTATAATTTGGAGTGAGAGTAAAATACGTTCAAACTGTAGTGGAGAGCAAAATGCTCATTGAAATTGTTAAAATTACCGCACCTATTTACCTCCATATCAGTTTTTTGTTTTTGATATTTAGACCACCCCTTAGGTATCTAGGTATCTCTTCGACCACAACCTCTCGTTATTCCCTAATTATTCCTCTTCTTTCCTCTTTCTGCAAATCCCTATCCGTTTCCGTCACTTCCTCTATCGTAATCTCCCACAAACCTCTCTCCCTTCTGCTTTGCCCTGTCCACTAGCGTATCCAGCCTTTCACAATAACTTCTCCTTTCCTCCTCTGTTAGAGGTCCTACAGAAACTAAGCTATTACGTTCTGTGGGTTAAAGCAATAATTTTGGGGGCTAATATAATAATTCTTGGGATCAGATATCTTGGGACCAAAATAATAAAAAAGCTGGGGTCGAAAAATAATAATTCTTGGAGTTAAAATAATAATTCTTGGGCTTAATACTCCTTTGGAAGAGGTTTATCCATTCCAAGATTTATGAGCAACCTCTAAATCTACTGGAACGTTTAATTGTATAGGTAATAGTCAGTGCCAGTTTTACACTTGTCACGAACCGTACGGGTTTTCAACTCAAAAACACATTCCGTTCTATAAGCGAAGCTGGTGGCCTGACACGGAATGAAAAGTGTTTTTGAGTTGAGTTGAGAGATCCTAATGTAAGCTAAATTTATGACTGCTATTACTAGATAATATATAAAGTAGAGGCGTAATTTCATAATTTTAATTTAAAGTTCTCTATTATACACCGTGTCCAAGATAAGAATGCACAGCATGGGGATCTTGAAAACGGTAGAAGATACAGGGTGGCTTAAATAAGAAAAATGTTGCGCTATTTAGAGTATGTTCACATGCTGGCCGCAAAAGTTCATTATTGTTTATCGTTTTCAAAATTCTCAAAAAAATGTCATTTTTTGGATTTTCGTTTCTTTTCATTTTTTTATTTATTTTAACTGATATTAAAAAACTATCGCACTTTCTCATTGCCACTTTTTAAGCTCTACAAAACGGCGTGTTCAAATTTTTAATCCGACGTTTCGTATCCGAGAAACCATCATCAACTTTATTTTTTTATATGGCCTCAAACAAAGAGACACTCTGTATTCGGTAGCATTATTCATTACAAATTCAACGATGTATCACACATTATGGTTTTGAAGCCAAAAAATGGGAAAAACGTGAGTTATAAGGTTTTTTATTTTTTAAATTAGTAGGCATTGGAATAATCGCAATATTTATGTTTTATCTATCACATTATTGTTGAAAACGTAATTTGGTGTTGTGTAAGTTGTTTTTACGGGAATTTGAAGTGTTTTAATTTTTGTTCTTGTTAAAGTTACTTATTCGTTAGTTTGTTGCTTCGTGCCTTTAATTTATTTACAAGTGTAACCATGGAAAGAGAACGTTTCACAAACGAAGAAAAATTTGATATGTTGACGTGTTACATCTTGTGCCGCAAAAATTGTGTAGCTGCTGAACATATGTACCTACTCTGATAAATTATCCTGAACGAAGACAACCTGAAAAATCCATTTTTAGACGTTTGGTATCTAATTTAAAGGAATTTGGCTCATTTAAAAAACCTGTTGTATCTCGTAAAAAACAATCCAACGAAGAAAAGGCGACTACTGTTTTACAAATGGTTGTTGAAAATCCTGAAATATCAACAAGACTAATTGAACGTCGAAGTGGAGTAGCTAGATCTACAGCCCATTTCGTTTTACAAAAGAATAAATTTCATCCCTATAAATTTAGAATTTGCCAGGGTCTTAGACCTGGTGACGAGAGAAGGCGAGCAAGTTTTTGTGAATGGTATACCAGAAAATGTGAAGAAGATCAAAATTTTCCTTTTAAAGTAATTTGGTCTGATGAGAGCATAATAACCAACAATGGCATTTTCAACCGGCGTAACAAACATTATTGGGCAACAGACAATCCTCATTTAATAAAAGAAGCAAGGCATCAACATCGATTTGGATTTAATCTGTGGGTAGGCATTTTGGGTGGCAGAATAATAGGACCTTTTATTTACCACAACAATTTAAATTCCGAACGATATCTCGACCTACTGCAGATTGATTTGGAGAATGCCTCGGATGAATTACCATTACTTATGGACTTATGGTTAACAACTGCTGGTTTCAGCAAGATGGTGCCCCAGCGCATAATTCAAGAAATGTGCGAGAATATTTGTCCCAGAGGTTTCCTGGAAAATGCATTGAAACTCACAGTGAAGTATCCTGACCACCTGACTTAACCCCATTGGATTTTTTCCTGTGGGGTTATTTAAAAAACCAAGTGTATGACGCCATTTTTGAAAATGAAGAACAGTTATTGGCATTGGTTTTAGCAGCAGTTAATACAATCACACCAGAAATGTTAGACCATGTTTTGAATTCTTCTGTAGACAGAGCATACTTGTGTCTAGAAAATAATGGCAACCTATTTGAGCAATTATTATAATTTTTTGACATTGTGTTTCTGTTATTGTACCAGCGCCTACTAATTTAAAAAATAAAAAACCTTATAACTCACGTTTTTCCCATTTTTTGGCTTCAAAACCATAATGTGTGATACATCGTTGAATTTGTAATGAATAATGCTACCGAATACAGAGTGTCTCTTTGTTTGAGGCCATATAAAAAAATAAAGTTGATGATGGTTTCTCGGATACGAAACGTCGGATTAAAAATTTGAACACGCCATTTTGTAGAGCTTAAAAAGTGGCAATGAGAAAGTGCGGTAGTTTTTTAATATCAGTTAAAATAAATAAAAAAATGAAAAGAAACGAAAATCCAAAAAATGACATTTTTTTGAGAATTTTGAAAACGATAAACAATAATGAACTTTTGCGGCCAGCATGTGAACATACTCTAAATAGCGCAACTTTTTTCTAATTTAAGCCACCCTGTATCTTCTACCGTTTTCAAGATCCCCATGCTGTGCATTCTTATCTTGGACACGGTGTATGTGAAATGCTTTATAGGTTTTAATCGAAATTTGTGAAATCGTTAATATGTAACAGACTTTGCATTTTTCATTTTTCAAATTTTTTGAGGAGCTAACAAGGTTAATTGGGAGGACAAGTTTATGTAATTTATATAAATGACGCATTTATTTGAAGTAAATATGAAAACAAAGATAAGAAGCAAAATAGATGGTCTTTTAACGGCGTAAAAGTATTACCTAAGTCACAAAAATAGTTGATATGCTGGTACCATGAGGGCTGCAAGTTGGTTACTTCTAACTGTCTTTCTTAATAATGTAAATAAAAATTTGCCATCTAAAGTTGGTATTGGTTTAAGTTGGGTGATCAATAATGAAACAATTGTTTGGGGGGATGGGCAAAAATTTGAATATACAAAGGAAACAGTGCTCAATGATTCGAACGGTTCTTGGTAAGCGGGTTAGAAACAGTTTAATTTGTAAGAGTCTTCACGTTAAAGGTTTGCCTCCAAGGAATTTGCAGTAAGTGAACATTCGGGTACTCATTTGGATGCGCCTTACCATTTTAACCGATTTGGTTGGAAAGTGAGTGAAATACCACTATCGCGCTTAAGAGCGACAGGTTTTATAAGTGTGTTTCATAAAGGTAACAATTATATTTTGTCATTTTTAGGAATTATAATTGACATAACTGAAGAAACTGAACGACTTGGACATAAAGCTCGCTTATTACCAGGACATCTACACGATTGGATACAACGCAATGGAGATATACCGCCAAACACAGTGCTTTTAGTACGATGTGGTTGGAGTAAGTATTACAGTAATAAGATCAAATATTTGGGCGGAGAGACACCTGCTTCATATAAATTTCCTGGTACGTAAAAATACGAGTTTGTGCATTCATGTAATATCAATTGCCATCAGGAATCTCACTGCAAGCTGCTCAATTGATTGTAGCCAACAGAAATATTGTAGGAGTCGGCATAGACACTGCAAGTATTGATCCCGGTGAAAGCACTGCGTTCGTAGCTCATGTAATTTTTGCAAAATCTTACATTTATAATTTAGAAAGTGTTAAAATACCTTCTAATCTTAAGGGTAGGAATATCGTGACGCAATACTGCCATAAATTAACCATTTTTCATTTATTGCAGAAAAGGGTTTTGAACTGATCGTTATGCCCATGCTTTTGGGTGAAGGTACTGGAGCACCTGTCAGAATTGTTGCTTATTTGGATGATTAAGGCATATAACTCGTGGGAAATAAATCGATTTTAAAATAAAATATAAGTAATGTTCTTCAATATACTTCTTGCGATTAATTTTATATGGGGGTGTCCCAATAAACAACAGCATTGAGGGTGTTGCTCAATGATCCAATATTTTATGCAGCTCAAACATTTCCAAATGAAAATACATGGTACCCATTGCAACCCCACTTGGAGGCTGGAGCTAAACAAACCAGCCCAAACATAATATAACACTAGGTAATAAACACAGCTGTAGGTACCTAATAAACCAAAATTCTCTTATTTTCTTCTTTTATTCGCTGATGATGACAGAATTCCTGTCGAAACGCGCACGGTATAATAAATTATTGTTGTGATTTTTGGTGTATTTTGCGCTGTATTGAATGTCTACAAGTGTTCCAGTTTATCTTTTTTAGTTTATACAGGTGGTGATTCAACCAGCTACATGATGAGCAGAAACTCTCTATAATTTTATGTTTGTTTCAACTAAGATTTCATCATGCATTGCAATAAAGTTGTACAATAAACTTTCCCAATACATAGCACAGTCAGCAAGTTTACAAGAGTTTAAAAGAGCTGTGAAGACCTTACTTATCGAAAGCGAGCTATACACCTTCGAGGAATTTCTTAATTAAGAAAAACTAATTATGACAAGAAGTTGCTTCTTATGTTAACACCTAATTGTAGCATAATTTGCAAATAAAATTATTATTATTATTATTATTATTATTATCCTTAGATTGTTACATGCTAAAAGCGACCTAAGATGTTTATATTTGTAGCAACACCAAAAAATTATACAATATTCGTTGTGTGGATCGATGCAGTTTAGTACTCAAAAAAATCTATTGTCTAGTACCTATTACTCAACCTAACATTTTCTGAAACATTCAACCGATTATAGTGTTCGGTACAACAATGTAACAACATAAAACATCTAAGCGATTTGCACTCATAAGGCTTGACTGTACACCACACCGCAAAGCATTCTTATAATTGAAGCTTCTGTTGAACTATCTAGAGAAGGCCCAGTAAATTTTCTGGGACCATTTCCAAACCCATTAGGAAAATAAAACGAGACTGGGAGTGTGAGATACAGAACCTTTCCTGAAGGTACAGCAAGATTTCACTTACGGGAAAGACTTTAGTAAACCGACGTTCAAACCTTATGAGAAGGAGGGGAAGTAGTAGTACTTCAGAACCTCCAAATCCACTCGATAAATCCCATAAAACAATCAAATTAACCGTAACAGGGCACTAGGAACACGAAACGGTTCGAAGAAGTACAATCGTGAAAATTATGGTAAACTAGAGAAACCACTTCATTTTCGACATGGGTAATTCTTGTAAGCAAAAGAAATCAAAAACCTGCCCAAAAAACATTAATTTCCTCAAGAAACCTCGACCCATATTGATATCAATATAATACGCCATTTTTATACTAGGAATTGAATTTTAGATGAAACGACGCGACGCTTGAGAATTTTTTTCAAAAAATCAAGGTTAGAAAACTAGTTTTGGTAATTATTTAGAATGCGGGGCCATACACCAACCGTTTCAACTTTTCCCCTATAAGAGAGTATTACTAGACAACTAAGAAAATGTATAACGTAATGACTGTAAGTGACTAAATTGTTTAAAAATTCAATAAATTAAATAATAGCAATGAGTAGCGAAATTCAAAACTTGGCGTATTTGTCTATAGGCGGCGTTATCATAAAAATGCAAAATGGATATTTACAAACATGCGTGTGAAATGGATCCCAACAAATATTTATGCGCATGCCGGTCTTACATTTACGAATTTATAATTTGTATTGTTCTTTTTTCAAATTAACCATAAATTGTGCGACTGTTATTAACTTTTCCTTCTCTTTTAAAAGTTATCCACCCCCTTTTGAGTATTCTACAAGTTATTTAGTTATCGATTATGTTTTACTTATTTAGAAGAAATTCTTGAGCGAGCGATATGAAGCTAACGGGAATAAATTCTACACATTCATCTGTGTCATAGGTTGTGAAGAGGATTCCGGAAGTCGTATTTATTTGACTGCTTTAGTATTTTAGATTAATTACTAAAGTATGTCACTTGCAATGCCCAAGTGCGTTTACATTAGACAACCCACATGTTATTTATACGTTCTTTCAATTCAGGCACAGACAATAAAATTGTAATTAAGGTATATAATAAATACGAGTAGACTGTAACTCTACAATAATTAAGTGCTTAAAAAAATGTCGTTTTCTGGGACAAATTTTTTATCATTTTTACTATAAGGGACTCCTTCCCTGTCATCCCTAACATTTTTACCCGAAAACGGGATGAACCCGAATACTAAACAGTTACCCTACTTTTATTTTCCTTTATATTTTTATCTTTCATCATCAAATAGGATGAATCCACAAGATACGGTTAGATAGAAGCGGAAAGCTGTAAATGCAGATCAACGAGATTTTTCACCTGGAAGAATGCTGCTCCCCTCTTTTTTTGCTCAACTCTGAAATGAGTATAGTGCATAATTGTATCCTCGGAAATGTTGCTTTTTATTTTGAAAAATCGACCTTGTCAAACACTAACTAAACCATTTAACATTATTCATATTTCATGCAGTATTGAAATATATACAGGGTGTCCCACTGCTCCGTAATCGGTCGATAACTCAATATGGGTTGAAGGTACAGAAAAAAGTTTCAAATAAAAGTTGCTTTGATTTGAATTGCACATTTTTTTAAAATATTCTTATATCTACAGTATGTTGCATTTTCACGTGGCAGGAGAATGTCACATTTTTTTAAATAGCACACCCTGTATTTTTTTCTCTTAATGTATCGACCAAGCATATTTATATCACGCCTGAAAATTTTTTTGATATTGGATGT
Source organism: Pyrocoelia pectoralis (assembly GCA_036250285.1). Taxonomy (NCBI): domain Eukaryota; kingdom Metazoa; phylum Arthropoda; class Insecta; order Coleoptera; family Lampyridae; genus Pyrocoelia; species Pyrocoelia pectoralis. Next base: position 7,492,331 of record CM070080.1, read on the forward strand.
GCGGTTCCCAAGTTATTAATTATTTTGTCAAAATTTGGTACAATTCAAGGTCGGACTATAATATTCATAACTAAGTTATTCTTCAAAAAAGGAAAAATTTATTTAACGAATAATATTACCCTAATGTCGTGTTACTCTAAAAAAAAAAACTAAGTGATTAATTTTATACCGAGTGTTTAAAATGAGAATTCAAACTTTGTGAACTTTAAATAGAATTTATACGAATATTTTAAATGGAACACCCTATATTTTTATTTACCATCAAATTCTCGACAAAAAACCCTATTCAACGGTGTATTATTTCCTGGTATTATTTTTTGTAATTTTCTTAATATTTACAATTTTTAAAATTTCACGTAAAAAAAATTTGTTAAAAGTAATTTTTGTTTAATTATTATTACAAAATACCGTTTAAATAGTTGGTATCAAAGCAAAAGAACAAAACTAAAGTCCTGTGACTATCTTAAGTTCTAAATAATTAAAGCAAAACAACAGTCAGAGGTGAGCGCGAGAATTGGATTTATTAGTAATAAAGTAGAGGAGGTCCTGTTCCTTGGCCGCCAAGGTCACCGGACCTTACCTTTATGGATTACTATCTTTGGGGAACTGTTAAATCTCAAATATATCAACAGCTGCCACAACACGAGATGACATGAAAATTTGAATTCGAGAGGTGTTTCAACCGATTACTCCTATGACTTTAAACAATGTGAGATGATTTGGGGTTAGGCTTTAAAAGTGCATTGATCAAAGTGGAAGACATTTTGAACATTTACTTTAATGAGAGATATTGTATTTATTTTCTCTTTTAATTTTCGAGAAATACCGTTTATTAAAAATTCGAGAAATACCGTTTACTAAAAACTTTGTTTTAATTATTTAGAAATTAAGATAGTCACAGGACTTAAGTTTTGTTTTTTTGCGTTGATAGCAACTATTTAAACGGTATTTTGTAATAATAATTAAACAAAAATTACTTTTAACAAATTTTTTTACGTGAAATTTTAAAAATCGTAAATATTAAGAAAATTACAAAAAATAATACCAAGAAATACACCGTTGAATAGGGTTTTTTGTCGAGAATTTGATGGTAAATAAAAATATAGGGTGTTCCATTTAAAATATTCGTATAAATTCTATTTAAAGTTCACAAAGTTTGAATTCTCATTTTAACCACTCGGTATAAAATTAATCACTTAGTTTTTTTTTGTAGAGTAACACGACATTAGGGTAATATTATTCGTTAAATAAATTTTTCCTTTTTTGAAGAATAACTTAGTTATGATTTATGAATATTATAGTCCGACCTTGAATTGTACCAAATTTTGACAAAATAATTAATAACTTGGGAACCGCACATCCAATATCAAAAAAATTTTCAGGCGTGATATAAATATGCTTGGTCGATACATTAAAAGAAAAAAATACAGGGTGTGCCATTTAAAAAAATGTGACATTCTCCTGCCACGTGAAAATGCAACATACTGTAGATATAAGAATATTTTTAAAAAATGCGCAATTCAAATCAAAGCAACTTTTATTTGAAACTTTTTTCTGTATCTTCAACCCACATTGAGTTATCGACCGATTACGGAGCAGTGGGACACCCTGTATTTCCTTAATTTTAATTCAGTGATATAGTATCTATGTTAATTCCAAACAGGAATTTAAAACGTAAATGGTGGTTTCTACTACTTGATTAGCGTTAATAAACCAAATTTCAATACATATACTTATATGGATAGGTGCTCTAGATACGCTTGAAAATAATCACAGATTGGATAATATTTCCTTTGTTAAGCAAGTAAATAATAAGTATGAATTCGATTGATATGACAGTTTAGAAATTCATAAAAACAAACACTTTCTGACGAATAAGGATGATTCGGGTCTTTCAGAACTTGTAAACTTTCACTATAAGCTCAATTACGTAATTTAGTTGATCGCGTTCAGTTTAATAACATTTGTTGTAGTTTTAGGTGTTTTCAGTGTTGTGTAATTCAACGACCACAAGAGTTCTCCCAGTGTAGTATGAATAAATAGGTAAGAAATTTAACTAAAGTACTTTATTAGCTCGATCATCTAGTGGCTCAAGCTCGATAAAGATATAGAGAACCTTTGTAACACGTATGAACATTGCTTAAGCCTTAAGGTATAAGAAAAGCTCAAATAATGGTGTGAAATCCGCCCATTGTTAAATAAATAGTGGTTTATAATAGCTCAAAATAACGATTGTCGACGCCGACATTTAAATAACATCAAAGTAATTTTGATGTTTGATATTTCACAGAAAAATGAGTAAAATACTGGTTTGTGATTGACTCAGCATTCATTTGCAGTACGTCATATTTAGCGTCGCATACAATCGTGCCTTATATACAGGGTAGAGAAAGTGTCCCCAAATAGGTACCTACCTAAGCTTTTAGTTATTTTTTGGCATTTAACTGTTCACGAATAATAATTTATAAAAACATAAGTTGTTTTGTTACATACTTGTTTGGCTCAAATAGAGTTAAAATTTATCAGCAAATATTTGACCATTATATATTTCAAAACTTATCAGGTGTTGCAATAATTACCTAACATTACCTACTTACGGAGTTTCGGGCATGTGACATAGGTACTAGGTAGTTACTTGCCTTGCTTCACTACGTTTACACTTACAAAATTTATTCCTTAGCGTCTGCAAACACTAATTTTAGAAATTAGTAACCATACGAAAGGGGAGAAAATTTACTTTACGTTCTTTAAACTCTACCAAAAAGGGTCCCTCATGGTCAAAAAAAAAATGTCAACACCATACAGGGTGGGGCACCACATACGGCACGGAAATCTTTTTATATGCATACATGTAGGTCAATAAGAGCTACATGTTAAAAATATTTATAAATATGCAGGGTGGTTAAAAAAAATATGGCGTATCAAAGTTATATTTTATTTAATGGAACGCCCTACATATCATCACATTTTCGTATTTTACGTTAAAAAATAATGTCTCTTGAACAATTCCCTATACCTATCTTTTATGGTTTTCGAGATATCTCGGTTTTTCTCGAAATACAGTAGGTCACAAAAAAAAGAATAAGGGCGAAATGTGTAGGCGTAAAAGAAATTGCTTTGGATCAGTTGATTTGAAGCTTTTTGGCAACTATTTGCAATATTTATTATTATGTAGAAATGTACAGGGTGTTCCAAAACGTGCGAAATATCATTGACTCCTGCTAACTTAAATAACTTGTTTATTTTACATAGATTGTTTTACCCTATCCGATACAGTAATATATTCTCTTTCAAATGATATTGAGGTTCCCTATAGCCAAGTTAGCCAAATATAGTATTTTTCACGTAACCAAAACCAATAGATAACGTGTTTAAAGTCAGCTATGTCTTTCTGTGTCTATGTCTATGTTTCAATTGAACAAGCCCCGTAGTTAAAGATGAACCAATGGTCATTAATCCAACCACTATGTATAAAAAAATGTATACTTCCAACAACCAACAGAGAACTAGAGAATTTCCACGTTTACACATCGACTGTAGATATTGAGTACCCAGTAGCTCTCCTTGATGAGAGCGGTAAGCGATAGGAACAATACCTTGTACAAATATTCCAAACGCCAGTAGAAGCGAGCCACTTCACCCTCTTGCGTGGAAGCCAAGGCCAAATGACGTCCCCCACGTGAAAGTCAAGATTGCTACCTACGTAATCCGAATGTGGCGTCATTTTTGGATGTCGTTGATCTTAATTACGCAATTTTAGACTTGATTAAATAAATAAAATCCTGTAGTGCCCTTTTAGCTTCGGATACTGAGATTAAGTTCTTTAATATTGCATTCGAAAAATCAGAATAATTGGAGGAAATAGTCTTGTACTTTATTTATTATGTAACTTATCATCATAAACAAAATTATATTAACAATGCACTAGAAATTGTTCGCAACAAGTTTGCGCCAATATCAATTCAAATACTTAGAGCCAAAAAGACGGTTTTCCGCTAATAATTTTCATTGCATGACAAATAAAAAGAAAAGAATAAATGTTTATTATGCCATATCTACAACAAACGTTTTCTTCCAGCCACATAATATATCGTACATTTTTTATCTTTTTTTCGTATGTTTATTTGTCCTAAATAATTATGTTTTTAACAAAGATTCAACTTAACAAGAAAATTATACCATTACGTATTTACAATTCTACGAATCCCTCTCATTTCCTCCCCTCTGCTAACAACCTTCTTCATTCCCCTACCTCTTCTATCCACCCTACTCCCTCCCCACCATCCCCCAACACCTCCTTTCAACTCCTTCGTTCCTCTAACATGTGTCCTATACTTTCCCACCTTCCCCCCACATTTTACACTTTCTTCGCCCAACATTTATTTACCGCCTCCCCATTCCCGCACCTATTTAGACCATCCCTTCCAACATAATCTCCCCATATTTCTCGTTATACCTTCTCTCCCTAATTCTTCCCCTTCTTTCCAATGGAAAAAAGCTAGGAAAAAACCAAACATTTATTACACGTAATGTTAAGATAAGTTTGATCAAGCAGGACTTTATAGGTTTTCTTTGGGAACCTTAGTGTGGGCGACAGCGAAGTGTAAATCTTACGAAAGGACCATAATGCTCGTCAGGAGTTGGAGTGTAAGACGACAAGTTGACAATAATTTCCTTGGGATGGGACTTACTGGAAGATGATTTAAGGTTTTTGGACTGAAGGTTTTCGAACTTGGTTTGTAAGTGTAACTTAATTTTAAGAAAGGAAGGAATTTCCTTGTGGCGACGACAACGAGACAAGAAAGTAAGGGTGCACAACAACTTGGAAATGTTGTGCGGAGGTTAGAAAAGCGAGTAACCTTGGAAGAGATAATCTCCCCGTAGGGATTTTGAATGTTAGAGTGGAGGCTTCCACGATCAGAGTCGGTAAGATAAAGACGACTTCCGAAGTAAGACCGTGTCAATGTTGAAAACTTTCGTAATTGGCTTCATCAGGACAAAAGAAAAACACAAATAAATGTTTTAATTTTTATTTGTGTTTTCCTTTTGTCCTGATGAAGCCAATTACGAAAGTGGGCGAAACGTTGAAAAAATTCATTGATCATTATTAGGTACTACAAAATTTTATAGGTAGGTACCTACTTTTTTGTTTTCTATCTTTAATCTTATCATTAACCTCAATAACGAACCGTTCCCATGAGTGGACATTTTTTAATTTGCCTTTTTTCTTCTGTTTGTAATGGAAATTTATGATTTTTAAATAAAAATATAACTCCAAACCGTGTTACGACGTAGTAAAATGTAAAAATATTAATGATAGGTCAACAGACGCTAGTATAAATACTAGCAAGAATCTCGGTAACTTGTACACATTTTCAAAATGTTTTTCAAGATTGCTGTGATTACGTTCGTTTACGTGAGTCTTGGTAAGCATCCTCCAATTTATTAAAACCGCACAGTAGAATATTTTATATAGGAATGGGGCAGGAGAGATGCGCTGTGTTACAGGGACTTTACGAAAGTTTCCAGTGTACCCCACGTTGTAATGGTACAAAATATTCTTGCAGTGAGTCACCGTTTAAGCGACTTTATAGAAAGGATCAATGTCTCCATAATGCGGTTGACATGTATTATACTAATGGTCAAATACTTCATCCAGTACATTATGGAACATTTCAACTATGCACCTATCGATGTGTTGTTTCCGGCCCTGGTCTCTTTGGGTAAGTGAAGCACATTTTCAACTGTTTTTAGTTCGAGTGGATTTAGTAAAAACAAATGATTCATAATGTTTAGGTACTATTTTTTACTTTTTGCAGACCAGTTTTCTTCGTAACTGGTAATTGTGTTCCAACCGACGAAGGTAATAAAGTAAATAAATTTTATAAAGTAAGTAGGTAATAATTTCATTTTTAGGACCGGGGACACCTTGTTTTGATAACACATTATTGGTTCCCGACTATTTTTACAACAATTTTATTCCCGTTTATGGGCAAGGTGATGAATGTCCATTTAGGTGGATATACGAAAACTGTAAGTGTTAACACATGTAATTTTTCAATTTTACTGCCTATCCTATATTGTATAATCCTCTCTCACGTGTTTGGTTATGTTTTAGTTCCTCAAGTTGAGTCGGACGATTGTTCCAATTCTCCAGGTAAGCATAGATATTTACTAATTTACTCGTAATTATATCTTATGCAATGAAAATTTCAGGATCTTGTTGCTCTTTTCCTGGTGCTACACTGAGAGTTGGAAGAGTGTTTATGGCTGGCGAAAACGTAACATGCGCATGTCGATGTCCACCATATGTTCAATGTATTGAAACATAAAATCGACTATTTCAAAATATAAGTTGGTAGTATTTGCTCATAGCTTACGTTTTAAGACTTAAGATACACTGTTGATACTTTTAAAATACACACTGCGTAAAAGAAGCTGTAGTTTTTGAAATTAACCGAAGTTTACACTTTTTTTTGGTCTATGTTAAACGTACGTTGTTCCTGTATAACACTAACTATTCCTAACTATTATTCTTGTATCTTCTTGTCTTTTCTAGAGTTTTCCATGTCATTTCTTCTTACACGATCAATCGGTTTTTTAAGATCTATTTTCGAATTATTTCAATAACATTAATAATCGGACATGCAAGCGCGTTATTTATTTATAGATATGCTGATTTCCATTAAATTCCATTGATCGAAACGATATAATTGTCAATCACAAGCGATAAACATTTGAAAACAAAGAAAAGAAATAAAAAAAACTTTTTCCAATAATGAGTAAATGAGTTAGGTACCTACTCCGCCACGATTTACTATGGCTTATTCTGCGGTCCATAATTCTGTAGGTAGGAAGTATTTTTCCGGAAAACTTGATACCTACTGTGATTTCCACGTAGTTACAGCTCGACAGATCTAACGATGCGGGTCACGCCCAGATGCGCATTAAACTAAGTGGAAGGGAGGGTGTATTTGAGCCACTACGGAGTGACTTACTATTATTATTATTGGTTCTGGGGGTGGTCCCAATAGGTTCCCGCACTGCGACCTTTTGGTCTATTGTGCTCCCCGGTGTTGTCTACCCTTCAAGAATACCTGCATCTTTCACAAAGTCCAGGATTTTAGTAGGGCGAATCTTCGTTACTTCCTCTTGTGTAATCTTTTCATTTCCAAGTAGGAGTTCCCTTGCCTTTATGAATGCCTCACATTGGCAAATGACGTGATAGGGTGTTTCATCTGCCTCATCACAACCCCTGCATGTCGGGCTTTCAGTCAGTCCCATGTTGTGCAGCTGTTTGTTCATGCGACAGTGGCCCGTGACCATTTCTGTCGCAAGTTTTATCTTCGTCCTGCTTAACTTTAAGATGGACGTAGCTAGGTCCCCGTTTGGGGTTTCCAGGAAGATCTTGGAATGACTCTGTCCTGGGATTTTCGACCAATGTCTGCAATGCTCTTTCGTGAGTATTGCTTGAATCTCTTTTTTGGCTGTGTTATAAGTCGGGTCCGGACACTTAATCACGCGACACATAATCATGGGACATTTAAACACGGACGGTTAAACACGCTGACACTTAATCACGCGGACATTTTAACACATAGACATTTAAACACCGAGACATATAATCACATGGACAAATAAACACCTTGCCTTTGAAGTACATTCGGAATAGTAATAGCGTGATAAGTAACGTAGTTACCTGCTACTGTTAGGCGTTCGGTTTGCTTCATAACATTCTGACCCCTGATCAAGCCACTTGGCGAACACTAAACGACGTTTTTACTTAAAAAAAATGCTAACATAAGCGTAGTTTGTCACAAAAGCGCTTAGGTTATTTGCAGGTTTAATATATTTTTTTACAAAAACGGGAGTTTAACACTAAAAACGACGTCGGAAAGCTCCTAGATCAAGGGTTTTAATGCATCCGGAAAATGTGTTTATATGCCCATGTGATTATATGTCTCAGTGTTTAAATGTCTATGTGTTAAAATGTACGCGTGTTTAAGTGTCGGCGTGTTTAACTGTCCGTGTTTAAATGTCCCATGATTATGTGTCGCGTGATTAAGTGCCCTAAATCCGTTATAAGTAATCCCACAAGCCGGTTCGGGTCCTATGAATGGTTTTGCACTTGCCATTCTCACAAGCTCGTCGGCAACCTGGTTACCTGCGATTCCCGCATGCCCAGGTGCCCACACTAGTGTGACTGAGTTGCACTTACCTAGTGCGTTTAGCATTTGTGTGCATTCAAGGACTAGCCTTGAATTTACCACATATGAGTCTATTGCTGCAATCGCTGCTTTGCTGTCTGTCGCTATAAAGATTTTCCTTTTGATAAGGTTCTCTTTTAATAGTTTAGCAGCGCCGTCAGGATTGCATATACCTCGGCTTGGAATACGGTCGCTTGTTGTCCTAGGTTTACAGAAATTCTGCAGCCCCGTCCATTGCTCCCGTATACTCCAGAGCCAGTGCCCTTTGTGGTTTTCGAGCCGTCTGTGTAATACACGATTCCATTCATCTTCACTTTACTGGAATTGCTCTCCCAGTCTTGCCGAGTGGGGATTATTGTCTTAAACAGTTTGATGGGACAAACTGTTTTGGGTATCCTCTCAGTGTTCATACTAAGGATTTTGTCTTTGGAGATTTCGTCAAAAATGAGCCAGTGCCCCTTCCTTGACGATCCCTCCTCGCCGTTAACTCTCAGCCGGTATGCCCCTCTGAGCCTCTGCCCTAATTGCTAGGTTTAGTGGCGGTAAGTTCAAGAGGGTCTCCATAGCTGCCGTAGGGGTGGTTATCATTGCCCCCGTGATTCCAAGGCAAGCCTTACGCTGCACCTTGCTAAGTTTCTGTATGTTCGTCTGGGTGGAGGTTTTATACCACCACACCAGTGAGCCATACGTAATGATCGGTCTGATCATTCTGGTGTATATCCAGTGGGTGATCATTGGAGATAAGCCCCACTTGCTTCCGAACGCTCGCCTGCAAGCCCACAAGGACTTTGTGGCTTTGTTCGCTATCTTCTCTAGGTGCGCTTAGCCCTTGGTCTAGCGTTATTCCCAAGTATTTGCCTTCTCCCACAACCTTCACCTTGGTTTTCATACATTGCTATGTCTTTTAGCTTTGTCGGCTCTATTCTTCGTGAGAAGAGAATGAGGTTCGTTTTTGTTGGATTAACCGACAGACCCTCTTCTCCGCACCATGCTTCGACTAGATTTAAAGCTCCCTGCATCACAGCCGACACGGTCTTCTCAAATCTGCCACGTACCACAATTGCTATGTCATCGGCATAGCCAACCGTGGTGTAACCTGCCTCGCTTAATCGCCTCAGCAGTCCGTCCACTACCAGGCACCACAGTAGAGGAGAGAGAACTCCCCCCTGTGGACATCCTCGTGCGGCCCTGACCACTACAGAGTCGTTATTAAGCGAGGCTGTAACGTTCCTATGTTTTAGCATGGTATGTATCCACCTCCTCACGGTAGGTTGTACCCCCTTGCTTTCCATAGCAGTTTTGATTGACTCTAGAGAGGTGTTATCGAACGCCCCCTCTATGTCTACAAACGCCCCTAGAGCTACCTCCTTACAGGAGATCGCCCTTTCGGCTATGTCCACTACTCTGTGGATGGCGAGTTCACAGGATCTGCCTGGTTGATAGGCACATTGGTATTTGCTGATGGGCTCAAGTCCCAGCACCTCTTCCCTAATGTGTCGCTCAATTAATTTCTCCAATAGTTTTAGAAGAAACGACGTTAGACTGATAGGTCTAAACGACTTGGCTTGGGCGTATGAGTCTCGCCCAGGTTTCGGTATGAACACGACTTTTACGTCCCTCCACGCCATGGGTATGTATCCTAGGGCAATGCTTGCCCTTAGTAACGTACAGAGTGTGGTGGCTACCAGGTCAAGGCCTTGTTGTAGTAGAGCAGGGAGAATTCCATCCATCCCTGGGGATTTGTACGGATGGAAATTCTTCACTGCCCACCTAATTTTTGTAAGGTTCACTATCTGACGAGCCAAAACCCAATCCCCTCTGTTCGCCCTCGAAAGGGGTTCCAGAGTTATTGGTTCGCTTACGTCAGATTTTGAGAGGGTCTTTGATCCCGGGAAGTGTGATTGAAGCAAAAGCTCCAGAGTCTCCTACACGGTCTCTGTATAGCCCCCCTCAGTTTTCTTCAAGGAACCGATTCTACCCTCTGTTCCTCCTCGTAAAGCTCTTTGGAGTCTGGCACCTTCTGGAATTTGCTCAATTTCCTCGCAGTGCCTCCTTCACGAGTAACGTTTTGCCTTTCTTATGGCCTTATTGTATTCGGTGAGTGTGATTCGGTATGAATCCCATTCTCCCGTGTTTTTTGCTCTATTAAAGAGCTTCCTGGTCTGTACCCGCAATCGAGAGAGTCCCTCATGCCACCAGGGCACTTTACTTGAGGTTCTCCTCTCTTTCGTGGGACAGCTTGCCTCATAGGCATTTTTGATGGCCATGCGGAGGTTTTCCTCCATGGCCTCCAGTTCCGCCGAGCTGTTAACTTCGGCTGGACAATTCTTGAGGTTGGCCTTTAGGTTCTCTCTATAGAGGTCCCAGTTGGTTCTTCTCGGGTTTCTATAAACGGCCGTAGCCGCTTCGTTTGACTTAATGTCAAAGCGAATGTATCTAATCTCCCCGTAGGGATTTTGAATGTCAGAGTGGAGGCTTCCACGATCAGAGTCGGTAAGATAAAGACGACTTCCGAAGTAGGACCGTGTCAATGTTGAAGAAGGCAACACTTTTCGTAATTGGCTTCATCAGAACAAAAGAAAAACACAAATAAATGTTTTAATTTTTATTTGTGTTTTCCTTTTGTCCTGATGAAGCCAATTACGAAAGTGGGCGAAACGTTGAAAAAATTCATTGATTATTACTAGGTACTACAAAATTTTATAGGTAAGTACCTATTTTTTTGTTTTCTATTTTTAATCTTATCTTTAACCTCAATAACGAACCGTTCCTATGAGTGGACATTTTTTAATTGCCTTTTTTCTTCTGTTTGTAATGGAAATTTATGATTTTTAAATAAAATTATAACTCCAAACCGTGTTACGACGTAGTAAAATGTAAAAATATTAATGATAGGTCAACAGACGCTAGTATAAATACTTGCAAGAATCTCGGTAACTTGTACACATTTTCAAAATGTTTTTCAAGATTGCTGTGATTACGTTCGTTTACATGAGCCTTGGTAAGCATCCTCCAATTTATTAAAACAGCACAGTAGAATATTTTATATAGGAATGGGGCAGGAGAGATGCGCTGTGTTAGAGGGACTTTACGAAACTTTCCGGTGTACCCCACGTTGTAATGGTACAAAATATTCTTGCAGTGAGTCACCGTTTAATCAACTTTATAGAATGGATCAATGCCTCCATAATGCGAATGACATGTATTATACTAATGGTCAAATACTTCCTCCAGTACATTATGGAACATCACAACGATGCGCCTATCGATGTGTTGTTTCCGGCCCTGGTCTCTTTGGGTAAGTGAAGCACATTTTCAACTGTTTTTAATTCGAGTGGATGTAGTAAAAACAAATGATTCATAATGTTTAGGTACTATTTTTTACTTTTTGCAGACCAGTTTTCTTCGTAACTGGTAATTGTGTTCCAACCGACGAAGGTAATAAAGTAAATAAATTTTATAAAGTAAGTAGGTAATAATTTCATTTTTAGGACCGGGATCACCTTGTTTTGATCAGAGATTATTAGTTCCCGACTATTTTTACAACAATTTTATTCCCGTTTTTGGACAAGGTGATGAATGTCCATTTAGGTGGATATACCAAAACTGTAAGTGTAACACATGAAATTTTTCAATCTTACTGCCTATCCTATGAGTAGGTATTGTATAATCCTCTCTCACGTGGATACGAATTGTTAACCCTCTGTCTTCACACAGTTTTAATGTTAAAAATATAACTTTATTTGGCTGACATGTTTCGGCTTAAGTACAATAAAAAAGCCATTTTCAAAGCCTACAAGAAACTATAAACTTAAGTCTTACTTATGCATACTCACGTTCTTATCTTACGTGGACTAATTACACCTTAATTAATAAAATTGTCACATTTTAAAATAAACCACAGTTTAACATCTATAACAATACTATTGAATATGTGTAATCTTAGTTGTACAACAATTTTTATCTAGTGTGACCTTTTTTGAACTGACTATCTTTGCAATGAATGGCGGGCATTCCTTAATAACTTCGTTGACACAATTCTTAGTTGGGTCAACTACTGTCTCACTCTCTCACGTGTTTGATTATGTTTTAAGTTCCTCAAGTTGAGTCGGACGATTGTTCCAATTCTCCAGGTAAGCATATTTACTAATTTACTCATAATTATATCTTATGCAATGAAAATTTCAGGATCTTGTTGCTCTTTTCCTGGTGCTACACTGAGAGTTGGAAGAGTGTTTATGGCTGGCGAAAACGTAACATGCTCATGTCGATGCCCACCATATGTTCAATGTATTGAAACATAAAATCGACTATTTCAAAATATAAGTTGGTAGTATTTGCTCATAGCTTACGTTTTAAGACTTAAGATACCTACATTTAAAATACACATTGCGTAAAAGATGCTGTAGTTTTTGAAATTAACCGAAGTTTACACTTTTTTTTGGTCTATGTTAAACGTACGTTGTTCCTGTATAACACTAACTATTCCTAACTATTATTCTTGTATCTACTTGTCTTTTCCAGAGTTTTCCATGTCATTTCTTCTCACACGATCAATCGGTTTTTTAAGATCTATTTTTGAATTATTTCAATACGAATAATAATCGGACATGCAAAAGCGCGTCATTTATTTATATCCCGATTTCCATTAAATTCCATTGATTGAAACGATATAATTGTCAATCACAAGCGATAAACATTTGAAAACAAAGAAAAGAAATTTAAAAAAACTTTTTTCAATAATGAGTTAGGTACTCCGCCACGACTTGCTATGGACGACGTGGTATACTGTCAAGTGATCAATTTTTGCCTGTGGTATATCATTCCAAGCTTCCTGAATCCGTAGCCAAAGATGGTTCAAGTCGTTTGGTGGGTGCGAAAAATCAGTCAATCGCCTACTGTAATTTCTTCACACCAAATGTGAAATACTTTGGTGTATTCAGCTTGGTAATTACGTACGATATAATAGTGGACTGTATATTACTAAATGGCAATGTTAAACATACAATAATAATAGATACTTCTTGACTATTTTTTATATGACAGTTAATTAATTTTTTTTAGACATTGTTTTTCTAGGTAAACATATTTTTTTAAACTTTAACAACGTTTGAACACCTACAGATCATATCACGCATAGGTACATAGTCAAATATGGGCGGTTCATACTCTCCAAAACCCACATTGAGTAGGTACTTATCTTTCGTGCTATCTCCGATCTTTTCTCTTATTCTGCGGTTCATAATTCTGTAGGTAGGAAGTATTTTTTCCGGACCTACTGTGATTTTCACGTAGTTACTACATTCTCTACACGGTAGACCATTTTAAGTGATACACGCGAATATCTCAAAAAGAAGAATTTTTTTCAAAAAATGTTTCAGACGAAAGTTTTGTGGCTTTGAGGGGGAAAGATGATGACATTAACAATTTAATTGTAGATGGCGCCACTTTAGAGATTTCATCATGCGGCCATTTTTTTAAATGGGAGTTAATTTTTCTTTCCAAATGAAAGTTGTAGCTGGCAATAAGACGAATACAACAGTTTTTTGTTTTTTTTCATCGGATCCTTTTTCAGTGAGTTACGGTGTTCCAAAGTGTATAAATTAAGTAAAGTTTTCACCCCCATAGTATACCAATTTTGTAATTCTGCACCTCTCACACTAATCAAGTACTCCGTATCGTGAGAGGCAAAGGGACTCACGCTAATCAAGCACCCCAAAGGGATGAAAACCCCGTCACGTCCACGTCAGTCATCCTGGGTAATGCTAAGCAGGGGAAAATGGGTGTCAATCAGCCTGGACCTATGGTTGACTATTAAACAGAATCGGTTCAGATAACGGATAGGGGAGAGAAATGCAGAGTGGTGTGGAGTTACAAAATACCTACGTACACTATGGGAGGTGGAAACTTTGACTTAATTTATAAACTTTAGAACATCGTAACTCAGTGAAAAATGATCCGATTACAAAAAACCAAAAACCATTGTATTCGTCTTATTGCCAGCTACAACTTTCATTTGGAAAGAAAAATCAACTCCCATTTAAAAAAATGGACGTCATGATTAAATCTCTAAAGTGGCGCCATCTGCAATTAAATTGATAATGTCATCATCTTTCCCCATCAAAGCCACAAGACTTTCATCTGAAACATTTTTTGAAAAATTCTCCTTTTCGAGATATTCGCGTGTATCACTTAAAATGGTCTACCCTGTATATCTATGTCCTTTGTCGGCTTTATTATTTCTGAATTCCAATCTTCCGGTACTTTTATTTCTTGTAATATTTCATTTATTACTATGATTAACTGTTTTATTTCATTTTCTCCCATTTTATCACATATCACATCAGATGTGTAATACGAGAGAGGGAGCTTGTAGAGGACAGTATAGTAATGCGATGAGATGTAATGGCAACGATTATTTGTTAAAGCGGGTAGTAGTGTAGTTAGTTTTAAATAAATAATCCTTTTATTTTTAAACAGTGTTATTTCCTTTGTGCCTTTTGAAATCTTATTTTTTCTATTGCATCCATTAATTCGTCTTGTTTTATTGGTTCCATATTCTACCATCTCGCATTGTCCTCATCTATTCAATTCAAATCAAAATTATTCATAAACCGACACGGATTTAGTCCTAAGAGATGCACTATAACCATTGACTTTATACACTATAAAGTCAATGGTATAACAAATCCAGCTTTTCACAGTTTTGTTCGCAGATATGAGATAGACAAGGATAGGTGCAGTACTCGAAATGGACCGGAATGTCGTTCCGGTTCGTGAAAAGAAATCTTATTCCGTTCCGGTTCGTAAATTTTTTTTCTTCCGTTCCGGTTCGTAGAGAAAGATCTTGTTCCTTTCCCGTTAAAGAATAATGTGTCCTAAAGTTGTTTATACTTAAACCAATAATAAACCAATTAAGTATCAGAATTAATTAAATTATTGGTTACTTTTATAAATGCTATGTTAGATTCGCAGAGAAAAAGAGAGGGAGAATAAACGAAGTGTATAAAAAAAAGATGCTGCACGAAGTTTTTTCTTTGCAAATCCTTATCCAGCAAAAAACACCATAAAGCGTTTGTACGGAAAATTTATATCGAGTGGTAGTCTTAGTAATCCCAGGCGTCCAAATAAACCAAGACCAAGGAGTTCCGATGAAATGTCGCTGCCGTACAGGCTAGTGTTGAAAGGTCTCCGGAAACATCGAGTTGACGTCGATCTACGTAGTTAAACATCCCAAGGTCCACTCTCCGACGCATAATCCATGACGATTTGAATGAAATACAAATGATGAACAAAATCGATCCACATGACGGTGGCACATTTCTCACTGAATGAAACGGTAAACAAACAAAACTGCCGCTACTACGCCACTGAAAACCCACAAATAATCCACGAAAAACCTCTCTATGACCAAAGAATGACCGTTTGGTGTAATATTACTGCGAAATTTGTGATTGGATCGTACTTTCTCGAGAACGAGCGGGCGAAGCCACTTACTGTCAATGGCGACCGTTATCGCGCAATTATAACCGATTTTTGATGCCAATTGTGCGTAGAAAGCAAATGCGCAACGTCTGGTTCCAACAGGATGGCGCGCTATGCCATACTGCAACCGCCACAATGAATTTATTGAGGTCATTCTTCCCTGGTCGGTTGATATCCAAAAATGACGATTTTGACTGGTCACCGCGTTCACCTGATCTGACGCCGTCCGACTTCTATTTGTGGGGATTTTTGAAATCCAAAGTGTAGGTACACCAACAAGCCACGGACTTTGGCTCAACTTAAAGCAAACATCAAACGTGAAATAGCGGCGACACCGAGAGCTACGATCGAGAAAGTGATGGGAAATGCGGAAAAAGAGCACAATTTGTGGGAAAAAGGAGAGCACTTGAGTCAAATAACATTTTAAAGGTAATTGATATTTATCTTCTTTGATCAAAATCAAAATAAAATTGTCTTTTCCTCAATTTAAGAATCACATGGGTCACATGTAGATGGCCCCGTGTATGTGGCGAAATCTCAATACAAAAAGTTTGTATTCCGGTTCGTGAATAACTCCATTTCGAGCACTGGCGGCGCTTGACAGTGCCGTACAACCCCGAGCAAAATGGCGTGGCTGAAAGGCGAAATGGAACTTTGATGGAGACAGCGAGGTGCCTCCTGATTGAGTTAGGATTATCAGCGTCGTTCTAGGAAGAGGCTGTTATTATTATTATTATTATTGGTCTAGGGGTGGTCGCAATAGGTTCCCGCACTGCGACCTTTTAGTCTATTGTGCTCCCCGGTGTTGACTACCCTTCAAGAATCCTGTATCTTTCACAAAGTCCAGGATTTTAGTATAGCGAATCTTCGTTACTTCCTCTTGTGTAATTTTTTCATTTCCAAGTAGGAGTTCCCTTGCCTTCATGAATGCCTCACATTGGCAAATGACGTGATAGGGCGTTTCATCTGCCTCACCACAACCCCTGCATGTCGGGCTTTCAGTCAGTCCCATGTTGTGCAGGTGTTTGTTCATGCGACAGTGGCCCGTGACCATTTCTGTCGCAAGTTTTATCTTCGTCCTGCTTAGCTTTAAGATGGACGTAGCTAGGTCCCCGTTTGGGGTTTCCAGGAAGATCTTGGAATGACTCTGTCCTGGGACTTTCGACCAATGTCTGCAATGCTCTTTCGTGAGTATTGCTTAAATCTCCTTTTTGACTGTGTTATAAGTAGGGCTCGGATTTATATTTTTTTAAATATCGAAATATTTTTAAAAATATTTAAATACAAAAAAATACACAAATATTTTAATAAATATTGGAAAGTAAAAAAAAATATTTCGCACTTCTCATATTTTTCTTAAAATATTTTGCCGATTTTCAAATGCCCTATTTAATACAGACGCTAGCTATCGTTCTGTATTTTTTTCAAGGTCCACGACGTAACTCACTTGCAGAGTCAATTTTAAGGGTTACGATACAAGATTTTTCAGGTTAACACCCTTGAAAATGGTTACTTCTTTTTTAAGCCCTTTTACATGGTAAACATAGGTCTAATTCGATCATTTTTACAATTAACTGCAATTAAAATAAATTCTAGGTCACAAAACTCAAAATAAATAGGAATGCAAAGTTGCCCATATATTCAACCAACTTCAAAAAGTTGTTTACTACATTCGTGCGGATGCCTGTGTGTCTGTGCGCCTGTGTGTCTGTGCGCCTGTGTGTCTGTGCGTCTTGTGTATGTGCATTGGTCGATGTTACAGGGTTTACAAAGCTGGAAGTGGTATCATCTTATAGGAAATTCTTTACTGATTCCAAATCTCTGGTAAATTTTTTGATCGGATCACCCGTTCGCCGTCGGGACGCCATTAAAGTCAAAATATACTCCCTTGAATATCTCGAGAACGACACATCCAATTACAAAAAGGAAAAACACCTTTCCTTTATTTTTTGAAACCTATTGAGTCTTTATACGTAAACATCACCTTCACCCCCCTGTGGGGTGGAGCGGGGGTGAGTTTTGAAAACTTAAATGGGAGCACCTACTTTTTATTGCAGTGTTTGATTCTCCATAAAAAACTATTCTCAAATTGCAAATTTCACCCCCAACTGCAACCCCTTTTTTGGGGGCGGAAAGGGGAGAAAACGATCTTTTTTTACTTTTTTTCCTCCAACATTTTTTCATGATTTACAAATTGTCCGTCACCCTCTCCGCTCCCATCTCCCTTGAGGGTGGAAAGAAAAACAATGACTCATTTGTGCAGAATCCCGGGTGCTTGTGTTGAGGTGAGGGGTAGTTATATATACAGTTATATACATACATATATATTGTATATAGTATATGCCATAATTAGTTACAGATTTGAAGTTGGTTGAAATTAGAATTCTATAAGAATTTGCACCTTTTGATACTTGTTTAAATATGTCATACTTAATGTGGCATGGTGCTAGTCAAGTAAAATTTTTCGGCAGTTTTGCTAAAGGTCAAAATAAATATTCTTGTTTGAAATACATTTTACTAGCATAACTGTTACAGGTACATCTGAAAGGGCAATCGAACTGAGGCTATTAGCACTTTTCGAACTCAGGCATTAGAATTCTTCACTTTTTTTAAATCTATAATAATATAATAATATAATATAATACAATAATAATATAATAATATAATATGTATTATATCTTGTTCAGAAGGTGACACTCCTCCAAAAATGCAATAATTTTCTTTGCGTCTTGTGGGTTGTAGTTGAGAATATCTCGCATTGACTTGCCTTGAATAGAGTGACTCGTTTCGCCTCTTCTAAATTTTGGCAGTCCATAACTAAATATGCCGGACGGTAAGACCGCCTTGACATCTTTCGCAAAGGCAACGGCACATTTTGATGCAAATTTGACATTATCAGGTCAACCCCCTAGCCCCAACAACCCCTAACTCAAGAATTTAAATAGGGAAGGGGTATCGAGCGACCCCCTCATTTGAAGCGTCTTTTAATTCTCTATTCGGCAGTATGAATGAAAATTATTTTCATTCAATTTTTTTTTCGCCCCCATGAAAAGCACCCTCTAGATTAACTAAGGTGGGGGTGTTGCTTAGGAAAAATCCTGAAATGTGCCGTTCAAAAGGTCAAAGGTTGCGTGTTTCAGGATTTTTTCTAAACAACACCCCCACCTTAGTTAATCTAGAGCGTACTTTTCATGGGAGCGAACAAAAAATTGAATGAAACTAATTTTCATTCATACTGTCGAATAGAGAATTAAAAGACGCTTCAAATGAGGGGTCGCTCGACTCCCTTTCCCTATTTAAATTCTTGAGTTAGGGGTTGCTGGGGCTAGGGGGTTGACCTGATAATATCAAATTTGACATCAAAAGTTGTCCCCCAAAAATAAAAAATCGACGTGTCCGAGCGTTTTTTTAAGAAACTGGTTTAAATGTCCCAAAACAGGCGTGTTTCCTTTTCAACGGCCCAACCTGTATATATTTTGCACCACCGTCTATAATACCAATGAGATAAATATTTTATAGATATACATATTGTAAATTCTATTCCACACTGACAACACATACAAACTCACATCTTGAGTAAATGAAGAACATTTGTATTTTGTATGCGAATACCATATTTTTAATTTTAAAACATGACCACCCTGTTTAAATCCAAAGTAACCATTTTTGGGCCTGTTAACCAAATGATACTAAATATACCCTGTTCAAGTCACCAGCCGTTGCACGTCATAGCTTAAAACTTACTAAATCAATGACGTGTAATCAGCGTTGTCAAATGTACGTGTTGTCAGACTGACATTATTAGGTTAGGAACAAATAGATACTGTATACCTATGTAATAATAAAATACAACAACTAATGTAGACATAAACAAAATAAGAGTACTGATAGATAAGTACTGTTTTTAGTAAGGCAATTTAAAAAAAAATAGCTTAAGTGCGTACCGGTGAATTTAACAAAGTAAACAAAACTTGACGTGACAACATCGAGATATTTTATGAGTTTATATGCGCACTACGTTTTAAGTTGTAAGTACGAACTGCAAAGTGTGCGACAAGGATAAAATATGGTCGCTAACCCTACACGATTAATAACTTTTAATACCAACTGTACTTACGATGACATTTTGGCTTTAATGCAAATTTGATTAAAGTTGCTTAGTAAATTATAATTATAGTATTGGTACACGAATAATGACGTGCAACTGCTGGTCACTTGAACAGGGTATATGTACGTCTCAGACAGCATAATGCCACAAAAATAAGTCGTGGACCTCTGAAAAACACAGGATGTTACCTAGCGTATGGACTAATTGTATTGTGAACGGTTGTAAGGCGGCCCCTAGACGGTCAATAATATTGCGCAATACTTTTATTGTGCAATATTATTGTATGACCCCTCGAACCCAAACGATCAATATTTATTGCACAATAATATTGACGGTGAACAAGCGTCAATTCTTTCGCATGCGTAGCACCTAGCACCTCTGCCTACATAGTGTTGCTTGTTGAAATTTGAAAATGTCGGACCAAGATTTGGCTGCAGCTGTCGTGGTGCTTATTAAACCTAAAAAACGAAAACGTCGCTGGTCGCTGGTAACTCGCTATATAGGTGGATACAATCAATAATAAAATCTCTTTCTTTTTTAATATTCTGCTTCTCAGCCATCTTTTATGCGAACGTCTTTGTTCTTCGAATGCTAAACGTGGACTAAACAATATTGCGCAATATTAACCCTATACGGTTCAATGAAAACATATTGTGCAATAAAAATTAAACTCGTTCAATCTTTTTCTCAATCATTGTGCAAATCTCAATACTAGACGTAGACGGTCAATAATATTCCACAATTCCTAATATTGTGCAATATTATTGACCGTCTAGGGGCCGCCTAAGAATTACAACATGAAAACAAGGTGCATTAGTAGAGCCCGGTTATCCCAATTAGTGGTGAGAACGACGGCGAGAACGTGTATTGAACGTTACAGAAAATGTTTGGTGAATTTCTCCCTGACTCATAATTTATACGTATTTTTAAAATACCACCTGTAAAGGAGGATTTAAAATAAATGGTCAGTTGTTTGTTCAGTAAACAATGTAAGGATTAGGATGGATAGTAGATATAAAACTGTTATACTTTCTAAGGGTTAGGTTCTTCCTCTTGTAATAAATAACTTAATGATTAATTGATTATGAATATGATGATTTGATGAATAAATGTGTTTAACTTCTTGGTTTCAGTTTGAAATATTTAAAAAATATTACAGGTTTTTATGAAAATATTTGCCATTTTTTATAAAATATGTATTTAAATATTACAGGTTTTTAAAAAAATATAAATCCGGGCCTTACATATTATGTACAAATGTTTAGATAAATATTTTATCTACTGTTTTGATGTTAAGTCGGTTAAGTTCTAAGGAAATAAAAACCAGGTAAGACGAAAGGCTTTCAAATTTATCTTTGTTCAGTCCGTGATTTCTTACATTAAAAACAATATAAGCATTACAGATTTATAGTAGGTATTAGAAAGAAATTATACTTCGTATTCGTAATAATGAAACGTTAAATTTTACATTGTCAATTGTTTTCTGTATATGTGTATAACTGTATAGTATGTTCGCAATGTGGGTGTGAAATGTGAAAACTGATACTGAAACTGAAAGGAAATTTAGCAGTTGGATGTGTTTTTGTGTTTGATATGACTGCGTTTTAGTTTTCATTTTTTCAACTTTCTGCCTTTATTGCGTTTATTTCAAGAGAAATACGAGGTAGGTAAGTTATTACTTATTAAGTTAAACCAGTGCTCGAAATGGAGTTATTCACGAACCGGAACGCAAACTTTTCGGATTCAGATTTTGAGATTTCACCATATACGGGGTGGGCCATCTACATGTGACCCATGTGATTCTTAAATAAAATGTTTTAGGAAAAGACAATTTTATTTTTTTTTTGTACAGGCATTTATTTTGATCCAAGGAGATAAATATCAATTAACCTTTAAAATATTATTTGGCTAAATAAGTGCTCGCCACAAAAATGTATATCTTGGACCAGTCCACAGAGGGCCTCCACAGTGGACCTGCCCACAGGCCCCCACAGTTCTAAATCCGGCCCTGTAATCTGTTTGTAATGGAAATTTATGATTTTTAAATAAAAATATAACTCCAAACCGTGTTACGACGTAGTAAAATGTAAAAATATTAATGATAGGTCAACAGACGCTAGTATAAATACTAGCAAGAATCTCGGTAACTTGTACACATTTTCAAAATGTTTTTCAAGATTGCTGTGATTACGTTCGTTTACATGAGTCTTGGTAAGCATCCTCCAATAATTATTAAAACCGCACAGTCGAATATTTTATATAGGAATGGGGCAGGAGAGATGCGCTGTGTTAGAGGGATTTTACGAAAGTTTCCAGTGTACCCCACGTTGTAATGGTACAAAATATTCTTGCAATGAGTCACAGTATAAGCAACTTTATAGAATGGATCAATGTATTCATGATGGCATCTATTATACTAATGGTGAAATATTACCTCGTCAAGTGCATTATGGAACATCACAACTATGCACCTATCGATGTGTTGTTTCCGGCCCTGGTCTCTTTGGGTAAGTGAAGCACATTTTCAACTGTTTTTAATTCGAGTGGATTTAGTAAAAACAAATGAGTAGCTGATTGATTGATTCATAATGTTTAGGTAAGTACTATTTTTTAATTTTTTCAGACCAGTTTTCGTCTTAACTGCTGATTGTGTTCCAACCGACGTAGGTAATAAAGTAAATAAATTTTATAAAGTAAGTAGGTAATAATTTCATTTTTAGGACCGGGATCACCTTGTTTTGATCAGAGATTATTCGTTGCCGACTATTTTCACAACAATTTTATTCCCGTTTTTGGACAAGGTGATGAATGTCCATTTAGGTGGATATACGAAAACTGTAAGTGTAACACATGAAATTTTTCAATTTTATTGCCTATCCTATATTGTATTTGTATAAATGTATAATCCTCTCTCACGTGTTTGGTTATGTTTTAGTTCCTCAAGTTGAGTCGGACGATTGTTCCAATTCTCCAGGTAAGAATTTACTCATAATTACCTATATTTTATGCAATTAAAATTTCAGGATCTTGTTGCTCTTTTCCTGGTGCTACACTGAGAGTTGGAAGAGTGTTTATGGCTGGCGAAAACGTAACATGCGCATGTCGATGCCCACCATATGTTCAATGTATTGAAACATAAAATCGACTATTTCAAAATATAAGTTGGTAGTATTTGCTCATAGCTTACGTTTTAAGACTTAAGATATACACTGTTGATACTTTTAAAATACACACTGCGTAAAAGAAGCTGTAGTTTTTGAAATTAACCGAAGTTTACACTTTTTTTTGGTCTATGTTAAACGTACGTTGTTCCTGTATAACACTAACTATTCCTAACTATTATTCTCGTATCTACTTGTCTTTTCTAGAGTTTTCCATGCCATTTCTTCTTACACGATCAATCGGTTTTTTAAGATCTATTTTCGAATTATTTCAATACGAATAATAATAGGACATGCAAAAGCGCGTCATTTATTTATATCCTGATTTCCATTAAATTCCATTGATTGAAACGATATAATTGTCAATCACAAGCGATAAACATTTGAAAACAAAGAAAAGAAACAAAAAAAAACTTTTTTCAATAACGAGTTAGGTACTCCGCCACGACTTGCTATGGACGACGTGGTATACTGTCAAGTGATCAATTTTTGCCTGTGGTATATCATTCCAAGCTTCCTGAATCTGTAGCCAAAGATGGCGGAAGTCGTTTGGTGGGTGTAGAGTCCCTATATAGAGAGAGTACCGCAATTGACGCCATTTTGACTACAGAAAAGAGCGGGAAATTTGAATTGAAGAAAAGGTATTGGTGTGATAGAAAAATTATTACAACTGACAGCTGACAACTGACAATAGCTGATCCCTGACAAGACAACCATAATATGCAGTCGCCATTTTTTAGCTCCAAAGTAACGCCCAAACCAATTGCGGTACTCTCTGTATATAGGGACTCTAGGTGGGTGCGAAAAATCAGTCAATCGCCTACAGATCATATCACGCATAGGTACATAGTCAAATGGGCGCTTCGTACTCTCCTAAACCCACATTGAGTAGGTACTTATCTTTCGTGCTATCTCCGATCTTTTCTCTTATTCCGCGGTTCATAATTCTGTAGGTAGGAAGTATTTTTTCCGGACCTACTGTGATTTTCACGTACAGTAAACGCCAAACAAAATCCGTTGCACGTCAGCAATCGGCTGATAATTGACGTCCCTGCCGTAAATGTAACGGTATAAAAATCGAGAAAATTCGACCTGTAAAAATTAATTTCATCAGAATTTTATGATCGCCCACGTTAGTAACCATGGATTGTTTTCAGCAACGTTGCCAATGCCAATTCCATAAGGTATCGATTTTGTAATGTTTTGTTGTGGTTATGTTTTGACTGTCACAATTTTGAAGTTTTGATTTGGTTTTTTATTTATTATAACTAAAGTTACGAGTGAACTCAGAAGTTTTATTTGCGTTACCTTCTTTCAATTACAATCTGGCAACATTGCCCCCAATCGACGTCACTCACATTCAATGAACTGTATACTATACGTACTATAGTATACAGTTCATTGCTCACATTATATGACGTGCAACGGATTTTGTTTGGCGTTTACTTTAGTTACTACATTCTCTCTTATCTCCTTTGTCGGCTTTATTATTTCTGAATTCCAATCTTCCGGTACTTTTATTTCTTGTAATATTTCATTTATTACTATGTTTAACTGATTTATTTCATTTTCTTCCATTTTACCACATATCACATCAGATGTGTAATACAAGAGAAGGAGCTTTTAGAGGACAGTATAGTAATGTGATGAGATGTAATGGCGACGATTGTTTGTTAAAGTGTGTATAATAAGTGTAGTTAAATAAATAATATATAATAATAAATAATAATAAAATGCCGAAGAAAGAGCACATTCTGTCATCAGGGAAAAAGGAGAGCACTTGAGACAAATAATATTTTAAAGGTAATTGATATTTATCTTTTTGGATAAAAATCAAAATAAAATTGTCTTTTCCTAAATTTAAGAATCACATGGGTCACATGTAGACGGCCCACCCGTGTATGTGGTGAAATCTGAATCCGAAAAGTTCGCGTTCCGGTTCGTGAATAACTCCATTTCGAGCACTGGCGCCGGTTGACAGTGCCGTACAACCCCGAGCAAAATGGCTTGGCCGAAAGGCGAAATAGAACTCTGATGGAGACAGCGAGGTGCCTCCTAATTGAGTCAGGATTATCAGCGTCGTTCTGGGAAGAGGCTGTTAACACAGCGACTTTCATCAGGAACCGGTGCCCAATAAGCAAATTAGATGGGAGGCGTGGCTATAGAATTCAAAGGGGTACAGAATTTGGATTCCAAGCGAGGGGAAGATCGAGACGTCACGCGACGCAAATTTCATTGAGAAAATTCCGGTACTGACCAGATGAGGGATCAGCAGATTTCCTTCCCTCGGAAAATTGTCTCAGCAAATTAGAAATAAGTGACGAATACACCGAGGTCCAGCTGATCAGAACAAATTCAAATAGGTCGGACGGGCAAAACGACAAGGCAGACAGGCTAGGGAGTCTGACATCGGAAACGATGTCAACGAAGACGAGTTTTTAGACCGATTCAGAGGATTTCCGTCTACAGACCAAACACCTGTCGTTAAACGCGGTACTGGTAGACCACTAAAAGTTGTAACAGGGTTACGAGGAAGACCTACAAAGAAGTACAACATGCTGATAACGGATATGCCTATACACAGCATTTTATGCCGAGGTATCAATTACTGAGGCGCTATCAAATCCAGAGTGGGAAGAGTTGCTTCAGGACATTGCGAGCGTAGTCAAATCGATACTACTACTGCGTATCTAAATGGTAATTGTTCCTGAGTTCCCGAGACGATGATCGAGGTATTACATTACATGGTGAGAAAAAAAGGGCCGGATTGCAAGGAAATTCCTGAAGCGAAAAGTATGTATAAGTACGTAGAATCAATAGTACTCATGTTTAGACGCATCAGTGTGCAAAAAGTTCGTCCAATTGCTGCAAATAATAAATTTTTGGCACCGGTATATACCCAAAAACGTTGGAAATCTACCTCTTGGAATAGGAAAAGTTGCTGCAAATCGGCAATTGTGGAGATATTTCAGATGTAGTTTCAGATTTGCATTATTCATGTTTAGGCGCATCAGTGTGCAAAAAGTTCGTCCAATTCCTGCAAATAATAAATTTTTGGCACCGCCATATACCCAAAAACGTTGCAAATCTACCTCATGGAATAGGAAAAGTTGCTGCAAATGGGCAATTGTGGAGATATTTCAGATGTAGTTGCAGATTTGCATTCCTCATGTTTAGGCGCATCAGTGTGCAAAAAGTTCGTCCAATTGCTGCAAATAATAAATTTTTGGCACCGCCATATACCCAAAAACGTTGGAAATCTACCTCTTGGAATAGGAAAAGCTGCTGCAAATCGGCAATTGTGGAGATATTTCAGATGTAGTTGTAGATTTGCATTCCTCATGTTTAGGCGCATCAGTGTGCGAACAGTTCGTCCAATTGCTGCAGATAATAAATTTTTGGCACCGGGATATACCCAAAAACGTTGGAAATCTACCTCTTGGAATAGGAAAAGCTGCTGCAAATCGGCAATTGTGGAGATATTTCAGATGTAGTTGTAGATTTGCATTCCTCATGTTTAGGCGCATCAGTGTGCGAAAAGTTCGTCCAATTGCTGCAAATAATAAATTTTTGGCACCGCCATATACCCAAAAACGTTGGAAATCTACCTCTTGGAATAGGAAAAGCTGCTGCAAATCGGCAATTGTGGAGATATTTCAGATGTAGTTGCAGATTTGCATTCTTCATGTTTAGGCGCATCAGCGTGCGAAAAGTTCGTCCAATTTGTAACGCCCTGCGTTAATTTCCTATTTTATATTTGAAATATTCTAATTTCTTTTACTTTAATGACTAATATTCTTAAAAGTGCTACATTACAATGTAAGCATCTGTTTTCATGACACATCATCTTAGCCCTATGTAACCTGAACCTTTGGAATTCTCTTTGTTCGCTGATGACTAATTTGTTTTGCATACTTGCTGATTCATTTCCTTTAGGGTCCAGAGCCCCTTTTCTGTATTCATTTCTTCAGTTAACTACTCGCTTCCTTTCCAATCACTTCGCTTCATTTCTGTACGATACGATTTGCATTTACTAAAACTCGAGTTATTTTCGGCTTTTGTGCTCATCTATCAACAATTTAGTGAAAGTTCTTACTGCTGCTTTAAGAAATCACTGAAATCGTATTTTTACGTATATATGTACAGTAAAGAAAAGTGTACGTGAGTTCTTCTTCTTAAAACGCTGGAATTAATTATTTACCAGGTTGGTACTGAATTTTCTGCTTAATGTAGTTACCTAATTTCGCTTTCCCCTCTTTTATAGCGGTTTTACACCAGTAAAAAAAACTACCTCTAACTCTTCTACCATTTTCCTACATCTTTCTCCGAAATCTACTTCCGTTACCGACTGCCGACGTGGGAAACCAACTGTTTCTTCAATCCCTCGATCGCCGCTACGAAAACTCATCTAATTTTATCTTTATTTTACTACCTATATCGTCGCTAAGTGAAAAACCAATTTTTGTTTTTCCCCTTTGTTCCTTATTTTGAACTTTTTATACTGTAATTTTACCTACTCAGTTGTTTTTCTACGATTTTATTTAAAAGATTCTGTTTAAACATTAACCATTTTACTATTTAAAATTTGCTACATTTGCTATTGCTGTAACGTAACTTTACCGTATTATTTCGTTTGAACTTTCTAAAGTAATATAGTTTATTTGCTAATTTAATTTTCTATTTGCTGAATAGTAATTTGTTATCGAATTACCTTTAACTTTTTTGTCTGAATTAACGTAACTATTTAAATTTGAACCTAATCTATATTTGGTATCCGATTTTTGAATCACAGGATAGTACTCTGGTAATTATTCCTTTCGACCCTTGTGTTTTTATTTTGTTTAAGGACTTGGAAAAACTGTGCACAGGAGTTCCAACATCCGACTCAACTTTAACAAAAGAAAGGTAGGATTTTCCATTTAACCATCGATTACTGTCTATTTGCATTTTTAAAGTCGCATCCCTATATCTCAATTTGATTATTAATCTAACGTCATTTTACTTATAATTTTTTTTTTTGCTTAACTTAAAGGTAATTTAGACCCACGTATTTTGTGCTACAAATTTATTTTGTCAAAACTCATACATTTACCATTTTTTTTCTTGTATTTATAAAACTGATTTTATTTTGTAATATTTAATTTGAATTACTCATTATAATAACCTTAAATTTATTTAATTCTCTTTTTATTGCCGAAACCACCCCGTTCTCTTTCAGAATTGACATCGTTACTGTTATAACTGTTAATACCTTCGTAATTCGGATTAGCAGCCTATTTTCCTAGAAGAATTACGTGGCGCCCTTCTCTTTATTTATTTTTCTCCTATTTTACTACCACAATTTCTTACTTTTTTCGCTCATTATTGCTAACCTACGACCACCTGTCTACTAGCACTGAACTGCTGCGGCCATTGCTCCATTTAATTTCGTTGCGACCCAATTCTTGTCGTAACAAATTGCTGCAAATAATACATTTTTGGCACCGGGATATACCCAAAAACGGAAATCTACCTCTTGGAATAGGAAAAG
Source organism: Pyrocoelia pectoralis (assembly GCA_036250285.1). Classification (NCBI taxonomy): domain Eukaryota; kingdom Metazoa; phylum Arthropoda; class Insecta; order Coleoptera; family Lampyridae; genus Pyrocoelia; species Pyrocoelia pectoralis. The sequence continues at coordinate 7,520,822 of CM070080.1, forward strand.
CTGTTGCAAATCGGCAATTGTGGAGATATTTCAGATGTAGTTGCAGATTTGCATTCTTCATGTTTAGGCGCATCAGCGTGCGAAAAGTTCGTCCAATTGCTGCAAATAATACATTTTTGGCACCGGGATATACCCCAAAAACGTTGGAAATCTACTTCTTGGAATAGGAAAAGCTGCTGCAAATCGGCAATTGTGGAGATATTTCAGATGTAGTTGCAGATTTGCATTCTTCATGTTTAGGCGCATCAGCGTGCGAAAAGTTCGTCCAATTGCTGCAAATAATACATTTTTGGCACCGGGATATACCCAAAAACGTTGGAAATCTACCTCTTGGAATAGGAAAAGCTGCTGCAAATCGGCAATTGTGGAGATATTTGAGATGTAGTTGCAGATTTGCATTCCTCATGTATAGGCGCATCAGTGTACGTAAAGTTCGTTCAATTGCTGCAAATAATAAATTTTTGGCACCGTATACCCAAGACGTTGGAAATGTACCTCTTGGAATAGAAAAAGTTTTATAAGAATAAGATACTTTTTATGGGTATTAAGGAACAGAATAAAAAAAAAATTAATTCTCTGCGATGAATATTAAAGAACTTGTAAGCAATCTAGTGAAACTATGCATTTTTAAGCTGTTAGGGGGGAGAAGCACAAGGGGGAGAGGCGGGGACTTTTGAGAAAATGCATGTCTCATAACAGTCATAACGGTGTATCACATATAAAAAATGTAGCTTTCCCCTAATATGTTGCGACAAAAAACCTTCATTGACTGGGCTATAAAAGTAGTCTGAGGAACAGCGATAAAGTGTGTCGTTTGGAAAAGGCGCTTTATGGGCTGAAACAAGCAGGACACGTCCGGCACAAACGTTTAGACCAAGAACTTCATATGAAGGAGACCCGTGTTTATACTTGAAGGGAAAGAATGACAGTTTAATGTTAATCGTCGTGTATGTTGACGATGTCCTCGTCATGTCAAGTGACTTTGAAGAAATCGACCGCTTCGAAGCCAGCCTAAGCAAAAGTTTTGGCGTGAAGGATCTAGGCAGCGTGAAGAAATATGTCTGATCGGTATTGATTCCGAGCGGGATGTTGACAACATCAAACTAAGTCAATGGACATACATACGTGATATTTCGCAACGTCATGGAATGGAAGAGTGCAATCCAGTATCTACAATAACATTGGACGTCAGTGTGAAATTGACCAAAGTTATTGTGACATTACATTGTATATGTAGCCTTGATAACTATTGTGTACCAATCGACATCTGTATGTGGAGGTGTAGGCACTGACAATAAACAAACTTTATTATTATTTTTTATTATTATTATTTATTGATTCACACTTACATAGTGGTACTTACAGTAGGTGTTTTCTTTTTGCATTTTGTGGTACACTTAAATCACCTCTGTCAATACACACCATTCGTTTTATAAAAATAATTTGACTCAGTTCTCAATAACCCTATTCGTTTTAAAAGCTTTATTTAAGTTTTATATTAACCTGAGGCAGAAATGTCTACATGACACAAGGCACTTTAATCAGGTGATGATTGTAACTTTACCTAACCCTGTGGCGGTGCAAAAAGAAAACACCTAGTAATTAAATTTATGGGGGATAACATCCAACCACAAATTCATTTTTAAGGATATTATTATTATTATTATTATTATTATTTAAGACAATAATTGGTAGGTACGTAATGCTTTCATGTTTATGACTGAGATTAAAAATACATTCAATATTAGACAAATTGGAGAGATGAGAGGCGCCTATATTCAAACAGGAAAAACCAGATGCTAAAAAAACGCTTTACCAATGGAAATATTGGAATTATTCACTTTAATACGCATTCTTCCAATATACATAAAATTAAACATACAAGTGATACGCCACTCCTTGGTATTTTAATCGGTACCAGTTCTTCGCGTGCGCCCACTCCTCGTTTTTTTCTAGCCGCGTGCTGTAGGCAGGGGCGTACGCAGGATTTTCGTTCGGGGGGGGTTGAAAACAACATAAAAAGAAGCATTTTTTTTAAATAATAATAATCGAAATAACAAAGTTAAGACGTGTAGATGAACGCGCAAGACGATTGATTATTTCTTCGGGATGACAGCTGTAATCTCAAAATTAACATTATTATTCTTATTTTTTGTGTTGAGAAACAGTGATTGAGCCTTTGAATGAATATTTCGGGGGGGGAGGGGGGGGTTTTAACCCAAGAACCCCCCCCCCCCTTCGGTACGCGCCTGGCTGTAGGATTGGTTACCTCATGGTACAATAATTGTAGAGGTCATCTACTAGCGGTTGGCGAGACTACCTGGCTGTTGGGACCCTAAATACACATACTTAAGCTTCTTAGGATAATTGACATTAACGTAAAAGTGCAAGTTGTGGAAATCCAGTGCCGTCACAGTGATTACACCAGTGAAAGTCATGACAAATATTATAATGACAGTGATTAAGGGCATGTGATACCCTGTTGAAATGCCTAACATCTGAAGTATCTAAAGTAGGCAACACATCATGCTGAATGCATCCATATAATTTTAGTACACAACAAAAATACGTAGTTGCAAAATAAGACTAAAATTTATTTACTCACTGAAAGAACTACGTACTTAGGTATGCACATTTATAGAATACGAATTTCTTATCATATTTTATTTTACAGGTCAGTTTCATGTTTCATGTGATGAGCTATTATATCAAATTTATTGTAATTTGTAGATAAACTGCAATTTTTCTTTCTATCTGCTAAAATTCGTACGTTCTATAATAGTCGTAGCGGTACATCGAGAAAATCGCAAATGTCTGTCAAATTGTGCGGGAAGTGTGAAAACGATTTGACCCGCAGCACCCCTATTTTCAACCCTTAGTTTTCAAAAGTGCCCCGCATTTAGTTTTTTCCATCCCCTAACGATAACTCCTTTGTTTACAACTTTTAGAAAAAAATATATTAATAAAAGTTTTAGGAATTCTTATAAAGAACATTTTATATAAGGATAAAATTTTCACAAATATCAACCCTTATCGAGATATGTGGAAGAAACTGATTTGTGCAGTTTCATTACAAAATCAGTCATAGTTTTCTTGTTTATCGTTTCTCAGAAAAATTATTCAAGTAAAAGATGTAGATATTAATATGATCAATATTTTAGATATAAGTATATATAATATTTTCACAGAAAGCAACCCTTAACAAGTTACTTCGATATTTTTGAAAGTAAGCAACCCATAAGTATTAAATCGCTCATATCTTTTTTATTTGTAACTTATGAGGAAAAACATGTAAATAAATATTATAGAAAATTATCTTTTGGGCATTTTATGTCGGTATGAAAAATTTTTAAAAGTCAACCCTTAACGAGATATATCGAAAAAACCAGAAACTGTCAACTTTCACATAAAATCGAGCATAACTTTTCTATATTTCAGTGACATTATTATTATATAATTCGGTAGCTATATGGATGTAGAAAATATAAGTAAGGGGTAATTTTTTTACAAAAACTCACCCTTAGCGAGATATTTTGAAAAAAACAAACTTTCAGCCCTTTTTAGAAAAGTTTTCGTAACTTTTTCAATTACGATTGTTAATATTATTTCTTCATGGTTAATAATAGGCAATTACAGTGAATTTCATGAAATCATAGTGATTTTGCACCATATCACACTGGTGCAGGAATTTTCAACGTACAAAGTAAGGTTTATTCGCGGTAATCTAATTAAAAAGAAACAATCTAATTTATTGTACCCAAAATGCAAACATAGGTCGATTTTATATCAAGGAAGACATATTTTGATGTTATTTTCTTTGGGGGTGGTTCTCACCTCCAGCGCTTCACAGGGGGTGACATTTAGATGTAGGTACCGCTACGACTATAACAATTTTGACGCAATAAAAAATATAAACTTCTATATCTATCGAAAAGCGGTACAAAACTAAAATGAAAAACGATCAAAAATAATGTAATACAATTCTAAAGATCAATCAATACCTAGATGTTTCAGGAAACGCAATTATGTACTGTATATTACTGTATTATATATGTATTGCATAATTATACAGGGTGTCTCACGGTGACCGTCGGTTAGAAGTATATCAAGAACAGTAAAAACTAGAAATTTGAAATTTTGCACATGCGACATGGAGTGTTTAATCTATTAAATAAAAATATTTTCCAAATGGCAGTACTTCCGGAAATACCGGAAGTGAGCATCAACTTCTTTATTTTAAATACAAACCAGGCAATTTTTTTCACATTCTGATGTGTCATAAAATGTTTAGTAAGTATGCTTAAAATAATCGGCGTACCAATTTTGATCGTTGAGAAAAAAAAATTTTTTCACTGAAAAATGTCAAAATCTTGTTTAGGAAATAAAATTGAAAGTCAAAAGTGGTAAAAGTTAGGGAAATGGGATTTTAGGTTCTCAATGTCAAAAGATTGAGACACAATTGTCTGTCATGGATAATAAAAAAATTGCACGCAGTTAAGTATCTATTTGACGTTATTTCCAGACTTAAGAAAAACTTTAAAAAGTCTCTTTTTTTTAATGGAATGCCTATTTAATTATCAGCCTATTCGATCCAGAAATAAATTCCATTAAATTGATATACCATGTTCCAATACCTAAAATCAATGATTACAGAGTTATTTACATTTTTCTAATTAAAATTTTAATTACATACTTTACAAAACATGGTTGGCTTTGAAAATTTTCAAAAAATTTTTATTCAAATGTTTCTTATGCAACTTCTTGACTATCCAAGGTCTCTTTCCGCCGAACGAACAGAACTTTCAGGGAAAACATTAAAATATCCCAATACATTGGTTTCTGCAGCGTCATTGGGGACAATTGGCTTTGCCAAATTTCGTGGCGCATTTACTTCGCCCAAATTTAGAAAATTCTTTTCAATCATCCTGATTGTTCGTTCTGTCATTGTAGGTAAATGCGGATATCTTTCGTTAAAGTGTTGAGTGATTCTTTATTCAATAGTTCTGTAGGTCGGAAAAGTAATACGAGCAGACTCGCCATGAATGTAAAACAAATTTAGAATATCAGCGTTTGTGTATTCCATATTTCCCAATTAAAAACAAATATCAAGCGCAAAAATCAAAATTCAAACAGATAACACTGATAACAAACGTAAACGTAGCGTAAGCTTTCAAACTGATTGCTAACTGACAACTGTCATCACAAGAAACAATTGAATAAAAAATTTTTGAAAATTTTCAAAGCCAACCATGTTTTCTAAAGTATGTATGTAATTATAAATTTAATTAGAAAAATGTAAATAACTCTGTAATCATTGATTTTAATTTTTAGGTATAGGAACATGGTATATCAATTTAAAGGAAATTTATTTCTGCATCGAATAGGCTGATAATTAAATAGGCATTCCATTTAAAAAAAGAGATTTTTTAAAGTTTTTCTTAAGTCTGGAAATAACGTCAAATAGATACTTAACCGCGTGCAATTTTTTATTATCCATGACAGACAATTGTGTCTCAATCTTTTGTTTGACATTGAAAACCTAAAATCCCATTTCGCTAACTTTTACCACTTTCGACTTTCAATTTTATTTCCTAAACAAGATTTTGACATTTTTCAGTAAAAAAATTTTTTTTCCAACAATCCAAATTGGTACGCCGGTTATTTTAAGCATACTTCTAAACATTTTATGACACATCAGAATGTGAAAAAAAATTTCCTGGTTTGTATTTAAAATAAAGAAGTTGATGCTCACTTCCGGTATTTCCGGAAGTACTGCCATTTGGAAAATATTTTTATTTAATAGATTAAACACTCCATGTCGCATGTGCAAAATTTCAAATTTCTAGCTTTTACTGTTCTTGATATAGTCCAGTCAACGAACGGCTGAAATCGAAATTTTTAATAACCCCTGCAAACCAGATATTTAGATTTAGGTAGTACCCCAGGTACTAAATCCAAATTTGCAGGAAAAAAAACGTCCGGGAAAGGTGAAAAATTGATAAGAAAGTGTGGAAATTCCTGTGTATTTTGCTTCTTTCACTATTATTTAAAAAACGATAAGTTATATCGAAAAATGTTCAGCATAAAAGTTGTAGAGCGGAAGATTCTAGGTTGGAACAAATCATTATGTGATCATTTCGGTACGGTATTTCCGACGTAACAACGAATTTCCGAAACTGTCGTCTTAAAAGCATGCTACGACTGACAACTCCAAAGCGGCAACGACGCTACCCTACTGAACATTCTATCCTTTTCCATGCGACGGTTCTTTCTCGCTTCTACAAACAGTGTCGTATAACGAAAGTACCGCAACGTTCGCCATTTTGGGGTTAAAATTTTGGCGGCAATTTCAAATATTGCAGACCTAGTCGCTAGAAAATTTAATGACTTTATGAAGTGTTTGATGAAAACTAAACTATCATTAGATACTTATCAATATATTTCTTAAAAATTATTTGTCATGGTATTAAAAGGTACAGTTTAATTGAAAGATAAAAAATTTGGGACTTTGCCACACGAACCTAAGATACGTTTTTAAAATTGACATTTTATTTTGTCGTGTTAATACTTCATTTAGAATCGTTATTTCAATCACAGAAAAGGATAACTACAAAAATACTGCAAGTACATAGTGTGTAAGAATAAGACGAGCCTGTCTATGGGAAAACTACAAGTTTATGATGTTTTTCAAATTGCCGCGTTTCAAACCAAGTGTCAAACGTCAAACTTAGTAATAGTAAAATTTTAGACCAATGGTCTAAGAGTAAAATACTAATTTTCATCGTATGTCAAACACAGATGTCATTTTTCCGCCATTTTGGGGTTAAAATTAGCTTTCTCTCTCTAACTCATTGGAACATAAGGTTGCGGTACTTTAGAATATTTAGTGACTTTAGTATAACGTATAGAATAGCGCTGCTGCCGCTTTGGAGTTCTCGGTCGAAATACGCATTTAAGACGACAGTTCGGGAAATTCGTTGTTCCGTCGAAAATACCGTACCGAAATTATCATATAATGACTTATTCCAACGTAGAATCTTCCGCTCTACAACTTTTATGCTGAACATTTTTCGATATAACTTATCGTTTTTTAAATAATAGTGAAAGAAGCAAAATACTCAGGAATTTCCACACTTTCTTATCAATTTTTCACTTTTCCCGGACGTTTTTTTTCCTGCAAATTTGGATTTAGTACCTGGGGTACTACCTAAATCTAAATATCTGGTTTGCAGGGGTTATTAAAAATTTCGATTTCAGCCGTTCATTGACTGGACTAATATACTTCTAACCGACGGTCACCGTGAGACACCCTGTAGAAGGAAAATTATTTGCAGTGGGGCACTTTTTTTAAGCACACTTTTATCTCTCTTATGAAAATATATTCAATATCAGCAATAAATCAGAAGAAGATTTTTTAAATAAACACCGTAATTCATTTAAATTTAGGTATTCATATGTATATCAAAAGAAAATGCTGATATTATAGTATTTATAAGATATAAAAGACATCACAAGGAGCATATCGTCGGTGACGGTGACCTGGCAATACCTCCTATCTGCCATTTTTGGCAAATTATTTGATATTGTGAAATTTTTTGTATCTCTAAAAATAAAGTCGGTACAGAGCTACAGACGAAAAACACATCAAGTGAGTATTCCGCAAACGAAATTCACTTTTTGAGTGACGTCATGCGAACGGTCTGATGAAATCTGATCGTCAGAGAATCCGGCCTTGCCCCTTAGGTACCTACCTTTGCCTTTGCCTACAGCGTTCGCAGTCTCAACGCCTACAGTTTCTTTAGTTTCCGTCTTCTTTTTCCTTTGTTGTTTCTTTCTAAATTTGTAAGATTGATTTACACATTAATATTTCAGACATTTTTAAAGACAATTTTGATCGCTGCAACTTTTTCAATGTATTTACGTATTCCTATTTCCACATAGCAGGGTATGACAAAATTTGAATTATATTGATACACAGGGAAAAAAGTTATAGTGATATTTCTCTATTAATTAGTGATTTTAAAAATTGAATTCATTAAAAATCATACTTAAATACCAGCAATCATTTTGAAAATTTGTCATACCCTAGCATACATACGTGTGCACATATATTCAGAAATTCAGCGTTCTACATCCATAATTGTGCTTAAAAATATACGAAAACGTAACTCCGCAACGATTAATCAGATCACTTTTTTTTAGCATTCGTAACAAAGTAATCTGAGTTAATCTATTCAATTAGTAGTCGGGAAACTCTCCAAATAGTATAGACAACCAAAAAAATGCGTTTTTAAGGTAGTATAAAACTGGGTATACCCCGCCCTTAACGTGAAAACAGTAAATGATCATTAGTTGCCCTTATCAATGTATGTAGACGCCACTGGATTTTCCCAACTTGCACTTTACGTTAATGTCAATTATCCTAAATATTTAGGGTCCCAACAGCCAGGTAGTCTCGCCAACCGCTAGTAGACGACCTGTACCATGGGTTACCTATCAAATCCGTCGCGTTACCATACATACATACATGTACGATGGGTTGCCTATAAAATTAGCGAACGAAAAGTAAAGGGTAAAATTGGAATCACGCATACATGTTCTAGTTACAAATCTAAAGTACGTTATTAGTATCATAATAACTAATAAGTGATTTAACCGACCAGTAACTTATTATTTTGGCAACATAAGTAGATGATCAACATACTTTTAGGTCCAGCCCCACTTACGGATATCCTGTAGTTATACCAAAGAGTATATTATATTCTCTTTGGTTATACCACAGACAACTAACCAGACCCGCCACGCTTATGAGTTGAACTTGAACAAAACGCAGCTTTGCGCAACTAAACTAAATGTCACTACGGTCAGTTGCGCAAACAGTTGTCCAATTGAATAACAACAACTTGTTTATTTGTTTGGTCAACAGAAAGTTAGGTCAGTTATTTGCGTGGGTGGTACCAAATACTTTACTACTTTGGTGGTACATACCTAAACAGAAGAAATGTCTTGTCATGTAAAAGATATAATAATAATTTAATTATACAGTTTGCGAATTTGCGATACGATCCTTTTAACTATGAAAGATCATTCCTCTACTGCCATTTAGCACACCTGTGAGAAGCGTTATTATTTATGCTGATCATTCAATTGTGTATCTTTAATTGCTAAATTAGTAATTAGCGTAATAAGAAGTGAAAATATAAGCCGTCATTCAGTAAATTAGGTCTCTCTTTAAATTTAAAATTTTATGCTAACTTTGTTCTGTTTACTACGTCACACTGTTGTATGTGTTTACGTTTACGTTAATCTGCAACTTCGAATAAAGCACACTACGATACATTTTTTACTTTCATCCCTTTTTGTGTTTTTTTTTGAGAATTATGTAATTAATATTATAATATTAAGGAATAATAATACTGGAAGACATCTCAAGTATTGTTAACGAATCTCACAGTGTAACATAAGATATGATATAAAGGACATTTAATGAATTACCTATTTATTTGTAACAGAGGTGTGACATGATGTGAAATCTAAATTTCTAAAACATCACTTTTTTTCTTTTTTATAAACTGTTTGTAGTCAAAAAATAATCTACAATGTGAAATTTAACCTCCCACAGATATATTTTTTTGATATCGCTGTTTTGGCTGAGTAGGCAACTATTAAGTAAATGGCACAGACAAATTATTGTCTGTGGTAAAATGGCAATGACAATTACAAAAATATATATTTATCTCCCTTTCTAAGATAGGTAGGTACATGCACTCTCATAAAGTTATGTTATTTTTTACAAGCCCACAAATACCTACCTAAAAATTTGATTTAAATATATAAAATTCAGGTTAATTTGTTTTATTTAAAAAGGGAAGAGGTAATATTGAATTGCATACCTATGATGAGCTACATTTAAAAAGTCATTCCCCATTGTGATTGTTCTGTTATATGATATGATATAATTGTTTATTATATGTATATTTTTAAAAAAGCAAACTAAGCTGTATGGGCAACTTGATGAGAAGTAATTTTTGAATATACCATGTAATTTGTGATTTTTAAGTGCACTCAAAACTTATTTCTAAGCCACTAATCTAAATGACAGCGACATCTCATTACGATAATTATACTAAAACGGCATGACAAAAATTTAATACACGGTGGCGGGTCGGGTTAGTTGTCTGTGGTTATACATATTGCTGAAGCACTCGTCTGGTGGGCTACAACTAAACTCTCTACCTCTACAGGATTTCCTAATCATGTACAAAGGATAGCGCCGATGGTCGTTGGCTCTTCTAGAGGTGACTTATCTTCCATTGTTTTTCACACTTTTACAAAATAAAAATTACTTAACATTTTCTAGATACTAAGACAACATTGCACAGCAGCACTGGAGGAACATTGACTGGTTTGCTAAGGCCAGTAAAAAACCTTTATTCATATACCTATGATGTAAATCTTATAACAAAAAATTTATAATTTTGATTTTTGAAGTCCCATTAATTTCTCAAGTTTCATCGCTTTCATCATATCTCCAGAAATTTTCATTTTACCCGTCATAAAAGCGGCGGACGATTTTAAATTTCCTCTAAAAATATTTACGAATACATTGCCGTCCATAGTAAAAGTAGCGTCGGCTTCATTAGAAAGATCACCTTCCCCCCATGATCCAGAACCTTGTTTTAAATTCAAATACCTGAAATTTCAATAGTTATCATATATTGCTTCGATTACAAACGATTTAATTACCATTTACCGGCTTCTTCACCGGTTATGTTAAATTGATAAATGCATTTATAGCTACTCACGAGATCAGAAGTTAAAACACCTTCAAATGATTTGAATACTTCACCAACTTTACCGCCTTTCAACTTTTCTGTTGCAGGTTCTCCTGGTGGATCCAGGAAGAAGTCCAATTGTAATTCTTTTTTATCATTTGGATCGATGAGGTATTGATCTAAATTAGTAATACCCGCTTTTAATAAAACTTCATCATCTATAAAAAAGTGACCGGTTGGTTTCGGTTCATGTGTTAAAATCCAATATGCGGCATCTGCTACTATTTCTGGTTTACGTCCATGTTTTTTACTACCATCTGGACCTAACAGCATTTGAAGTGCCGCGGTATCAATCGCTAAAAATACATTAATTGGGTTAGGTAACGAGGAGTGCAACATATCCATCGTCTAATGCTAATACTGTGCCTCTGGCCACATTCATGCTTCTAAACCCAACTATTATTATGTACCTACTTCGATTGTTATCGATACTCAGGCCAAGCCTGGTTAACTAATCGCACGGATCGAGATCAAGTTACGATTAGTCCTACTAATACATATATCTATACAATATAAATTTGAAGTTGCTGTTAAAAAGTGAACATACTAAATACTATACACATATTATGTTCATTAAATTAAATGACGTTGATAAAACCAACGCTAATCACATTTTAGATAATGTATTTGTTTGAGAAGCCTCGGTGTATTTGATCCCAATTTGTAAAAGCCACGTCCCGTCGACCCTCTTTCCGCGAAGGCATTAACATGAACGCAGCGTCGCGCATCAATAACAAAAAGAGACCCTATATTCCTAGGCTTCTCCGTTGGCGTCACTTATTCGTGACTTAGTGACTTTTTATAGAAAAGAAAAAAATGAACATAATATGTATGTTTTGAAAAAGTGTTATGATTATTGTGTAAGCGTTTTTTGTTGTTTAGCTCGACGCATAGGTTGCACTCGAGTGGGTAATGTGTTGTTTGTGTTTTGTGTTAATTGCGAATTCTGATACTGTGAGTATATTGTGTGTTTACGTTTGAGTGCATGAGAACGAGTCAGAGGTGTTACATGAGTGATTGTTGAAGTGTTGTGTGTTGGTAATGGACTTTCTATAATGTTATGTTGTGTATGCAACAGAGTTTCAATTTGTGAAGGGAGGATTGAGTGTTGTGTTTCATTTTGTGTTTGAATGGTATTAGTTGAAAGTGTGTGATGTGGTTCTGAGTGATGTGCGGTATCTTCCGTTATGTTTAGAAATTTTCTAACTATGTGACAAGTGTTGATAATGACTGCCTTTTGTAATTGTATGTATATGTTCTTATCTAACCCTAAAATGTGCAAACTGTGATGTATTGTTTTTGGTATAACTCCGGTTGCACTAAGAACAATGGGTACTGTAAGAGCAGTTCCCATTCTCCATTGCGCTTTAAGTTCCTGAGCTATATCAGTGTATTTCCGATGTTTCTCTGCGTGTGTATTGGCTAAATTGTTTGTGTTGGGAACTGCAATATCTATTATGTATATGATTTTTTGTGTTTTATCTATAAGTGTTATATCTGGCCTATTGTTATATACAGTTTTATCTGTGAGTAGTGTCCTATCCCAATATAGTTTGTGTGTGGTGTTTTCAAGCACAACTTGCGGTGTATATTTGTAATAGGGTGTGTTATCAGTAGAAAGGTTATGTTTTGTGGCGAGTTTTTGGTGTATTATCTTAGCTACCTGATCGTGTCTGTGTTTGTATTCCGTTTGTGCTAGACGTGTACATGCTGATATAATGTGTTGTATTGTTTCTGGTCTTTGCGAGCATTGTCTACAAAGATCATGTGTAATTGTCCTATCTTTAATTATGTGTTTTCTGTAATTTCGTGTGTAAATGACCTGATCTTGTATGGCAAACATGAAACCCTCTGACTCTGGGAAAATATCACATTTGGTTAACCAAGCATGCGTTGCTATAATATCAACACAGTCTTCGTTAATCTCCTGTGGATATCGTCCATGTAAAGTCTTTTGTGTCCAAGTTTGTATGTTATGTGTGATGTACGTATCTCTACTCATTGGTGGTGTGATGTTTCTATTACTCATATTTAAGGGTGTGTAAGATTTGTCTGCAAGTGTGACTGTTTTGTGTAGCGCTGAAATGTGTGATTTGTTATAAAAGTATTCTCGTAGTTTGTGTATTTGTGTTTGGTGTAACAGGGCTATGTCTGTTAAGCCTCTACCTCCTCGTGAACGAGGAAGGTATAGTCTTACTGTTGAGGCGTGTGGATGATGTATTCGGTATTTAGTGAGTAATGTACGTGTGTTTCGCTGTACCTGTTCTAAATCTGTATTGGTCCACTTTATTATTCCAAAGGAATAAGTAAGGGCCGGTGTAATTAATTATTATTATTATTATTATAGCCTTGTTTCCAAACATTTTTCAAACAAAATATGGTAGGTACAAACAAAATTATTTTATTTATTGTTATTGTTATTTATTGTTTGGTCCCCTTTGGGTAAAAGCCTCCTCCATCTTTTTCAACTTTACTTTGTCGGCAGCCATGCTCATTCAACATCTTCCTGCTTTGTCTATCACATTCGTCAGTCCATTTTTTCCTTCGCCTTTCCACACGCTTTTTTTCCGCCGGGCCTAGCCATTTTATAACTTGGTGAGTCCACCTTTGTACTTTGCTAAATGTCCTGCCCATCTCCACTTCTGGCCTAAACCGTACTGAAGAGCATGTGTTATCTATGTTTCTCACTTTAGGTGAGAGGTGACAGGTTTCCTCCTACAACTGCTTTGCTTTTCGAATTGTTCAGCATCATGTGTACCAGTGTACCAACCGAATTAATTTCTCAGGCATCTTGAGCTTTCGCATGGCCCTGTACATGTTCTCTCTTTTGATTTTGTTATACGCTTGCTGAAAGTCAATGAACAGGATGTGCAGTGGTAATAATCCCTCTGAAGTTATTACATTTGGTGGTGTCCCCTTCTTTGTGTATGGGGTTCCATCTATCTGGCATTTTCCCCTCCTTCCATACTCCCTTTATTATGTCCTTACGTCCACGTCCTCAGCTGTGAGCCTCCTGCTTTCAGGCATTCTGCTGGTATGCCATTTTCCCATGGGCTTTTATTGTTTAACAATTTTGTTACTATTTCCACTACTGCTTGTTGTGTTGGTTCCCCTACGTCTTGTTCTTTTGCGACTCCCTGTTCCAGGTCTGCACGATTAGCCTGTTCCCTGCTTTTTCTTTTGGGTCTCCTATTAACTCGCCTTGTTCATTTCTACAGTATTCTGGGGTTCTCACTTTCTTCTGCTTACTTCTTTTGGCTTCTTGATCAAAATTTACAGTGCTTCCATTTTCTTTCTTCTGCATATACTCTTTGCTGCCGCTCTATTTCCTTAAACCTTGTTCCTTTGCCTCTTTCCTCACAAATTTGCTTGCAGCCGCTGCCGTACGATCTTCTCTTATTTCTCTTTTAGGTTTTTTAGGCAAGCTCTGTGGTGTCTCTGTCACGTTTTTTTCTACTACTTCTCATTTTTTCTTTGTTTCTTGTTCAGTTGATTCTTCCTCTTCTTGCCCATCTTTTGCTTACTATAAAATGTGGGGGGGGGGATTAAGGATAAGGAAGGGAACTGAAAACGGCGAACAAACAAGGAAATTACAGAAGTAGGTAAATGGAAGACCTACAATAGTACAAAGGTCACAAAGGATTAGGACCCAAAGAGTGAGGTAGTTGGGCCATATGGAAAGAATGAAGCCAAATAGAGTTCCAAAAGAGTACTTATACTACCAACCTTCCTTTCAGGATCGTGCATCTTTATCTTTAGGTCTCTTGTATCTTTCTTGTTTGTTTCTTTTCTTTCTTCCTTATCTGCGATTTTTAGTTTTTTCTCTGAGTTTTCGTAATTTTCCTTAGCTCTTCTTCTAGATTTCCTCCCTTTGGTGATCTTTCGCTTATTGTTCATTTACCTCTATTCATTCTTTCGTTTTCATTATTTGCCCAATTCCAATAGTTCCTCCTTGCCCCAAGTCGGTTAGGTACTCCATATATTTTGTTGTTTACAACTAGTTTGTTATATCTTAGATACACCCTTAAACCTTGTTGCTTGGCCTACTTTGGTTAGTAGCTCTTTTCGTTCTTGTTGTACCTACTTTATGTGGGTAGTCTTCTTGTAGCCAAATATCCGTCCCTTTAAGATTTTTTGCCCTTCTCAAAATCTTATCTTTCTTACCTTGGGTTCTTAGTTTGATTAGGATAGGCCTTGTTTACTCTTCTTACTTCCTCCTTGTCTCTTTCCTTATCTATTTCCACTACAATCTTCTCCCACAACAGCTTTACTTTCCTTTCTGTTTCTTCCCCCTTTTCGTTTTCGTTTTCCTGGATCCCTTTTATTATTACATTTTTCTTTCTGATTTCTCGTTCTAAGGATTCAATTCCTCCCTCGCTTTTTGCGACTTGCCCTTTTAGTCCTACATTTTCGGTTTTTAATTGTTTCATTTCCGACATCACTTGCTCTAATTTCTCTTGAATTGTTTGAAACATTTCTTCAATTTTCTCCATCCTGTACAGCGGTAAGGGTTGTCACCCGGTTCGACACCTCGTTTCTTCCAGCTCTACTTGGCGTTACCCTGTGAGTTTTCTGCTAAAATTCTTAGTCGTTTGATGTGTTGCCTATCTTGGAAATTTTTAGCGTGACTAATTATTAAATTTTATTTCTCCTATGTCTTATTTATTTATTTTAATGCATGCAATTCTCATGTTTATATGCAAGTTTGTTAACTTTCAATTACTGAGCTTTTTATATAAATTCATTTACGTTCTAGTTTCCTGTAAATAGTTTTATATCTCCCACACTATTCTTATATCTTTAGCTGTTCCTTCCAAAGTAATAATAATGTGCTTCTTCAACTCGATGTGGTCAAAATCAGACTTTAGTACTGGAGCCTTCAAAACACATCACATCACATGCACAAGCAATATCATTTCCTAAATCAATACTTACTGAGATATAAAAGATACTTTCGGGACACTCTGTATTCAGTACAATTTAATGAAAAGGTTCATTTTCGCATGTGTTTGTGAAACTATTGCTAATTTTTGACAAATTCACAAATCTATGCTTTATTTTTGACAAAAAGTTGGCGTAATTGGCACCTCAATATACAGGGTGAGTTTTTTCCAATGTTTAGCATGGGGATCTTGTAAACTAGCAGAGATAGAGAGACGATTAAATGGGGAAAGAATTGCAGTTTTACCAGCTCAATTCAATGAGCTTTTCGTTTTTTGAAAAAAATGCATGGCTAACTATTGTCTATTCCATTTAAGAAGGTAGTAGATGGCGCTACCTCTGAGGGCAAGTTTACACAGTAATGTTTTTTGGTTATCTTCAAAATGCGGGAAAATTTAAAAATAGTGTAATTTTGTAAACGTAATTTTAGAAAGCTCTTTGATAAATCAGTGGATTTCTTTATTAGCCAGTACATGATTGATTGAAATAGGCGTGTGTTTCAAATAAAATGTGTTTTATGAGATTGTAGATTGCGACTGACGAAGTGAATTGTAATGGTGAACTTTGTGAATGGCAAAACCGAGAGCAAAACACAAACACGTGACATGGAGGTAATTTGATAGTGTTATTTACAACGGATTCATTCGCTGGATTCGCTTAATGAAGGTCATGAAAACTTATATGCAAAAAAAAATGTTTTATATGACCATGAGATGTCGCCCATTATACTCAAAGGTTTTCAGTTAATTTCATAACATTCTACACCTAATGACCAAAAAATGTTCATATTGAGTGCGAGCATCTATATAATATGTAGTAAAAATGACGGATTGGAGAATATAAATGAAGAACACGAGCATTACAAAGAATACAAAGTAATGGAGTTGACAAAACTATCTCTATCTGACAGCAGGACAAACAAATTTGCCAATATTGGTAAACAAACATATTTTCATAAAACAGTGATATTTGAAGTAAAATTCAAGTTATGTTGGTAAAATTGTTTGTCCTGTTGTCAGATAGAGACAGTTTTCTCTATCTGACAGCCGGACAAGTTTACCAATATAACTTGAATTTTATCTCAAATAACACTATTTCATGAAAATATGTTTGTGTGTTTAAAACTGGTTTGCATATTAACCAATGAGAATCAAGGTCACAACTGCCCTATGTTTTCCTTCACTACCTTCTTAAATGGAATAGAGAATAGTTATCTCAAAAAAATCATTTTTTAGTTTTTTTGTTTAGTGCCTATAGCTCTGTTATTATTGATGTTAGAAAAAATGTGTAAAGGAAAAAGTTGTAGATAATTATGGGCTCAATAATACAGTTTAATCAAAGTTTATATTTATGCTCTAATTTTTGAGTTATGACACAAACTTGTGTTTTTTCTAATTGAAACCATAGTTGGCCATGACTTTATAAAAAAGGCCCTTTTTCGACGAATCTAACAGTATATCACTTGACATACCTACTTATTTTCATCACTATAGAAATTATGGTCAAATTTTTGTTTTTAATGTCGCATTATTTAAGTAGTAGACTATGGAAACAATAAATTGATACATGTGTTTATTATTTATTTATTTATCGTTTGTCATTTTCTACATACAATTTCATTAAAATATTTCTATAATAGTAATAATAATTGTAGCTCCTTTTTTAGCATATACGCAACTTATAAGTAGACAGAGTAGAGCTGTATATGCAAATAAATATGTTTACCTATAGTTAAGATTAATTTTTTTTTATTATAACTAACTTGAATTTTATTATTAAATGCGATGCGCATGCATCAATTGTTTCTATAGTCTACTACTCAAACAATGTGACATTAAAAACAAAAAAATGGCCATAATTTCTATAGTAATGAAAATAAGTATGTCAAGTGATACACTGTTAGAATCGTCGAAAAAGGGCCTTTTTTATAAAGTCATGGCCAACTATGGTTTCCATTAGAAAAAACACAAGTTTGTGTCATAACTCAAAAATTAGAGCAGAATAAAAACTTTGGTTAAACTGTATTATTGAGCCCATAATTATCTACAACCTTTTCCTTTACACATTTTTTCTAAAATCAATAATAACAGAGCTATAGGCACTAAACAAAAAAACGAAAAAATGATTTTTTTTGAGATAGCCAGTTAGCCATGCATTTTTTTCAAAAAACGAAAAGCTCATTGAATTGAGCTGGTAAAACTGCAATTCTTTCCCCATTTAATCGTCTCTCTATCTCTGCTAGTTTCCAAGATCCCCATGCTAAACATCGGGAAAAACTCACCCTGTATACGACAGTTTTTTGCACTTTATGCACAGTATTAGCATTAACAAAGCATTTTTCCCACGTACCTGTTCTAGGCCAAAGGGCATTTACAGCGATGTTAAAAGGTTTAAATTCTTCGTGCATACCAAGGACACACATTGACATCCCATACTTAGCCATAGTATACGCTAAATGAGAACTGAACCAAATGGGTTGTAAATTCAGTGGAGGCGATAAATTCAATATATGAGCGTTGGAGCTCTTCTTTAAATACGGAAGACATATTTTCGATCTGTAAACGTTAATGTATCATAATGACTATAGTAATCGACTTACACTAGAAAAGTGCCTCTGGTGTTGATGTTATGCATTAGGTCGTATCTTTTCATTTCCGTAGCTTCAGTACTGGTTATTGAAATAGCCGAGGCATTATTGATAACAATGTCAATGCCACCAAATTTCTTTACGGCTTCGTCGACTGCTGTAGCAATTTGTTTCTCATCGCGTACGTCGACAACACA